>OY730182.1:21699314-22939314 GCA_963422495.1 Polyommatus iphigenia
AACAATTAAAATAAAAACTATCGACACAAATTATATAAATAACACATAAATAATTTAAATTCAACCTTAGCACTTAAAATAATACATAATAAATAATTTATTTTTTCAAAATTCCCATCAGGTTCGTTTCGCTCATTTGTTAGATACATCCAAGAATCGATAACCCTATTTTACCGATAAGACAAACAACTAGCATTCAGATAAGGGACTCCGCCCATAAAGCAATGGCCGCCGTCGCATAGTCCGAGGTGTAACAAGGAATTTTGTTTCTTTTAAAAAAGTCAATAATTTAAATACATTAATTAAACTGAAAAAATATCTTTAAAACTAAATTTCAATTCGTGTTTAACGTTAAATAAATAAAAATAGCAAAATAGTAAAATTAAAACAATTAAAGATAGTAAATACGTCAAGTTTATTATTAAAAAATTAAAAAACTAAAACATTAAACTAATTAAAAACGTTTATTATAAATATTATACCCTTTATATAATATAAATTAGCTTATAGAATTAACACTGAAACAAATTAATAATACTAAATAACAACCTTGAACACCCGGACTACATTCCGTAGATAACAACAGATAACGCAGCGATAACACCATAAGTGCGAGCGAGACAAGTAGGGTTGACGCGCGCGATACCCGTCTCGCTCACTGCCCCGCCCACTGACGCGCTCGGTCAGGGCTGCGAAAAATTCCTCTGCCAACCCTAACAAATAAATTAAATTATCAAAACTAGGAAAAAATCATTTAGCAATATAAATAAATAACTAAATTGAATAAATTGTCATAAAACATAAATAACATGAAAAACAGAAAACAAAACTTAAATAGGCATTTAATAAAACAACAATAAAACAATAGCACTAATTAAATTAAATCAAAATATACCATAAATAGTTAAATATATATATTGAATATAAAACTTAAACTAGATAATTAAACACATATATTATAAATTCATACTAAAAGATATAGCAATACAATATAAATAACATTATTATTAAAATTTTAGCACAACAGGAAGTTAATAAAATTCGAAATTCCTATCAGGTTACTCCCGCTCATTGGTGGAGACAAATAATACATTAAAGCGTGTGGCAGCCCTGATACGCCCACTTGGCGTCAAGCGCTGTGTGTGGTCTGGTAGTCTAAGAGCCGCTGCCGGTAATTCTACGAAAAATAAAACGAATAATATTTTGGTTAAATAAACATAAATATAACTAAAAATAACTTTTAAATTAAAAATAAATATATAGCAAATAACATATTAAAAATAAATTCAATAAAAAATCAAAAATAATAATAAAACATTGATGAAAAATATTAAATAAAAATAGAAAAAACACGGAAAATTAAATTCAGTAAAAATAATTATTTAAAAATTAGCTAAAAATTGTTTAAGAGTATTAAAAAATTTAAAATAAAAACAAAAATAAAAGAATAAATTCAAGAGAGCACCGGCTCTTTAACTATAAGAGATCGTACGGTGATAAGGAATAAACAGAGTTTTTGCTATTCAAAAATCATAGGCGCTTCATTTTCTGCATAATAATCGAACTAAAAACTAGGACGTTGCTTTTTAAAATTAACAGGCGAAACATTATTTTATAAAATTGAAAGTTGCTTTAAATTAGTAGCACATCTTGACCGGCGAAAGCCTTCATCTAACCGTTATAATCAGTACTTTAGACCAGTTCGCTTCCCTATTGGGGCGTCTGTTAGAATAGTGACTTGTATATATATTTTATGTTGTGACGTCTGTTTTTACAGTTTTAATATTTTAAAAAATTATTAATATACAATTATAGTAATTAGTTGACCGGTTGATCCCTATTGGGAAACCGTTTAGATTAAGTTAGCATAGTGACTAGGATACATATACTGTGACGTAAAGTTTTCTCTCTTTTATAACATATTGTTTTATCTATACATATATACTTTTAAATAGACAAATTGATCCCTATTGGACAACACATTATAGTATTAGTTTGACAATAAATAGACAAGTAGCCCACTATTGGGACTACTGAAATAGTAAGGTTGAAAGGACAAGACAACTAAATCTTGAAATAAGAAAGTCCCTTCGAAAAATAAATAGCAACAATATAAGCCGTAATTGAGTATTGCCATTTCAATCTGAAAGTTAAGCTTAACCTAGGACATTATTAAATTATAAATTAAAATTGAAACTTAAGAGCTAATATAGAACTAAATAAATACTGAATAAATAAATAAAGCCTATAAATAAAACAAATTTCTTCTAGTCACTAGTTAAATATATACAAACTTTTTACAACTTTATTTTATTTTTACAATATTTATTATTTAGATTTGACGCGTTCCCCCGTACGTATAAATAAAGCAAGAAAAATGGCCATGGTACATACGCCTAAGGAGGGTGTAAAACCCAAAAAGACAAAGGGCAAACCCTCCCTTGAGGGCATGCAGAGTGACCAACGAAGCAGTCCTATATTATTGCAGAAACGAACCGATTCTGTTGAGGCCCTTCTGGCAGAGGTAAGCGGAACAGTTAAAAACAGTATCTATCTGCTACACCAGACCAGAAATATGAGAGGAGATTTGAGGTCTGGTTTAGCAGATAATCTGGAAAAGCTGGAAAGAAAAATAAGTGACATAGAGCGATTAGTAAGGATAGAATCAATAGGAACAGGGAAAGGAAGTATAAAGGAAACCAAGGAATCGGAAGTACAATGTAAATTAGAGACAAACGAAGTAATAAATAACTGTGATAGTAAAGAATTAATAATGAAAATGTACAACAGGTTAAAATTTGAAATACATGATAGGGCTGATAATATAAAGGAATCTGTAGAAGAGCAGATTACAGTGTTAGCGCATACAGTGATAGCAAATAAAGTAAATAAAGAGGTAGAGCAGGAAACTAGGAAGGATAACTCTAAGGCAGTGGAGAGTTATGCCGCCAAGGTGGCGACGGGGGGGGTAAAAACCTTACCGTCGGAGTCGAGGCCCATAACTGTCCACTCCTTAGCAGTAACGGACAAGGAAAATTATATGACGGGACAAGAGATAGTTGATAGCGTAGGTAAAATAATAGATGCAAGAAAGGAGGGCATAAAAGTAGAAAGAATAAGAAAAGGAAAAGGGAGGAAGGTAATAATAGGCTTTAGGGACAGAAAAGAGAGAGACGAAGTAAGGAAAAAGATAGAGATATGTGCAAGGGATAAGTTCGAAGTGGAAATAGTGAAAAACAAGGACCCCCAGGTTATTCTGTATGGGGTGCTGAAGTCGAACACGGATGACGACATTTGTGACGCAATCCGTGTTCAAAATAAGCACCTCATACAGCATATCCTGGATGGGGACGAGGACAGGATAAGGGTTAAATACCGAAAGCGTGGTAAGGATGCCCATACTGAGCACGTCGTGCTGGAGGTGTCTCCGGAGGTATGGCTGTGCCTCACCAGAGAAGGCCGCGCATACATTGATATGCAGAGGGTGCGGGTCGCTGACCAGTCCCCCCTAATACAGTGCTCGCACTGTTTGGGGTACGGACATGGAAAGCGATTCTGCGCCGACATTGCTGCGGAAATGAGGTGCAGCCATTGCTCCGGAGCTCACCACAAATCACAGTGTGAGGGCTTCGAGGCGGGCACCGAGCCATGTTGCATTAATTGTAAGAAAAATAATTTAAAAGCAAACCACGGCGCGTTCAGTGCGGAGTGCCCGATAAGACGAAAATGGGAAGCAATGGCACGTGCGGCGGTATCGTACGATCCTGAAGATGATGCGTTCGTGGAACGTACATGGCTCGACGGACGCACACGCAACGATACTACGATACCGTCGCAGTACAGCTGCTAAAACAAATGTAGAGCCAGTTAATTGTCAAAATTAATTTATTGTATTGCCTGCAGTAAATTGTGAATTTATAGCAGCAATCACCACATTGTAGAAAATTCAAATATGTATAATACAACTATATTATTAAAAAATTATGTATTAGTATAACTATATTAAAAAAAAAAAAAAAAAAAAAAAAAAAAAAAAAAAAAAAAAAAAAAAAAAAAAAAAAAAAACTATATATATAACCATGATACTTAGCATTTATTTGATGTAGCAAATAAAGCAGAAGTAAAAATGTTATTGTTTGTAATATTGTATATAATTATCATGTATTCTAACATATGCCAATAGTATTAATTATATAGTCTAATAGTATTTAATATATCCATAATAGTCAAATAGTATTAAGTTAATTTGTATACAACATAAACGCTCTACATTTACGTTCCAGAACACATTAGATCAGTAGTTCTACGTTGAATCGGCCACACCGGCTGAATGAGTTAATATATACATATAATATGTACCGAAATTAAAAAAAAAAAAATTTTTGTGATGATCCGCTCGAACTAAGACCTATAAGATAAGTAAGAATGTATCATGTAAAACACTGTAATAATAAAATGTAAAAACTGAATGTAAGAATTAACGTTAAAGATTGTAAATGTATAAATATAAGTATGAAATAAAAATATATATAGAAAAATTTAAAATGTAATTGGACAAAGTAAAAAATTGTGATAGAAAATAGAAAGAAAATAGAAAAATATAACTGTTGATAGTCACACGTGAACAAATGTAAAAGAATAATGTCTTATAAAAATATAAAAATGAAAATATATAGATGTAAATAATTATCATATGTACTACTATTTAAAAAACGCACATGTAATAAATAAATAAATGTAGTAATTGTCCCTTATCATGTAAGGGGGAATAAATTTTAAATAAAAAAAAAAAAAAAAAAAAAAAAAAAAAACCTAACCTAACCTAACCTAACCTAACCTAACCTAACCTAACCTAACCTAACCTAACCTAACCTAACCTAACCTAACCTAACCTAACCTAACCTAACCTAACCTAACCTAACCTAACCTAACCTAACCTAACCTAACCTAACCTAACCTAACCTAACCTAACCTAACCTAACCTAACCTAACCTAACCTAACCTAACCTAACCTAACCTAACCTAACCTAACCTAACCTAACCTAACCTAACCTAACCTAACCTAACCTAACCTAACCTAACCTAACCTAACCTAACCTAACCTAACCTAACCTAACCTAACCTAACCTAACCTAACCTAACCTAACCTAACCTAACCTAACCTAACCTAACCTAACCTAACCTAACCTAACCTAACCTAACCTAACCTAACCTAACCTAACCTAACCTAACCTAACCTAACCAGTGCGTGTAGAGGACCACAGTCCACTGGTGCAGTGCTCCTGTTGCCTGGGATATGGGCACACGAGGAGGCACTGTGAGGAGAGCCAGGTACGATGCAGCCACTGCGCCGGTCCTCACCTGAGGATCGATTGCGACAAGTGGCTGCAGGGAGAGAAGCCCAAGTGCATTAACTGCACAAAGGCGAAGAGAGGCAATGAGGAGCACAGCGCCTTCGATAGAGGATGTATGGAAAGAAAGAGGTGGGATGCTCTGGCCAGATCGGCGGTAGCGTACTGCTAAGGTTGTCCCCGGTGAGTACTTCCAGTACCGAATACTGCAGGCCAACCTCCAGCGGAGCCAAATCGCCACAAGGGAGCTAATGCTCGAAGCCACCAAGCGTAAGGCCTGCGTAGCGCTGCTGCAAGAGCCCTACATAGGTGGGGCCCGGAGTATGAGGACACACAACGGAGTGAGGGTCTACCAAAGCGATGGGGAAGGGGACGGCGTTGTCAAGGCGTGTGTTGCGGTATTCGACGACACGTTGGACGTCGAGCTGCACACGCGCCTCAGCAACAACAACATTGTTGTGGCCACCCTCCGAACCAAAGCCTGGGAGATGGTTGTAGTGTCCTTCTACTTCGAGCCCGATAAGCCTGTGGGGCCCTACCTGGACCATCTTATGAGGATAGGAAGGGAGTTGGGATCCGATAAGATGGTCTTGGGAGGCGACGCCAACGCAAAGAGCCCGTGGTGGGGTGGCGATGTGGAAGACCCGCGAGGAAGGGAAGTGTCTGCTGTACTGGAAGCAATGAGCTTACACATACTCAACACCGGAGACATACCTACGTACGACACCGTCAGAGGGGGTAAAAGGTACACCAGCTTCGTGGATGTGACAGCGTGCTCCGACGATCTGCTGGACCGAGTGGGCGACTGGAGGGTGGAGGAGGGTCTGACGAGCTCGGACCACAACGGCATCTCTTTCGGCATCACACAACATAAATCCACAGGCACGAACATAATACGTACCACACGCATCTTTAACACTCATAAGGCAAACTGGACTCAGTTTCGTGAGAAACTGACCCAGTTGATGTCAGACAGACAATTGACTGTACAAGCGTTAGACTCAACACACAGCACACAACAAATAGATGAGGCAATAGACAGCTACACACAAGCCATAACACAGACATGCAGAGACACTATGCCGACCAAAAAACACACGCAGAAATTCACCTTGTCGTGGTGGAATGATGAGCTCGCGCAGATGAAGAAGGAGGTCGCCACGAGGAAACGCAGGATCCGGAACGCAGCGCCTGATCGCAGAAACCGCGTAGTTGGGTTGTACCTGGAAGCGAAAGAGAAGTATGAGAAGGCAGTAAAAGAGGCTCAAGTAGCGAGCTGGAAGGAGTTTTGCCGAAAACAGGATAGGGAGGGGGTCTGGGAGGGCATCTACAGAGTGCTGAACAGAGTTGGAGGGAGGGAGGAGGATCTGCCCCTAACAAGGGGCAGTGAGACCCTCGACGCCCGAAGCTCCGCAGAATTGTTGGCGGAGACCTTCTACCCCGCGGACCTGGAAAATGATGAAAGCGAGGAACATCGACGGACGCGCCGGCGTGCGGAGTCCTTGGACTCCGAACCGCCGACGGGCCCGGACGACCCTCCTTTCATCATGGAGGAGTTGAAGAGAGCCGTAAGGTCCTTCAACCCCAAAAAGGCCCCCGGAGCGGATGGTCTCACGTCCGACATCTGCCAGCACGCTGTAGATTGTAACCCGGAATGGTTCCTTGCCTTGCTGAATAAGTGCCTCACTGTCGGCTACTTTCCCGAAAAGTGGAAGCAGGCGACAGTGGTGGTGCTGAGAAAGCCGGGCAAGGAATCATACCGGGTACCGAAAGCCTATCGACCGATCGGCCTCCTTCCTGTTCTCGGCAAAATCTTCGAGAAAATGCTGGTCGCCCGACTTAGGTTCTACCTGTTACCCAAAATAAGCCCCAACCAATATGGCTTCATGCCCCAAAGGAGCACCGAAGACGCCCTCTATAGGTTAGTGAACCACATCAGAAAACTGAGGGAGGAGAAGAAAATTTCTGTTGTGGTATCACTGGACATAGAGGGGGCCTTCGATAGTGCATGGTGGCCGGCCATAAAGGTTCGGTTGGCTGAAGTTGGGTGTCCGGGGAACCTGAGGCGGGTGTTCAGTAGCTACTTGAGCGGCAGAAGAGTGAATGTGAGATATGCTGGAGTGGAAGTGAGCAAGGGGACAGACAAGGGGTGCGTACAGGGGTCTATCGGTGGACCGATCCTGTGGGACCTCTTGTTGGACCCCTTGCTCATTTTGCTAGAGGAAATGGAGGTATTCAACCAAGCGTTCGCCGACGATATCGTGTTGGTTTTTAAAGGTAATACGACCCTGGAGATAGAACTGAAGGCCAATAAAGTATTAGAAGCAATTAGGAAATGGGGAGAGTCGAATAAATTTAAATTTGCCCCGCATAAAACATGCGCGCTATTATCCACGCGAAAATTAAAATTTGACGTGCCGCGACTGGCTATGGGGGGTGTGGACCTACAATATTATGACAACATAAAGGTATTAGGCCTGACAATTGTCAGGGTGTCAGGGTGTTAAATGTCAGGCCGCTGTCAATTGACAGCGGCCTGACATTTAACACCCATGTCACTGAAGTGTGTAAGAAAGCGATAACACGCTATAAGCAGCTCGCAAAAGCTGCTAGAGTAGGTTGGGGGCTTAACCCGCAAATAGTTAGGACAATATATATGGCCGTGATAGAGCCGACTATTTTGTATGCATCAGCAGCGTGGGCACCCACCGCGGAAAAGATGGGGGTCCAAAAAAGGCTCAACTCCGTTCAACGGGGTTTTGCCCAGAAGATCTGCAGAGCATATCGAACTGTCTCCCTGAACTCTGCAATGCTGTTGGCTGGGATACTCCCTCTTGACCTCAGAATACTCGAAGCATCGAGACTTTATGAGGCCAAGAAGGGAGTACCACACCCGGTGCTAAGAGACAGGGAGGTGGAGCGAATGGCTCCTGCGATTGAGGACCCACATCCGGCAGAGCAGGTAGAGCTGAGGTTCGGTTTGGTAGATGAGGACTCATATGCTGACGTGGTTAACAGCCACGTCCATAGGATATATACGGATGGCAGCAAGATTGAGGGTCGAGTCGGAGCCGCACTCTCCGTATGGAAGGGTGAGGCCGAGACGAAGGCCGTCAAGCTTGCATTGCCGCCGTATTGCACCGTCTACCAAGCCGAACTTCTAGCACTCCAAAGAGCTGTAACTGAAGCCTGCAAGAGTGGAATGGCAAAGGTCGGTATCCTTAGCGATTCTAGATCGGCACTCCAGGCAGTCACTCTTAGTTCCACTCATCCCCTGGCGGTGCAAACAAGGGCGGCCCTCCGAAAAGCTGCTTTGCAGAGGCGGGAGGTCTCCTTGTTTTGGATCAAGGCGCACGCAGGGTTGAGAGGGAATGAGAGAGTAGATGAGTTAGCCAAGGAAGCCGCTCTGGGCTCGAAAAGGAAGCCCGACTACGATCTGTGTCCTGTTTCATTCGTCAAGCGTATCTTAAGAGAGAATACGGTTGAGGAATGGGACAGGAGATACGAAGTGGGAGGGACGGCCGGAGTCACGAAGCTCTTTTTCCCAAGCGCTGCTGCTGCACACAAAATAGTCAAGAAAATAGACATTACACATCACACAACACAGATACTGACTGGCCACGGCGGATTCGCCTTCTACTTGAACAGATTCAAGTTGAAGGAGGATCCGTCGTGTTCGTGTCAGCCCGGAGTTGAGGAGACGGTTCCTCACCTGTTACTCGAGTGCCCAATTTTTGCTAGCAATAGATACGATATTGAGCAGAAATTGGGCACATCGATGACGGGTGAGAACTTGCCTTCCATCCTGGGGGGTAAAAAGAGGGAGATATTCCTCGGGTTTTGTAAATATATTGTTGAATATGTAAATAAGATAAATTGTGACAAATTTGTGTGATGTAGTTGTAGGCTCTTACTGTTAACTGTGATATTAGGGTTAGATTGAATGTTTGTGCCGTAGTTTTATCGTTTTACTTTTGACATATTGAATTTAATTGGAATTATAAATTATTGGAATTATTATTGATTATTGTATTTTATTGGACTTTATAAATTTTGCTGCTTGTATTTAATTGACTGTGTGTAATGTTATACTGCTTATTATTTCTTGTATTAAAATTAATTGCAAATTGTTAAACAAATGTATACTTAAGATCGTTCTTAAGTATACATATAAATAACAACTAAATGTACCAACTCGATTGGAAATTTGCAGAAATTGTGATTCACATTTTAAATATAACTATTAATTTGACATGTACTAGAGTACAATATACTGTATTTTAATGACGAAATTACTTCTGTAACGAATAAGACTATGTAATAGATATATATGACGAAAAACAAATTGTAAGAAAAGAACGAAAAAGAATAAAAAACTGTAATAATTAATAGTTATAAGAGCATTTTAAAAAGAAAAGAAAAAGAATGAAAAGAGCAAAAAATAAAAAAAAATACAGCAGATAACAAGCCCTGATTTTGTTAGGGGGATGGCAAAAAAAAAAAAAAAAAAAAAAAAAAAAAAAAAAAAAAAACCTAACCTAACCTAACCTAACCTAACCTAACCTAACCTAACCTAACCTAACCTAACCTAACCTAACCTAACCTAACCTAACCTAACCTAACCTAACCTAACCTAACCTAACCTAACCTAACCTAACCTAACCTAACCTAACCTAACCTAACCTAACCTAACCTAACCTAACCTAACCTAACCTAACCTAACCTAACCTAACCTAACCTAACCTAACCTAACCTAACCTAACCTAACCTAACCTAACCTAACCTAACCTAACCTAACCTAACCTAACCTAACCTAACCTAACCTAACCTAACCTAACCTAACCTAACCTAACCTAACCTAACCTAACCTAACCTAACCTAACCTAACCTAACCTAACCTAACCTTTTTTTTTTTGGTTTCTCACCTTTTTTAGGCTATCCACCCTAGCACCTGTCTTCCTGGGGTCTAGCACTGTTCGAATCAGCTTTAAGGTTTTGTCACAGGTGTCATTCTTATCTTTGGATGCTATAATAACGCTGTGCTGCTCTCTCCTCTGAGGTGGTGGTGGAGGTTTCTTGACAGCAGCAGCGTAAGTTGGTGGGTGCATTGCCTGTTTCTTGATCATTTCTACTAGTGCGAGCTCCGTTCCTAGACTCCCGGTTGTGGTGGGGCTTCTGATTTCTCGTTTCGAAGACTTTTGATCTCAGATGACACTATTTTGAGCCGTTCACAGATGGGCTCAAGATGAGTCTTGAAATCTTCAGAACTGTTTGTCTGGTTCGCTGTAGATGTTTGTTGTAGGTTGCTTTTGACCTCATCCAGTTTCGCTGTTATCTCGTTGATTCTGTTGGTGAGCTCTTTATTTGGTGGTATTTCACTCTCTGTCGGTTTGTTCGCTATCAGGTTAGGTATTTCTTTAAGCTCCCTCAGATGGTCTTTAAGGAGCTTCGTATTTGCTTCCTCCATTTTCAAAAGTTGTTTTTGGAGGTCTTCCATTTGATTTTTTAATTTGGAGATTTCCGGCTTTAGGTCCTCTTGTTGGTGGGTGCTGGTCTCCTTTTTATTCAGTATCTCAGCAGAGATTGTCTTGCTGAGGTTTGTGATATTTGTGTTTATTATTGGCGCCAATTTGTTTGTTTCCCGGACGTGTCGGTGCGGCTCCTGTGTTTCATACTCAAGCCACTTCCGCACGTCCTGAATTTCCTTCAGATTGGCCGCCGCCTGTTCTCTCAATTGAATTATCTCCTGGGTTAGGATGGAGATTTCTTTATTGTGAGCTCTCTCAATGCTCACTAACTCCCGTGCATGGCGACTTCTTTCCTTCTCCAGGTTTAGCTTATGTCTCGACCTGGAGTCGGACAGGGAAAGGACGGTCTCGTACAGCGATTGTAGGGAATCCAAGGCTGTTAGTTTGCTTTCCCTTTTCATATTTCCCGCTGCTTCTAGTGCTTCTTTCCCTTTTTGAAGCATCCCGTTTGCCGCTTTGTTCGCCATGTCCATTTCTATTCCTGTGCCCCGTTTTGAGGTGAACAGTATACTTTTTCTCGATGCTCCTTTCTTCGAGGCCTCGGAGTATACCGATGAGCCAGAGAGCTCGGACAAGTTGTCTTCATCGTCCGACACAATTGGGCGGGGTGGTAATTCCGCCTGCTCCCAGCTCTCTACCCGTTCGATGGAATCTTGGGGCACATCTGATGGACTCCCTTGTTCTTCTGGGAGGGGGCTTTTGGTGACGTCTGGTGATGGTTTGGAGCTCAAGGTTTTTGAGAGGACCTTCTCTCTTAGCGATCTCCCTGTAGTTCTCATTCCTGTGTTGGTAGTTCCACTCGCAGTCGCTTCTGTTGCTTTCGATGATTGTGCGGAGTGGAATGTCTTGGATGATGATTTAGATGACATCTTCTGTTCGGATGGGGGTAACGGGTGCGCAAGGAGTAGATGTAGGATTTGGTATTTCCCTCGTTAGATTTTCCCGCAAGCTGAATTTCGGGAATCCGTTGGGGCCAAGTTGTAGAGGGCCTTCTCCTGGTTAAAATGAACCCTCACTCGATGGGTCTAGGAGTAAAGGTGTCCGAGATATGAGCTGAGGGGTTTTCTTCCGGGGGGAGGGGGGGGGCAAGTTTCACGAGAGTGATGTTGGTGAAGTCTTAAGTTTTCTTGCCCAGGGTACTTATGTGATAGCCGGGGGGGATCCCTCGCTGTTCTCCTTTTCTTCCCTGGTTGTAAATCGGGAAATCGGGAATTCTGAAGGGGCCAAGTTGTAGAGGGCCTTCTCCTGATTAAAATGAGCCCTCACTCGGTAGGTCCAGCACTTAAGATGCCCAAGTTATGAGCCGAGGGGTTTTCTTCCCAGAGGGGGGGGGGGGGGGGGGAAGTTTCGTGGGGGGGTGTTTGGGGGGATCTTTGAAAAAAGTTCACTAATGTCCCCTAGGGGTGGTTTCTGACACTTTTTGGGGAAGGGGTAGTTTTTTGAGGGGGATGAGATTTAGGGGTGGGGGTGTGTTCCCTGGAAGGGTCTCTTTGCGCTGATGCTGGGGATACCTCACACTTGGTATCTCCCGTTACCCCTTTGAGTACGCTGTATGTTCTGTGTGTGTTACCTTTGGAGCTGATGAGCTGATCTGATGATGTGAGCTGGTGGGCGCCTAAGGTGTCTTCAGTTGTTGGATGAGCACCCTCAGATCGCCGGCTGTCTTCAGACTGTGACGCTCGACACGTGTCCTAGGTCAAATCGATGAACTTTGGCTTACACGTGCCGAAATTGGTGATTTTCGGAGCTTAGTAACAGCTTAGTCCCTTCACGTATCGGGACGTGTCGTATATCCAGAGACAGGTCTCGGTGGCGCGAAGGCGATGGATATTGTGTCGCCTGGGGGACTCACCTGGTCCGGACGTAATTCCCTGTCAAAGTTGGGCTTCTATAACTCCAGAACCAGGACTCCGATCGCGTGGTCTCCAATTGTGCTTGTGGGTAACACACTATTCTTTCACTTTTTCAACTTTGTAGCACTGAATTTACACTTTTTCTATTTTTTACTGAATTTTAACGCGGAGCGTGATGTTACTTGTGTCGCTGCCGGAGGCGTACTCTGGCTTTCTCTTTTGTTGATATTTTACCGCCTAGCTTATCAAATAATAAAAATAAAAATTGTTTATGAGAGCATCCTAGATTTCGCCCTGTGAGAAACAATTTGTGAGAAACGCTACTTACACCCCTGTAGAATTATAGGAACTACCACTTCTCTACATTTCTCTACAACAGGGTCACGCTTTCGTAGCATCCGATTTTTAGCTTATAATCAAATAAAGTGATTTAAATGGCATCATGTTACGTATGCCTGTGAGAAACGGTCGAACAAAAATGTAAAACTAAGGCACGTTTATACTGGTCATATTTCTCACATGACCGTTTCTCAAAGTACTTATATAATTATATTCCTATTTACGTACTTTTTTGTTTTACATAAAAATGACCGGAATGTGATATATTTTTACCGGACTCAAAAAAAAAGGAGATTCTCAGTTTGTATGTATGTATGTGTGTATGTTTGGCTGTGATTATCTCGCGTTTAGCCTGAACCGATTTTAATGTGTTTTTAAAAAAAGTATTTGTTACATATCGAAGAAGGTTCAAAAAGTCAGTTAAAAGGTTGATTGTTTTTTGAAGGTGGTTTTATTTTTAGCCGACTTCCAAAAAAGGAGGTGGTTCTCAATTTGTCGGATTTTTAAAAGTATATTCCTCGATTACTGGAAGACGCCTGAACCGATTTGAAAAATTCTTTTTTTGTTTGAACAAGTTTTGTTTGTACAGATATACTTTACAGATGGTCCCGTTGTCACCAAGTCTCTGATGATGGAAATCTAGAGATATCGAGGGCGACCCTCAAATTTTATAGGCAAGCACCCCGTGTTTTCAAGTATTTAATTAAGTTGTTCTGGTAATTAAGTCTGATAGCTATCATGTCATGGAGCTCAGCTGATGATGGAAGGTCTAATTCCTAAGAAGTTAGGAGTTAGGGTACAACAACAACATAATATCTATATGAGTATACGTATACACATTATATTGGCCTAAATATCTTCCTTAGACTAAACACAAAATATCATGTACATATTTGAATCCTATGTTTATTCCTGTACATCTAAATCATAATTCATAATATGTCATAGGTACCTATTTGTTCATCAGTAAAAAGTTACCTATGTGAACGCATCTTTGTGAGAAATGTGAGAAACGTTTTTGATTTTTGTGAAAAACGTGAGAAATGTTTCTCACAAGAGTCATGTGAGAAAGGTACATTTATTTTGGCTCAAACCCACAATGTGTTTGGACTACGAGTCTTTATACACAAATAATACACAATCTATAATATTATTATGTATGCTTTATCTGTTCTATAAATAGAAATATAGAACTATATGTTTGCCGGATCAACCCATCAAGCCCCGCACGAGCACCGGTGATCGCGAAACAATAGAATACAATAGCATTTCCAAGAATCCCCGATCGAAGGAGTAAGGGAAACAACTGCAGGTGATTACTGCAATTATTTAACTAACCGGCATGTACTGCGACTTGAGTCAATAAGTAGTGTGTTTGGACCGCGAGTCCTTTTTAACCGACTTCCAAAAAATGAGGAGGTTATATGTTCGGCTGTGGATATATTTTTTTTTTTTGTATGTTCAACGATTACTCCGCCGTTTATGAACTGATTTTCGAAATGTTTGTTTTGTTGTATTAGGTTTCACTCCAATTTGGTACCATGTTCACAAAAGTGGTGACCTGATGATGGGATCCAGGAGTAATCGAGGGAACTCCTCGAAATTTATATGGAAACATATAGTGATTTTGGTTTAATGTGAAGTGCACTAAGAATATGCTACCAAAAAGTCAAATATTGGGTCAAGGTATACCATGGTTTCAAAGATGCTGAGAGAACTCCTGACTCCTTATAGATACACGTTTGGGAGTTTCGGCGTTGTTTTAAGAACAGAAAGCATAATATGCTACCACGCAATTCAAATTCATCATCATCATCATCATCGTCATCATCATCATTACCACGTCGTGTTAAGGTCACCAATGTCTCATGGCACAAAATAGATAATAGTACAACTTACAAGGCATAGGTATGGATACAATAATAATAATTATGTACATAACAACACCAATTATTAAAATAGGCTGTTTATACACGGCGGTCGGTGCGGCGTCGCCGCGCGCCGCCGCGCGCCGCGCGGCGCGTGCGTAAACATCGTATGCAAGTTCTAAGTTCTAACCGGAATGTCAGGGCATGCCGCGCTGCGAGCATTTTGAGTGTCATATGATTTTAAACTTTATATCTTTATATCGCTTGAGAAAGGCGCAGGCGGCCGCGAGACTTTCCAAGTTTCTCAAGCGATAGTACTTACTATGTATTACAATAATGAAGATAAAGATTAATATTATAATATTATTATGACACTGAAAATATGCTCGCCGCGCCGCTGGGTGTGATTCGGCTCATCCTTCTATCGCGGATTCTTGGAAATCCATTGTTCTGGCGGCCACATGTGGCCGCTTGGAATTTGAAGCGTTAAATTACCTAGCACGCATAGGGTTGTGTTCACTTAGATTTTTGTAAATGTATTGTTTAAATTTATCTACCTGGGCCTTGGGGTATGTGTTATGACTCTCCTACGTACAAGCGATACTGCGATTCAGGAGCATCTCAGCGCCATCTATTGAATACATCGTGTAACTAAAGCGATAGCGCCGACACAAGAGCGCCTCAGTGACATCTAGTGAAGACAATATGAAACTATTTTTTATACAATTTAAATTGGCACTAATTATAGTTTATCTACTAGGTAACTAAAAAGAGTGAAATTATTATTTTTAACAAAAAATTAAAACCGACTTCCAGGGTAAAAACAATAATAACATCCTCATAATATCTAACTAAAAAGTATTAGATAATTTTTCCTCTCTAAATGTGCCTTTTTCCGAATTCGGCTAAACCTCAACTATTTCTGTACTTACTCAATCTTCATAATTTTGAAGTCGGTGCCAGTTCCAAAAGTTTCAAATTTTCTGTCAAAGAAAATATAAAGATTCAGCTATATCTGGTACCGACTTCAAAATAATGAAGATTGAGTACAGAAATAGTTGAGGTTTAGCCGAATTCGGAAAAAGGCACATTTAGAGAGGAAAAATTATTTAATACTTTTTAGTTCATATTATAAGGATGTTATAATTGTTTTTACCTTGGAAGTCGGTTTTAATTTTTTGTTAAAAATAATAATCACTGTGCACTGTCATTGTTTATGAACAATGTTGACATTATTGGTTGGTGACATTGGCTCAGGTGAATGTGTGAAGCGTCTTTCGAAAGAAGCTTTCCGGTAAAAATCCTAGCACATACCTGAGTAGTATAGTACCTGGGATCCACTTATAAATTATGTAACTACAGCTGAATACTGATCATTGACTTAAAACTTTCTGCCTAGTAAAACTCGGCAAAATAAAAAATTACGGTTTTAAATAGCGGTATCGAAATTTATATTACAAAGACAAACTCCCGGGCGTGATCGGATGTTATTAAATTATGTAACTCTTTTTTATAAAAAAAGAAGAAGATATAATATTTAAGTTATTACGCCCTGCGATGGTTGTTCAAGATTATATTAAATAGGGCAATGCTACAGTACGGGTTATTATTGCTAACGCTTAACGCTCTGCACAGAACAGCCACCTCCCAGTCGGCTAGCCGCTGGATAAAGTAGGTGCTGTGCGAGAGCGGCGCGGCGTCGACACGAGCGTCGACACGGGGATTGATACTGGACACTATTAGTAAGACGACAGTCGACAGGCAGGAGTCGGGACTAGCGACTCCAATACTTTCGCTATTTTCCTTAACCATAATTTTATCGACGAACAAAGTTTCGCTGAATCAGTAAAATAATCACCATGATCCCAGTATGTTATCATTTTAATCAGAAAACCAACCATAGAGGTCTCTTACGTTTTGTTTCTACTGACTATTATTATTATTTATTGTTAAATTCTTTCTCGAATATAATGGTAACTATTCATATAGTCAGTCGCCAGAGGTTTTAACCTCCTAAAATTGTAATAGTGAATGGATTTTTGTTTTTGAGGTGTCATTTTCTTTTTTACACTATAACTTGCAAAGGTTACCAAAAAATTTTTTGTGCTTTTAATTTTTTAGTTACTTAATTAAAAATTAAAATTTCACCATATAAAACTAGTCAAGAAAAACATTTTTTTTCTTGTTCCTGTTACATAATGACTCTTATCCGATTGTTTACATTGAAAATTAACCAAAAACACAATTTTTAAAAAAGAAAGTTTGTTTTGCTAAGCTAAATAAAACTATAAGATTTTTGCATAATTTTTGGAGATTAACGCTCGTCGTAACCAAGATAAAAGGGTTTGGGAGGATTTCAGGGTCGTAAAGAAAAGTGTGCGACACGTACTTATTGTGCGTATTTAATTTTTAGAGAAGTGATGAGTTTTAAGTACTTTAAAACGTTTAAATATCTTCAAAAATGTGTAAAATAGACCAAATTTCTTTTTCTACATTTGTTGAGAATTTATTTAAGTAAGAGCTAAAACGTTAAATGCATCGACAAATTAAAGGCTTTTCCTAGCCTTTGAAATATATTTAAACTTCCTAATTAAAGCCAGAAAAAATTTGGGTGCTACATATCTCACGCACTTACTAAAGACGCATGCTGCGACCTATGTTTGGAAAATGCTTGCCTGAATACAAAAAATATCAGTTCTTAACCTAATTTGTATTTTTTTCCTTTAAGTATGTTTTAGCGAATGTAATTAATGAAAAAAAAATAGTAAAAAAATAATTTTATTCTGTTAAAACCTAACCAAAAGAAATAAAATACAGATTTTCTTCGAAATATACGCGAAAAGTTTGTGCTACATTTTCGGAAAAGTTAATAAAGCTAAAGCTAAAAAAAATTACGAATTAACAAACAGAAGTCTTTGTAAAGCCTAAGAAATAATTTTAAACTTCCTATTTAAAACCAAAAAAAAAATAGGAACGCCATTTATCGGGTACTTACTGCCGAAGCACACAACAAACTTATTCGGAGGTATGCTCATCTAGATACAAAAATATTAATTTTTGAATCTAAATTATATATTTTTTCCATTTATTTTCTTTTTGTGGAATATAAGCAACGATATGAATAAAAAAAAATTATGATATATTTTATTATTTTGCTACATAACTGAACTGAAAGGAATGCAGGTTTTCTTCAAAATTTTAAAATTTATGAGTGTAACTGAAGTAGTATAGAAGAATTAAAAAATTAAAAGCACAACTTTTCAATAGGTAAACTTTTTTAATTATGTTATCAGCTATACATTCCTCTTTTTCTTTTCAATTTTCATCCACTATTATGGAAATCGGAGGTTAGCATGATTTTTACGCTCTAGGAACTCCACTAATAATGAATATTGTATTTCATCAAAAAAAAACTTTCTTTCGTTACTCTGAAAATCTACTTTTGGTTAATTATATATCGAAGAATGAAGCGAAGAAATATAAGGGAACATACCCATACTACGTGACCCATTTAGGGGGGGTCTTCAAAATATTACGCTCGGTCACAAGAGGGGGGGAGGGGTCTAGAGTTTTGTCACGTAGTCAATTTCGATTTTTTTTTCTCGCCATTTCATACTTGACACTAGCATTTATTACGGTTATTTATAGCCAACAGCCATTAAAAAAATAGGCACTGTTGTTGTCAGGTATTTTGAAGTTTGGTGAAGCTGGCAAGCTTGGTGATCATTTACTATATTTGGTGTTCGATCACACTTTGAACTACAGTCGTGACTAAAATAGCTTGTATGTATCATCGAGGAAATTGATTCCTAGGTAGTTTACAGACCAACGTCATGTAGACTGTAGTCGGATCATGTCAATTCAATGTTAATTGTGATCTGTCGGTTGGGTTTAACTTTAAACGCGACCAAATTACTTAGGTCCGCCATCTGCCTAGAAATTAATTTCTCTGATTGTTCTATTGTAATTTTAGACTATGTATTATTATATATATTATACATAAATCTAAGTGATAATACTTTAGGGTGTGTATGTGTTCCTTACATAGAGTTCCCTGTGAAAGTAGCACCGCTGAAAGACCAATTTTTTTTTTCACTGTTGTGTGGAGAAACTCGTTACACTGGGGCGTTTGCCCATACAAAAGTGAAAAAAATTTTGCTCATTCAGCGCTGCGACTTTCACAGTAAACTCACTATAAGAAACACGTACACATCCTAAAGTATTAGCAGTTATCACTTAGTTTTGTTACACCTTGTATAGTATATCTTAAATATTGGTGTCAAGTATTTCTTTTTGGCAAACTATTGGGTATCAGAGTATTTTTTGGTGATCGTTAGTGGTTACTAACTAACATAGGACTGATAATTACACATAAATTACCTACAGGTATATGCTTATAGGTATACCGCAGCTGCCTTTAAAATTACCTCCTTTTTAGGAAGTCTGTAGAAAGTCAGTAAAATAAAACATTTATGACTAAACAGTGAGTACATTTTGGAGTTTATTGGAGTTTACTCCTTATGAATCGATTTTCATAATATATAAGGCGCCCGGTATGAGAAAAATCCGAGGGGTAAAACCTACTAACAAGTAACGAAAATGTGTCACGTTTTTGGTGCGCACGTTTAGTGCGCAACTTTCTAATTTGGCTGTGAGTGTATTAAGACCATAAAGGTAATATACCTATCGGAATATAATATTATATAACATAATATAATAATATAATTATATAATTATATTATATTATTATATTATTTTATATTATATTATATTCCAATAGGTATATTAACTTTATGATTAAGACGTACATATGGCATGCTGTATAGGCGACTATACCTATATACTATATGTTATTGGGCTTGTTTGTTTCTATCAGTGTCGATGTATTTATATTGCTATTTTTGTTATAAATATCAATAATTAATATTGTTATTGTGAAGTTATAATTTTTATCATTATACTGGCTAAAGTGAACTAAAAGTATTTTGAAATAACTATGGCAGAAAGGGGTGTAGATAATATTGCCGGAACATCTGATTTCATATGATATTAATCTTTTTTCAGTTGAATAAACTCTTTTTGCGTATGGTTAGATACTTGTACTTAAGGAGTAAACTCCAGTCGTGCGTCGGAGCTGACACACTTTTTTAAATTTATATATCCAGTTAACAAAGGTAAGTGGTGCATTGATAGTGAATCCAGTTCACAACTTGTGACGTGGTGTGACGCGCGCGATGTTTACGATGCGACTGTGGTCGTGTGTGAATGGGAATTTCGCTGATTCAGCTCCAACACTCGGACGTACTACCTAATTTTACTATTAAGGAAACGGGACCTATCAGTACACATAAGGAGCTCAGAGCGCGTGGATTCATATTAAATATGTGGTATAAAGGGAAAACTGAATTTGTTAATTGTTGGCCTCAGAGAAGCGACGTCTACGCGAATTATATACTGAGCAGACTTCTTCGGAGTTTAATGAATATTTTGACGATGGCGTCTCTACTGATGAGTGCAGTTGTGATGTTGGGTGTGATGCTGGCGGTCTTCGCGGCTCGACCGGCCCCAGATGAGGTGAGTTCAAAACACAATCTCTATTCTTAAGCCACAACCAAATCCAAACGGATCCAATATGTAAACTAGATAAACAAGGTGTAAGAAAACAAATAGATCGGGAGATGGTGACACAAAATACTAGGTCATTTGTACGGGTATGGTGGTTCTTCAGGGGTCTAATTACATAAAGGCAGGTAAAGGCAAAAAGGAAAATGATTATCATAGCGCTCGCACCGGCGGCCCAATGGCGTTAATATAATAGTTAATCGAAACACAAAAATTTTTGGCGCGTTAAATAACAACCTTTTTTTTGCAGTTTGACACGACGTCGCGCGTTCGTTTGGCGGCGCACAACCGCCAGTACCGGCGCGGGCAGGTGGGGTTCGCCGTGCGCCGCAACCGACACTCCCACCTCCCCCACGCCCACTTCCTGCGAGCCATGACCGGCTACAACCACTCCGCCACGTGAGTACCACCTTGTACCTATGAGACGCTGTAACACTACGAATTATACAAGCCAAATTTTATTATTCATAGAGCCAAATAGATAAATACAAAACACAGATGGCGCTGCAGATAATTAAAGAATGTAGCCTTATCTACAGTACTAAAGGCTATGTCCAACCCAGCAGACAGATCACTACTTACATTGAGTTGACATTACCCGACCGCCATCTATCTATGAATAAATTTCTCTAATAGTTCATATACGGCTAGTATAATTGTGGCTAGACTAAAAGGAAAACCCACAAGTCTAGTTATAATATTTACTATGAAATTTTATGACTCACCGCGTGGTCCACCACACAATAGACTATTCGGTTTTGAGTCGTCGACTTTACACTGGGCTCCGACTTTCCATGACTAGTTAATTATTATGTTAACAACGTGTTGCAGGAGTGGGGAGGTGGTGTGGGGTGAGTTCGACCCCGGGGACGAGGCGCCCCCGCCGGCGGTGGACTGGCGGGCGGCGGGGGCCGTCAGCGCCCCCCGGGAGCAGCTACACTGCGGCAGCTGCTGGGCTTTCAGCGCGGTAAGTGACCGTTAGTTTTGACTAAGGGCCCTTCCACACGACGTTGTTTACGCTCGTTTGTATCGATACAAACGCAAGTTGAACGCTCAGCAAACGCAAGGAAGCCGACCGCGACACTTTATATCTGAAAAAAAAAAGAAGACGAGCGCATCAAAAACGCGCGTCGTCAGTGCACAAAAAATACGTTGTGTGGAAGGGTGCAATAGGTCATTTTGATGTGCCACTGCGTTGATGTTGCAATTAAACTCAATGTCTTCGATCAGTTATATTATTAACTAGCACATGTCCAATTAAAGTAGGGTTGCCAACCTCAAATTAAAAAAAAAACAGGATTTGAAGTTGGAAAAACCAGGACAATTCAGTATAAAAACAGGACGCATTAAGGAGGCGACTAACCCAAATTGTCGATTTTATAATTCATTTTCATACTTGAAAATAAGCCCCGAATTGTTTCATTTTCTAAACATAGATACTACATTGTATTTCCAAGAATTTGATTTGAGCGAAAACATGATATCTTAAAATTTTCTCGATAGAAAAAATCACAAAGATGCATCTAATTTTCACGAATTTTTCATATGTTGCCGTAACCGTGCATTAAACTAAGTTAATATTTTAACACATTGTATAAAATTCTATCATTGAGACACTGACCTGGCGGATTTTTAAAATGTTGTACTTATATTTATCGAGTTTTTGAGTGTAAAGAGAGAAGGACGATGTTAGATTTTTTGCGTTAGTCTCCCTCTTAATAGAGTTGCAATAGTTAAATAAATATCTAGATTCTAGTGAAAACAGATGAAATGGAATTCAAGTAATTAAAATAAACACATTTCACGCTCGTGGCGTAAAAATTTGAAAAGAGGCGCGCGAATTTTAAAATTAAAAAACCCAGGACAACCCAGGACGCTGCTAACTGCTTAAAACTATTCCGGACGTCCCAGGACACTACAAAAACCAGGACATGTCCTGGCAAAACCAGACGGTTGGCAACCCTAAATTAAATACTGTGTTATATTCATAGTTTAGTTGGCACTAGCACAAAGTTCAAAATATGGTTACTCCAACGATTATTCATACAATATAGTCTGTAGCAGTAAAATTTATTCTGTAATGACAAAGCTGACCGAGGGCGCAATTCATTACCATTTCGCTGCTACCGTAACTCCAAATGCGAAGATAGTAATTTGATAATATTATTTCACAGATCGGTGCCTTAGAAGGGCAGTACTTCCTGAAATACGGCAAGCTGGTGCGGCTGTCGGCGCAGAGCCTCGTCGACTGCTCGGCGGCGTACGACAACGGCGGGTGCAGCGGCGGCGCCATGGACAACGCATTCAAGTACATCCGCGACAACGGCGGCATCGATACCGAGGAGTCATACCCGTATGAGGGAGTCGACAACCAGTGCAGGTAACTTACCAAGGGAGAGGGGTTAAGAAGCAAAGTGGGCGAGATCTCGTTGTCGACTTTTGACAAATATAGCTTAACATTACAATAATAATTTTTCATTTATTATAATTCTTTGATCACGCTTAAAGTGAACGCGTCATAGCAAACGATTGAGTCTGTTCTTGTAACACTTGCAAAGATATTTTGGTGCCTTGGTTTTACTTCTCTAATCTCATATTTCTGTAACGCTAAACTCATTAAAATGACATTTTATAATATGAAGTTATCTCCTCACAGAAGCGGCAGGCCCCTCCCCGGCACGGGCGGCGTGCGCGTGGCGGCGGTGCGGGAGGGGGACGAGGCGGCACTCGCGGCAGCGGTCGCGGCGGGGCCGGTCGCCGTCGCCATAGACGCCACGCCCCCCTCCTTCCGCGACTACTCCGCCGGCGTCTACTACGACCCCGCCTGCACAGGGGATAACCTCAACCATGCGGTACGTACCTACACCAGAATAATTACCTCTATACTTGACACAAAAGATAACAATACAGTATCCGACCGAGACAATATTATAGTAAATAGTAGTAAGATAAGTATAAAGGCTGGCCCCGTCGCTGTAGATTTATAAATTAAATAAAAAATTATAAAAATAATTTATAAAAGAATTACCACAAATCACCTAAAAATAATGGAGATATATAGCTAGATTCTAGTACCAAATAAATATAAGTTATTCCGATTGTTTAACCTCGATTTCCATTCCCAGATGCTGCTAGTGGGTTACGGTAGTGACGCGGGCGGCGACTACTGGCTGCTGCGGAACACGTGGGGCCGCAGCTGGGGCCAGCGCGGGGACATGAAGCTCGCCCGCAACCGCGGCAACCACTGCGGCATCGCCTCCGCCGCGCTCATACCCGTGCTGTAGACACCTCGAGTGGGGCCGCAGCTGGGGCCAGCGCGGGGACATGAAGCTCGCCCGCAACCGCGGCAACCACTGCGGCATCGCCTCCGTCGCGCTCATACCCGTGCTGTAGATACCTCGAGTGGGGCCGCAGCTGGGGCCAGCGCGGGGACATGAAGCTCGCCCGCAACCGCGGCAACCACTGCGGCATCGCCTCCGCCGCGCTCATACCCGTGCTGTAGACACCTCGAGTGGGGCCGCAGCTGGGGCCGGCGCGGGGACATGAAGCTCGCCCGCAACCGTGGCAACCACTGCGGCATCGCCTCCGCCGCGCTCATACCCGTGCTGTAGACACCTCGATTGGGGCCGCAGCTGGGGCCAGTGCGGGGACATGAAGCTCGCCCGCAACCACGGCAACCACTGCGGCATCGCCTCCGCCGCGCTCATACCCGTGCTGTAGACACCTCGAGTGGGGCCGCAGCTAGGGCCGGCGCTGAACATGAAGCTCGCCCGCAACATTGAACATCCAATGCCAGAATTTTAGCCTGAGTCCTGACTAATATATTTTGATCCAAATACTAAAAGTATTTCATGACTAAGGCATATACATTTATTTTTAAATATTATTGGCTGCGTAGAAGATGCGCATTTTATCTTCTCTTAATTTTTATAAGATACTGTAGTTTAAGTTCTGCGCGGTAAACGGCAGGTTGTACTCTGCTGTTGTATTGTGATTTATGATAAAACTGTAGATATAGTTTATATTTTACCTGTTAATGTGATTTTTATGCCGTTAAAATAAATACCCCGTCGAAGGTAAAATAACAGTCAACGGTCGTTAGTATAATATAGAACAGAGCCTATGTAAGTTATGCAATTAAAAGACTGATATTTATTTTATTATAATGTTTTTTTAATTTATAATAACCTAGTCCTGTATGTATGTATGTATGTACTACTGTGTCTTTACTCCATGGTACTACTTATAATATTGTTTACGGTAACAGCTCTATCAGCTAGTAGGCCTGGAGATACTGACACAAAATTCTTGGTCATTAATTGTGCCAGTATGGCGGTTTTACAGGGGTATAATTACGTAAAGGCAAAAAGGACAATGATGGTCATAGCGCTCGCACTGACAGCCCAAACGCGTGGGCGTTAATCGAACGTGTCGGATAAATAATGAGTGTCGAACGATTTGTTCCACAAAAATGCTTGTATTTTCAGATAGTCGAAAAAAAATAAGTAGGCGAAAGCGTAATGCCATACTTGTCGGGTGCGGCTTACAGCCCGCCATACCGACGCGAATACGTTAATTTTAATAAAAAAATTGAACCATTTGTACCAGGCTAATTTTTGCATAGCTAATCATCGTCGAATTCACGAAAATCACCTTGCCATAATTTTCCGACCGCTCCCAATGGCCGCCATACCACTGTAAAGGTGTAAGTTTTTTTTTCGCCAAACGATTTGTACCAGTATGGCATTTAAATTTTTGGAAAGTATTTGACAAAATATGACCGTTATTATTTTTCCCATACTTCTAGTAGGGGGAAAAAGTGCTGCCATACTTGAAATACTTATTTATTTGACATGTTTTAAAAATACGACTAAAAAATACGTAAAATCATTTTTTACATCATGGCATCATTGTATTCTCGTCATTTGGCAATTGTACCAAAAAAAATATTACAGATTGTAACCATGGGGCGGGATGACTATCGGACTTGAGCAACAAAGTGATAAAATTGGACGATTTGTACCAGTATGGCATTTGGATTTTTGGAAATTATACGATACAATGTGACCATTATTATATTTGCCATACTTGTAGTAGACGGAAAAAGTGGCGCCATACTTGAAAAACCGTTTGAATTACGTATGAAATCTAAGGATTTTGAAAAAAATATTATTCACATTCGCTGCCTCCCACAGGTATGGCATCAGACTCCTATTTATGATCATACAGGGAACTGCTAAAAAAAGTTTCAGGGTGGTACAAATTGTTTGGCGAAGAAAAAAAAACTTACACCTTTGCAGTGGTATGGCTAACGTGACCATACGTCCCGCTTTGGGCGGGACAGTCCCGCTTTCAGGCAGTCTGTCCCGCTGTCCCCCGCGAGGCCGAAATTGTCCCGCTTTTGCAAACAGACCAAACGACAAGAATTGAAAAGTATTTTTATGTTTGAAATGCCAGTGCAACGCCTGGAAGTAACGCATACATAACATAAACTGTACAATAAACGTGATTTTATTCTGCCATATTTTGCTCGATATCAACAACTAGACGTTCCACGCGGCGTCGCACACAGGTCCCAAAGTAAAATAAATGGGACATTAAGAATTTTCGGATCGAAGGTCAACGGATCAGGCTGATTTTTTTTGTAGACAGCTGATGCAATTACAAGTCACTTTTATAGATGTCGTTTTTTTCAAATATGCAGTATCTACAGAGATAAAAAATAATTAAAAAAAAATTGTATGGACGAAATCATAATTTTGTCATTTTAATCCAAGATTCAAAAGTATTCAAAATAAATCATAGCACAGCTTATAGAGGGACTCTTGTCGTACATTTTTGTCATAGACACTCAACTGCGATTTTTGCGCCTTTTAGAGCTACAGGCACTTTAATTTTTTTTTGTCAGCGGATGAGGCTGATTTTTTTTTGTAGCATCTGATGCAATTACAAGTTACTTTTATAGATGTTGTTTTTTTCAAATATGCCTTATCTACAGAGGAAAAAAATGAATTATTTTTTGTATGGACGAAATCATAATTTTGTAATTTTCTTCCAAGATTCTAACGTATTCAACATAAATCATAGCACAGCTTATAGAGGGACTCTTGTCGTACATTTTTGTCATGTTGCTCAACTGCGATTTTTGCGCCTTTTAGAGCTACAGGCACTTTATTTTTTTTTGTCAGCGGATGAGGCTCATTTTTTTTGTAGCATCTGATGCAATTACAAGTTACTTTTGTAGATGTTGTTTTTTTCAAATATGCCTTATGTACAAAGAAAAAAAAATATAAATTATTTTTTGTATGGACGAAATCATAATTTTGTCATTTTATTCCAAAATTCAAACGTATTCAAAATAAATCATTGCACAGTTTTGTCGTAGACACTTAACTGCGATTTTTGTGCCTTTAGGAGCTACAGGTACTTTAATTTTTATTGTTTTGTATAATTCATTTCTGAGTATTTCATATAGTTTTTAATAAATATTGTTAAGGATAGACAAATAATAATGTTTTCTTTATTGACAAGTAACTCTTTCTAATGTCTTATTCATAAAAAAGCCTATATATACTAAAACTAAACAAATTAAAGTAGAAATCTCAAAACATGTACGTACAGGTAAATTATTTTATGACTCATCCAGTTTGCAAATTTTGTTTGGTAATGACTCATTGCCTAATTAGTAATTACCTCTATACTTGGAATTTGTGCTCTGTTTTGTTATTCAGCGCTAGCGAACGCTTCGAAAACGCTAAATAATAAATAGGCACATAGATTGCAATTCAAATTTTCCCTTCGTACTTTTACGGGCTTAGGACCGTCAAAATACAAACTTGTATGATTATATAGGTAATGTATTAACAATAGTGGAAATCTCAAAACGTGTTTGTACATGTAAATTATTCCTTCGATCTGTTACACCCTTACGTTGTTAGGTGTTTGGCTGACTAGACCTTAAGTCTTGTTAGCACTATTATACTAGTATATCAGGTCCCCAGCTGTCGGACCTCCAGTCTTCAATTCACCGTCTCACTGGAGGAACCTCTCCTCATTTATTATATCTTTTGTTAAGTGAAGTCTCCTCCTTTAATATTCTAATTTCTAAATCTTTGTGAAGTCAAATAAAAGTGTGTATTAATAAAACATTTTTTTTAAAACTCGAAATACAAGGTTCCGTGTAACATTGGTGGCAGCGGTGGGATGATTAAGTGCATCCCCGGTACCGTCTCCGAAATCCGTGAAATACCGTGAAAATCCGCGAAAATCAGTGGAATACACTACAAAATCAGTGGAATAATTAATGATCAATCTGTGTATAAAAGCATATAAGTGATATAAGTGTAGTGAAAAGTGAGGAAAATACTGTGTGAGAAATCACACTACGCCGCTGCAGCTGCGAGCCGTTTCGCTGAGTCTACGCCTGGCCAGTCATGCTTCTTATCGCCGCGTGCATAATCGTCAGCTCTATGAGACTGTAAGTCTGTAGTCACTGTTTCCCAATCTGTAATTCTGTTATAAATAACAGAAATTAAAATTTCTGTTACATTTTATTTTATTTCTAAGGCATATTAGCTAAACTAAACTAGTCTTTCTCGTCTAATGGCACCAGAAACAGGTAAATCGACCGAGCCTGCTAAAGGTCCCAAACTCATAATGCCGGCTGTAGAAATAAATATTTTGATCAAATTCATTGGCAAATTCGACGGGAGTAGAGATAAATTGAATCCATTTTTAAGTAACTGTAACAACGCATTAGGGTTAGCAAATGAAGAACAAAAGAAAATAATATTTAAATATATACTTAGTAGATTAGAAGGTCGCGCCGAATCCGCCGCAAATATTAAAGAATTTAGTGAATGGGCTCAGTTAGAGGAATTTTTGAAAACGCAGTTTGGGGAGAAAAAACATTATACGCACCTCCTCACCGAACTGCAGAATTGCAAGCAAGGTAGTAATGAATCAGTCAACCAGTTTTCACTCAAAGTTGAGAGTTGTCTGAGCAAACTATTAACGGAAATAAATATTTCGATACCAACTAAAAAGAAAGCCGAGCTAGCCGGCCGAGTCGCTGAAATGGAAGACTTAGCTCTACACACTTTTATAACGGGACTAAATCCAAACATATCAACGTTAGTTAGATGCCGCGAGCCAGAGAACCTTAACGAAGCCATAAACGCAGCAATATCCGAGGAAAAAATTTATTATGCCACAAAGAAATCAAATCCGAGTCCAAATTTTAATAGCAACTATCGCAATCATGTCCCTAATAACAATAGAAACTTTCAGCCGAGAAATTCATTTAACTATAATTTTAGAAAAGATCAATATGTGCCGCGTCACGATTCAAATAATTCTCCCAATCTTGTGTGTAGGTATTGCAAACATCCAGGGCACACTATCGAAAATTGTCGCAAACGACAATACAATAATAGCAGGAATAACCACTATAACAATCCTGGGCCTTCCAGACCTAACCCAGTCCACTTCACACAAGACCTTGCCAATTCTCACACGTTTGATAACAATATCACTTATAACAATGATAACTCTTATGACGAAGTAGATAATGTAAAAAACTAAAGGAAGTCTCATTTAGGTGTCGTATGAGACACAGTAATATTGAAACCGACACTACTACTAAATCCTTAAATGCTAAATCCGCCGTATCATTTACAAAATGTTTAGAGAATAAAAGAAAATTCACTGAATCTCATTCAATTCCTAAGTCCACTGAATCTTTTGACATTACAAAATCCACTGAATCTAATTATACTACATCCACTGAATCTAATACTACTAAATCCTTGAATGAGTCCTCTGTATCGTTAAAAAACACTGAATCCTCTGAGTCTAATACTTCAAAATCCTCTGTGCCTACTAAAATTGCTAATTCTACAAATTCCATGCCTACAAGATCCTTACACACTAAATTGAAAAAAAATCCTCAACCTGAAAGTACTAAGTCCGTAATAAATAATACTGAAAATCCTTTAGAAATTTATGAGATTAATACTAATCACACCAACAAAACACTGCCGCACGTATTACTTTACACTCAAACCTCTGACATTCCTTTAGCCCTGCTTGTTGACTCTGGTTCCGCCATCAGCTTACTAAAGAAAAAATTCTATAATGAAACCGTAAAAACTTATATCAGAACAAATAAAAATAAAAGGTATTGATCCAGGAAAAGAAGTCACACATACACTTGGTCATTTTAATCTAAAACTATATGTATCTGATAATTCTAATCAATTTATCTCTAGTCAATTTCATGTTGTAGAAAATATTGACTTACCTTACGATGGCATTATTGGCAGTGACCTCATGAATTTATTCCGCTGTAATATTGATTATAACCGTGATATTTTGAAAATAAAAAATCATGAAATTAAATTAAATTTTTATAAACCAACTTACCTCATCCCAGCTCGCACAGAGACAGTTATTGAATGCTCCGTCGCTAACCCCGAATTAAAAGAGGGTCTTATACTAGATCAAAAAATATCTAAAGATTTATTAATAGCTAATTGTCTAGTCACTGTAAAACCTAACAAAAGGATTAACTTATCCGTCGTGAATACTTCCGAATCTCCAGTACACATTAAATCAAATTTAAACTTAATTCTTTTACCCTACATTTCTGATGACGTAAATAATGCTGACTCTCCTATATCTGTTAATTCCATTCACACTGTATCATATACAAATAGTTTTCAACGCACTCGAGAAGTATTAAAACAATTACGAGTCTCTCATCTCAATAAAGAGGAAAAAAATGCCCTTTACAAACTCTGTTCTGATTATTCTGACATCTTTCATCTTCCTGGAGAACAACTTACATTTACAAACGCAGTTCGACATGAAATTAAAACCGTCTCCGACGCTCCAATTCACACCAAAACTTATCGTTTTCCAGAAATCCATAAAGAAGAAGTAAATAGACAGATCAATGAAATGTTGCAACAAGGAATTATAGAACCTTCATCATCTCCATGGTCGGCACCCATTTGGGTTGTCCCAAAAAAGTTAGATGCATCCGGTAATCGTAAATGGCGAGTTGTCATCGACTATAGAAAGTTGAATGACGTCACAATTGGTGACTCTTACCCCATACCAAATATAACAGAAATACTAGATCAATTAGGCAAAAGCCAGTATTTCACCACCCTAGATCTTGCTTCCGGGTTCCACCAAATTGAAGTTTCCCCTGAAGATTCACCTAAAACCGCTTTCTCCGTTCCTCAGGGACATTACCAATTTAAACGCATGCCATTTGGGCTTAAAATGCACCCGCAACGTTTCAACGTCTCATGAATACCACACTCTCAGGACTCCAAGGCCTACGCTGTTTCGTATATTTAGACGATATTGTCACATATTCATTTGATCTTATTTCGCAAATTCAAAATCTTACCGCAATATTTGATAGACTTCGAAAATATAACCTAAAATTGCAACCGGACAAGTGCGAGTTTCTCCGACGAGAGGTCGCATATCTCGGACACGTCATTACTGAAACGGCGTCAAACCTAACCCAGACAAAATCGAAGCAGTGACACAATTTCCAGCACCTAAAACTCCTAAAGATATAAAATCCTTTCTTGGCCTCATCTCCTACTACCGCAGATTTATACCCGACTTTTCTATGACAGCAAAACCACTGACTTCTTTACTAAAAAAGGATGCAATGTTCAAATGGGAAAATCAACAACAAGTTGCATTTGATACTCTAAAACATAAGCTTACCTCTGCACCTGTTCTCTCCTATCCCGACTATAATCTTCCTTTTATCTTCACCTGTGATGCCTCTGAACACGCCATCGGTGCCGTATTATCCCAGGGTCAAATAGGTAAAGACCGTCCTATCGCATTTGCCTCACGCACATTAAATAAATGCGAAAGCCAGTACACTGTAACTGAAAAAGAATTACTAGCAATAATATTTGGTTGTAAAACATTCCGCCCATACATCTATGGCCGAAAATTCACCATAGTCACGGATCACCAACCCCTTAAATGGCTCTTCAATCATTCAAATCATAACAGTAAACTTCAAAGGTGGCGCCTACAACTCGAGGAATACGAATATGAAATAGTTTATCGTAAAGGCAGACTAAATTCAGTAGCTGATGCTTTATCGCGCTATCCTGTCAACCCTATTTTCCCAGATGATGATGATGCACAACTATTTCCCGAATTAATACCTCTGAATCCCGTTCAAGATCCTCTAGACTCTGTCCCATCTCCAAATAACGTATTAGAAGAAATAGGCGCTCCACTAAATTCTGAACAAATAAGTAATGAAATTCCTGAACATGACAGTAATGAAAACAATAAAGTACCTGAAAATTCTAATACATTACCTGAAAACGAAACATCACTAATACCTAATCCATCATTTGACGACATCCTATCACCTTACCTTCCGTTTGGCGGCGTCGATCCTGAAAATAATATTCCATTACCCAACAATAACCTTTCAGACGTTGGTTCCTGTGGTTCTAATCAACAAGCCCCTGACTTAGCATCTGAATTAGACATAGATGAATTATTACGTCCACCTAACAGAAATCCCTCACCTATAGTTCCAGAAGAGCAACAGTCTCCATCTACCAATATAAATACAAACGAAAAATATTCACAGTTTCTTAAAACAATTGCAGATAAAAATAAATCTTTTAATACTAATATTATTGAACATAATGAGTCTCTACTAAAAATTTCCTGTTCACACATTATTGTACCAACTTCTATTGATCTAGACGAATCTAATCCCTACGTAAATGACATCCTATCATATTCTACAAATAAAGAAGAAATATTACAAAGCGAAAAAGAACTATACTCATTTAAAAATTTAGAAATTAATAATAAAATTTACTACTTACTATTTACCAAAGTACACCACTTCGAAGAAAGCTCCTACCGCGACATTTTTCAATCCCTGGAAAAAATAAAAAATATATTAGTAAATTCATCTATTATTACAGAAATTGCCATATCAGATTTCAAAAATCCCTTTGATAGACATACGTTTAGCAAAATATATAATATGATCACATACCTGTTTCACGATTCCAGTATAGCCGTCCATATTTATCACAATAACATAATGTATCCATCACTTAGCGAAATTAAAACTATTTTACGAGAAAATCACGACTTACCTGTCGCTGGACACCTTGGCTCCGTCAGGATGCTGAGTAGAATCAAAGAAAAATATTATTGGAAGGGTATGCGCTCGGACATCGAAACATATGTTAAAAATTGCAAACAATGCCAAGAAAATAAAGCATTAAGACAGGTTAATCGAGCTCCTATGCAAATCACTACTACATCCACTGCTCCATTTCAGTGTATAGCTATTGACATCGTAGGACCCCTGCCAGAAGCAGGCACAGCCAAACTTAAGTACATCATGACCTTCCAAGACGACCTAACGAAGTTCTCAACAGCTTACCCTATTAGATCAATTACTGCAGAAGAAACAAGTGATTGCTTAGTCCATTTCATTTCCTTGTTTGGCATCCCCAAAACCATTCTTTCCGATCAGGGTACCAACTTTACTGCGGAGCTGTTTAAGAAGACCTGTAATTTCCTAAAAATCAAACAAATTTGGTCAACCCCATATCATCCTCAGACTCAGGGCGCGCTAGAGCGCAGCCATTCTACATTAAAAGAGTACTTAAAATCGTTTACAAATGAAAACCAGGATAACTGGCCTCGCTATATTTACACAGCCATGCTCACTTACAATACTAATATACATTGCACTACTAAATTCTCACCCTACGAACTCCTATTTGGACATAAACCTTACCTTCCTGATTCCATTTATAATACTCCACAGGACGTCACCTATCCCGAATACCTGAAAATGCTCCAGCATAGATTCAAACTCTTCCGCGATAAAGCGATTCAAAATATAGTCGCATCTAAACAAACTTCCAAAACTTACTATGATAATCGCACTCGACCGATTCCGACTCAGAAAATTCTCCGACTCAGAAAAGCCTTGTCACCCCAGTGGAAGGGCCCATATAAAGTTGTTAAAATACATGGATATAATACATTATCTCTACTAATAAATCGTAGACACGTGAAACATCATTTCGACGAAGTTAAACCCGCAACTGTTCCTGCAACATAAAAAATAACTATTAATAAAATATAATATATAATTTGACTAGAGTAAATAATCTTAAAATAAATTAAATTCTAGATTAAATAATTATTTCTATACTAAGTTATAATACATAAAATTAAGTAAATAAACATGAAGTGAGCACGGTCCTCGCGTCGTTGCGAGGTGAATCGCTTGCCCAACTTTCTTGTTTTGAAGGTGCGAAGGAGAAAATGATAAAATAGCACACTCGATATTCCAGTTGAATTATTATAATCTCATGACAAAATCTATCAAAAAGTAAACAAGTCAAAATACCATAAACTAAAGAGTACAAAATAATATAAAAAAGGTTTTTATAAAAGAAATTTAGATATGTACACTACATCACCCCCCTCCAGAGACCGTCAAGGGCGATAATAGTCTGGAAATTTTACATGACGGCCTGACCTCGTCGTTCTAATGATGTTATCATCAGCGGGTTGTAAGTCGCAGTTATCCGCAGGAGTGTAGTGATGGGTGTTACTGTTGAGTAGTGAGTGTGGAGTGTCTTGGCGCGTGTTAGTATTATGTTGTGAGTATGGTGTGATGGTAGGGTCACTCAGTATGAAGGCCGGCTTGATCCGGTCAATTGATACGGTAACCTGCTTACCATTTACTAAAATTTTGAAAACTTTGTCCCCTCTTTCCACAACCTTATGCGGGCCAGAGTATGCTGGCTTTAAACCACCGCCAGTACAGTCCCTCAAGAAAATATGAGTTGTGGAAGATAAATCCTTATGAACAAAAGTTTTGAATTTGCTGTTGTGCCTAGCCGCAGGTGATGGGCGGAGTTTCCTGACAATACTTCGAAGTTTTGACAAGTACTCCGTCATATCGCTAGTCTCATCAGCCTGAGGGTCAAAGAACTCACCCGGAAGCCGTATCGGTTGACCGTACACCAGTTCGGCTGCTGAAGCCTGAACATCCTCTTTGAAAGATCCGCGAATGCCTAACAGTACTAATGGGAGGGATTCCACCCAACTGTCATTTGCATGGCATATGATTGCGGCTTTGAGTTGACGGTGAAATCTCTCCACCAGTCCATTGCAGGCAGGATGGTATGCAGTGGTTCTGCGGTGTTGAAAGCCAGCGATCGTAGATAAGCTCTTAAATAATGCCGATTCGAACTGCCTACCTCTATCTGTAACGATATCAGATGGGCAGCCGAATCGAGCGATCCAACCACTCAGTAGGGCCTTTGCCACCATTTCTGCAGTTATGTCAGCAAGCGGTATTGCCTCAGGCCATCGCGTAAAACGGTCGACGGCAGTGAGACAATAGCGGAAACCTTGGCACAGTGGCAAAGGACCCACGAGATCAATATGAATAAAAGCAAATCTCGATGAGGGCAGTTTAAAGTTACCCACCGGAGAGTACACATGCCTAGTGATCTTCGATCGCTGACAAGCCGAACATGATCGAACCCACTCGCGACAATCCTTCCGAATACTAGGCCAAACATATCGCTTGGAAACTAGTCTTATGGAAGCCTTTGCCCCTGGGTGACTAAGAGAATGCAGGCTGTTGAAAATAGCTTTGCGTAACTCTTGTGGCACATAAGGTCTAGGCGTAGCGGTGCTAATGTCACAGTAGAGCTGGCTACCCGAACCTGGAATCTTAAGACGCTGTAAGCGTAGTGAGGTAGCGTCATCTAAAAGATGCTTCAGTTCGGGGTCCTCAACCTGAGCAGCTGCGATTATTTCAGCGGACACAGGCTGAGAAATCTCCTCTACACGTGAAAGTGTATCCGCCACAACATTATCCTTTCCGGATATATGCCGGATATCTGTGGTAAATTGAGCGATCAGATCTAGGTGCCTGAACTGCCTTGGGGAACAGTTTTCTTTCCGGTTTCGAAAGGCGAATGTCAGTGGCTTGTGATCTGTATAGACCACAAAGTCACGTCCCTCGACCATATGCCTAAAGTATTTTACGCTCTCATATATTGCCAGCAGCTCTCGGTCATATGGTGAGTATTTTTTTTGAGTTGGACTTAGCTTGTGTGAGAAGAAGGCGAGGGGTTGCCAGGCATCCCCATCGTGTTGCTGGAGGACACTACCTATAGCGTTGTCGGATGCGTCCGTCACCAACGACAGTTTGGCATCGCACCGGGGATGGGCCAGCAAGGCGGCCTGACATAGACCTTCTTTGCAAGCCTCAAAGGCCTTTGATGCTTCGCCTGTTATGTCCACTGGATGAGAACCCTTGACCGAACCCGTAAGCAACTCGTTAAGTGGAGCTTGATGCTGGGCAGCTTTGGGAATGAAGCGCCTGTAAAAGTTTACCATTCCCAAAAACCTGCGTAACTCCCTTACAGTCTTCGGCTTTGGGAAGTTTTTAATAGCCTCTACTTTTTCTGGAAGAGGTGTAGCTCCTGCGCCCGAGATTTGATACCCTAAAAATTTTACCTCCGCAACTCCAAAAAGACACTTGGAAACGTTTATGACCATGCCATATTCACGTAACCTAGCAAAAAGTTGACGGAGATGCTCTTCGTGAGTTTTTTGGTCCTTCGAGAACACCAAAAAGTCATCCAAGTACGCGTACGTGAAATCGAGTCCCCGCAGCATCTCGTCCACGAAACGCTGAAACGTCTGAGCGGCGTTACGAAGCCCGAACATCATGTACGGGAATTCGTATAGGCCGAACGGCGTTGTTATAGCGGTCTTCGGAATATCATCTGGGTGGACTGGAATTTGGTTATAGGCTTTAACCAGGTCAATGGTGGAAAATATGGTGCTCCCTGCTAATGTATGGGTGAAATCATGAATGTGCTTGATGGGATAGCGATCGGGAATCGTGCGGGAGTTGAGCATACGGTAATCACCACAGGGACGCCAGCCGTTGTCCTTTTTCGGAGTCAGATGGAGCGGCGATGCCCATGATGACTCTGAAGGGCGACACGTGCCTGCCTGTAACATGGCGTCAAACTCAGCTTTCGCAATTTTCCACTTTTCAGGTGCTAACCGTCGCGGTGTACACGATACAGGCTGTCCAGGTGTAGTTCGTATATGATGTACTGTATTGTGTTTCGGAGTGCGGTGTACTCCAGGTGGACGTGTAATGTCGGGGAATTCCTGTAGTATGTGTGTATATGCGGAATCACCAAGACTCACCTTCACCGAAGACACATCACCACAATGACGGGCAGGCGACGCCGGGGCGGAAAGGCTTGTATAGTTATCGATGAGGCATTGATTCCTGCAATCAACAACTAAATTGTAAAAAGATAAAATATCTACGCCTATTATCGCCCTTGTAACGTCGGCAACTATAAATCGCCAAGAAAATTCACGGCGTAAACCTAGATTTAAATTTAAATTAATAAACCCGTATGTAGGTATCGGTGTCCCATTGGCCGCACACAAAACGTAGGTGGTCTTCTCCAGTCGCCTAGGGATCGCCGATCGGGGGTAGACACAGAGGTCGCTTCCGGTGTCGACCAAGAACTGCCCCTTCGACCTTCGATCGGTGACAAATATGCGACCGGTATTCGGGCAATCCTCGGCCGCCATTACAGATTGCCCCGTGAGTTTTCCGACTTGTGGTAGTCGCACGGCTTCACAATGAAGTGAGCACGGTTTCACACACTTCCGGGCACGGTCTGCGAATTTCTGATGGTACCAGCATAGTGGGAACCTTCGATAGCTAGATTCCGACCTGATTGAAAGGGACCGCTGACGGGTGCGACTGCGACTGCTAGAACGTCCTCTGGGGCGGGACAGTCGTTCCACTTGGCTTGTCAGCTTTTGTACCTGCTCGGTCAGCACGGCAATCTCAGGGTGGGCACTCGAAGACGGTGGTGGAGCAGCTACAGCAGAAGACGACGGCATCCGGAGACCGACCACGTCGTGGATCCTGTCGGCTAGTTCCGCCAACTCAGGGAGACCAGTCTTGGACTGCGAGGCTACGATGGCTTGGGTGCCTGCAGGAAGACTACTGCTCCAGATGCTCCGCAGGAACTCTTCGGGTACTCCCGGGCCAGCAAGATTAAGTAGATGGCGGTAGAACTGCGAAGGCTTTCTGTCGCCGAGCTCCTCATGCATAAGAAGTTGTCTTATTTTCTTTTCCCGCGATGCCGAAAGTCGTTTAACTAGTTCGCTTTTCAATCTTTCGTACTTAGCCGTTGGTGGAGGGTTAGCTATTATATCTTCTACCTCAGCCGCGTACTGCGAGTCCAAGTTGCCGGTGACGTAGTAAAATTTAGTCTCGTCAGATTTTATGCCAGATAATATGAACTGCGCCTCCATCTGCGCAAACCATAACCCGGGTTTTTCAGGGTAAAACGGGGGAATACGTACGCCAACGCGAAATGTTTCTCCCGCCGCGCCGTCCCTTTGTTCGCTGGTTACATTCTCGTTCAGATTCTCCATCATGTGTTCCTTCCGGGGTCACCAATGAAGTGAGCACGGTCCTCGCGTCGTTGCGAGGTGAATCGCTTGCCCAACTTTCTTGTTTTGAAGGTGCGAAGGAGAAAATGATAAAATAGCACACTCGATATTCCAGTTGAATTATTATAATCTCATGACAAAATCTATCAAAAAGTAAACAAGTCAAAATACCATAAACTAAAGAGTACAAAATAATATAAAAAAGGTTTTTATAAAAGAAATTTAGATATGTACACTACAAACATATTCTATTTTCCAGCGTTACCGCAATAGCGCAACAAGACTATGTCCAAGCTATTACGTCGAGTCCTGGAATTTATTTCGATTATTTAGGACAACTCAAAATGAGAAGAACTTACCTCGATACCATGATACCAGTCGATACATCCTATATCGGGCCGCACATCGAAAATATAAATTCTGTTTTAGGAACTGCTAGATACCTATGCAAACAATCAGAAGCACTAAATAATATCGAATGTCATAGCATGCTAGAACCCATAACTGCACGGTATTACGATGTAGTCAAAGAATTTGATTCAATATCACATCTTATGTCAAAGACCAGCAAACGGTCGGCTTGGTTTGGCGGCATTGGTACCGCCTTCAAACATATTTTCGGATCCTTAGACGAGGACGACGGAGTTAGATACGATCAGGCGATTGAAATTGTAAAAGACAATCAAGGTAAACTAGCTTCATTAATAAAACAAAACCTTTTAGTAACTAAATTTACATTAAATTCATATAAGAAAACCTTTCATGAAATGAAAATAAATGAAGCTCGTTTAAGTGACGCAGTCGACAATCTCTCGGTAAATATTCATAATTAAAGTAGTGTTTCGAATAATTTAGTTTTCATGACAAATATTAATTCTATTCTCAACAGTTTGGAAGCCACTCTCTTAACATTGTCGTTTCGTTTAGAAGACTTATCTAATGCTATTACATTCAGTAGTCAAAACATCATGCATCCGTCAGTCATAACACCGAGTCAGCTATACCGAGAGCTCGCCGAGAGCCATATTCACTTGAGCAATGATGTCGAATTCCCTGTCAATTTAGAGTTAGATTCTATGTATCGCCTTATGAAAATTTCAAAAGTATCTTGTTATTATATAAATAGGAAAATTATATTTGTGTTAAGATTTCCTTTAGCCGCTCCCAGCGAATTTAACCTGTATCATAGTATAGCTTTTCCGATACCCTATGACCCGGAAAATCCGGACACTTATATCACCATTATACCTAGCACTAAGTATATCGCAGTGACTAAAGACAAACAAAAATTTTGTAACTTAAATAATTTAGGCGAATGTACCACCGTCGACTCTCGGACTATAATATGTGACGCAACGAACTTATATACCGTTAACGAGTTCCCGACCTGCGAGAGTGAACTATTATTGAAAGTTACGAGAAAACCTCCCGCTCAATGCGAAACTAAATTTATATATGGACATTTACAAATATGGAAAACATTAAGTAACAATCAATGGATTTTTATTCATTCTGTTCCGACACAATTATCAATAGACTGTCTGAACCAACCCGAAAGTGTCGTCACCCTATTGGGAACTGGACTTATATCGCTTCCTGGCAACTGTGTTGCATTTAGTTCTAGTACTAGGTTAACACCTAATAAAAATAATTTTATTAATATTACTGTAAATCCGATGTCATCTGATTTTAATTTAATCAACGACTCTTGCTGTAACTTAAACAAAGTTACGCAATTACTATCGTCGAGTAATGTGCCCCCTATATCTTTAATTAATACCGACTTGGATAATTTAAATTTAAATGAATAAATTTCAAATTCTATACCTACTTAATCAGACCGATAAACTAATAGAACAACCGCATATCATAAAATATGGGACACATTATTCTGGCACAACCTTATTATTGTGTATTTTAGTTTGTAGTTTTGTATTTTATAAGATCTTTACCTATTTTAATTTTTACAAATTCTTTAAGTGTAACAAAAAGACTGAAGGTCAAGAACAACCCGTTGCGTTGGAGTTAGATGAGGGTTTGACGACATCCCCGCCTAGGTTAAGAATTAATTAGTAAAGTTGTTTGTATCCTCAACTTTACACTCAACCGGGGGGTTGTTACACCCTTACGTTGTTAGGTGTTTGGCTGACTAGACCTTAAGTCTTGTTAGCACTATTATACTAGTATATCAGGTCCCCAGCTGTCGGACCTCCAGTCTTCAATTCACCGTCTCACTGGAGGAACCTCTCCTCATTTATTATATCTTTTGTTAAGTGAAGTCTCCTCCTTTAATATTCTAATTTCTAAATCTTTGTGAAGTCAAATAAAAGTGTGTATTAATAAAACATTTTTTTTAAAACTCGAAATACAAGGTCCCGTGTAACAGATCGTGGAAAAACGAGACACAATAAGGCTATTGTGAAAACCGATCATGAAAGCCTCATATTACTTCAAGTAGTGGGGGTAATAAGACAATGAGTTATAAAAAAATGCTTGCAATACGGATGAATCACGCAATAATCCTTCGAGCCCCAAGCGGTCGCATGCGACCGCGATTACAATAGTAAGGCTTCTTTTGTTATCCAATAATGTTATCCAATAAGTTGGAGATAATTTAAATCCGTCCTCACGATTGAAATTCTTGTGCTTTTTAATTTCAATGGCTTCACGTATTACTCTTGAATGGTAATGACGATCTGTAGAGAGGATTTTGGGGTCGTGTAGCTCCATCCAATGATTAGTCCCCATATCAAGCAGATGTTCTGCTACCGCGGATTTATTTGTCTGCCGATTTTTGTTACGGCTGCGGCTGCGGCTATGTGTTCTTTCACTCTTTCGCCAATAGTCCGTTTCGTTTGGCCAATGTAAGAACTACCACAGCTACAATCAATTTTATAAACCCCAGGTGTTTGGAAAGGTAAGGAATCCTTTGGTGACCGTAGTACTTGTGATATTTTACGTAACGGAGTATACACAGTTTTAATGGAGTATTTCCTGAGCTCTGTTCCAATTTTGTCCGTTACGCCTTTTACGTATGGTAAAAATGCTGCTTGACGGCTTACCTCCGGATACCTCGTTCTTCCGTCCTCTCAATCCCCTCGACACGTTATATCCGGTCCGTGTAACCTCCTCACCTCCTGAACATGTGTTAGCTCCTTGGGTAAATGTTCAGGGTCACAAAGGCTATGAGCTCTGTTAGTTAACGACGATATAACAGATTGAAGATGCCGAGGATGATGGTGAGAAGATGCGTGTAGATATCTGTCAGTGTGTGTAGGTTTTCTGTACACAGTGTGGAATAATGTACCATCCTCCTTAACCTTGATCTCCAAATCCAAAAATGCGAGGCATCTGTTCTTCTCCATCTCGTAGGTGAATTTTATTTTTGGATGGATTGAGTTAAGGTGATTGATATACTGTTCTATTTCCTGTTGACCTCCACTAATGATGCAGAAAACATCATCAACGTACATCTTCCAAAGCTTCACAGTACATGGTCCAGTAGCTAAAGCTAGGTCTTCAAAGTGCTCCATCCAGATATTTGCAATTATCGGTGCCAGAGGGCTACCCATTGCAACGCCATCGATCTGGAGGTAGTACTGATCTCTGAAGAGCTGGTAATTACCGTCCAAACAGTTTTCAATGAGAACAATATATTCTTTAGGCAACTCATGATCACACAGCTTGTTTTTAATCACCTCGATGCAATCCCTTAGTGAAACGTTAGTAAAAAGTGACTCAACGTCGAAACTCACCATGGTATCTCCGGGTTCCAACCTCACACTCTTCACTATGTCCCTGAAATGGACCGAATCCTTCACGAAAGACGGTGTTTTCCCAACTAATGGTCGCAGCACTCCAGCAACATGTTTAGCCAAGCTGTATGTCGGAGAGTCAATCTGACTCACAATGGGCCTCAGAGGAATGTTCCTTTTGTGAATTTTAGGCAGACCATATAGCTTAGGGGGTTGCACAGGTTTGGGTTTGTGTAGAAAATTGTACTCATCCTCCGTGAAGACATCTCTGTATTTGTGGATCAAAGTCCAAATGCGCCGAGTAATTCTGGCCGTTGGATTGTATGACACTGGCTTGTATATATTTGTGTCAGACAGCAAACTCCTTATTTTCTGCACATATTTTTCGGTATTCATAACTACAGTGGCGTTTCCTTTATCAGCCCTTAACACTAAGATGTCCTTGTTGTTTCTCAAGCGATTAAGTGCTAGCCGCTCTTCTGTACTTATGTTACTCTTTGGCAGCTTCGACTTACGTAATATCACCGCTATATCCTGCCTTATAACTTCCATTTCAGGTCATTAGAAGTCATTAGAAAGAGTTACTTGTCAATAAAGAAAACATTATTATTTGTCTATCCTTAACAATATTTATTAAAAACTATATGAAATACTCAGAAATGAATTATACAAAACAATAAAAATTAAAGTACCTGTAGCTCCTAAAGGCACAAAAATCGCAGTTAAGTGTCTATAACAAAACTGTGCAATGATTTATTTTGAATACGTTTGAATCTTGGAAGAAAATTACAAAATTATGATTTCGTCCATACAAAAAATAATTCATTTTTTTTTCTCTGTAGATGAGGCATATTTGAAAAAAAACAACATCTATAAAAGTAACTTGTAATTGCATCAGATGCTACAAAAAAATCAGCCCATCCGCTGACAAAAAAAATTAAAGTGCCTGTAGCTCTAAAAGGCGCAAAAATCGCAGTTGAGTGTCTATGACAAAAATGTACGACAAGAGTCCCTCTATAAGCTGTGCTATGATTTATTTTGAATACGTTTGAATCTTGGATTAAAATGACAAAATTATGATTTCGTCCATACAATTTTTTTTTAATTATTTTTTATCTCTGTAGATACGGCATATTTGAAAAAAACGATACCTATAAAAGTGACTTGTAATTGCATCAGCTAAAAAAAAAAAAATCAGCCTGATCCGTTGACCTTCGATCCGAAAATTCTTAATGTCCCATTTATTTTACTTTGGGACCAGTGTGCGTCGTCCGCGTACATTAGGAATTTCACAGACAAATTAGCCCACAAAAATAGCGTATAAAGGATTATATTTAAAATAAAATCGGCCAAGTGCGAGTCGGACTCGCGCACGATCCATGGGCGAATTAAAGGCCGGCAACGCACCTGCAGCTCTTCTGATGTTGCGAGTGTCCATGGGCGACGGTAGTTGCTTACCATCAGGTGACCCGTTTGCTCGTTTGCCCCCTTATCTAATTAAAAAATAAAAAAAACGAAGGGTTCCGTACCGTTATAGAGCCAAAATAGGCCAAAAATTGTGTTTTTTGTATGGGATCCCCCTTAATTTTTTTATTTTTTTTAAATATTATTATTAATTATTGACGTACAATTATTAAGGCCTTCTTGAAAGTTACAAGTGCCTACATCTTATCATTATTGATTACGAGCAAAAAAGGCCAAAAAAAAACACGTTTGTTGTATGGGAGCCCCCCTTAAATATTAATTTTATTTTTAATTTAGTATTTGTTGTTATAGCGGCACCGGAAATACACAATCTGTGAAAATTTCAGAACTCTAGCTATAGCGGTTTTTGAGATACAGCCTGACAGACAGACAGACGGACAGACAGACATCGAAGTCTCATGAATAGGGTCCCGTTTTTACCCTTTGGATACGGAACCCTAAAAAGTAGACCACGTGAAGGATCACGTGGTCTACTTTTTATCTGTGCCAACTGCCAAATAACATAGAAATTGCTCCAGTGGTTCGTGAGATAAGCCCTTTCAAACAATTTTTCACGTATTTTCCATATTTTCCTCCGGTTCTTCGCTTCTACTAGTCTTGGCGTGATAAAATATTACCTTATCCTCGATAAATGAGCTATCTAAGACTGAAAGATTTTTTTAAATCGATCCAGTAATTAGCGCGGGGGAGGGGGGATTTGTCCCGCCCTACCAAAAAAAATAAATGGTCACGTAAGGTATGGCGGCCATTGGGAGCTGTCGGAAAAGTATGGCAAGGTGATTTTCGTGAATGGCTACTCAACGATGATTAGCTATGCAAAAATTAGCCTGGTACAAATGGTTCAATTTTTTTATTAAAATTAACGTATTCGCGTCGGTATGGCGGGCTATAAGCCGCACCCGACAAGTATGGCATTACGCTTTCGCCTACTTATTTTTTTTGGACTATCTGAAAATACAAGCATTTTTGTGGAACAAATCGTTCGACACTCGTTATTTATCCGACACGTTCGATTAACGCCCACGCGTTTGGGCCGCCAGTGCGAGCGATATGACCATCATTTTCCTTTTTGCCTTTACGTAATTATACCCCTGTAAAACCGCCATACTGGCACAAATGACCAAGAATTTTGTGTCAGTATCTCCAGGCCTATAGCATTTTTTAATACGAGTATTATAAAATGGTAGCTGATAATAAATATTGGCAACTTGAAATAACGCATCTAATATCTTAGAGATTTAACGTATGTTATCCTAAAAATAATAAAATACATTTTACATATTTCTAATAATAGGCAATATACCTATATTTAATATTCATGTTAGTTACTCAGTACACAAATCACATAAAGAAAAGTTGTAGTAACTACACCTTACAACCTATAAATTGCTTTATGAAATCAGTATGTTTGTCGCATTGACGTAAGAAACTAATTTAAGAGATCTTTGGTTTGTCGCTACAATTATAGCTTAAATTATTATGATCTGGGTTTAAAAACATCATCACTTTTGATTAGGAAATACAAAAGAATTAAGTAATCGATTCAAATTAATATTTTATTGTCAATGAGCGTGCACGCGCCCGCACAGTGCGTGCGCGCCCGCAGTGTGCGTACGCGCGTGCGTCTACGCGACGATCGGGTACACGGCCAGAGTGGCGATGCCGCAGTGATTGTTCCTGTTGCGCGCCATCTTGACGTACCCGCGCTCGCCCCAAGTCTCGTCCCAGGAGTTTTTGACGAGCCAGTAGTCCTGGCCGGCCTGCGTGCCGTAGCCGACCAGCGTCACGGCGTGGGTGAGTTTCTGTTCGGAGCAGTTCTCGTCGTAGTAGACGCCGCCGCCGTACTGGTGGAAGCTCACTTGGCCGGCGTCGATGGCGACGGAGATGGGGCCGACGGTGGCGACCGCGTGTTGGAGCTCCGCCTCGCTGCCCTGCTTCACTCCCACCACGCTGGCCACCCTAGCGCCGACCGCGTCCGCCTTGTATCTGCAGAATTCAATAACATTTTCGAAACACGCTGAATCACATGGAGGCTATCATTTGTATTTAAAACTTATTGAGGTGGTTATTTTAAGATGTAAAATGAAGTCACGTATATGACGTACGGAAGGGAAGGCTCTCAAATGTGACAATGGGGGAGGGGTCCAGAAATTATGAAAGTATTGTGACGTACTTAATCGATGGTCCTATATGAAAGTTGCAGAATGCCGAATGACTTACTTTTTTATTGCTGTACGAGCAAACTCAAATAGACGAGTGTTATACCTAAGTCTGACATGTCTGTCTGGGTGTATCACATAGTTCTGGGGGTGTGCCTCTATTTTCAACTGAAAGCAACAGAGGGCAGTACCTACCGGCACTGGGAGACGTGGCCGCCGTCGGAGTCGTACGGGTAGCTGGCCTCAGTGTCCACGCCGTTCTGTTCTATGATGTACTGGTAGGCCCGGGACGGAAACCCGCCGCGGCACCCTTTGTCGTGCCTGTCGCAGTCCACCAGATTCTGCTCCGACAGCTCCACCAGCTTGCCGTGCTTCAGGAAATTCAGACCCTCGAGGGCACCGATCTAGAAATAAAATATTATATAGTTGTTAGAGGCGATCAAAATTGGACGGTGATCACTGATCATCTATAGCTCCGGTGCCGGTTCTAGCACTACAAGCGCCTTGGACGAGATTTATTCAGCACCCAGGGTGCTTGTAGAGGTAAAAAGTTTTGTCTGCCTTCGGCACCCTCAGCCCTGGGCGGTCGTCTAGCGTCACCTTCCCTAACGCCGCTACTTCATAGCTTGTAGTGACGTTTGATGGCCTAAGAGCCAGTCCACACGGCGCGTTGCGTCGATGCAGCTCTGCCGTTGCGTTGTTTTACATACAAATAACCGAGGTGTTCACCCTACGGGTGACAGCAGCCCCCGAGACGAAGAGGGAGGGGGTGTTGACGTTAAGATTGCTTCGTAATAACGCTGCGATGACGCAGCGCCCGTGTGGACAGGCTCTAATACAGTGTCGTATACTCACAGCGCTGAAGGCCCAGCAGGAGCCGCACCTCCCCTGGTACTTGACGCGGGTGACGGCGCCCTTGGCCCGCCAGTCCACTTCGTCCGCCAGCGCCGCGCCCGGCGCCCGCACGTGCCACGTCCCATTGTGGGTCCCTGTCCCGCTGCGGGGGAACGCACATTAAGGCCCGTATTTTTGGTCAGTACTCAAGATGCATCTCGGTCTCAAGACACGGTTCAGGCTCTGTGATTGGTTGGCTGTCAAAATTTGGATCAATCACAGAGCCGAACCGCGTCTTGAGACCGGGTCGCATCTTAAGTACTGACCAAAAATACGGGCATAAGCCTTCTGACACATATTACTAAATAGTCACTACGTAAATTCTGCTTTAATGGACTGATCGACCTGCAGCTGCTTGGTTATTTCGATACTCGTCATCTTTCGTAGATTAGTACTCGGTCTAAGAGAAGGGCTTAACCGTAGGCTGGACTCTCCAGCCACTTGAAAAGTGACTCCCGCGAGCACGCAGTAGTGAAACAGATCTCTGAAACTCGAACGTGATCAAACAGACAACTAAAACGTAGTGATTATATTCTCTTTGCAGACAACTAACCTAACCAACACGAATGAAAAACATAACGCTCCTGCCTGTCGAGTAATTATTATGTTAAATTGGGGTAAGAGGATGTCTGCTCAGATCAGGCCGTCCGCGTCATCGTTGTGTGCCATGTCCAAACGTGGCGATTTCGATGCGATCTCACATGATCGAGAATATGTTCCTGTTTCCTAGCTATAGGATATACGATATACGTCATCAGCTCGCTCAGTGCTTAAAAATGTGGTTTCATCTATATTTCATAAAAGGTTGTAAGCAACTTCCAGTGATTTGAACAATAGGGTAGACTGGGTACGTTTGTGCCAGGGTACGGTTGTGACAGTCGTCATAACAGCGAAACTATACGGAATATGGGGATGGGTGCTAAGAGAGAAAGACACGTCTTGCAAGTCTAAATGCTTCTCCTAGCATTGCTTTTGCCAGCACTTGACGATAACGTTATCACCCAACAAACATTTTTGAAGTCGCCACGACGTGCCTTACGTAACTTTTAGCTACGTAACATGTCGTCGTTACGTCGTTGATACGTCGATAAGACCGAGAAAAGGCCCATTTTATACGAATCATTGTCGCAAAAGAGTCGCGTTATCGTCGTATAATTAACATAGTAGTGTAGTGGTCGCATAGATATAGTGAGAATACCTTTTTGTCGCGTTATGGTATTTTTTACCTCAGTTTTACTACACTTTGCCGAACGACAGTACCAATGACGACTTTTATACAGGATTTTGTAGTAAACAAGATTTTAAACTCAAAACTGTGACAGAAAATATATTTTATTAGCAGCCATTTTATTAATTATCTATGTTTTGCATCTTCGAAACTTATGCAGTGGATGATGAAATCTGTTGGGAAATTAATCTTATCGATTAATATGCGCTAGTTTTCTCAATAAAACTAACGCGCCTTTCAAATTCTTAAAATTAAACAGTATTTCTTCGTATATTTTAAATTAATGTGCTAACAGTTACTTTTATACAATTTCTAAACGACTATTTACACTTTACCTATACAATTTTAAAAATTTAATTAAATAAAATTAAATAGCAGCGCTGTATTTTTTTTTTTACTGTCCTTTTAAAAGCTCCACTCTTTTTTACATTAGCCCAGCCTTTTCTATCCATTTTGACGACATATTTATTACAGTCAAAGAAAGATGGCTGAATTATTACAATACTCTACACTTATGCGACTCTCAGTCATTCAACATTAGCGTAATAGTATTTCAAATTAACTAAAATTCGTGTAAGAGTGCGATATAGAACTTTTTCACGAATGTCACGTAAAAGTAATTCACGCGACTCTAATACAATCGATCTCAGCGTAAGAGTCGTACAAACGTTACTGGGGTGACAGTGCCGGTTATACTATTGAAAGTTGTGTAGCGGTCGTATAAAATAGTCGCAAAGACGTGAAAACGACGAATTTATACGACTGCATGTAGTATAGAAATAAGCGACACTGAGTCGTATTACAGACTAAAGTTACTTCAATACGACGTTTATAGAATTTTGAGTCATATAAGTTTCACTTAAACGACAAATATGTTTGTTGTTTGTTTGTTTTTAACAGTCAAAAGTAGGTTTTCTTGCTTGATTTATTTTAATGTTTACTATTTTTTTTTATAGAAATAACCTATGTCGTTTATTTTCTTGTGATAAGTTGATCATTAGTAGTTAACTGCGAGTGATTATTTTTTACGTAAATCGTTAAGCCGATTCGTGGCGATTGTTTGATAATTGAAATTCTGTGTTGGGTACGGTTGTGACAAATCTTATGGGTACGGTTGTGACCTACAATTTATCCTATCTTTTTTCTTAGATGTCCTAAAAACGCTTGCAGAAGACCAAACGAGCGCAAAATATTATCAGTCAATACGAAAATACTTACGAAAAGTCAAATGTAGGACTTATTTACAGAGAACGGCGAAATTCATCAAATTAATCGGTTGTCGTTGTTTTGGTCGATAAATATGTTTCAAAATAGACTATGTTTTTATACCTACCCTAGATGAATTTGTTTAGAATAAGTTTATGGTGTTTTATGGTACAATGTTATAGAAATAAAAATCATATGAACTATTTTTTGTAGATGTCACTACTGACCCCAATCACTGTCACAACTGTCCTTGGGTTGTGGTCGGTTGTGACAATTTCCCTCTTTCTTTAAAGTTTGGTTCCATGACTAATACATAACGTGACCATACGTCCCGCTTTGGGCGGGACAGTCCCGCTTTCAGGCAGTCTGTCCCGCTGTCCCCCGCGAGGCCGAAATTGTCCCGCTTTTGCAAACAAACCAAATGACAATTTTATTTTTGAAGTGAAAACTTCTTTAGCGGCGTTGAGCACTTTTGTGGGATGGGTAAAAACTGTGAAACTCGCGTCAGATTCTCGTGCTGATCGAAAAACCTTGGAAAAACCGTAAGACGGTTGGAGAGTAGTGTTTTGTGTCGAACTCTAACTCGAACTCGAACTCGAACTCGAACTCGAATTGATTGTAAGGGTTTCGATTAATTAAAAAAATTGAATTTTTAAAAATCGATTTTCTTATAAAATGGGTTAAAAATTTAATGGATTGTAAGGGTTTCGATTAATTTAAAAAATCGATTTTTTAATAATCGATTTTCATAAAAAATGGGTTAAAAAAAGCACAACGTTAATAATCAAGTTTTCACTTCTGCCGGCACTCCCGGAGTGCAACCCGTCTTTTATTTTTTAATGTTTAAAATGCCTGGAAATAACACACTCCCATTCAATAATAATTAATGTGGTTATTCTGCCATGCTATAAAATTATTTGAAAGGGCTAACTTGAACGCGCTCATCTCAGGAACTACTGGTCCGATTTGAAAAATTCTTTCAGTGTTAGATAGCCCATTTATTGAGGAAGGCTATATTTTATCACGCTTAAGACTAATAGGAGAATGTGGCAAAAACGGGGGAAATTATTTGAAAGGGCTTATCTCGCGAACTACTGGAGCAATTTTTATGTTATTTGGCACAGATAAGAAGTAGACCACGTCAAGGATCATAGGCTATCGATTATTAAATCATTATTTCAGTAGCTATATATTTTATACCCGTGCGACGCCGAGGTAGGTCGCTAGTACTTAATAAAATGAAAATAAAATTTAAATGGGGGAGGGGGAATCCGTCGAAGTCCCGTTCTGACAAAAAAAAATGGTCACGTTACTAATACATCGTATTTTGGCATGATATAATGGTATTTTTATGTAGCCAAATAAATAAACTATGGTTTTTAAACAAAGTTTTCCCAGCTAGCTGTAAAATTAAATAAATTATTGGCCTCCAAACCAAAATTGTCACATCCGTACCCAGTCTACCCTACTTTGCATCCAGATTCGTGGCACTTTTAAGATTATAATTTGTATTATTGTGGTGCAACTACCTGAGGCAGGAGAGGTATCGTCGCGACTCCTCCGGCGTGAGGTCAGCGAACTGGTTGACCGCGCGGGTGTAGGTGACGAGGCCGGCCGCGTGTTTCTTGTTGTGCTCCTCGACGATCTGCTTCGTCTTCACAAACAACTCCTTACGGAAGAGGTCCTCTTTCCCGGAGTACTTTTTGTTGTGCTTCGCCTGTAAGACATTGCAGTTAGCTTAAGGATATTATTTTTAATTAGAAGCCTCTAGAATAGCAAGGATAGTAGTAGATTTGAGTTTCAGAAGCGACTGCTAAGCATTAACCGACTACTTAAGAACTTAAACTTTTTGCACAGCAATAGTATCATTTAGGCTTCTACAGTCGAACGGCAGCGGCCGTTGACACGTTAACGGCTGCCGAATTGTATCTGCCGTTGGCATAAGTGCCGTTCGTCTGTAAGAAGCCTTATACTGTACAGTGTGTTAAGACTTGAGAGTGTGAGGAAACATAGCACAAATCATAAACCTATAATATAATGCAGTATATTATAATTTGTAAGTCTATGGCACAAAGAATCGAATTGCCAGTCTGCCACTAGAGGCGCTGTTTCGTGATAAAAGTTACACTCTGAGCTGTGCCTAAGTCGGTCAACACCATAATCAGTAACTTAATGAACTATTTTAAAACGTAAAGCATTAAATATGTCTTTTGCGTCGCGTTGATACGCACCTTATACGCGGCCCACTCCTGTTCTATATCGTCCAGAGCGAGCGCCGCCGCCGCCAACACCAACAATACAACGGGGATCTTCATACTGATCTTCGTGTCTAGAGATAGAACTAATAAAAGAGATATTATACATTTTATACATGCACTAGTCATTGTCTGATAATTGATATGCAGGATATGAGACAAAAACAGCAGACCTTATTTGTACTCATTAGTAAGATAGGCAATAGAATTTATACAGTGCTTAACCAGACAGAATCCAGAGACACTGACTACCACTACTAGGTAAAACATAGTAATTCAGCACTTATTGATATAAAAATAAGGAATCAACAGTTCACAAAGTATTTCTGGGTACTTACCACTTGCACCGATGTAATATCTAATTGCAGGCTCATATTAGATTTTTCGCGTATTTATAAGTCGACAGTCTTAGGGATTTACAAAATACATGTCCCGAATACCAATAAACCAGGACAGCACTAAAATTCAAAATATGTTCGCTCGTTATCAGTCAGTTATTTTGTGAAGTACCTTAATACACCTTGTAGGGTAGACTGGGTACGGATGTGACAATTTTGGTTTGGAGGCCAATAATTTTGTTAGTTTTACAGCTAGCTGGGAAAATTTTGTCACAAACCATAGTTTATTTATTTGGCTACATAAAAATACCATTATATCATGCCAAAATACGATGTATTAGTCGTGGAATCAAATTTTAATGAAAGAGGGAAATTGTCACAACCGACCACAAACCCAAGGTCAGTTGTGACTAGGGAATGCAATACCGGGATACCGGGATCCCGAAATACCGGGATCCCGCATGCATTTTGCGGGACTAATCCCGGTCGAAAATTTTACGGGATCCCGCGGGACTGGCGGGATTACAAAGAAATGTGATTCATACGTGTAACTTTGCGCGCGGGGGTGCGTGAACTGGCTACAGACAGCCCGCTAAACAATTTACCTTCAATTCACCTATAATTCGCTTTAAATGACAATTGAACCAACCAGCGTGGATGCTGAGCGAGCTTTTCCAGCTGCTGACTACCTTGTGTCGAATATCAGGAACCGTTTCGGAATCTTTGGGCACGATTTTTACCTATAGGGGAATTGTGCTTAAGATGACATAGTCAGATAAGACGACACATCGGCAAAATTCGTTGAAATAATTGTGCTTTCTGTGAACTTGTGACGTTTTATGGAGCACCTCAGTGTGCCCCTAGTAGCCCAACTTAGTATTCCGGACAGGGACCGTACTTTACAAAGTAATAAAGGTTTTCTTAATTTTGATGAGAGAAAAATTTATTTACACTTTTGTTTTGAGGTGAAAAAACGTATAAGGTCAGAATCTTTTCTTATAACAAATTGTTAGTATGGACATGGTTCCTTATAGGCCACAAATATCAATAAAAGCGTGTTCTAACATTAAGTATTTTTTTACAAAATTTAAATATATCCACTATTACTAATTTGGTAAGATGACATACTAGACGCCGGCTTAAGATGACATACTATAGTTACTTATGTTTCCGCTAAATCGGTAACAGAAGCATTGTATATTTTTTGACGATGATGAAGAACTTAAGAATCCTTACACCACTGACAACTAGGGGGATGATAATGCAGCTTGGATTTACGTATTGTAAAAGACGACATACCATCAAAGTATAAGGAATCATAGTATTCTTACCATATCGATATGTCATCTTACACTCGTCGACCTGGCGTGCAATTTATGTTTTTTTTCACTGTTATATTAAGTTGATTTTTCTAAAACTGTTTAATTTCGTTGTTTATGAATCATTTATTTATAAAAGTAAGTTACTGATCTCGTGTGACTTATTTTCTTTTAAATATTTACCTTCAAACAAAAAGTATGTCATCTTAAGCACAATTCCCCTACATATTTCGAATTTTTTTTTGATAAAAGATGAAAATAAATAAGCGAGTTTTTTTTGTTACCTTTAATTATTATTATTATTACGAAGCCATTTCCAAAAAAATGATTCGTTTTTCTTTCATTTTTTATAAAGCCTGAAGTATGGAGGTGTTAATAAACCCTTGAAAAAAGTGTCCGACAAAGTTTGTTTTATTTGAGATTCTAAAAATAAAACGGGGTCTATCAAGTAAAGTCATTGTAACGATTTATTTTAAAAGTTTATGTCCAACCAGCGGGATCCCGCAAATACCGGGATCCAGCGGGATTGTGATGGTTCAATCCCGCAAATACCGGGATTGAAATTCTCTTGCGGGATTGCATTCCCTAGTTGTGACAGTGGTTGGGGTCAGTAGTGACATCTACAAAAAATTATTGTTGATATAATTTTTATTTCAATAAAATTATACTATAAAACAACATAAACATTATTCCAAACAAATTCATCTAGCGTATCAAAACATATTCTATTTTGAAACATATTTTTCGACCAAAACAACGACATCCGATTAATTTGATGAATTTCGCCGTTCTCTGTAAACAAGTCCTACATTTGACTTTTTCGTAAGTATTTTCGTATTGACTGATAATATTCTGCGCTCGTTTGGCCTTCTGTAAGCGTTTTTAGGACATCTAAGAAAATAGATAGAATAAATGTATGTCACAACCGTACCTATAATATTTGTACCATACCCAACACAGAATTTCAATTATCATGGGCGTGCGTACCATGAAGGCATAAAAGCACTGCTTACCTAATGATAAATACTTGCTATACACAAATTTTAAATTAAATTTCGCACGTTCTAGATGACGTTAGTTATTATATAAAGTAAAAAATGAATACACTTAAAACGCCTAAATTTATAAAATAGCAAAAATTAATTTGCAAAACTTCATAAAAACATTATTATTTAATCGCAACGGCCCGCCGAGCGGAGATATATGCATTTGAGGCCTCACAGACCTCGGGCATATGTGTGCAATGAGATTTTTGTATCGGTGCACAGATTGCAAACGCACACAGACATGAATATCTCATTTGCCTAGTACGGGCAAGTAGCTTCAAGGACTGCGGCAGCCGGCAGGTCTTCCGATTTCCGAACTTATCCGAGCGCCTCCGACGCGGCGTTCGGTTCGGGTTCGTTGCACTTCACACTTCGTTGCCTATTATAATCCGAGTAAAAATAATGGACGGACATCTAATTACGCGTATGCATGTATAATGCATTTTTGTTTAGTAAGGGTTATATTTGTTTACATTACATTAATGTTTAGTATTTTCGGAACGCCATTTTCTTTTTTCATGTGATGAGCACTGTTACGATAATTTTTGTTTGCGCAAATTTATAGTTTTCTAAAACGACTTTTTTGTTTTAACATTTAAAAGTTTGCACATTTTAACAGTTACTACTGAGTTTCTATATTAAGTGTTTCTATATTAAGTTTTAACAGTAACAGTTATTACTGAGTTTCTATATTAAGTGCGTTTTTGATTTCTTAAAAATGTTATTTGACTGTGAGGTCTGTGTTGAGAATGTGTGTTTATTAAAAATTAAAAATTACAAGTTTTCACAATTGTCATTCAGTGAAAAGATTCAAATTGTGTCGAAAGGTAGGTGTGTACCCGAGTTACAATTAAACCAGCAAAAAGGCAATGTAACTCGGAAGTTTCATGTTAAAAGTTATGAATCATATAACTGGATGTGTGGTTGTGTGCACACGATTAAATTATATTGTTTTCCTTGCATATTGTTTAATAATTGTAGTTCAGTGTTGACTGATTCAGGATATTCAGATTTAAATAATTTCTATAACGCGGCAAAGAAGCATGACCATACAGAAAAACATCTGGAGGCCTGCTTAAAATTAAATACTTTTGGTAAATCTCGTATTGAAATGAGTATCAACAGTCAGTTACGATTAGATATTGAGAGGCTTAATGCTAAAGTCGATCGCAATAGAAACATTTTTCATAGGCTGATCGATGTTGTTTGCTTTCTGGGAAAACAAGAATTAGCTTTTCGCGGTCACGATGGGTCAGTATCGTCGTTAAATAGGGGTAATTATTTAGAAATAGTAAATTTATTAGCCAAGTATGATGGAGTTTTAGAAACCCATTTACAGAATGCGAGTACCTCATTCACGGGCATGTCGAACCGTACGCAGAATGATTTGATCTCGAGCCTTGCATCTGTGATGATCGATCGCGTTAAAGCCGAAATTAAACAGTCCGATTTTGTCGCCGTCATGGTAGATGAGACTCCTGATGTTAGCGGCCGTGAACAATTAGTATTAATTTTGAGATATTTTCGTGATTCAGAAGTAGTTGATCGATTTATCAAATATGTTGATGTCAGCGCGGATCGGACCGCTGTAGCCTTGAGTTCTATAATTTTGGAAGTTTTAGAAGAGTTCGATTGTGTATCCAAATTATTTGCACAAACTTACGACGGGGCAGCAGTTTTATCCTCACAAATTAATGGCGTGCAGGCTTTGGTGAGGCAAAAATGTCCACAAGCAATGTACGTTTGGTGTTCAGCACATGTATTAAATTTAGTTTTATCGAAATCTATCGAACGAATTGCTGAAACAAAACGCTTTTTTAGTATTATAAAATCAATCGCGGCTTTTTTTCACACTAGTACAAAGCGAATGGCCCATTATAACAACTTTGCCGATATGAAAAAGCTGCCTCGTGTCGTGGAAACAAGGTGGACGTATCACTCGCGCACGGTTAATGTAATTAATAATGAGTCCACCCACCTCCTAGAATTGTTTGAAAATATGAACGAAAATACACAAGACTGGGATGGTGAAACACTGACACAAGTCAGTTCATTTTTATTTAATATGAAAGAATTTGAATTTAATTTTCTATTAAAATCTTTCGCAGATATTTTTGCAGAAACGGATATTCTGTACGATATTTTGCAAAAAAAAACTAGTGACATCGCGTATTGTGTAAGAAAGATAAAAGAGTTAGAGTCATTTTTAGAACGTTTCAGAGAGAAGTTCGAGATCTGTTATGATGCCGCCGTTCACATAACCGGACCACCTACAAGAAAGCGCAATGTCGATGATGTAAAAATACATTATCGGCGAATTTTTGTTGAAATAATTGATAATGTAGTGAGTGAATTAAGAAATCGTTATAAAAACATTAAAGATTTAAAGTTTGTTGAGCTACTTTCTTGTGAGAATTTTAGAAAATATAGCGAATGTTGCCCTGAAAATGAAATCAGAGAATTCACTAGTAAATATCAGGCAAATTTTAATTTTGATAAATTGAAAAATGAATTGCGCTGTATTTATAGATCACCTCAATTTGCAAATAGTTGTGTATTTAGTATTATTCAAAATTTGTATAATGACAATTTGAATAAAGTTTTTTCTGAAGTGTTACGATTAGCGAAATTCATTGTGACTATCCCAGCAAGCAGCGCATCGGCAGAGCGTTCATTTTCGAGTTTAAAACGTATCCACACATATTTGAGAAACACACAAAATCAACAACGACTCACATGATTTCTATAGAAAAGGCATTAATGATAGAATTAAAACGCATTCCAACTTTCTATGACGATATCCTAAAATTATATTTAAAAAAGGATAGGCGCATAGATTTAATCTATAAATGAATGAGTAGTTTGTTTTTTACGAACCCATAGTTTTATTATTAAGTTTATTTATATATTTTGCGAATCACATGAAAATCGGCCTTTTTAACGGCCACATCGGATATCTTGCGAGGGACGTGTTCTGTAACTATCACTCACTTGCATAAGATATTTGAGGTGGCCGAAATCTTGCATCTATAGTATTTACATCAGAATATAGTAAATCTCAAGTAACCGGAGTCCGGAACCATGAGTATGTGAAAATTGAAGCCGATTAGGTGAGTACTTAAAATAGTTCTCGATGTTCTCGATAGATGGCGCTGGCAATATTGCTGTCGCTGGCTACATTGCGCTATTAAGATTTTTTCCGACCATATAATATAGACCATCCAACTACTCCGCTGGGCCCCGCATACCCTGTGTCATATTGCTCTGCACGCCACTGTCAATTATTAAACAATCGCCACGAATCAGCTAAGCGATTTACGTAACAAATAATCACTCGCAGCTAACTACTAATGATCAACTTATCACAAGAAAATAAGCGACAAAGGTTATTTGTATACAAAAAATAGTAAACATAAAAATAAACCAAGCGAGGAAACCTACTTTTGACTGTTAAAAAGCAATGTAGGCCCCTGATAACGTTATCGTTAAGTGCTGGCAAAAGCAATGCTAGGAGAAGCATTCAGACTTGCAAGACGCGTCTTTCTCTCTTAGCACCCATCCCCATATTCCATAGTTTCGCTGTTATGACGACTGTCACAACCGCACCCTGGCACAAACGTACCCAGTCAGTCTACCCTACTATAATTGCCGCCGAACCAAAGGTAAGTCGTGTGACTATCTGAAAAAATAATAAATACTTAAGTACCTATATCAAATAAATTGTTAGACAAAATTTTAATAAATTTCTTTGCAGATCCTGAGATTGCTGTGGCCTGTGGCAAATCCGTTGTGTAAGAATTCATCTGTAATAACTAATAATACAGAAAACAATTTGTATGGGAATGTAGAGAACTAAACTCTAAAGTCTAAAGGATCAGAGCAAACACTTTTCTTATTATAAAAAAAAATAACTCCTTTTGTCCTGCGATCTGTTGAAAGACATTGATCTGGATTTTATGTAACTTTGTTCTTGGCGTGTATAGAACATTCTTATTATTGAAAAGAAGGTAATTACACCCCACCGCGTCCTTCAATTATAGGTACATAGGTCGACAAAAATGACTTTTTTCTTGTGCCTGTTACTTAAGGTGAATGGTAAAGCAAAATGCGTTTTAGACGTCTTTTTGGCGATGTTTTTCAGCTAAATTACAGATCGGGAAATACAGAAGTTTTGTGTAATTAGAAAGTGTATCTTGAAATATATTGTCGTGAACGATATTTTTGGTGATCTTTATTCAGTTATCAGAAAATACATTTTTAAAGTGCTATAACTCGCGTAAGATGTAAATTTTAGGATGGATTTTTTGTTGGTTTAGCTAATCCGTTTATAATGAATCTTTGCATACATGTTTCTTTACTTTTTATCTTGTTGATCGCGACCCATTTGTGACAAACAGTATTGCAAAATAGAAGTTATATCATAAAACTCTTCGGCGCCTACTGTAAATCGAACTCCACTAGTAAAATGTAGTAAAGTACTTGCTCATAAAATGTAACAGGCGTAAAATATTAGTTACGGAAAGCAAAGAAAGCGAGGTTGCCAGTTCGCGCTGCGAAGCCTGCGCCGAACGGCAACGCCGCGCGCGCTCGTTTGATATTATATTTTTAACCGACTTCCAAAAAAAGGAGGAGGTTATACGTTCGGCTGTGGATATTTTTTTTTTTTGTAATTACTCACAAGTTATTGCGCACGTGTATTGTACCATCGTGCATCGAGGAAATTGATTCCTAGGCAGTTGACAGACCGACGTCATTTGGTCGGAACTGGGATCATCTCAATTCAATGTTAATTGTAATCTGTCGGCTGGGTTTTACGTAACTCGACCAAACTACGTAGGTCCCCCATCTGCCTAGGAATCAACTTCCCTGATAGTACATATTGTGTGATTAGTGATTACGGTTCGATTTTGAAACGAAAAGAAAAATATATTTATTATTTCTTCTTTTGGTGACCTTGAATAAATACTTAGTACTAATTAATTAGTATTGTTTAGGATTAATCCTTCGATCGGAGATTCTCGGAAATGCCATTGTATTCTATTGTTGTCGCGATCACCGGTGCTCGTACGAGGCTTGATGGGTTAATTTTATATTCCCTCATCCTTGCAACGAATGTTGGATCATTTTGTATCTCCCCGGATTTTGACACTAGAAAGACTGGAGCGGTCAAACGACCGCGTTTTCATCTTTAATTTCCGATATTTTGGAACGGAGTTCCTTATCGCGCGTTGCGAAAGGATTCTAGACCAAAAAAGTCAACTAGATAGCGTTTTTTGAGAATAAACAGCGACTCGTTGTTAGTATTCCTGGGCGTCAATAGTTGGCGTTTTTTAAAATATTTTTTTTGAGTATATATTATATATTATACAGATTTTTTAACATAAGAAATAACTTCGTTCCATTCGGGTGTCCCTTGAAACCTCTCAAGTTTTTGTTACCGTTGCATGAAATTCATTTTCCTTTTGTGGTATTTAATAATTTTTGATTGTTTAAATTGTTATTACATATTTTTAATGATAGCTCAATAATTATAAGTTTTTAATAATAACCTACCTAAAAAAAACGCAGCGGTCCATTGACCGCTTCAATTTTAAAAGAAAATGGGGTTTTCTTGCAAGTTTTATTCTTTCAAATGTTTTATTATTATTAATACTTTATTTGTGTATTATATATATGAAATTTGATTTAAAATTTATAAAAAACTCCACTGAAATAGACTTGTGAATGACTCATAGGATAAAAAGTGGGATAAATACTTTTATTTACGTAAATGGTCTAAAATTTCACATTTTGATATGTAAACATAATGGAAATACATAAAATATTTGCATATTTCTAAAACGTGTACAAATAAAATCTTTTGCCTTTCCTGTTTTGATATTGTAACGTACGTAGGTGATCGCTCAAATCCTTCCAACTACAGACCAATCGCTATAACCTCTCTCTTCTCGAAGATAATGGAATCCATTATCAATAGCCAGCTTCTTCGATACTTGGACGGCCAGGGATTACTTAGCGACAAACAATACGGGTTCCGTAAGGGTCGCTCGGCTGGTGATCTCTTGGCGTACCTGACTCATCGTTGGGCTCAGGCAATTGAGTCGAAGGGAGAGGCATTGGCTGTTAGTTTGGACATTGCGAAGGCCTTTGATCGGGTTTGGCATAAAGCGCTGCTATCAAAGCTTCCATCATACGGGCTGCCTGAGAAATTATGTAAGTGGGTCACTAGTTTCTTAGCAGACTGAAGCATTAAGGTCGTAGTTGACGGCGAATGCTCGGAAACTCAGTCTGTTGATGCTGGTGTCCCTCAGGGCTGTGTGCTATCGCCTACTCTATTCATACTGCATATCAATGACATATTACAGACCAACGGCATTCATTGCTATGCGGTTGATAGTACAGGCGATGCTGTATATACCAGCTCCACCAATATTTCTCGGCAAAATGTCACTGAGAGTCGAAACGAACTTGTGTCTAAGGTGGAGAATTCATTGGAGAAGTCTCTGAATGGGGTAGACGTAATTTGGTCCAATTCAACCCCGCCAAGACACAAGTCTGCGCGTTCACCACTAAAAAGTCACCAATGGTCGTATATCCTCGTTTCGAGGGCACATCTTTAACTATCTCCCCTGCATTGAGATACTTGGCGTCAACATATCGAGCGAAGTCCAGTTCCGATATCATCTAGAGGGTAAGGCCAAATTAGCCTCGAAGAAACTTGGTGTTCTTAACAGAGCGAGACAGTACTCGTACTGTACAGTACAGTCCGGACCAACGCTTACAACTCTACAAGGCGCAGGTTCGGCCTCATATGGAATATTGTTCTCATCTCTGGGCAGGGGCGCCTAAATACCAACTGCTCCCTCTGGATCGTATCCAACGAAGGGCCGCTCGAATTGTTGACTGCCATAGTGTTTCAAACAGCTTGGACCCCTTGGAATTACGCCGAGATGTAGCTTCACTCTGCATCCTCTATCGGTTGTATCACGGGGAGTGCTCTGAGGAATTGTTCGGAATCTTACCACCGGCAACTTTTCGCCATCGTCCCACGCGAAAAACATACCATCCTCATCACCTTGATGAGTGGCAGTCTTCCACAGTGCGTTTTTCGCGTAATTTTCTGCCGCGCACTGTAAAACTCTGGAACGAACTGTCACCAGCAGTATTTCCGGACCTATACGACCTGCAAACCTTCGAGAAAAGAGCGTATTCCCTCTTAAAAGGCCGGCAACGCACCTGCAGCTCTTCTGATGTTGCGAGTGTCCATGGGCGACGGTAGTTGCTTACCATCAGGTGAGCCGTTTGCTCGTTTGCTCCCTTATTTAATTAAAAAAAAACAAGTTTTTTTCCTAGTGACACTCTGCTTATTGAAAACCATCAGCGTTATTACAAATATCAGTGTAGATTTTCGTAGTATTGTTGCCTGAGTTGGCCTAACACAGCCAGGGTTTATTAGTAGTTCGAATTGAAACTAAATATTTACGCTGAGTTTATTTTATTTTTTGTTTTACCTACACAAACGAAGCAAATAACAAACTAAAGGTTACGAATTGTAGTTCTATTTTAAGTATATTTTATTTCTATAGCGTATTTTTATACTTTTTTTAGCTTTAGTGATAGAAGATTTTATGATGTGACCAAAAATACGATACGAAAAAATTAATATTTTTCACCTCCAATAGGGTATTTTCACTAAGACGCTCATGGCTTCTTGACATGATTTACTGTACAGTGTAAATTCAAGTAACTTTACCATTCTATGCTAAAATGAGAAAATATAAAATGTGAAAAAACTGTGTTTTATGTTCAAATACAGAAACAAAACCAATAGTCTTGTGGAGTCATTATTATGTCATTATACCAGCTGTAGAAGGTTTATAAAATGCTGTTTTTAATCATTTTCTTAAATATTTGTTGTATAATTTAGTTTAGTTGCATTTATAAATAACTCTTACGTAATAAAATAACTCGTACGTCTTTACTGCAAGGACGAAAGGAGAGTAGTGTACAATATTTAACAGTAATATAAACTGTGACCTGCAGAGTTAACAAAAACCCTTCCCATGCCAAATGTGAACCTGACCATTTAACACTAGAAAGACCGGAATTCTGAACTTCCTAGCTTTAAAGACCAAGAGCGGTCAAATGACTCATCGTATATTTTAACGTTTTTTTTGTGTGTCTTACTTTTTTGCTTTTGCATTTTATTGATCATATTGTTATTATTTATGAATGTAACTAAATTAAATTATAATTAGAACAAATATAAAAAAAAAATTAAAAAAGATTTTAATATACCTACTACTGATAAAATTACATTATAATGACTCCACAACACTTATTGGTTTTGTTCCTGTATTTGAGCATAAAACGCCGTTTTTTTTCACATTTTATATTTTCTAATTTTAGCAACAGAATAGTAAAGTTACTCGTATGTACAGTAAATCATGTCAAGAAGCCATGAACATCTTGATGAAATACCCTATTGGAGATGAAAAATATTACATTTTCGTATCGTATTTTTGGTCACATCATAAAAAACTTTTATCACTAAAGCTTAAAAAAGTATAAAAATATGCTATAAAAGTAAAAATATGTACTTAAAATTAGCATAAATATAACAATTTTTATCGTATTTTCATAGAAGTACAATTCGTAACCTTTAGTTAGCTGTTTGCTTCGTTGGTGTAGGTAAACCAAAAAATAAAATGAACTCAGCATAAATATTTTAGACAAGGGAAAAGGTTTTACTTGTGCACATTATACATAATTTGTAAAATATAAATTCCCATTATTTTTACATATTATTATAAAAATGTTAAATTTTAGACCATTTACGTCCGTTTCCGTGTCCGTCAGTTTTTGTCCTATGAGTAATTCACAAGTCTATTTCCGTCGAGTTTTTTATGAATTTTTAATCAAATTTCACATTATACAATACACAAACAAAACATTATAATAATAAAACTGGAGTGCCTCCGCTGCCGGCGCCAGCTTCCAAAAATATCAGTAAGTATACTGCCGGCGGTAAGTATACTGCCGGCAGCCGAGATTTAAAACAAAGGCTGCCGGCGCTGGCACTCAAAATGGGAACCGGTGATAATGCGTAAAACGCTAGGTTCCAGCGCCGATACACAAATTTTAAAAAGAAATAATTATAATCTCAAATATTCGACTTCTTAACCGACTTCCAAAGGTGAAGGTTATATTATGTTCGGCTATGTATATTTTAGTTTTTTGTGATGCATTTTCATCTAAGTACCTTAGCTTTACCTAAGCTACCTTTTTTACGCTACCAAAAAGTAAGATTTTGCACCACAGTTATAAAACCCCGTGGTATACTTCTGAAGGTACCAAACAGAACTTCAGACTCCTTAATCCTTATACATATTAGAGAGTTTCAGCGTTGTTCAAAGAAGCAAAGGTACTTATATTATGCTACTATGCAGATCACATTTATCAACATCATCATCACCACCATTGAAATATACATCCTTACATTATGACCTTATTATTTGTACTTTTCATAGCCCTTTAGCTCAAGACTGATGTTTTTGATCATTATTCTTTAATTTGACAAGCGATGTTTGCCGAATAGGCGCGGGCAGCCTATTCGGCAAACATCGCGTGACTTCGGCAAACTTCGAAAAACGGCGCCGGCAGCCATTTCGGCAACCGTCGCCGGCAGCGGAGGCACTCCCTTATAGAACATTTGAAAGAAAAATAAAACTTGCAACGAAAACCCATTTTATTTAGAAATTTTATCCAAACGGTCAATTGACCGCAGCGGTCTTTCTAGTGTTAACCAAAATAAAGCGCAATATAAAAGTGAATTTATTTATATAATATACTTTTTTTAACAGCCTGTACCTATAAATCATTGATGAAAAAAAATTCCCTGTGAATATTATTGAAAAAACTTAAAATTTAAAATATAAATAAATATTGTGTTTGTATTTGTTTTTAAATCAATGTTTTGTATTATTTGCCTTTTTGTATAAAAACCTAGCTAGATATCTATCTAGCTATTCGGGGGCGATAAATCTTTATCGCCCCCGAAACCAATATCATGATTCATGAAAATAGTTTGAGCCGTATTCGAGATACATAATATAATAAAACTCTTAATTTCTCTAAAAATTGAATACGCACAGTGAGTGCCAGTGACACACTTCCCCTTTCAACTCTAAAATCAATCCAAACTCCTTTTTATTAGCTACGGCGAGTCTCTAAGGGCCAATTCACACCGGATCGGCAGCGGCCGCGAGCGTCCGCCCGCGGCGACGCGAGCCGCCTCTGCCGGCCTCGCCGCGCCGCTGCCGGCCGCTGCCGATCCGGTGTGAATTGGCCCTTAGAGACTCTCGCCGTAGCTAATAAAAAGGAGTTTGGATTGATTTTAGAGTTGAAAGGGGAAGTGTGTCACTGGCACTCACTGTGCGTATTCAATTTTTAGAGAAATTAAGAGTTTTATATATTTTAAAGCGTAAAAATATCTGGCAAAATGTGTAAAATGGACGTAAAAAATTTTTGCTATATTTTCGGAAAATTTATTGAAGTAAGAGCAAAAAAGTTACTCGCATCAACAAATAGTAGTATTAATCAAGCCTTCAAAATATATTTTAAGCTTCCTATTAAAAGCAAAAAAAAAAATGGACCCCACATATCTCACGTACTTACTAAAGATGCACGCAACAAGATATGTTTGGAGTGTGCCACCTAAATACAAAAAATATAAATTTTTAAACCTAATTTCTATAATATTTTCTTCTTAGTGAATGTCAATAATGATATATAGTGTTACGGATACGGACACGTGGTGCCATCTAGCGTCGGACCAGCGAACTGACCAAGGGAACACAGGCAACATAAATCCCCTACTCGATACTAGATGGCGCTAGGAGTAAGTACCTACGAGTAATTTCTAGAGATATCTCATACTTGTTTACGCATATCGGGTTTACTCTGGGATGTTCCGGAATTTTCTGAGATTCGATCCGGCCCGTATAAATAGTCGCAGACTGCAGCCGGCAATTCAGTTTTATCGGAGTGATCTTCGAGGCGACTTCGAAGTGAAAACAAGTGATCAATAGTAAGTGATAGTGAATCTATACGACTCGGCTGCGACCTAGGACAGTGATAGTGCTCAGTGATTTGGATCTAGTGCTTAGTGTTTGGACTTAGTGATTTGTGTGAGCTTGTGTTTGTGAATAAAGTCTTCAAGAGAGTCACCAGGTCTTTCTCTCCGAATCCAACGAACCCTAGCACGTAACAATATGTAATAAATAAATATGTTTTATTCTATGAATACCAAAGTAAGAGAAATAAAATACAAGCGGCACCTGCCTATTCAACAAAATATAGTAGAAAAGTTTTTGCTACATTTGCGGAGAATTTATTGAAATGAGAGTTAAAAGGGTAGTTGCATCCACAAAACAAAGACTTTGTCAAGCCTATGAAATAATTTTAAAGTTCCTATTTAAGGCGGGCATAAACCCTAATTTGTTATTCCGTGACTCCCGGTTTACCTAGTTCCAACATAATAACGAAATGTAAAAAAAATATGAGATATAAAGCACAATATTGAAAAGACTTTAAACCATAAACATTTTTATAAAACGTAATACTTTGGCTGTAATTAATTTACAAACTCACCTCCGAAAAAAATCTAATTCATCGAAATATAAGTATTAACTAGGATAATTATACATTTTATTTCAATAAATTGTTAGTAAATCTATATTAAAATATCCTTAACCGAACAATTTTGTTTCTTAATATTTATTTCCTAAGATATTTAAAAAAACATGAAAAATAGAGAAGATCCGCCCCTAGTAACTACAGTTTTATGCTAAGCTAAAATGAATCTTATTACGATGCGTATACGCTTGGTCTTTGGTTGTGTGCAAGGTTATCGTTTTGGATTGAGATTGATCCCTGCCTTACTAGAAAATAAATAGGAGCGCCACATATCTATACCGGAGCACACAGCAAGCTGTGTTTAGGGTAGGCTCACCTAGATACAAAAAATATTAATTTTTAAATGTAAATTACGTATTTTTTCTATTTTAATTTTATTTTTTGAATACAAGCAACGATATAAATAAGAAAATTAATCATATATTTTATTATTTTAATACATAACTGAAAGAAGAAAATTCAGGTTTTCTTCAAAATTTGAAATTTCAAAAGCTCTCTGTTTCTATAAAAACAAACTTTTTGATTTAAAATCACTGATTCTATAATTAATTAGGTGTAACACATCCAAATAGGGTGCACAGAACTCAGGCTCAAAAATCGTGTCTACTAGTGTACGAAGAAAACAGAAGGTCCCTACTTCCATGCCATTCAAAGGTAAATAATACGAATCCTTGACACAAATATTTTATTTTATATAAAACAAATGTTTACATTAGGCTATTTACAAAGTTTACGAATGGAGTCGATTCACAGGAAACTACTTTAATTATTTGGTTCTTAAATTATACCCGTCGCTGATTCAAATTGATCTTAATAAAAAGATTTCTGATTTATTTATTACGTAATGAATACCTACGTGATATTTAAATTGTTATCATAATAGCCTGTTGCTGCACTTGGTTTACATTTAGGCCAAAATTCGTTAATTCTAGATACGGATTGTTAATGCTAGTTTGGCCAAAAACTTCAACTTTTATAAAAATAATCCTAATTATAATAGTGTTAAATTGTACTGAATTATTATTTACTTACAAACTCTAACATTTACTATGTACAAGTTATTCTTAGATTGGCACAATTGCGGAGACCAACGCCATAAATAATAAGTTTTATAGTAGCCGAATGGCTACTATAAAACTTATTAACTCACTACCACATAATATTATGGTCTTGGTTGACTACTGTACCCTAAAACGGAACCCTAACCAGCAGATTTTTTGTATATTGGTAGGTTAATAGTTATATAATTTAAGAGTAACCTTGTCCTACAAATAAAACAATCCATATTTTAGGACCATCAAGCCAAAGTATGAAATCCTTTCTATCTCTGTTAGCTACCACATTCGAGATTTTTCGAAAATAAAAATGTTGTTCGTCTTATCAAAATGTAGCTACTCACAAAAAATTTGCTTGTTAGTAATCACAATAAAATTTGTTCTAGGGCTCCCTCACTATAGGAAAGTGGTACATAATGATCCCTCGAGGTATAATGATCCCCAACTATTTTATCGGCAAAATAGCGCCATCTAGTCCAATTAACGTGAACTTCGTGGCCCTGAGTCCACCTCAGCAGTCAAACGCAAACTGTGGCGATAGCAGTGTTCGGAAAAAATTAACAAGAAAAAATTCAAAATCACTTTCTAAAATCTAATGTAAGTCTTATTTCAACATTGTGTACGTTTTTATGTGGTCTACATTTTTAGACAATAGTGTTTGTATAAGTTTTAAGTGTCATTCTTTAACGGAATCAAGCCAATTGTCTGACGATAGATGCGAACTTTAGGTTATGTTTGAACATTATTGCCAGAAAGGTATTTTGGGGCAAAATGATCCTTGTGTATGAGGGGCAAAATGATCCTGGGGATCATTTTACCCCCTTGTGTTGAATTGATTTGAATATTTGAGATGAAAGTAAGGGAGCATATTTTATTGTATATTTATATGACATTTATTATTATATTATTATTTGAAAGAGTTTTGTCTCGGCTTTCACCGGTCGCGGTAGTATGAAGCATATTATTATTATATTATTTGCCTATTAGCGGTACACCATCAATCAAATAATATAACAGCAGTAATTTATTTGATTCAAAAATTTCTTTACTAGGTACAATGCCGCGGAACTATATAAGAAAGACATCTCGGCAGAGCTGGAATGAAAACTCCATGATACACGCCTTGGACGCTGTTAGAGGTAATGGCATTTAAAACCGCAAGCAAGACGTTTTCAGTGCCGGTTATGACTCTCAAAAGACGAGCAAAGGGTAAAAACGTTCGTGCTGTGGGGAGTGTGAAAGTCATGGGAAATTTTATGAAAACATTTACTGAGGAACAAGAACAGGAACTTCTCCAGCATACTTTTGATAATGAAGAAACTATGTATGGATATACGGCTGACGATATTCTTAAGTTTGCGTACCAGGTAGCTGAAAGGAATAATATCAAGCATCCATTTTCTTCTACAAAGTGCAAGGCAGGTAAAGATTGGCTTAGGGGTTTTCGGCAAAGGCACCCTGGCGTCACATTACGAGCACCTGAATCAACTTCAGCTGCAAGGGCTCGAGCATTTAATAAGCCAATTGTTGACAAATTTTTCGGCATTTTAAAAAATGTGCAAGAAAAAAATGCATATCCTGCTCATCGAATTTTTAATGTCGATGAGACTAGTTTAAATACGGTCCCAACAAAAAATACTAAAGTATTAGCCAAACGAGGTCGTAAACAAGTAGCGAGGATAACTTCTGCTGAAAGAGGGGAATCAACTACGGCTGTAATATGCGGCTCAGCTGGCGGTAATTTTATACCCCCGATGTTAATTTTTCGTCGACAGCGGATGAAAATGGAGTTAATGGATGGAGCTCCACCGGGATCTATCTATGCTTGCAATCCATCAGGCTGGATGAATATTGAAGTTTTCTCGCAGTGGTTTGATCACTTCTTAGCGCATACTAAGCCTTCTGCAGAGGATCCCGTTCTTCTAGTATTAGATGGCCATCTTTCTCATACCAGAAATTTAAATATATAATAATATAAAGGCGAGAGCAAATAACGTCACAATTGTATGTCTGCCCCCACACTGCACTCACAAGTTACAACCGCTTGATGTTGCTGTTATGTATCCTCTAAGCACGTACCTTAATCAAGCTTTGGAGAAATGGATGAATAATAATCCGGGCCGTGTAGTATCAGTGTTCCAAATAAGCAAAGTATTTGGCGAAGCGTACTTGAAAGCTGCAGTCCCTCTCAATATCATCAAAGGATTTGAAAAATGCGGAATAATGCCTTTGAATCCTGATGTTTTCACTGATGTAGATTTTGTTGCTGCAAACACAACTAATCAAGAAAAGGACGATGAATCTATTGAAATATCTTCTTCAATAAATGGAGTGCCCGATGCTAACCCGGCTTCTTCTAATGAAGGCATGGAAGGCGTGAATGAAGACTCGCCGTCACTTCAAACAGATAAAAATGATCCATTGGTACCAACAGAAAATGATGAAGTTCACGGCAATATTTCTTCACTGGCATCGACATCGTTTAACATACCTCCAAGAGTAATCCAACCGTTACCGAAAATGGCAGTAAAACGCACTAAAACTAAAAGAGGACACAACTCTGCTGCTATTCTCACTAGCACACCATATAAAAAAATGATAGAAGAAGAAATGGACAGAAAGAATAAAAAAGAATTAAAAAAAAACAAGAAAAAACCAAAAAGATGCAAAGAAAACCAAAGGTAAGAATACTATTAAAGGAAAATCACTTGGCAAAGAAAATATTACAAAGAAAATCAAAGGAAAAGAAAAAGAACCAAAGCCTAAAAGAAAGAGACGTTCAATATCAGAATCATCTTCAGAGACTGATGATGAAGGCGATACGGAATGCATGTTCTGTAATGGAAGTTATGCTCAAGATAAAAAAGGAGAAGGCTGGATCAGATGCGTTGTTTGCTTGAAATGGGGACACGATGCGTGTGCTGGAGTAGATCCCGATGATGCTGATGAGTTCACGTGTGACTTTTGTAAAGATGACAGGGTCGGTTCTGTTCGCAAACAACTGCATCTATAAACCACAGATAATAATTATAAGAGAAGGTCATTTTATATATTTTGTTTTGTTATTGAGAAGTCAGTTTTGTTGCTATTTTTTTAGTTTTGTTCTACCTTTTTAAGTTTCATAAAGTTTATTTCAGTGATAGATTTTAGTTTGACATTTTATTTATTAGATTATTTTATTGAAATTATATCAGACTAGATCTTTATTGTTTTGATAAAATCTATCTTGTTACTCATTCTTTGTTACCTTAATGTGCAGGCAAGCACCGTAAAATTTCTAGTTAATTTGCTAATTATTACAAGATGTTTCTAGTTTTAAGGACGATTTTTGATCTCTTTTATAGTTCCTCCGAAATTTTGAAATTTAGAGATTAATTAAACTATGCTAAGTAAAAAAAAGGTTTTTTTTTCTATTTTATTCATTTATAATTTAAGGGGTAAAATGATCCCCAGGGATCATTTTGCCCTCATACTGGGGATCATTTAGTACACCCTGGTGTACAAAATGATCCTTTACTAGACCTTTACAAAAATTAAAATAGTTTTTTTTGTCAATGGTTTACTTACCCCCTGTGTTGAGTAATTAGTAGAACTATAACCCAGGTGGCTATTAAATATTTAAACTTTGCGGATTGCTCAATATTTACGCTCTTACAACATTTTTCCCTTAGGGGGATCATTATGTACCATTTTCCCCTACATTTCAATTAGGTCATAAATTATGAACATCGTGCGTCTTACACTTTTCATAGTTCTATGACGGTTTTGCTGCAAAAACAAAATACACGGGAACTGCAAAATGGTCTGTTCTCTACGATACAACATACACTTACGATTATGTACAGTACTTATCACAACTATTTACACAACATACATACTTATATAAGACAAAATATGCGGAAAGTTTAGTATAAAATGTATAATAATATTTTTGAAATAGCATAAAAATTCTTGTGTGTAAGCGAGGCTACAAGAGTTTTTATGCTCGAGACTCTTAGCCTAGATGTTTTCGTTAATTTCAGAATTGGAGTTCGAAAACAAAAATGTACGAGTTTTGACAAAAGGCATTGCAAATGGCAAGCCAATTAGAGCCCTAATGTCAAATCACATACAATTTAATTAGACCAATCAGTTTGAAAGACCGCATCTAACCTCAAATATCCCAACTCTTTCGACCATTCCCTATTACAGTGCAAATGTTTTAATATACTACACTACTAATTATATAATAATAACTCAGTATCTTCTCTGACTTTTTAACATCAAACAAAGACAGGAACAAATATTCTTATCAATAAGGGAGTAAGAATATTTTCTTAGAACAAACCAATATAAATGACTAGATATATAAAATACATTACTTATAATATTTTCAACTTGATAATGCATGTCACCATGATATTTTTGTCAATTAACCCATCAATTAATAGTACAACGAAAATACACTCACACTTTCTTTCTGGGAAGACAAAGAGCAAGTCACTCAGTCGGCATTCTACAAGTTGTGACGTTTTTTTTAGTAATACAAAAATAACAAAATCTATAGAACGGATATTCTAGCACAATTGAAAAATAATCAATCAATATGTGTTAATTTAATAGTGAGAGCGCGACATTTGTGCTAACTCTGCTCATAGATAGCCCGTGCCTCGTGAGCCGTCAATCTATTTCTTCTTGGGCTTCTTGGGGTTGCGCGAGCGGCTCTTGGCCTTGCAGAGCGGGCAGATCGGCGCGTTGCGGTGGATCTGCTGGTGGCACGACAGACACGACTTCATCGGCGGCGGCTGCTGCCTGCAACGCCATACCACACGTGACAACACCACACCACACGTGACAACACGTGTTGGCACGTGTCAACGCTTGTTGTGTGGTCGCGTTTCACAATTATACGTGACGTATAAATGCTGTCACACGGTACAAATATCAATGTGTAAATGTGTAAATATATAGTCCGCGCGGAACTAGTTGGCCGCTCTGCCGGTGTGTGAGTATTTGGGCAGAGCGGCCAAGTAGTTCCGCGCGGACTATAATAATCACCGACCACACAACCACTAGACACCTTATGACAGGCGAATGACTTCTGTCAACACATCAGTCTTATAGTTCTGATGTAAAGACCGGCGCGGAAATACTCAATCAGTGTTTACCACTACTGTGACCTGTGCGGACGCTTGCTTTTTTGTGAAAAAAATATCAAAATGCCTCAATGTAGCATTAAATGGTGCGGTAAAAAAAGCACCACGTCAAATATGAAGAAAGATGGGATAACATTTCATTTGTAAGTAACTATTTCTTTTATTTGTTTTCGAGAAACAAGAAAACGAAAAATATTTTTCGTAAGCGCGGAGTTCACGGTTCACTGGTTATGGTTCTTTCTAGCGTCTCGGGCGCATGTAACTAGTGTTGTGCATTTTCGTTATCGATGAGGTTATCTTCGCATTTTATTTTTTAAATATAGACGAAGACGCGAAGGAATGAAATATAGACCCCCGTCTATATAAGTGCTACCTATAATTATATTTACACTAAAGTTTACAACAAAAACTTCACAAAATCGTTTTTAACTTAGGTACTTATCTAGTTTTTTTTTTTTTAATTTATAATTTTTAAGCTGAAAGTGTTTGTGAGTGACTGAACTCTGAACATATTTTGATTAAAAATGTGGTTTACGTTACCTACATACTTGTACATAATATGGTATTAATGATTTAAGGTATCCTCAAGATGGAAACATAAAGGGGAAGTGGATCGATGCAACCAAACGAGACGATTGGATGCCATCAAAGTACAGTGTGATTTGTTCAAGTCATTTTACAGAAGACTGTTTCATAGTAATGAAAAATCGACGGCGTTTGATAAAATCAGCAATACCAACACTATTTTTGCCACTTTTGGTGAGCTGTATTTTATATTATCTAAAAATAGTTACTTCAACACCTGAACAATGCTAACACTTAGCATTGTTCAGGTACATTTGAAGCCATTTGGTAAACACGTGTTAACAATAACAATAGTCTACAGGGAACCTTTTTTGTTTGCGAGTTTTTTTACAATATAATATTATTAGTATGGATATGGATAGTACTATTAGCTAGTTTTTTTATACACGTGTAATATTTTGTAGCCAATCCGTTATGGGCAGATTTCAACTAGTTTACTTTTATTAAGTAAGTTAAATTTAACTAAAATATGTAAGCGACTACCTATATATTGATAACTGTATCACAGCCTTTAAAGTTTAGCAAGACATTTTCATTTAGATTCAAAGATTTTATTTAGATTTTATTAATTTTAGATCTCGGCCGTTGAAGATGATGGAGCTGGACCCACTGCTTTGCCTACTACGCCAAGGACGACAAGAAAGAGAAATTTTCCTGGAACTCCGTCGCAATACAATTCACCTAGTACAAAACGATTATGTCGAAGGGTGATTGAATTGACTGATAAAGTAGTTTATAAAAACAGACAGCTAAAAAATTTGAGAGAAAAAACACGGTATCTCCGGAAAAGGATAGCATCTTTAAAAACTGTTTTGAAGGAACTGCAGAATCAAAATCTTATTACCTCAAATGACTCAGATTTGCTAAGTAAAATCGGGGCCACCAGCAGGGAGTTAATAAAGCGACAAATATTAAAGTCTAAAAATGGCATTACTATTAAAAAAAAGTATTCGCCAGAATTGAGGACTTTCGCTTTAACACTTAACTTTTATTCTGCGAAAGCCTACGCTTACGTTAGGAAAACATTTCAGACATGTTTACCATCTATGAAAACGTTGAGCAAATGGTATCAAACTGTAGATGGCAAACCAGGTTTCACAAAAGAAGCCTTTAGTGCTCTTAGAAACAAGGCTGCTCAGTTAGACAAAGATCAAGAGTTGATTGGTACCCTTGTGTTTGACGAAATGAAAATTAAGTCAAAAGTGGAATATGTTCCATCTACGCAACGTACTTTCGGGTACGTGGATTTTGGGGGTAATCTACAAGCTGACTGTTCACCTGAATGTGGTGAAGCACTGGTTTTATTAGTTGTCGGACTAAATAAAAAATTCAAAGTTCCCATTGGATATTTTTTAACCAAAGGCACTAATGCCGAGCAAAAAAAAAATTTGGTTCTTCATGCTATTGATTTGTGTTACGAAAATAATGTAACCATAAAAGCTGTTACTTTTGATGGATGCCCCACTAATATTGCCATGGCTAAATTACTGGGTTGTATTTTTTCAGAAACTGATATTAAAACATCATTTAAACACAAAAATACAAACAATGACATTTTTATATTCTTAGATCCAGTTCATATGTTAAAACTTGTACGTAACGCCTTTGAGTTTTATAAAGAATTCAAATCCGATGACGGTGAGCTTATAAAATGGGAATATATATCCTTACTTCATGATGTGCAGGAAAAAGCACAATTTCACTTGGCCAATAAATTGCGCATTTCTCACATCCAATTTAAACAGAATGTGATGAAAGTGAAATTAGCAGCTCAACTGTTCAGTCGCAGTGTAGCTACGGCTTTGCAATTTTGTAACAATGAATTGAAACTTCCTGATTTTCAAAATGTTGACAAAACTGTTTATTTTTTGCTTTTAATTAATGATCTTTTTGATATTTTAGATTCAAGGGTCCATGGTTACGGCTTTAAAAGGGCTATGAACAAAGAAAATGCACTTAATATTTCAAAAAGATTAGATGAATGCAAACAATTTCTGTTAAATGTGTCTGTAGATGTAAAAAAAAATGGTAAATTTATAAAATTGATCAAAACTGGTCGCTACACAGGATTTCTTGGGTTTTGTATTTCAATCACAAGTGCATGTGGATTGTTTAATGATTTAGTGAACAGAAATAGTGCATTTATCAAATATATTCCTTTTAATAAGATCTCACAAGATCATTTAGAGCTATTTTTTTCAAATATTCGGTCGCATGGTGGCAGCAATGATAACCCTACACCCCGGCAGTTTGAATCGATTTACAAAAAAACTTTGGTTCACGCAGAATTAATGGACGTTACGACAGGCAATTGTGTTTCTTTCGAGCAGATTTCAATTCTAAACTGCTCATCTGCTGTAACTAGAATAAACTTGACTAGTACTTTTGAAGACAAACGAGAAGTTGATTTGCAGGAAAATCTATGTCAGGATGATTTAAATCAAGCTCTTGAGAGAATCACACTGTCTGAATTCTCTGAAAAAGCAGTAGAGTATATAGCTGGTTTTGTCTCAAGTAACCTGCTAAAAAAAATTAAATGCAAGACTTGTATAGGTGCTTTGGTGTCAATTAATCAGGATTCCTGTATGCTATCAGGTTCACTTATAGCTTACAGAGATAAGGGTGGTTTAATATATCCTTCACCGACAGTGGTTAAAATTTGTAATCGCAGTGAAAAAATAATTAAAGCTTATTTGAAAAAAATTCCCAATAATCAATTGAATAAAACGAATATTTTGGTTAATAAGACATTAGGTAGTTTTATTGGCGAAGAATTATTTACGGACATACATTCTCATCAATTTCACTCTGACGTAACTAATCATGTGGTTGATTTAGCAATGAGTGTCATGCATAAATACATTTCTACGAGATTATGCTTCCTTACCAAGACTGCACAGCAGAAACCTACCATAAGAAGGATTTATACCAAATTAATTCAATTTAAAAATAATTGAATTTTACCATCCTAGTATTTTAGTTTTTACCATCCTAGTAGTTTAGTTTATTTAATTTACTTAGGGCAGCATTATTAATAAAACCGCTATTTCAGCCTGCCTAGCATACGCCAACGAGATATCTCACTCTCGAGATAATTAAAAACTACTCGTCTCATAATGTCAAAATCTCGACATTATCTCGACAAAACTCTATAAAAATGTGTTAATTCGATGATAGATCTACACGAGAAAAAATGTTTGTCATGCTAGGGTCAATAGAAATGAAGAAACAAACAATCAAACATCGAGAAAACATGTAGAGTGAGATATCTCGTTGGCGTAATCTAGGCAGACAGATTTTTAACAGAGAGGTTTTTTTTCACTTTTGTATGGGCAAGCCCCAGCGTGGCGTCAAAAGTTTTCCCATACAATGGTGAATTTTTTTTTTTATCTCAGCGCTGCTACTTTCACAGTGAACACTCTACAGTGTCACTCTACAAGGAATACGTACACACTCTAAAGTATTATCACTTAGTTTTGTTACAAGCTGTATTGATAATCTTGTTACTTACAACTATCACTGTTAGTACCTAATATTTTACAGTTAGTAATATAAGGCTTATGTTTAAAATGGTTAATTAAATAAACAATAAATCGATACTTATATTATCTAAAAAGTGTTTTTTTTTTTTAACAAAAGAACTTTGTTAATTGTTTTTATTTTCAAGCCAATTTTATTTATCGATATGTGTATCGACCGAAATATGCTATGCACATCACTAACTTTCATTGTGCCACACACATGCACGTCAATTAGCCAATCACGGCGTTGCACCCCCGCTTCGTCTACCTCAGCTAGTTGCCAGAATGCATTCAATGCGAAAAATTAAACATTAGGTGTCTAGTGGTTGTGTGGTCGGTGATAATAATATATAATTTCAATATTATGTTTTGATGCTTAAAGTTTACAAGTACGTTGTAAAGATTATTTTTCAGAATTTTATATTTTATAATTACTTTTGCAGTTTGCTTTTGTAACTATAAGAAGCAAAATATTTATCATAAAAATTATAGTCAGTAATTACAATGGAAACAAAAATATAGCTAAAATTAATAAAGCAAGCGAGAAGTCTCGTCGCAGCAGCCCTAATTGGTATAACTAATTTAAATAAAAATTAACGTGCTTGATAGTAAAATTTATGAATTTTGCTTATTTATGCAAAAAATCAATTTCTTCTAGTAGGCAGTTGCCAATTAGAATGTCCTCCCAAATCCCAATTTATTTTATTACCAACATAACTAACATTGTAGCGTTTACAATTTTCCACTGGACTCAAAATAGTTACAATAATAATTATTATTATTATATTTTATATCATATCTTGTTAACAACGTATACTTCGCTGCGGACGAGCGCGACGCACGTGCGGGGGCGGGGAGGAGTTATGTTTGTGTGTGAGAGGGAGGGATAGGTAAGGGGGAAGGGGGGTAGCAAGCGCAACATAAAACACGGTCGAACCTCAGCGAGACGGTAAGGAAATCTTGTTGGAGGGCAGACCTGAACGCGGGCGGCGGCGGCGGCGGCTTGCGCGGCGCCGGCGCGAGCAACCCCGCGCCGCCCGCGCCCCCCGCACCCCCTGCGCCCGCCTGCCGCACCACCGCCGGGAACCGCCTGTACACACAATCACTATGTTATTTTAACACTTGTTTTGGTTAGATATATCTTCAAGCAGCCACACTCTCGACACATATTGTCATCAAACATACAAAAACTATAATCGTATGATATCAGCATCAGCTTATTAGCTGCTACGTGCTCGCTCTGTAGTATGTACCTATATTACATAATAATTATTATAGAACTTTGTTGGATTCTTAACAGTCAACAGCATGGCATATGCGTGGCGGCCGCAAAGAAAGTTCAGGCCGAAGACCCTGAATAATGTAATTATTTGAGACGTTGTCTACGTCTCGCCGATCTCAGAAACTTCGATAGCGCGATTCCGGATTATACGCTGTTTTGTCCGCTCCAAGCACAAGGGTAAGAGCACATCGATATACGACTGGGTCCTCCATATTATCTCCACGCTGGTCACCTGGCCCCTGGCGCTGTACTCACTCGGGCGTGATGGGGCTGCCCTCTTCCTCGTGCAGGTCGGGCAGGCGCTCCAGGCCGAGGCACTGCCGCCGCAGCAGGTCCACCTCGGCCTTGAGCGGGCGGTAGTCGTCGTGGAGGCGCGAGGCGGCGCTCAGCTTGCGGCTCATGCTCTCCTCTGTTTGCTTTATCACTGTCTCCATCTGAAACGTACCTTAATGTAAATTAGGTCACACTGCAGTTTCATTTTCGTTATACAATGTATAAAATAATGTCTCGATTTTTTAACTTTATAAGGCGCAGCGCAGACGACAGACTATACGTGGCGCCCTTTTTAGTCTGTGAGAAATAGAACCTATGCAATTATATGCAGTAACGCACACGACGCGCAAAAAGTCCGCATGTAGTCTGTCTTCTGTGCTGCGCCTAAGGCCGAAGTATGTGCATGTGTGTACCTATGTGTTTGTAACTTTGTCTGTTTGTTACTTTTAATGAAATATGGTATACAGTAACAAGGTTCTAGAATCTGGGGCCGTACCACGAAACTGTTTTGAGACTCAAACAATAGAACGAAAATGCCGCGTCCTACTCTAACAAACGTGAAATGACGTTGTTAGAGAGACACGGCATTTTCGTTCAATTGTTTCGAGTCTCAAAACGGTTTTGTAGTAGGCCTACTGGGTTAACACACAGTTACTATTCCGAAAGATACGATTTTCAAACGGCAGGTGCCACGGGCAGGGGATAGTCTAACATACAAAGTAAAGATAGGCTTTCAATGTGCTACTTGCTACTTGAACAATTTTATTTTAAACTTATTTTTAGGCGATACAGTCTAGCTAGTAGCTACTGTTCAAAGTTGACTACACCTGGAAAACATTCCAAAGACTGTGCTATGTATCTTAAGCTCCGTTTAGACCAAACGAGCGAATGCTCATTCTAGTAAAGCTCTTTTGATGTAAACTAATAACGAGCATTCTTTCGTTGTTCTAGTGTGTTCGCCACGTGTTCGGCGGTAAAAGCTCCGTTTAGACCAAACGAGCGAATGCTCATTCTAGTAAAGCTCTTTTGATGTAAACTAACAACGAGCATTCTTTCGTTGTTCTAGTGTGTTCGCCACGTGTTCGGCGGTAAATAGGTAGAATGCTCTAAGAATCTCGCTCGTTTGGTGTAAACGACGCAAGAGCGCTCGAGCAATTGCCTAGAGCGTTCTTTCGTGTTCGGACGTGCTCGCTCTTCGAGGCGGTCTCTTCAAAGGGATTCTAGTGTTCTTGAAATATTTTACTTTTTGGCGGGTTTTTTAAATTATCGAGTATTCTTCTTTTATTAAATTCGTCACCCACCAACGTCTTTTCCTTCTTTTCTTTTTCATTAATTGCGTTATAACAATAAATACAGCACTTGAAATCACAATATCGCTATCACAGTCAGACATAGTGTAGTTGTTACGTAGTTTATATACTCTTTGAGTGTAGTGTGAACCCTACTACTTATCGTTGACGAATGAGTAATGAGCATTCGCTCGTTTGGTCTAAACGGAGCTATATGATTCTCATCTATAGAGCAAAAATTCTTATTCTTGATGTTCTTGTTGATTCGATTGGTGTAAACGATCTAAAGTGTGTTGTAACGAATTATAGTTTACACTAAACGAATACGAAAGAATGTTCTTGTGCTGTTCTTGCTCTATGTTCTTTTGGTGTAAACCCACCTTAAGGAATGACTAATCACATCCTCGTATATGATGTACAGCGCTGTATCCTGCCTGCTCTAAGTAAACATAAACAACAATGAGAGTCGGCGTATGGCGCGGACAGGACAAATAAACATCTACACGCCGCCGCCCGCCCGCCGCTACCACAACACACATTGTTTATGTTGCTATAAACAGCCGCCATCAACAGAGTGGCAATGCTTTTAATAATCAAATGCGTAGCTTTGATCGTGGCTTATTAATTATGTGTATTATTCAGACTTGTGAAATACCCTTATGTTATAAATAATGTTTTGAAAAAAGCAATTACTATTCTACATCCAAAATATTGCACACTTTTTAGCATTTTATAAACTATCGATTTTTTCAGCTTAAAATATGAATATAAAACATACACAAGAATAAACCATATCTATTCTGTATTTACTCTTTTTCTTACCAATTACAAAGTGTATATAATAATATCTATGGACGCTTCACACCACGTCAGTCTGGCCCCGTGCTAAGTACCTAAAGGACTTGTGTTACAGGTATACCAGACAACGGAAATATATTTAATATTTTTATACTATACATATTATACGAGGGCTGCTATTTATGTATCCGGAATTAAAAAAAGAAACAAACATATATCATTTAATATGGTTTTATTGCTTTTCAAAATATTCGCCGCGATGATCGACACACTTTTGCATACGCTGGAACCAATTTTCATAGCACTTTTTCCATTCTGATTGAGGTATCTCCAAAACGTGCATTTTGAACGCATCAACAGCCTCTTCGCGGCTCGAAAAACGTTGACCACGTAATTTGTTCTTCGCGTATGGAAATAAAAAGAAATCGTTAGGTGCCAAATCAGGGCTGTACGGCGGATGACCAGTCAATTCGATCTTTTGACCCTCCAAAAACTGAGTTGTTTCAGCTGAGGTGTGACAGCTAGCATTGTCGTGATGTAATATGATTCTGCGTTGTCGGTTGTCCTTTCTTATTTCTTCAAAGACTTATGGTAAACAAATGGTCGTATACCATTCAGAATTAACCGTTTTACGATTCTCTAATGGCACTGTAGCCACATGTCCATTAATTCCAAAAAAACAGGCGACCATTTGCTTCAAAGTACTTTTTGCACGAGTAACTTTTGTTGGTTTCGGCTCATCTTGGAACACCCACACCGTTGACTGTTGTTTAGTTTCGGGGTCATATGCATAGATCCAAGATTCATCACCTGTGTAGATATTATAAACGGCTTTTGACGTACCACGGTTGTATTTTTTTATCATTTTTTTGCACCAATCGACACGAGCCCGTTTTTGATCGATTGTCAAGTTGTGCGGAATCCAACGCGAACATATTTTTTTTACAGCCAAATGTTCGTGTAATATCTTATGTATACTCGTCATACTTATGCCTAAGGACGCCTCTATCTCGCGATATGTAACATGACGATCACGCATTATTAGTTCCCGCACAGCATCTATATTTTGTGGGACAACAGCTGTTTTTGGGCGACCTTTATTTTCATCCGTGAGCATAGACCGCCCACGATTAAACTCACTGTACTAGTGATAAACAGTGGTTTTTGATGGTGCTTCATCTCCAAAAGTTGCGGTGAGTTGAATAAAGCACTGTTGTTGATTTAGCCCACGCCGAAAATCGTAGTAAATCATTGCACGAAAATGTTCACGCGTTAAATCCATGGCAAATGAAGACACGCAATTTTCAAAATGACGCCACAATGGAAAAATAATTGACAGTCACATGAAACAAAATGTATTCTTCAACCAAAGAGTTCTATTTTCAAATGTTGTAATTACTTTTTAAATATTGTTCTTGTAAGTGGCCAGTTCCGGATACATAAATAGCAGCCCTCGTATTTAAGATTTTTATTATATAATACACATATTTAATACACATCCAGACCCGGGAACATTGAAAAACTTTTTGTTCCGTCGGCGGGATTCGAACCCGCGACCTCCGGCTTGAGCTACCAACGCGCTCACCACTGAGCCACAGAGGTCGTCAGACCAGTATAACTTCTATGTAACTTCATTTTTTGACCGACTTCCAAAAAGGAGGAGGTAATATGTTCGGCTGTATGTATCTTTTTTTTTTTTTTTTGTATGTTCCACGATTACTCAGCCGTTTGTGGTACGATTTTCAAAATTCTTTTTATGTTGTATAATGTATAGGGTTTAGCTCGAATTTGGTACCATGTTCACAAAAGTGGTGATCTGATGATGGGATCCTTGAGGAATCGAGGGGACTCCTTGGAATTTCTATGGAAACATATAGTGATTTTGATTTTTTCTGAAGCATTCGAGGTAAATGCTACCAAAAAGTAAGACTTTGCACCAGGTTATACCCTGGATCCTAAGGTACCGAACAGAACTTTTGAATGCTTATAGGTAGAGGTTCGGGGATCTGGGCATTGTTTAAACAACTGAAAGCATAAGCCAACACATCAATTTGATTGATAATCATCATCACAACCATAATTATACCATGGGTCATCACACTATGACCCAATTATTGGTACTTTTCGTGATATTTTGCATCGAAGCAGATGTTTTTGATGATGATTTCGCTGTTTGTGGACCGATTTTCAAAATTCTCGTGTTATTGTATAGGATATAATCTTAATTTTGTATAACAATTAAGAAAATGGTGAGCTGATGATGGGATCTATGAGCAATCGAGGGAAATCCTTTAAATTTATCAAAACACTCATAGTGGTTAAAATGATGTTTCTAGTAAGTTAAACATATGTTAAGAATAAGAGAAATTTCATTCGAGGGTATCTCTTGGTCCAAAGGCACTGAACAGAACTCCTAAACCTTTGAAGATAAAAGTTTGGAAATTGTAGCATCGCTTAGGTAACTGCAAGCATTTACCACAATTTCGCTTACAGTAACATAATGTGAATAGTTAACATTCGTATTGGTTATTTACGCATAAAGCCTCAGCGGCGTGCGCAAGATTTTGACACTGGTAATGCAGCGATATCAGTTCAGTAGTTTTGGTGTGAAAGCAAAACAGACAGACAAACGGGCAAAAAGAGATATTTTCGCATAAATTATAATAATAGTGTGGATATAAATTAAAAACTATGTTTTCTAAACTATTAGTATAATTACGTTCTGTTATGAAGAAATAAAAAAACGCCATCTGTTGTCACGCGTTGGAACTACAATGAAAGTTTATTTCATCGAAATCCATGGAAATATACCAATTACCATACAACATAATATTGTGCGCTAAGCTAAAATAAATAAAAACGCCATCTATTGTTACGTATTAGAAATACAATGTGAATTTATTTTCGTCGATATTTCCATGGAAATTAGATAATATATTTTTGCCTCATCAAAATGTAGCCTATGGCTCTCTCAGGCTCTAGACTAACTGTGTACAAAATTTTATTACAATCGGTTCATTCGTTTTGGCGTGAAACAAAACAAAACAAAAACTTTTTCTTTTACAACTTTTTCATTTTTATATCTAGTATATTTTAAGTACTCACCTAATCAGCTTAACTTTTGTCTTTTCACATAATCAAGGTTCCGGTTACTTGAAATCCGATCGATCCATAATACGATGTAAATAAATGCAAAATTTTGGCCACCACAAATTATCTTATCCAAGTGAGTGATAGTTATGAATGTACGCAATTATTAATGTTAAACTGTTAAATATTATACAAACTTTCAAATATTAAAATCTAAAATATTCTTAGAAAACTATAAAACCAAAAATAATAATATAATATAGTACTAACAGTGCTCGATCACATGAAAAAAGCAAATGGCCTCCCAAAACACAAAAAAATTTTACTATGTAAAATGTAAACAAATATTATAAACCTCACAAAACAAAAATGCATAATGTACATATTATACGTAATTAGTTAGATTTGCGTCTATTCATTTTACTCGGATTATATCCGATTGCTCACGACTATTCACGAGTAGTTCTGATCGCCGCGCCGTCGGCATGGATGGCGCCGCGCGGGCGCCCGCGCCGGCCGCGGCGCCAGTGATGCCATTGAATTTCAACCAGAACTCCCCAACTATTATTTAAATATATTATTTATTACTTGGGGTACTTTCCACTGAGAGATCAAAACGCTGAAAATACTACTTCAGCCGACGGCAATAATTATTGTTTGCGGCAAAAACGTCACTCATGATGTCATTATTTATATAAAAACAGTAATAAAAACCAAATAAATATACATTTTTGCTTAAAAAATTTCACGCCCATGAATATAATATAATATTTTTACTCCCTAAAATACGCACTATATATTTAATTTTTCCCTACTAAAAGTGGGATATCCCCATAGTTGGCAACACTGCTGGGGTCTGCCGCGGAGCTTGCAGTACAATAATGGCATTCGATATTCATGGTTGTGTGCGTTTTCGGCTGTGCACGGACACACTCACACATACGCGCAAGGCAGGCACCTCAACACTGAGCCTATCTTGACCTCTCGTGAACCCGTTCGCGAGTGTACCTGATTACATGTTGCTATTTTATAAATTGAGGCGTTTTAAATGTGTATTATTTATTTTTTTACTATTATTATTAAAAAATTAACGTCATGAATCATTTAAAAAGTACGAAAGTTAAATTAAAATATCTGTTATCTGTGAATGGCAAGCACTGCCTTTTTGCCTACAAAGACTGCACGCCCATGTATCATAAAGCCTTATTTTGTAGATAACTAAAAAGAGTGAAAATATTATTTTTAAGAAAAAAATTAAAACTGACTTCCAAGGTAAAAACAATAGTAATATGAACTAAAAAGTCTTAAATAACTCTTACTCTTTAATAGTGCCTTTTTCAGAATTTGTCTAAATCTCAACTATTTCTGTACATACTACAGTCTTCATTACTTTGAAGTCGGTACCAGTCCCAAAAGTTTCAGATATTAAGACTTTACTGAACTCACGATTAAATTAGCTGGTACCGACTTCAAAATAATGAAGACTGTAGTATGTACAGAAATAGTTGAGATTTTGATGAATTCTGAAAAAGGCACTATTAAAGAGTAAGAGTTATTAAAACTTTTTAGTTCATATTACTATTGTTTTTACCTTGGAAGTCGGTTTTAATTTTTTTCTTAAAAATAATAATTGTGTGTGCAACTCTCTCAGCAACCCACAAAGCTACAATGACAATTAAAAAATGGTAGTAAATCTATTTTAAATATAAGACGTACCATTATAACATTATACTTATACATATATATATAAATTAATATATATATATATATATATATATATATATATATATATATATATATATATATATATATATATATATATATATATATATATATATATATATATATATATATATTATAAAATTGACTGTGATCAATGATATTCTACTGTGATACAACAATATATTTGAGTTAATGTATTAGGTTTGAGGACGGTAAGGTGCAGAAAGGTAAAATTAAGAACGGACAAACAATAAGGCTTTGACCACACTCAAAAAATGTTCCAGATTGTTTTAAGTATGTTTGCTCACTTGTATTTACTGTATATTTTCACACTGTATACAAGTTGGATGCGAGTAGCAGGAGATCGGTCATCTTGACGTTCACTGAGAGAGGTTCACTGACTATGTCCAGCAGTGGACGAACATAGGCTGATATGATGATGATACAAGTATATGTGTACATGACACACAGTTGGTATGCAAGACATAGATATGGTACAAAAGTACAATCTGTTAACTATAGCAGCATCTCAAGAAACCCAATGTTTAGCATGACCTCAGCGTTAAGAGCTGTTTATGCATATAGGTGTTGGTGTTGTGCAAACCGCATTGATGTCGGCATGTATCTGTCGCAGCTCCTCCACGTGGCTCATCTTCTCCTGCTGCAGCAACTCCATCTCCCGCTTGTACTGCGCCAGGCAGCGGCCTTCCTGGTCCCCGCTGCGCACCTCATTCAGTATACTCCGCTTTAGCCTCTCCAAGGTTATGGTCTTATTTCTAAAATTACAGACAATATAATAACAATAACAGAAAATGCAGCAATAGGTGACAAGAATAGGTTATTGTCAACAACTTTTGGAAGCACGAACCACTATAAATTTTAGTAGAATACAACAGCTATTAACAGCATAATTTAGCGCTATTAGGCTCATAGACGGCTTCTTACTGTAGTTATATCTGAGGACCGTAATAAGCCGTGTGCTGTACGCAGTATGCAAATATAATCCGATTACATACAATTACTTTATCATTGGTGTGCTTTTGCAAAAATACAAACGGTGTCAAGTGTTTATTGATCGGAGTCCACAGGTGCGAATGTTTATAGTAAAATAAACTCATAAATACCTACCTAATCTCTTTCATTGCTTCGAGCTTGTGATATATTTCGCGTTCGTTCTCTGCAGTCATTTCTTTCAGGTTTCACTCTATACAAAACACTTTCTGTAAATAAAAATTTGATAAAACACAAAAGCCACCACTGGGAAATTGCGGCCCGAAGATTGAAACAGTGTTGCCATACCTACTGAACGTTGCCATCTTTTTCTGACATTGACGTTGGTCGTTGCCCGTGCAACTGTCACCGAACCAATACACACACTGATCTCTATTTAATAAACAATGGAGGTCAGTGAATACACACCATGCAACATGGAATTAATATATACTACGTATAACCGTAGTTTAAAATAATTCCATGATACACACACTTGGCTTCTTAACAGTCGTGTTCGTTTGCTTTTTCAACTGCGCATGCGCGGCTTTTTTGTGTGTCAAGAGAGTGTCATATTCTAAAATACCGATCAATTTCTGTCAGATTTTAGAAAATCTGACAGGTATTTTAGAACATGACAAGGTATTTTAAAATATGACACTCACACTGACACACAAAAAAAGCCGCGCATGCGCAGTTGAAAAAGGAAACGAACACGACTAATTGTTATCGAATAGCAGAAAAAATATCGTTACGTACCGTTATTTTCATAATGGTAATTGGTAGCCAATGATGAAAAATTCAAAGCAGATATGTTACTACCGCGCGCGTTGTGAAGATTCAAATACGGCCCAATTGGGTCGTCTGCTATTTAGTCTGCATCGAGCGCAGTCACGAACGTGCCGCGTCTTGTCGTACCTAAATAAATTGAAAATGACGTCGTGCGTGTTTCGAAAATGTACCAATTATGACTCAAAAGAAAACAAAACACATGGAATCTCTTACCACATGTCTTGATTGCAATAAATACCTCGATTATTTACATTTTCAATTATTTTTTCGAACAATCTGGAAAAAAATCGAATTTTCGTCATAGCTCAGGCGAAGAAAGAGACAATACTATTGACGTTTAAAAATAGAACTGTCTCTTTTATGTAAATAGTTTTTCGTATCTTTTGTTTCACATATCTGTCAAATTTTTCAATGTTTGCAGTGTTGAATTTGAAAATTGTTCTGAATAGATTTAAGCCGGAAATAGTATGGACGCAACAGATCTGTAGTAGAATATCATTGATGGTAGCCAGATAACGGTTATTTTTTTAACGATATCTAGTTACATAACGTTATATTTACCGTTATTATTATATATATGTTATAATAATAACGGTAAATATAACGCTATTTTCTGGTATCAGGTATGCGATCGTGCACGGTGCACCAAATCTCACTCGCAGCCCAACTTCCGACTTCCGAGCACCAGTTTTTTTTTTTTTGCGAGATTTGTGCTTACCTACTTTTAGGAGTTTAATGCATAGAGAAATAATAAAAATAATAGTTATTGTTTTGGTTTGGTTTGTACTGTAGTAAATCTTCTCAGAAAACGCAAAAAATCGAAAAAACTCAAATTTGAAAATTCTTTATTAATTTCATTTAAAAATGTGATTGCTGCAATTTGTTGTAATTAAAAAGTTGATGAATTATTTAATTAAAATTAAATTTCTGTCATATAAAATCTCATTATATATAAATATAAATGAAAATCTATACTTATAAAATAATATGTCCTGACTCACTGACCGATTCATCATCGCTGAGCAAAAACTGTTAAAGTTACAGCCACAAAACTTGGTGAGTAGGGCTGTTTTATTAAGTAGACACCCAATAAAGAAGGAAATTTCGTTAATATTACCCCGAAGGGGGTGAAATAGGGGGTGAAAGTTTGAATGAAGGTCAGTCATTTCTTAAGTTAGAAACATGAAAGTTTATTTTTGGGCTACTGATTAAAAATGAATGGATACGTATTTAAGCGTTTCTGGAAATTCTACCCCCAAGGGGGTGAAATAGGGGTTGATAGTTTAAATGAAAGTCCGTTATTTCTTAAGTTAGAAACGTGAAAGTTTATTTTTGGCTGCTGATTAAAAATAATTGGATACACATTTAAGTGCTTTTGGAAATTCTACACCCAAGGGAGTGAAATTGGGGTTCAAAGTTTCAATTAAAGTCATATTTATATATAATGAGATTTTCTATGACAGAAATGTAATTATAATTCAATAAATCAACTTTTTAATTGCAACAAATTGCAGCAATCACATTTTTAAATAAAATTAATAAAGAATTTTCAAATTTGAGTTTTTTCGATTTTTTGCATTTTCTGAAAAGATTTACACTAGTATAATGTATATATTTTTTCACCATTGGAAAGAAGAGATTTCAACAAATAGAAAGCATACCAATTTTTTAAAAAAGCTGATATTTTGACGGGTGAATTTTCGATTGAAAATTAGGGTATTTTTTCGATATAAATTCGAAATAAGGTGGAAAAATTAATATTTCTTATTAAATAAATTACAGCGTATTTGGTACATAAAAAGATAACTTTTCATCGAATTTGTAAGATAGATATTAATAAAAAACCTAAAACAAAAAAAAAAAGGCGTGACTACAAAAGTTGTAGATTTTTTTTTTACCTACAACTTTGCCATTTGACTTCATTTCATTGGAATATTAGTTTTGCCGGAAATTGAGATAAACCGTTTTTCCCCCTTAAGACCTCAGATCGCCCGTAAATTATTTTTCCCTTAATTTTTATAATATTCTCCTCCTTTTCTAATGGGTTTCATCCTACCATATATATTTTTTTTTTTTGTTTTAAAATTATCGGTCTTGGTCTAATGTAGTTTCATGTTGAAGGTTTTCAATATGTCGACCCTGGTCCACCCTTCGCTTCTCTTAATTTCTTCATAGCACCAAAAACTTTGAAAAGTACCAATAATATGGTCAAACGGGACGATAATACATGGTTCTTTAACGGTATATGGTGATTGGTGATGATGATGATGAATGTAATTTGCGTAGTAGCATATGCTTTCCGTTCTTAAAACAACGTCGAAACTCCCAAACTTGTATGTATAAAGAGTCAGAAGTTCTCTCAGCACCTTCCAAACCATAGTATACCCGGTGCAAAATCTTACTTGTTGGTAGCATATGCTTAGAATACTGCTCACGAAACCGAAGTCATCACATGTTTCCATGTAAATTTTGAGGAGTTCTCTTGATTTCTTATGGATCCCTTCATCAGGTCACCACTTTTATGAATACGGTATCAAATTGGGATGATAACCTTTACACCAAAAGAAAAATTTTGAAAATCGGTTCACAAACGGCGGAGTAATCGTTGAACTTAAAAAACGAACATAACACCTCCTCCATTTTGAAAGTCGGTTAAAATTGCAGCCTATGTGTTATTCTGATGTTTAAGCTACACTGATGTAAAGTTTCATTAAAATTCGTTCAGTAGTTTTTGCGTGAAAGAGTAACAAACATCCTAACATCCAAACTTTCGCCTTTATAATATTAGTAGGATACGAGTATGACTTGTATGTACAGCTACCTATGACATTTTTTTATAACACCGACAGTGTAAAAATCGTCTAAGTACCTAAATACCAAAATAAGGTAGTCTTCGATCATCAAAATTAGGTATTCTATAGCTGAGGTACCGAATTTTTCGTTACTGAGTCCAAAAAATATTAAAAGAAAATTTTGCATTCAGTTTATTATATAATTTTATTTTCATTTATACTGGTTATACTTAAAAAGAACATAGCTTAAACTTGAAAATATATAATACAAATAAATAATAAATAAAGAAAAACCTTAAGTAATTCAAATGTGGTTAGTAAAACATGAATACTCAGTTAAAAGTAAATACTGAGTGTCTTAATTCATTTTTACTGAGTATTTACTCTGGTCTGAGTAAATACTCAGTAGCTTACTCAATACCCATCCCTGGTAGCAGGGCTTCAAATATCGTTATTTTTTCATAACGTTACTGCTTCAAGGGCATAGATAACGATATGAAAATTTACCCGCTACTATAAATAACGATAAAATTTGAAATTATAACGGTAAATGTAATAACGGTTAATAGGATTTATAACGGTAAATGTACGTTCTTTGATATCGTTACTACAACAACCTATTGCGAAGTAAATCGAAGTATCTTTTAACAGTATTTTGCTTTTTAACCGACTTCCAAAAAGGAGTAGGTTATACGTTCGTTTGTGGATATTTTTATTTTTGTATGTTCAACGATTACTCCTACGAAATGTGTCGCGTCGAACTGGCAACGTCACATACCAGAAAATAACGATATACTTACCGGTAATAATAACGTTATTTTTATAACTATAATATTTAAGGCCCGTATAAATAGTCAGTACTCAAGATGCATCTCGGTCTCAAGACACGGTTCAGGCTCTGTGATTGGTTGGCTGTCAAAATTTGGACCAATTACAGAGCCGAACCGCGTCTTGAGACCGGGTCGCATCTTAAGTACTGACTATTTATACCGGCCTTAATGAGTTACTAGATATCGTTAAAAAAATAACGATATCTGGCTACCATTATGAGAATAACGGTACGTTACGTTATTTTTTCTGGTTATTGATAACGTTATGAAGCCCTGAGAGGTAGAGTCTTTATGCTTTGCACAAACCTACGCGATCACGCGACTGCGACTGCTTGACAAGTTGTCAAATGTGTGTTTTGTATTGACGCTGCCTCTTCGCAGTCGCGTGGTCGCGTAGGTTTGTGCAAAGCATTACTCTTTAGGCTGTTTTTATTGTTCTGTGGGTAGAGTGTAGGGGTAGGGTCAAGAAGTTTATAAGAAAGGTGGAGTGCTTACTTGTAATAAAAAAGTGAAGACAATTAATTTGACCTTGAAACGCTGTCTCACTCTTGGTGTGGATGCCTTCTTTCTCTAACATAGGGTATCCATAATGATCAATGTTTATTGGACATTTTTCTGTATCGATGGGTATTTTACAAATTAGTTTGATGGTTTTACATAATATAGGGAATGATTATTTTTTTTGAAAATAACACTTTCTATATGTATAGAATTGCATTATTTTTATGGAAATAATGTATTTTTTCCTTGAACTGATCACCCTTCTTCAACAAAGTTCGAATTAAGAGTCATGTAAATTTTCACAAATTCACAGACTCATTCAGTTTCTGTCGTGGATAGAACAAAAGTATTGAAATTATGATTCTAATAATTATGAAGGAGAAGGTGAGTCTAAAAAATCGGCAAAGTGCGAGTTGGACTCGCGCACGAAGGGTTCCGTACCACTATAGAGCAAAAATAGGAAAAAAATGTGTTTTTTGTATGGGAGCCCCCCTTAATTATTATTTTATTTAAATTTTATTATTAATTATTAAAGTTTAAATAAAACTGAGTATTTTGTGAACATTTCAGGTGGCTACCTATTGTCATCATTGATACCGAGCAAAAAATGTTAAAAAAATCACGTTTGTTGTATGGGAGCCCCCCCTTAAATATTACATTTATTTTGGTTTTAGTATTTGTTGTTATAGTGGCAACAAAAATACATAATCTGTGAAAATTTCAACTCTCTAGCTATTACCGTTCTTGAGTTACAGCCTGGTGACAGACAGACGGACAGACATCGAAGTCTTAGTAATAGGGTCCCGTTTTTACCCTTTGGGTACGGAACCCTAAAAAGGAGAAGACTGTGCTGGGAACGCAAACGTAATAAACTACGACACGATGGAGATTCGTCGTGATTCGTGGTGGATTGAATGTAATTGTCGCCCATGATCAAATGAAGAGAACCATTCCAAAACATCACGAGATTTTAGCTACGGGGGGGACATACTAATGTCGTGACTGACTTTTACCAGTGAAACAAAATAAAACGCCATTTAGGTAACTATGAAGTCTTTTATTTATTTAAAAACAATATCCAACCCATGGACGTATAAAAAAAGGAGGACGGAGTCCCACCATACACAAAACTGTCGTTCAGAGTCAGCCAGCTGGCTGTATGTACAAGGTCCGCACGCACACATTCTTGCGCTAGTCCATACCATTTGACAGGCGTCAGAATGTGTGCGTGGCCGACTCTGAAGAAAAGTGAAGACACAGTTTTGTATATAACAAGACTCCGTCCGCCTTTTTTTCTACGTTCATGATCCAACCCTTAAGACTTACGAATTTGTGTCACCCTTTAGTATTAAAAATTGTAAAACATGCATCACCAAACAAATAAAACAAGATGTTGGCATAATATAATAAAGGGTAATAGTGATCGATCAAAGATACATGCGCACTTTTTATTTGATATTTTAATATAACAAAAGAAACTAAATTTATTTTAAAACTTAAAATTTACAAGGTTTTTATACATGGCTGAAAAGTACAGTCTTATGTAGTTTTTGACGCTTGCCCCATGGCTTTTAATAATTTTTTAATTTTTTAATAATATGATTTTCATAAAAAATGGGTTAAAAATTTAATCGATTGTAAAGGTTTCGATTAATTTAAAAAATCGATTTTTTAATAATCGATTTTCATAAAAAATGGGTTAAAAATTTAATCGATTGTAAGGGTTTCGATTAATTAAAAAAATCGATTTTTTAATAATCGATTTTCATAAAAAATGGGTTAAAAATTTAATCGATTGAACAGTTTCGATTAATTAAAAAAAAACGATTTTTTAAAAATCGATTTTCATAAAAAATGGGTTAAAAATTTAATCGATTGTAAGGGTTTTGATTAATTAAAAAAAAACTATTTTTTAATAATCGAATTTCATAAAAAATGGGTTAAAAAAATGCACAACGTTAGTAATCAAGTTTTCACTTCTGCCGGCACTCCCGGAGTGCAACCCGTCTTTTTTTTCCTAGCAAATTTATTTTCAGTCTTTAGTCTCCATGCTTCTTTTGCCTTTTCTTTTTTCTTCTTTCTTTTCTCAGCTCTCCTTTTTCTTTTTTTTTACTGCTAAAAAACTAAAGCAATCGATTTTTAGATCAGTACAAGGTCTAATATTGGACACCATGTCCATTTTTAGGTGCAGTAGTTCTAAGTTTTTAGATTGTTAATAGAATTATATTTTCAGAGAATAGTGATGATTTTTGCAGTAGAATAAAGTACAAAATAACTTTAGTATGTATTGCAAAACTCAAAGATGAGATCCATGTCAACTATTAGGTTTTTTACATTTTCAAGAACTAATAGTAGACACCCTTTATATTGTTAGGGAAAATGGATAAAAAATCTTAAATAAACATTAATTAGTGTATACAACATGACCATTAATCCAATGAAATCAATAGAAATTACAAAAAATCAAATAAATGTATTCAAAACTTACGTGCAAAATTTCGCCTTCCTTAACCTATTTGCTAAGAAATTGCCGAGCGTGTGTTGACGCCAATGAGTTTCTAAAATACTAGAGTGGCAACGTCTTACAAACGATTCTCAGAAATGCGTAACCACTTGATAGCCCAAAAGACAATGTCACTTCATAATGTTATTATGTCATTATGTATGGCAGATATGCCTGCAGGCATCTTCAAAGTGGTGACGCGTTGCTGTCGTAAACTGCCAATCTAGTTACGTTACAGATCTTGCAATCTACGAGCGCGCGGCGCCTTTAGTTGTGTGAGTGACCATATCTATACACGCGTACATGGCTCGCTCGCTACTGACTGCTCCGTCAGGTACGCACACTAACGAAAATGTCTATTCACATTTTCAACTACAAATAAAGGCTACGCGCGCTCGTAGATTGCAAGACCTATAGTAACATACAATATCATTGGTTGACGCGGTCATATTATTTACGAAATCTGATCCCATTTTAAAATTTTGTTCCCGAAGGCGTCTCTAATATATTTTTTCAATTCAACAGATAGCTTGAGAAGCTTATAAAATTTACAGTGGTGAGAAATAATTACAGTAATTCTTATTTTTATGGTATTTTTGTCATAAGTGTCATCTATTAGTTCAGTGTCTAGCATTAGGTCCTTTCCCTTATATTACATAATTTGTTTTATAAATATCGACAGGGAAAATTTGTCTTTTAAGGGTTCCGTACCTAAAGGGTAAAAACGGAACCCTATTACTAAGACAGACAGTCATAGGGCATCGAAATCTATGTCGAAATCCGGACCCATTGTTCGAAACCCGGGTTTTCGGGTTTTTGTTGCATAAAAACCGAGTACCCGGGATTTTCGGGTTTTGTCGGGTTTTTTACAATTCAAAAATTTATAATGGGAAAATACTTTACATAATATGATTTTCTGCTATTACCAGGACCTATCCAGTTAAATACTATTTAAATACCATAGTCTGGGGTCACGGCAGTGCCCAACCAAGTCTCGAGTAAACGGGCACGGCCGTATCATACTTTTATCGATGCGACTATTTTACCTCTCCTATATTTTGGATCTTATCAAAGCTAGGGATTTAGATTTTCGGACCCAGATTAAGTATTAGAACAAGCTTCACCCCCAAATTACATGTATTATTAAAATGTATATTTTGTATTTTATGCAATATATATATATATAAATATTGTATCAGGAATTTTCGAAGACAGTAAATGGAAAAATAACCTTTAATATAAAACGTATGCACACTATCATCCCATAAATCTTTATTTAATCTTTTACATTTTTATTGCTGATTGTCATCCATCCATGCTAATATTATAAATACGAAAGTGTGTCTGTCTGTCTGTCTGTTACCTCTTTACGCCCAAACCACTGAACCGATTTTGCTGAAATTTGGCATGGAGATACTTCGAGTCCCAGGAAAGGACATAGGATACTTTTTGTCCCGAAAAATGTACGGTTCCCGCGCGATAAACGAGTTTTGGCGCAACGAAGTTGCGGGCGTCATCTAGAAATAATAATAATAATTTAGTCCTGATTGATGTTTGTCATTACTTTATACCTGTAATTAAACTTTTGTGCCATAGTTTTTACCTAAAATTTCCTTTTTCTGCCTTGCTACGGTATGAGACCGAATGTTCTTTGCAATTTAAGGTATCTTTTCTCTGTCGTCTCACTTTCTGGAAAATCCCTCAAAGTTTTTGTCGTTATTTGTTCTACTCACAAGTCACAATATACAGAATTAGATAATATATATCAGATAACTATGTGATTGACCAGACCAGACCACGTGGCAAATGCGGAAGGTTGCTTTTCAGGAGTTTGGAAGATAAACCATGGTGTCATGGTGTAACACATAAGAAATTGTCTTTGGCACTGGTGCTGATAAAACCCCGGCTTGTATTTCATCTGGGTTCACTAAAATCACGTATTTTAATAATTCCGCAGTGAGTATGCCATCCACGGCCGGCTATGGAAAGCCATCATTCGTCCTATTATTTGTTACTATCACCAGTCTCAATTTTTTCGATATCTATGGGCTGGTTGCTCTCCTGGAGCCTATTTACTGGTTGCATTGTCCTATTATTGGGTTAATTTAACCAGATTATTTAAACTTAGAGCTAGTCCACAGTTATCTGATATGAAAATGACTATTGTGAATATAACAAATGACAAAAAGCTTTAAAAGGTTTTTTAGTAAGTTGGACGACTGAAAAAAAATATTTTAAATTGCAAAGAATAAATGACTCTTTACCAAACATCGACCAGTATTAATTATTATTATTAATTTGACAATCAGCAATAAAAATATCTCATTCCAATGAAATTTCCAGTTTCATAAAATGAAATAAAGATTTGTTGACACATCATTGTTTTTTATGCCCATAGAAAAATCTGTGATAGTTTTAGAAACCATGAAATTCGGAAAAGTATTTTAATATGTTTTAGGGCGCATTTTCATTAGTCGTTAACTCGTACGGTATACAACATGCGGGAAGTCTATGACAACTAATTGATAACTAATGGCGCATTGTCATTGGTCGTGGCATGCGTTTCAGAAATCTCCCGCACCCCGCATGCGGGCCCTATCGACCAGTGAAAATGTGCCACTATTAAAGACCAAAAAATAAGCTATCATTCTTCCATTTACTGTCTTCAAAAATTCTTGACAGGTTTTAGATATTTTAAAAAATACAGATATTAGAAACGACTTAACGACTATATTAACGACTATATTAGAGACTTAGTTGATGCATGTATTTTGTCAGCAACGGTCGATCCGAGTTACAACGTTTTGTCACTAACTAGTGGCTGACTCACCTATCATCAAAACTCTAAGGTACTTTCAGCAGACTTAGAAGCTAGAATCCTTTGAAGCTGTCCACACTTTTCTTTATTTTGTATATTACCCATGGTCACGAATAAATTAAAAAAAAATTGTATATTAGGGGAGGTAGTGCTAGCGTTTGCTATGTCATTTCATACCGACCAAATTTTTGTCCAGCGGTAGCTTAATATTTGTCAATCAATATAATCAGCGTCAGTCGCCGCACCCGTGGTGGAATGTTAACTGAGAGTATTTCAAAGTTGTAATAAAAATAGTTGCGAAAAGTGATTGACGGCAGCTTTTTTATTCGATTGTCGATATTTTTAAATCGATTGTAAGGGTTTCGATCGTTTTTTTTTATTTTTATTTTATTTTTTTTTTAAATCGATTTTCATAAAAAATGGGTTATAAAAAATAATGCACAACGTTAATAATCAAATTTTCACTTCTGCCGGCACTCCCGGAGTGCAACCCGTCTTTTTTTATGAAATAAGGAGGCTAACGAGCAAACGGGTCACCTGATGGAAAGCAACTTTCGTCGCCCATGGACACTTGCAGCATCAGAAGAGCTGCAGGTGCGTTGCCGGCATTTTAATGCTGGTATTGCGATAATGCATCCCGATTCCTTGCACACAGCTGCCTTTTTATCGTTCGATATTTCTTACGAGAGAGCACCGCACCGCGCCGTGACGGCACTATTTTACCATCTCTCTCAGGCATGCAAAAAAAGTCAACGCAGTGCACGCTCTCTCACGTATCAATACTCCAACAAGTCAGCACGTATTTATGTAATTTGCGTATTTTAAGGTAATATTATGATATCCATGTTACAGAAAAGTTATTAGAACACTCATACAGACTACTGTCATGTAACCACTCTCAATTCTCATTTCTCAAACTGTCGATAAAACCAAACGTCCTACAAGTACTAACGTTATTATCGCAGGTGTGTGTACGCACGTATGCGTCCTGATACAAATAATTTTAGAACTCATATCGGAATATCGCAGGACGCAGAAACGCAACGTCCTACTTCCATCGTGGCGTTATTATCGCAGCAGTGTGTATCTACATGACCATCCTAATACAAAATGTACTGAAAACAGATATCGCAATAACGCATGCGATATTAAGGATCCCGCACACCGGCGCGTTATTATCGGTCGATAATAACGCATGCAGTATTGCGGTAATGTGTCCCGATTCCTTGCACATAGCTGCGTTATTATCGTCCCATATTTCTTACTCGAGAGCTCTTTCGTAAGAAATATCGGACGATAAATCTGTCTCAGGTATGCAAGAAAATTGCGTTATTGCGATATACTTTCACTGCCGCGTTATTTTCGCAGCAGTGTGTAACTACATGGCCATCCTAAAACAAAATGTACTGAAAACAGATAATATGGCAATAACCAGCAATAACGCATGCGTTATTATCGACCGATAATAACGGGCCTGTGTGGGGGAGCCTTTATACGTTCAGAAATCAGAAAACATAAAGTATTATTATTGGGATAACGAATTACGAAATTACGTATTTTTTAATTAAGTGTTAAATAGAAAATTAAACCAAAATAAATAATAAGAAACTAGATTTTAATTTGAACGAAGACAAAACTGTTTGTTTTATAAAATTGATGTTCACAGATTTGTCTTTGGTGTAATTTAAAAAAAATGACGTCTCTTCGAAATGAAAATGGCCGATTGATCACTGAAAGCGGCTTGCTGTCAAAATATAAAAATAATTTTTGTTATCGCGCATGCCTTAATTTATGAAGCTCCAAAGTTTTAATTCGTCGATTAGCAACTAAAGCTTAATGAATTCGATGTATACAATCTTAAATATCAGAAAAGTTATCTCGCAAAGGTCATTTACACCTTTGCAAATTGCTTCGTGTCGCACCTATTGAGATAGCGCCAGCGCTTTTACGCGCTGTTTACATCCCAAAATGAGTGAAGACGGCGGCGATGACACCCCGCCTCGTCCCAAGCGCAAAATCAAGAGGGTGATGATAGTGTCGTCCGCGTCGGAGTCCGACAGTGAGGAGAGCGTTGTCGTACCTGGGACACGTAGAAAGAGATTGAGGGTGAATATTTGTGCAGGTACCAGACAATCTTCGGCCTTTTTAGGATAGCTGCCTCACTGTTTATATTTTTTCAGGTTTTAAGTGATGAAGAGTCTAGCGACAGCAGTGGGAGTAGTGTGGTGGTGGCGGGAGTGCGGCGGCGGCGCGCCCTGCCCAAACTGCGGGACTCCGACGCCGATAGCGACGACTCGGCCGGCTGGGTGTCCGACCCGGGCGCGGGCGGATCCGCCACATCGACGGCAAAACCTACCTCGGGGTTCGCCTCCGATAGTTCGGAGGGCAACTCGGACAAGTGCTCGATCTGTCTGCTGAGATTCACGGACCAGGAGACGGGGACCCCGGAGAACTGTGAACATGTTTTCTGTTTTGACTGCATCACAGAATGGTCCAAGAATGTTAACACCTGTCCAGTGGACAGGATCACTTTCAAGTCTATCATTGTGAGGGCATGCCTGGGTGGACGCGTCCTACGCACTGAAGAGGTGAATGTGACGGAACGTAGGTCACCATCAATAGAATATATTGAGTTCCAGGACCTACCTACTAATTGTGAGGTTAGTACTTGTTTACTCACTTTGCTGTTCAAGCAGCTTAATTAGCTATTTTACAACTATTCTGTCTTATACTTAATATAATAATAAATAATTATTTAATAACTCTGTCATAAATATTCATTTCTTGTAAGCATCATCTTATATCAAGCTGATCAAGCTGTAATGTATTGTGAGGTAAATAAAAAATATTGTAATTATGTAACAAATGAGACAGAAATTCTAATTTCATATTGGTTTTTGTGTTCCTATGATGAAAAATAATAACCTTGCAACTTTTATTTATTAAACCCAGCTTAAAGCTTTTTTAAAAAAAATTGATGATGTTTATCTTTGTTGTAGATCTGCCACAGTCCTGAGAGTGAAGAAACCATACTGCTGTGTGATGGTTGTGATCTCGGATACCACATGGCCTGTCTCACACCACCACTCACTACGGTCAGCCTCAATAACCCATCACATTTCAAAATTAAAAAAAGCTTATATATTTATATATAAAATACTGTTCTTAATTAGTAACTAAGTGTTTTTAATTAATTTTTGTTTTCAGGTTCCCATTGAGCAATGGTTTTGTCCGAATTGTGCTGAACTCCTAGAAGATGCCATTCACCTTTCAGAGGTTGAGGATTTATTTTCTGATGGAGTAGAACTACAGGAAGGACCTCGTCCTTCTGCTCTTGGAGCACCCAGAAATGTTAGGCGATCAGCTAGAAACTTAACAAATACAGAACAACCCTCCACATCATCGGGTCATCGTAGAGCTAGCGCACACCAAGCACCTACGACATCTCCATCAACCCGAACTAGCAGACCGAGCTCTAGTTCTGCGACCAGACGACAAACATCATCCATAAAGAGAAGGCGAAAGAGAAGAAAAACTAAAACCATAGTTATTGAATATGAAATTGAAGGAAATGGAAAGTTTCCTATAACCAAGAGAGTAACAAAGAGGATAAAAAAGAGAAAGGTATATAGGTTGTACTACTTGTATAAACCTAATACACAAATGCTTAAATTGTATAGGTGTGACAACATCATAGGATCATAGTATGGCTGATTTTATAACTAAAATCTATGTCTCTTTAGACATAATACCGTTAAGTTAGCCCAAAAAAAAAGACCTAATATTTAATTTTATATAATATAACTTATGCAATTTATAGCAACTTTTGTTACGAAACAACTTTCATAAATACAATATATAGGGCGTAGGCTATGTACATACATGGTACATACCATGAGCAAAGCCGGGCGGACCACTAGTATTTATACCTATGTAAGAAAGTCTTCCCGCGATGCCTACAAACTACAAAACCATGACTTCATTATTAGGTAGCAGGTCATATGGAGCGTTTTGGGAGGTCTATTTTATGTGGTTGATTTGTGAATCTTGGAGTCTTTCTTTCACCGATTTTACTATCTTTAAGAGGTGCTTTAATTATTACTAACAAGAAACAAATACTGATCGAGCTTATTATGCGTTTTCAGACGAAACGTCGGCCTCGGACGGCCGCCCGGCGCACCCACGTGCGAGAGAGCGTGCGCGCCAGGCTCGCCAGCCTCAACTCTGACCGACGCGCCGAAATAACGCAGGCCGCCAACGCCGCCGTCGGCGTCCAGAACCTGGCCATGCACAGATACAGAGCGGGCATCCCCTCCCTCAGCCTGCTGGGGAACCCCAATCAGCTGGACTACTTCTCCGATGACGAGGATCACATCTCTGAGGCGGCGACCACGGCCGTGGCCACGAGACCCACTGTTAATATACTCAGTGCTTACAGACAGGTAAAGAGAGAAAATAAATCGCACCCTCGATCCAATATAGTCATAACTAAATTTTCGTAAAATCTTTTAAACAACATCTTGTTAAAAAACGAGTTTTTATTTCTAACAGCAAATTTTTGTTAGAGATAGTGCTGCACTAAGGTTATTTTAATTTTATATCAATTACATCATTTTTAGGGTTCCATACCCAAAGGGTAAAAACGGGACCCTATTACTGAGACTTCGAAGTCTGTCCGTCTGTCCGTCTGTCTGTCTGTCTGTCCGTCTGTCTCCAGGCTGTAACTCAAGAATGATAATAGCTAGAGAGTTGAAATTTTCACAGATTATGTATTTCTGTTGCCGCTATAACAACAAATACTAAAAACAATATAAATTAAATATTTAAGGGGGGCTCCCATACAACAAACGTGATTTTTCAAACATTTTTTGCTCGGTATCAATGATGACAACAGCTAGGTACTTGAAATTTTCACAAAGGCCTTAATTATATGTGTTCTTTAATAATTAGTAATAATATTTAAATACAATAAAAATTTAAGGGAGGCTCCCATACAAAAAACACAATTTTTGGCCTATTTTTGCTCTATAACGGTACGGAACCCTTCGTGCGCGAGTCCGACTCGCACTTTACCGATTTTTTTTGTGTAGAAATGCTTTTAGAATTATCTCAATTAACAATTTCATGCATTTCTAACATAAAAATGAATCTTTACGTATAGTGACGCCTTTCCAATGAACATTATGGTTTTCATAATGTTTTGCGCATATCGTGTGACGACGTGACGCTTTTATATGGGCTAAAAAGATACTAGATAATGTTTTGTAAAAAATGGTGTCGTGCTACATTATTGCTCTACATTCTTATTTTTATTCGCTTTTCCCAGGCGAGAAGAAAAATGATCTCCGTCCCCTCTCCGCCGCACGCCTCGGCGGCGCCGGACGTCCTGTCCAACATCCTGGAGAGTCAAACGTTACTACACTCGAAAAAGTCGCTCGTGTCGATCGCCGTTGACGGCAGCATCAATATCAAACTGCAGACTCACTCCAAGCAGGACAAGAAGGACTCGACTAAGGAGCAAAAAGTAGATCTGACCAAGGCCGAGGCGACTGCCAAGAAGGCGCCGACGTACCCCGGGCAGTCGCGCGGCGGCGGCGGCTGGGGCGGCGGCTACCGTGGCAGCTACCCGCGCGACCACCCGCAGAACAACGCCAACGGCGGCTTCTCCCGGGGAAGCGGCTACGACGGAAATTACGGGGGCGGCTACCAGACCAGGCCAGGACAAAATTTCAACAACTACCAGGGGAACGCGCGGCGAGAGGAACCCGAGTACTTCGACAGCTTCCCTCGGCGACCGCATCAGTTTCCGCTCGACGACGAGCCGGCCTACTCGGACCGGCCGCGGAGAGCGGCCCCCGTGGAAAACAACAGGGGGTCGAACTTTGGCCCGCCCACCTCTAATTTTCCGAGGAGCACCGATCGGGGGCCGGGGCGTCACAGTCTGAACTCGTCCTGGCCGACGTACGGCGGGGCCGGGCCGCGCGCCGACGCGCCGCAGCCCCGGCACTCGTTCGGCGGCTTCGAGAATCCCGTCGACATGCGGGTGAGCCAGGCGCCGCCCGCGACCGCCGACGCTGTCGTGGAGGCGCCGCGACGGGACGAGCGCCGGCCCCCGACGTTTCGATCGCTGCCCGAGTCGCAGCCGCACCGGCCCCTCACTCGGCCGCCCGTCTTCGACTTCCCCAAAGTATCGGAGGTCGAAAAGTCGGAGGACGAGAGGAGCGACTCGGGCCTGGTCATCGACACGGAGAAGTATGACCCCACCGAGCCCACCAACGACGACGACAGCGGGGACGAGGACCGAGCGAGAGCGCGGCCGCCCGCCGCCGCCCCGCTCGCCGCTGCCCCGCCGCCCGTCGACCCGCTGCCGCCTCCGCCGCCGCCGCCGGCTCTCCCCGACCGAGTTCACACGATCCTCGCCGGCATCGACACGAGCGGGATGAACGTGTCCCCCGACGTCCTGGACGACGCGGTCCGCCAGGTGCTGAAGGAGCACAGAAGTCTGATGACGGCCCCCGGCGAGGCCGACGCCCGCCCCGACGGGAGTGACGGGGACTCCGACGGCGACTGCCCCAACTTCTCGATATACTCCGCCACCAGCGTCCACATCGCCAGCGGCACCGACCTGACGGCTGACATAGCGGACGAGCCCCGCGCCGCCGACGACCTGCAGGACCTGGTCCAGGAGGACGACGACGCCGCTGACGCGACGCCCGCGCCCCCCGACCGCGCGACCGATAACAAACCCGACGCCGGCAAACCCGCCCCGGTCGAGGCCAGCATGAAGAGGACGGAGGAGGAGTACAAGGAGAAGGTTTCCAAGAGATGCCCGATAACGACGGTCACCCGAAACCCTATAAAGATCAAGCTGAACACGCCGTCCCTCATCCGGCGGCAGGTAATAATAATACTACTACTAGTAATAATTTTGAATACTTTTAATAAAATCCTTTATTAAAAGTATTAAAAAAAAAACTTATTCTAACAGCCCGCCAAACCACAGCGGTTTGTCGGCGGGCTTCACGCTCTTTACTTTAATAATTCTACATAATATATAACATATAAGTATGTAACTAATAGTGCTTAAGACAGCTAAGTAAGTACCCTGAGAATACAGCCCAACAAACAAATAATAATTATTGACATACTTATTTGATATTTTTAAAGTGTACTACTGTACTGAACAAGTTTTACATTATAAGTTAACATTTATGAAAGCCCCCTAATCCCTATTACCTATATTACGTACTTATATAATATTATGTAACTAATACAGACTAAACCGGGCCTAAAACAGCTTAGTAAGTAGTAAGTACCCTGAGAATACAGCCCAACAAAAATTAGGTATTGACATATTTGATATTTTAAAGTGCACTGTACTGAACAAATTTTACATTATAAATTAACATTAATTATGAAAGCCCACTATATTATGTACTTAAATAATATGTAACTAATATTATAATGAGATGAAATAGCTAAGCAAGTACCCTGAGAATACAGCCCAACAAACACTAGCTATTGACATATTTGATATTTTATAATTGCACTGTACTGAACAAGTATTACATTATAAATTAACATTTAAGAAAGCCCACTAACAACCTCTATGTATATAATCCTTAATCATAATTCATAACATACAGGTGTCGCTGTACGACGAGGAGGAGGCGAGCCGGGGGCCCGACGAGCCGGAGAACCCCGCTGAGGGCGCCGACGACGCCCCGAGCCGCGTCGCCGACCGCGCCTCGCCCGACGCCGATAGAAAAATAGACGCCGCGACGACCGCCCAGTTCCGCGATACGTTCACGAGGGGATCGCCCAAAATTACCGAGTCGCCCCAAAAGAAGGAGAGTGCAGACGACGAGGACGGAAGGGGGCGCGTCGAGGACGGCGACCCGGAGGAGAAATCGGATTGTCCCTCGGACAAGTCCGCCGACAAAACACCGAATGGATTGGGTCAGTCGCGGGAAGACTTGGACGCGAATTCCGATAACGGGTCGCGATCGCCCTCGCGCTCGCCGACGGCGGAGCCCGACGTGGACAAGGAGATCGACAACGTCGAGAAGATGACCGAGTCCATCAGCGAGACGGAGGACGAGCGGAGCTACACGCCCTGTCTAGACGAGAACAAGTCCGCCAAGGACGCGTCCTTCGACAACGACAAGGACAAGGGCCTGGAGGGCCTCGACACCGAGATGATCTCCGAGGACGAGGGGAACGAGATGTTCTCCGAGAACGAGAGGGCGCCCTCTGACGCGTCCCGCCGGTCGCCCGCGCGCCCGCCCCAAGAGAGCGAGGAGGGGGAGATTCCGGACAAGAAGAAGGAGAGGAGAAGGAGTGGATCGCGCGAGGAGACCGGGAAGAAGAAAAAGAAGAAGGAGTCCAAGAAGGAGGGCAAAGACAGGAGCAAGAGTAAAAAGAAGGGAGGAGATGTCGCCTTCAAAAAGCTGAGTAGGAGCGGAAAGGAGAGGAACTACAGGTGGTTGTTTTATCATTTAAACACTCACACTCTGTAATACACTGTTTTATTATTACGGAAAAACACTTTTACACAAAAGAAATTATTGAAAATCGAATCACAACTTTTACTAAACATAACCTCAAAAAGCAGATGTGAAAACCAATGACATAAGAAAACTGACATTAACATATATATTTTTTTAAATTAAGGCAATGTTTTAACTGTTGTAATGCATTTAAAAACTAACGTAAATATCCCGCCGGCCAAGGACTACTCAAGTCCTTAAAATCTGTCAAACCAACAAACAAAGAACAAAAAAAAAACAAACAATAATAATTAATCATTAACTTATTCATTAGTCACTAGAAACATCCAGGGGCAGAGGGCATAATTTTACGACGGGTCGCTTAAATAAACTATCCTTTTACTTTAATGTTACTACTCGAGTTATGCCATCAGCACCAGGGTGTTTCTCTACAATCCGACCCAAAAGCCACTTACCCGGAGGAAGTGTGTCATCTTTGACAAGAACTATAGTACCGAGGTGAATTTCTGGACGTTTGGTATTCCACTTGTAATGGTGTTGTAAATTAGTTAAGTACTCGCTTTGCCAACGACGCCACAAACATTGCACCATTCGTTGTATTATATGCCAACGATTTAAAGGACTTAAAGTTACATCAGTCAAAGATGGCTCAGGAACTCCAATTAAGGCTTCTCCAATGAGAAAATGACCGGGTGTTAATGGAGGCTCGTCAAGAGTTGAATCAATGATAGTGAGTGGGCGTGAATTGACACAAGCTTCAACTTGGGTCGCTAAAGTAGCAAGCTCTTCGTAAGTCAGAAAAGTTTGGCCGATAACCTTTTTATGTGTCCTTTAATACTTTTCACTCCGGACTCCCAAATACCACCGAAGTGTGGAGCGCGAGGAGGAATGAATCTCCACTGAGTGTTATCGTTAGCGAGTAGTTCACTAATTTCAGCTACTAATTGAGATTTAGAACTCCTGAAAGCAATATCTAATTCACGAGACGCTCCCACAAAATTCGTTCCGTGATCACTCCAAATCTCTTTGCAAAGACCACGTCGAGCGGTGGAGCGCCTAAAAGCAGCAATAAAAGCCACAGAAGAAAGGTCAGTTACGAGTTCCAAATGAATGGCTTTTGTGACGGTACATACATATAAACAAAATATGTAAACTTTGCTGAGCTTCTTACATCTACCTGGGTACAATTTCATTGTGAATGGTCCACAAGTCTACTCCACTTGTAAGAAAAGGACGACTAGGTTTTATCCTAAACTTAGGCAAATCAGACATAAAAGGTGAAAGTGGATTAGCCTTTTGTTTAAAACACGGTAAACATTTGTGTATTAGAGTTTTAACAAGATTTTTAACACGAATGATCCAAAATTTTTGTCTTACAACATTTAAAGTAAGTTGATGGCCTCCATGCAGACATTTCAAATGAGCGTTTAACACAATAAGTTTAGATAAAGCACAATTATTACTCAACAGAATAGGATATTTCATGTCGTTTAGAATTTCTGCATTCGCTAGTCTGCCACCAACACGAATCAGACCTTTATCGTCGATAAAAGGATTTAAAACATTAATTGTCCTTGATTTGAAAACCTGTTTACCTAGCGCTAAACGAGATATCTCGTCACGGAATGACAAAGATTGTGAGAGTTTAATACAACGATTCAAAGCATCGTCTAGCTCATTAGCGCTCAAATAATCAGGAATAGTAAAATTTTCCTTATTTAATCTAGATTTACTCAAATTATAATAACGGCAACAATAAGCAGTAACTCGAATTAATTTTGACAATGATGAAAATTGATTTAATAATGAAGTAGCATCATTATTATCCATAACATTAACATTACATATTATTTTAGAGGTCGGTTTCATTTCTAGATTAGTTACAGGAATCTCGAAACAAGAATTATCAAATTCATGTGCTTTGTATAGAAATAGAGGTCCACTCCACCATAGCTTTGACTGTTGCAAATCAGACGGAAAACATCCACGAGAAGCTAAATCACTGGGATTGTCTGCAGAACTAACATGATGCCATTGATTCACATTCGTGAGTGTCAAGATTTCAGAGGTGCGGTTTGCAACAAAAGTAGTCCAAGTAGCAGGTATCTTACGCAGCCAAGCCAAGACTATCGTGGAATCTGTCCAATTGTAAATATCATTATAACATGATTAATCATTTTTGCTAGAAGTAATGCACCACAGAGTTCCAGACGAGGAAGAGAAATTTGTTTCACTGGAGCAACTTTGGATTTCGCAAGCACAAGGTAAACATTAATACTACCATCGTACATACCAATTGTATCATTCGACACGCCTAGCCATCGTGGGAACTGAATGTTTTCATTGTGCGTGAAACGATCAGGGTAAGTAATCCATTCCTCTTTCAGGTCAAGTGTCAACTCTTCGTCCCAATCTAAGCCCGCTAACCAGATCTTTTGCATAAAAATCTCGAGTTTTATAATTGCAGGTGTTAGCCAACCTAGAGGGTCGAAAGATTTAGCTATTGTGGATAATACATTTCTTTTACTAATTGCGTTATCACCTTGATTTAAATTACAATTAAGTTCAAAGTTATCAGAGTCTGAGTTCCAGGTAATGCATAATGTTTTAATTGTGTCTTCAACCTTAATATTCACTGCACTTTGTGAGTCTTTATCAACACTGGGGATTTGGGATAGTACTAATTTACTGTTAGAAGACCACTTGTGTAAAATGATCCACCACGAGGTAAAAGTTCAGTTAATCTTTTTTGTAGTTTCACAGCATCATCAACAGTTGAAACACCAGTAAGCAGATCGTCCATGTATAAATCATTTTTCAGGATTTCAGCTTCATCAGGGAAATCATGCTTCTCATCCTCAGCCAATTGGCGAAGAGTACGTATTGCCAGGAAAGGTGCACAAGAAGTTCCATACATAACGGTAAGTAGTCTGTATTCCTTTATTGGTTCTGTTAGAGATTCTCGCCATAAAATTCTTTGGTAGTCAACGTCATCTTTGGAAACTAAAATCTGACTGTACATCTGTCGAATATCACAGACTAAACAAATCTGGTGTTGTCGCCATCGAGTTATGAGATCTCTGACGTCTTGTTGAAGAGGACAACCAATAAGTAGTTCATCATTTAACGATTTTCCTTTTGCAGGTGCAGCTCTCCCGTCGAAGACTACACGCGGCTTCGTGCTTAAGCTCGTCGGCCTAAGAACAGCGTGATGAGGTAAGTAATAAACTTTATTTGTAACTTTTTCTTTTTCAGGTACCATCATCATATTATGACCTTGGGACTCGTATTGCTTCATAAATTTGTGATATTCTTCTTTGAAATCAGGCTTATGTGTAACGCTTTTCCATAATATGATGTAAGCGACTGATTGCAAGTGGTTTAGTATCACCAAGGTTTGTGGTGGATCATCTTTGAAAGGTAGTCGGACAATGTAACGACCAACATCATTGCGAGTGTGAGTTCGTTTGAAATGCTCTTCACATTGTAATTCTAACTCGTTCATAGGTTTTTCGTGGGGTAAACTCTCTTCAATCACCCAAAATTTTCTAAGTAACTGATCGACTTCAATCTTGGTTTGCATAACAACTGTATTGTGTTCGTATATTGTCGAATCAGTTTGTGAAACTCTACCTGAGATAAGCCAACCTAGGCGAGAGTTTTGTGCAATTAGAGAGTTACAGTTGTGTAATCCATTAAGTAGTATGTGGGCGGGCGTATACATACTACTTAATGGATTACACAAGTGTAACTCTCTAATTGCACAAAACTCTCGCCTAGGTTGGCTTATCTCAGGTAGAGTTTCACAAACTGATTCGACAGTATACGAACACAATACAGTTGTTATGCAAACCAAGATTGAGGTCGATCAGTTACTTAGAAAATTTTGGGAGATTGAAGAGAGTTTACCCCACGAAAAACCTATGAACGAGTTAGAATTACAATGTGAAGAGCATTTCAAACGAACTCACACTCGCAATGATGTTGGTCGTTACATTGTCCGATTACCTTTCAAAGATGATCCACCCACAAACCTTGGTGATACTAAACCACTTGCAATCAGTCGCTTACATCATATTATGGAAAAGCGTTACACATAAGCCTGATTTCAAAGAAGAATATCACAAATTTATGAAGCAATACGAGTCCCAAGGTCATAATATGATGATGGTACCTGAAAAAGAAAAAGTTACAAATAAAGTTTATTACTTACCTCATCACGCTGTTCTTAGGCCGACGAGCTTAAGCACGAAGCCGCGTGTAGTCTTCGACGGGAGAGCTGCACCTGCAAAAGGAAAATCGTTAAATGATGAACTACTTATTGGTTGTCCTCTTCAACAAGACGTCAGAGATCTCATAACTCGATGGCGACAACACCAGATTTGTTTAGTCTGTGATATTCGACAGATGTACAGTCAGATTTTAGTTTCCAAAGATGACGTTGACTACCAAAGAATTTTATGGCGAGAATCTCTAACAGAACCAATAAAGGAATACAGACTACTTACCGTTATGTATGGAACTTCTTGTGCACCTTTCCTGGCAATACGTACTCTTCGCCAATTGGCTGAGGATGAGAAGCATGATTTCCCTGATGAAGCTGAAATCCTGAAAAATGATTTATACATGGACGATCTGCTTACTGGTGTTTCAACTGTTGATGATGCTGTGAAACTACAAAAAAGATTAACTGAACTTTTACCTCGTGGTGGATCATTTTACACAAGTGGTCTTCTAACAGTAAATTAGTACTATCCCAAATCCCCAGTGTTGATAAAGACTCACAAAGTGCAGTGAATATTAAGGTTGAAGACACAATTAAAACATTATGCATTACCTGGAACTCAGACTCTGATAACTTTGAACTTAATTGTAATTTAAATCAAGGTGATAACGCAATTAGTAAAAGAAATGTATTATCCACAATAGCTAAATCTTTCGACCCTCTAGGTTGGCTAACACCTGCAATTATAAAACTCGAGATTTTTATGCAAAAGATCTGGTTAGCGGGCTTAGATTGGGACGAAGAGTTGACACTTGACCTGAAAGAGGAATGGATTACTTACCCTGATCGTTTCACGCACAATGAAAACATTCAGTTCCCACGATGGCTAGGCGTGTCGAATGAAACAATTGGTATGTACGATGGTAGTATTAATGTTTACCTTGTGCTTGCGAAATCCAAAGTTGCTCCAGTGAAACAAATTTCTCTTCCTCGTCTGGAACTCTGTGGTGCATTACTTCTAGCAAAAATGATTAATCATGTTATAATGATATTTACAATTGGACAGATTCCACGATAGTCTTGGCTTGGCTGCGTAAGATACCTGCTACTTGGACTACTTTTGTTGCAAACCGCACCTCTGAAATCTTGACACTCACGAATGTGAATCAATGGCATCATGTTAGTTCTGCAGACAATCCCAGTGATTTAGCTTCTCGTGGATGTTTTCCGTCTGATTTGCAACAGTCAAAGCTATGGTGGAGTGGACCTCTATTTCTATACAAAGCACATGAATTTGATAATTCTTGTTTCGAGATTCCTGTAACTAATCTAGAAATGAAACCGACCTCTAAAATAATATGTAATGTTAATGTTATGGATAATAATGATGCTACTTCATTATTAAATCAATTTTCATCATTGTCAAAATTAATTCGAGTTACTGCTTATTGTTGCCGTTATTATAATTTGAGTAAATCTAGATTAAATAAGGAAAATTTTACTATTCCTGATTATTTGAGCGCTAATGAGCTAGACGATGCTTTGAATCGTTGTATTAAACTCTCACAATCTTTGTCATTCCGTGACGAGATATCTCGTTTAGCGCTAGGTAAACAGGTTCTCAAATCAAGGACAATTAATGTTTTAAATCCTTTTATCGACGATAAAGGTCTGATTCGTGTTGGTGGCAGACTAGCGAATGCAGAAATTCTAAACGACATGAAATATCCTATTCTGTTGAGTAATAATTGTGCTTTATCTAAACTTATTGTGTTAAACGCTCATTTGAAATGTCTGCATGGAGGCCATCAACTTACTTTAAATGTTGTAAGACAAAAATTTTGGATCATTCGTGTTAAAAATCTTGTTAAAACTCTAATACACAAATGTTTACCGTGTTTTAAACAAAAGGCTAATCCACTTTCACCTTTTATGTCTGATTTGCCTAAGTTTAGGATAAAACCTAGTCGTCCTTTTCTTACAAGTGGAGTAGACTTGTGGACCATTCACAATGAAATTGTACCCAGGTAGATGTAAGAAGCTCAGCAAAGTTTACATATTTTGTTTGTTTATATGTATGTACCGTCACAAAAGCCATTCATTTGGAACTCGTAACTGACCTTTCTTCTGTGGCTTTTATTGCTGCTTTTAGGCGCTCCACCGCTCGACGTGGTCTTTGCAAAGAGATTTGGAGTGATCACGGAACGAATTTTGTGGGAGCGTCTCGTGAATTAGATATTGCTTTCAGGAGTTCTAAATCTCAATTAGTAGCTGAAATTAGTGAACTACTCGCTAACGATAACACTCAGTGGAGATTCATTCCTCCTCGCGCTCCACACTTCGGTGGTATTTGGGAGTCCGGAGTGAAAAGTATTAAAGGACACATAAAAAGGTTATCGGCCAAACTTTTCTGACTTACGAAGAGCTTGCTACTTTAGCGACCCAAGTTGAAGCTTGTGTCAATTCACGCCCACTCACTATCATTGATTCAACTCTTGACGAGCCTCCATTAACACCCGGTAATTTTCTCATTGGAGAAGCCTTAATTGGAGTTCCTGAGCCATCTTTGACTGATGTAACTTTAAGTCCTTTAAATCGTTGGCATATAATACAACGAATGGTGCAATGTTTGTGGCGTCGTTGGCAAAGCGAGTACTTAACTAATTTACAACACCATTACAAGTGGAATACCAAACGTCCAGAAATTCACCTCGGTATTATAGTTCTTGTCAAAGATGACACACTTCCTCCGGGTAAGTGGCTTTTGGGTCGGATTGTAGAGAAACACCCTGGTGCTGATGGCATAACTCGAGTAGTAACATTAAAGTAAAAGGATAGTTTATTTAAGTGACCCGTCGTAAAATTATGCCCTCTGCCCCTGGATGTTTCTAGTGACTAATGAATAAGTTAATGATTAATTATTATTGTTTGTTTTTTTTTGTTCTTTGTTAGTTTGTTGGTTTGTCAGATTTTAAGGACTTGAGTCGTCCTTGGCCGGCGGGATGTTTACGTTAGTTTTTCAATACATTACAACAGTTAAAACATTGCCTTAAGTTAAAAAAAAATATGTCAATGTCAGTTTTCTTATGTCATTGGTTTTCACATCTGCTTTTTGAGGTTATGTTTAGTAAAAGTTGTGATCTGAGAATTTAGTTAAGAATGCACCTGCATTCTTAACTAAATCAACTTTCTCCTGGTCCGTTTCTTTAGCAGCAGTCAGATGCAGCAATGTGTGATGACGACGTCCGCACTTTTTGCAGACGGTACTCTGTCTACAGTTAAAAACAGCATGACCCTTTGCGAGGCAATTAAAGCATATATTGGTTTTTCTAACAAAATCTTGGCGTTCAGGAACATTCTTCGAGGCAAAATCCTTACAGTGGCAGAGATAATGATTTTGTGAGCAGTAAGTACAAGTGTTATCAATCTTAGTAGCAAAGGTTTTTATGTGAGTTACTTTTTGTGGTTGTGAGACAGTCTTTGTTTTTAGTGCATACATTTCCATGGCTCGAAATTGTTTTTCAAGAAAACTTTGGAGATCATCATAAGTAGGTATGGTAGAAGAATCTTCTAAAGATTGTTCCCAAAGCTTTCGCGTCTCCATATCCAACTTGGAGACAAGGATATGTACCACAATTGTATTCCATGCATCAATATTTAGACTTCCTAAAGACGTTATGCACTGACTTGATGTATCTAGCAAATCCTTTATACATTTGGCAGATTCTGTAGTTAAAGTTTTTTGACTAAGGAAACGAGTAAGTTATTATTCACGATCATTCTTTTATTGTCATATCTTTCATTTAATTTTTTCCAGGCGTCATCATAGTTAGCTTCTGTCAGCGAATAATTCCTTAACAACTGTTCAGCTTCACCACATAAACTAGTCTTCAGATAATGATGTTTCTCAATTTTAGTCAAACGATCATCATTATGTATCAAGGAACTGAACAAATCTCGAAAACTCGATCTTTTTCAAACTCATATAATCTGTCTCTAATCCAAGCTTTAAGCTCCAAATAATATTCCTCAGCTTGCTCTAAATGCTTGTCTAAATCAATTTCGGAAGTCTGAGGATCAATCATTTCACAAACAGTATTACAAATATTTGTATAACTCGCCAAATACTCTTGTAAAGTTTCCATACGTGAATCTAAAAATCCTCTTGTTCGCTTGTCCTTAGCGCTTTTCTTTGTATTCATATACAACCTAGCTATTTTAGTTGAATTCGTATCTAATTTAGTCACATATTGTTTAATCTCTTTGTCTGCCATGGTTTTTCTATGTCCCGCAATCAATAAAGAACAATTGACGTATTTTGGTGTATATCGTTATCCGGCCGATGGTCCAAATCCGGCTCGAAGGACCAAATGGTTGTTTTATCATTTAAACACTCACACTCTGTTATACACTGTTTTATTATTACGGAAGAACACTTTTACACAAAAGAAATTATTTGAAAATCGAAACTTTTACTAAACATCAAAAAGCAGATGTGAAAACCAATGACATAAGAAAACTGACATTGACATATACTTTTTTTTTACTTAAGGCAATGTTGTAACTGTTGTAAATTGTAATGCATTTAAAAACTAACGTAAACCACAGGGACCGCGACAAGGACGACAAGAAGGACCGAGACCGGCGCGGGTCCGACGCCGAGGCGCGTAGGAAGCGACGCGAGAAGCGCAAGGACCTCGAGCGCTACGACGTCCGCACCGTCGTCAGCGAGAAGCGCCGCAAACTCAAGGATCCCTTCGGGCGCGACGTGTCGCCGCGCGGCCGCTCGCCCACCCGCTCCCGCTCCCCCGCGCCCGCCTCCCCCGCGCCGCGCTCCCCCCCGCGCTCCCTGTCGCCCGCGCGCCGCCGCTCGCCCTCCCCGCGCCGCTCGCCCGCCTTCTCCCGCGGCCACCGTTCGCCGACGCCCTCCCGCCGCTCGCCGGCCCGGCTGCGCCGCTCGCACTCGCGGGGCCGCAAGTCCCCGTCCCGGCCGCGTCGCTCGCCGTCCCGTGGCCGGCGCTCGCCCGCCCACCGCTCGCCCGCTCGCCGCGCCAGCCCCGCTCGGGCGCGCTCCGCCTCGCGCCCGCGCCGCCGCCGCTCCGCCTCCTCGCCGCGCGCCTCGCCCCGCCGCCGCAGCCCCTCCCGTCGGAAGAGGAGGCGCTCGACCGGGGCGAGCCCCGCGAAGAAGGTCTCCAAGAAGAGGAGGCGCGCGCGGTCCGCCGCCCGGCGCTCGTCCCCCGCGGCCCCGCGCCGCCGGTCGCCGTCGCCGCCGACAGTCCGCCCGCCCTCGCCCCGCACGCCGCCTTCGCCCGCGGAGCGCGACCTCTCGCCGCGGCCGCGCGCCGACCGCCCGCGACGCCGCACAGTGGAAAATTTGGGTCCGTATCTGATCAAAAATCTGTAACTTCAAGGTTTTTTATCGTATTGTATTGAGATTTGGCACATGTATACAGTGATATACAAAGATTTAAAAAATAATCAATTTTTGTATTTTTTTCAATGTAAGTATACATATTTATTTTAGGTTAAAAAAAAAAGAAAAGAGAAAAAAGTAATACGAGTAGTTATATGTTTATTTTTTATAAATAAGTACTAATATGAGTAAAATTAAGAAAACTTAAACAATTACTTATCACACAAGCATAATAAAATACATAAAATTATAAAATCGTATAAATTGAAAATGCTAATAAGTCGTCTATAAAACTTACTGCAAATTCTCCTAGCTTATTTTTTCGTATAATGTTACACATTATTCTTTGAAAAATGGCCGGTGCTGTCTTTAGACCCAACGGCAAACAGGTCCATTGGTAGTGGCCCTCCTGTGTAACAAATGCAGTTTTGTATCTGTCAGTAACACGCAATGGTATGGACCAGAAAGCGGAGTTCAAATCTAGCGTAGAGAAAAATTTGCAGTCTCTTGTTTTCACTATAAGGTCTTCAATAAGAGGGAATGGTTGCGATTGCGGAACAACTATCTTATTAAGTTCTCGGAAATCTATGCATAATCTGGACTTTTTATTTTCATCTCTTTTGTAAGCGAGTGTAACAGGTGCTGAAAAAGGGCTATATGATTCCTCGATTATATTTTTTCCAATAACTTTGCAACCTGTTTTTCTATTTCCTTCCTATCTTGAATAGTGCAACGATATGGTCTTTTACTGCAATATTTTTCCACTTGTAAATCGATGTGTGCCTCATAACCCGTTACTCTCCCTATGTCATATTTATCTTTTGCAAAAACAGATTGATATTTTGATATCAACTCCTCAATCTGTGCTTGATCCTTGAAATCTAGATGATTTATGTAAATTTGAAAGTTTTCTTCACATAAGTGTTCATTAAAGTTCAAAAAAATTAAAAAACCGTTGAATTTTAGAACCAGGCAGTTTCTGATGGACTTTCAAATTTTCATCTTGACACAAGTAAAATTCTTTTATGCAGTCTAGTCCTATTAAAAAGTCATAGTCAAAATTCTTTCTGTCTATCACAAAAACATTCATTTCCTGTTCCATATCAAAAATGTTTATATTAACTTTGATTATGCCGTTCGCTTTTTTAACGCCATTAATTGTTTTCAAATTAGCATTGTTACTAAATTTAGGATCTTTATTATTTATCTTTAACAACTTTGAATTGATCAATGATACATTAGAACCAGAGTCGTAGATTCCAAATATTTCAATATTGTTATTAAGAACTAATTTTACTTTAATTAATAGCGGCACAGTTAGTTTTTTTGATCTTCACACTGTAGTTCACATTCTAGCTCTGAATTATTGATGAGTTTTATTTGCTTTTTATCCTTTTCATTATTTATCTTCGGATTAAACCAACATAAATCTGCCGAGTGGTAACGTACACCTTTTTTTAATTTTTCACAGATGCTACACTTTTCTTTTATTATATTTGGTTTAGTATCTTCTCTCTTTTTGAAAATTCTTCTTTTTAAAACTAGATGCTCTAACTTTCTCAGTTCATTGAATAAATCTTTTACATACACAACCTCCTTGTTAATTCTGTCTGTTATAAAGTCTGGCAAGCCCGCAGCTATTATATCAATTATTGTCCCTTCATCAATTGTTTTTCTTACTTCTAGCAATAGTTTTTCTTTTCTTACAGCATAGTCCAACAAAGAGCCTGATTGATACTTAAAAGACAATGCATACTTGCTTGTTGACTAACCTTTAATGGCATAGGTTTGTAAAAAACTTGATTTCCATTCGGACCACTCTGATTGTAAGCTATGTTTAATCATCATGGCGGCATACCAATCTGTGCAAGATTTTTCAAGAAATAATCTGAAAATTTCAATTTTTTCATCGTCGTTTACTATTCCTTTTCAAATGTCTCCATCCAATATGATGCACTAATTGTATTTCGTCCATGAAACTTTTCAATAACGAATTTGTCAGACAGTTTTTTCATACTTTGTTTTTCTTTTCTTTCCTGACTTTCAATCAATTTTTCCAAAATCTTTACAATTGGGTCGACTTCTGTTACTTTTGTATTGGTTTTAGCAAATTGTTCTTGACTTATCTCCTCGAGAAATTGGTCCTGGAAAATCATATTTTTATCCTCATCCACATAAGTATTTAAAATGTCCTCCGTAGTTTTTATCCAGACATTTCTGGATTGGTGTCTTTTTTTCAGTGTATTTTTCACTGTACTAAAGGTTTTACTGGCTTGTATATGTTTGTGGAGTGACACTGCTTGATATTCTTCAGGAATTAGAAAAATCTTGTCATCTTGTGTACTGATTGAGGTTATGGCAATGTGGTTCGACTTTCCGTCTGATGTTGGTTTTACTTGGAATGCGAATTTCAACCTTTCCATATTTTCTTTTCTTGACAATAAATGTCGTTTTATAAGGTTATTTCTTAGGATTTTCGACGATTACGTAGTAAATAATAACACAATTGGGTTTCTGGAAAAAACAAAGTTTTTATTTTAATCAAAATATGGATCCACATAACATAAAGCTTTAATTATTACATTTAAATTATAACAAAATCTTACCTGGAAAAAACAAAGAAACGACTTTTAGTGTTATTAAATTAACAATCGCCGAAATCAATGATAATACTTTCTAGTTTTTAGTTCTTTTCATAGATTACATAAAAGTCGTAGAGCAGAAGGATCTGTCAAATAATCATCTAAATGGCGGCAAAATGCAAATAATATTTACTCACGCACCACCGCAAAAGATACCGAATTATCTACTCCGACCTCTATCACATTTTTTCCCATAACTTCCAGGGTCGCAAACTTCCACAGCTGATTTTTTTAATTTTTCATTTATGAATAGTTAGGCTATCAAATAACACATAAAGTTGCGCGTCGGGACACGTCGGTAAATGTGAAAACCTTCGACGAAAAAAAAGAAAAGTGAAAAATAGGGCATATCAATTTTTAAGTACTTACTCAAAAATAAAAAACAAATTTAAAAAAGTTAATAGCTCATTATTAAGAACATAAAATATCCTCTTTTAAAATGTATAAAACCGCATGCATGTGCTAAATACTTTTTTCACAATATTTATTTGAATTATGTGTATGCAAACATTTGAATGAGCCATCCGCTACTTCAACTTACTTCAACCTATGAAAAAAATATATTTATGCAGTTTTAGTACAAAAAAGTGTCTGATTAGGATTATTTGGTTATTAGAGTATCGAATGCAATAAATATTTCATTCAAATTGTGATATTTTAAAAAACCATTTATGATATTATGCTCTAGTTCTACCATTTTCCATAGTGCGCCGGCCCCGCGACGCGCCGCCCCCCTCCAAGGAAGTGTTCACCTCCGGCGACAACATCCTCGTCAGCGTCAGCTTCAAGGAGCAGGAGCGCGGCGAGGACGGCGAGCGCCGCAAGCGCAAGGAGGCACGCCGCACGCGCCGCAAGCGCCGCCGCGCCCCCGCCGACGCCGAGGCCGCGAAGCCCGTCGCCATCATCGACCTGGAGCGCTCGCCTTTCCGCGAGCTGACGCCCTCGCCCAAGAACGTGATCGTGCTCAGCGACAGCGACCCCGGCGAGCGGGAGCCGGCCGCGCCCGCCGCGCCGCCCCCCGCGCCCGCCGCGCCGCCGCCCGCCCCCGCCGAGCCCGCGCTGGGCCCGCAGACGCCGCCCGAGCCCGCGGCGCCCCCGCCGGAGCCCGCGCCCGCCCCCGCGCCGCCCGACGCCCAGGAGCGGGCGGGCGGCTCCCCCGACGCCTACGACCCGTTCGAGCCGACGCGGTCGGCGTCGGCGTCGCCGGCGCGCGCGGCATCCCCGGGCGCCACGTCGCCGCCGTCGCTGACGCTGGAGGCGGCGCAGCGCAGCAACCTGTCGGCGGACGAGGTGCTGGCGCGGCGGCCGCTGTCGCCGGCGGAGAAGGTGCTGGCGCTGCTCAAGTCGCAGCGCGCCGCCGAGCCCGAGCCACCGCCGGAGCCCCCGCGCCCGGAGCCGCCGCGCCCGCTGCCCAAGCTGTTCCCGGGCAAGCCGTCGCCGATCAAGTCGAACCCGGTGAAGCCGATGCAGGCGGCGCGGCTGCCGTGGCCGCCGTCGGACGCCGGCGCTTCGCCCTACTCGCCGGGCTCGAGCGACTTCGGCGAGCTGTTCGAGCCGCCCGCGCCGCGCCGCGCGCCCAAGTCCAAGCCGCACAAGAGGAGAGGTAGGAATAAAAGCTTACAAAAAGACATTACTATATTATTATTATTAGAAAACAATCGTCGTCTTCTCATATTATAACTAAGATCTTATTACTACAAGTACAGTCAAAATGAAAAGTGTCCTTATTTAAATTTTATTTTTACATGGCGTGATATAATCTGCTTCTATTTTTATGTTACATATTTTTTTCTTTACCATCAACTAAGATAACAATTAGTGACCGACCGAACTTTCGGTTTCGGTTTCGACCAGTTTCGGCCAAAAAATCCAGTTTCGGCCTTAGTTTAGGTTTCGGCCAAAATATAGCCGAAACTTTCGGCCCTGCCGAAACTCTAGTGTTCGTGTGTCGTTCGGCAAACTCGTGCTTGCTCGCCGGCGAGACCCCGGCTCATCTCGCCACCGTCCATATTTTAATCGTGTTTTGAGGTTATGTGTTGCAAATTGCTGCCAAATTATTAAGTATTTATTTTGTTTTTCTTAGCACTTCGTTTTATTTTCATCAAATTGTCTAAACTTATTCTTATCGAACATGAGAGGGTTGAATTTTATTTCTAGGCGACAAACGCACATTGGTGAATTACGTGCTATGTTCTTATTTTAACAATGTTTCCCAAATAAAGGTCTAAGTAAATAAAATAAATTGATTAAATTGTGTGTGAACTTTGTTTACTAAATAATTTTGTTTTGCTTTGATATAATAGGAGGATAAAGCTTGCGAGATTTATCTAGTCAATCATCTCGCCTCATTCTTTTCTATATACCACGTGTTTTATTTATATTTAAAATAATTAACCTTTAAATATGGACGCGCAATCTCACAGACCGTTCCTACTCTGCTAGAATCGTATCCCCACTTCCCTTGCGGCCCTCATTACACAAACTGACAAAAATATATTTTCTTGTGCCTGTTACTTAATGACTATTATCCGATTATTTACATCGAAAATTAACCAGAAAAATAAATTAAAAAAAATAATTAATTAAAAAAATCAAAAACCCGACTTCAAAAAAATGTTAACTAAAAAGAACGAAACAAGACCTAATTTTGCCGGAGGCATTGAATCCATGTTTTAATTGATACGACTCTTGCTTACGAGTTTCATGCCAGGATGAATAGAAGGTTACATAGAAAAATGTAGAAGAAGAAAGTGGACTACAAAATGCAGTCGGAGGCATAATATTTTACGATTTTAAACTTGGTGCGACATGCCTCCGACTGCATTTTGTAGTCCACTTTCTTCTTCTACACTTTCTTTTTAGTTAACATTTTTTTGCAGTCGGGTTTTTTGATTTTTTAATTAATTTATTTTATTTGCGACTTTTTAGTTGTAGTCATCTAACCATTTCGACAATCAATCTAATAAAAAATTGAAAAACTACCGTGCTGATACTTCTAAGTGTACAAGTAGGTACTATATTATGTAGGTACATAGGTTTGGTGCTGTTTCAATTTATGTTTCTCGTTTTAAGTACCTAATCATTGTTTTTTTTAACACTTTGTCATTGAATTTTCATCTTGTTTCAGTAATTTCAGTTGATTTTTAATTATTGTATTTATCCATGCAGGCGGGTTTATGTTTTTTTTATTATTTATCGTTCCATTTAATATTAAAACTGCAAGTTATATACATATTTAGAATCAGTGTTTAAAATCCTTTATTTTGATACCCCACTCGATATGCTTGGTAGAATTTTTATTTTTTTTTACTTCACAATATGGCGTCAGTCATCCGCCATTTTGGGTTTTTTTTAATGTCGCCTATCTAAGAACACTTGGGCTATTAAGACAAATCTAACGATACCTCAAATGTGAAAATCCGTTCAGCGGTTCTGGAGATACAAGGTAATAAAGAATATTACATACAAGATACGCGCTAAAAACATAACCCTCCTGGCAGTCGGGTAAAAAGAAAGTATGCTTTTATAGTCTAGCTCTAGGCGAAGATAAATAAAAATTTAAGATTTTAAAAATTCTCAGAGACACTCGTCGTGACCAAGATAAAGGGGTTTGGAGATATAAGAGTTGGAACGGGAAGTTTGCCGCTAGCACTTATTGTGCGTGTTTAATTTTTAGAGAAATTATGAGTTTTTTATGTACTTTAAAGCGTAAAAATATCTTCTAAAATGTGTAAAATGGACGTAAAAAGTTTTTGCTGTATTTGCGGAAAATTTATTAAAGTAAGAGCGAAAAAATTACTTGTACCGACAAATAAAAGGATTTATCAAGCCTTTGAAATAAACTTCCAATTAGAAGCAAAATAAATATGGGTGCCTTATATCTCACGTACTTATGAAAGAGGCATGCTACAAGCTATCATCTAAATACAAAAATATCAAATTTTAAACCTAATTTATATATTTTTTCCTTCTAATTCTGTTTTTAGTTCTGTTAAATTGTAAGTTTACTTAGTAATTTTGTTTCGAACTTCGACCGTGGTCTGTGAGACTGCATGTCCGTGTTTCCCAATACAAATAATATGACTGCAATTGATTGTTTTTATTGAAAAACTATTGAGTAAATGTCTTGAAATAAATTCTGCTCAATATGTATTTCAGGTTATCCTTCGTTCTAATACATTAAAACTTGGAATCGTATAAAAAAACGGAATATGATACTGAAAAGTTTCTAGGGAACATATTCGAGTCTAAGATTAATAATATTTATTTTAACAAATGTCACAAAAAGTAAAAAAAAATACAATTTTGCACTTTTTCTTATGTGTTAACAAATGTTACAGAACAGTAAATTTCAGTAAATAATCGTTATTTTAAATGTTTTATTAAGTTTCGGTTTCAGTTTCGGCCGAAACTGAGAGCAAGGCCGAAAGTTCGGTTTCGGTTTCGGCTGAAAAATGAGTTTCGGTCGGACACTAATAACAACATTAGGTGATATATTTCTAACAACTTTAAAAGGACCCAAATATAAAGCATCTAATTTATTACTGTTTTCATTTTTAATTAAAATTAAATCTCCAGGTTTATAAATAACAGGATTTACATAGCTATCATATCTGTCTTTTCTTACAACCTTACTATTATACAAATTATTTCTTGCTTCCAATTGTGACTTTTGTATTCGAAATTTGAGTTCTATTGGATAACTATCGTAATTATATACTGGATCAATATTACTGGTGAGATTACTAGGTATACTACAAGGTTTACCGAATACAAGTTCAAACGGAGTGTATTGTGTCTCCGAATGTACTGTTGTGTTATATGAGAAACACCTATACGGAAGCCATGTACTCCATTCCTGAGTTTGAGTGTTACTTATCTGCATTCTTAGATAAAATAATAAATGTTTATGCGAATTTTCTATGGAACCTAATGTTTGATGATGATAAGCTGTAGATTGTATATGATTAATTTTTAATATTTGGCAAACTTGTTTAAGCATTGACTTTACGAATTCCGTTCCTATATCTGACACGATTTCGGAGGGAATTCCATATCATAATATAAAGTTATTAACTAAAGCCGTGGCCACACCGACGGTCTCTTTAGACTCTAGCGGATACGCAGTACGCTTCCACGTATTTTGTTAAACTACACTGAAGGGTTAAAATTAGTGACCGACCGAACTTTCGGTTTCGGTTTCGGCCAGTTTCGGCCAAAAAAACTAGTTTCGGCCTTAGTTTCGGTTTCGGCCAAAATATAGCCGAAACTTTCGGCCCCGGCGAAACTCGGTAAACTTCGCAGTTAACTCGTGCTTGCTCGCCGGCGAAGCCCCGGCTCATTTAGCCACCGTCCATTTAATCGTGTTTTGAGGTTATATTTTGCAAATTAGTGCCAAATTACTAAGTATTTATTTTGTTTTTATTAGTACTTCGTTTTATTTTCATCAAATTGTCTAAACTTATTCTTATCGAAAATTAGAGGTAGGTATATTGTTGAATTTTATTTCTAAACGACAAACGCACCTTTATTTAGTATAATATGTAACTGTTGGTGAATTACGTGCTATATTCTCATTTTAACAATGTTTCCCAAACAAACGATTAAGTAAATGCTATGATAAATTGATTATATTGTGTGTGAACTTTATTTACTTTATAATATTTTGTTTGACTATGAGATATTGCTTGCGAGATTTTTCTAGTCAATCATGATTCATGACTATTAGCCAATTATTTGCATTGAAAATTAACCAGAAACATAAATAAAAAAAGAAAGTTTGCTTTTATAGTCTAGGCGAAGGTAAATAAAAATATAAGATTTTTCAAAATTTTTAGACTAGAGACTAACGTTCGTCGTGACCAAGATAAAGGGGTTTTGCGGGATATCAGAGTTGGAACGGGAAGTTTGCTACTGGCACTTACTGTGCGTCTGTAATTTTTAGAGAAGTTATGAGTTTTATGTACTTTAAACCGTAAAAATATCTTAAAACATGTGTAAAATGGACGTAAAAAGTTTTTGCTGGATTTTAGTGAATGTTAGTAATGATATAAATAAAATAAATGAATATATTTTAATTTTTATGCTTTAACTAATAGAAATAAAATACAACCTGCGTAATATGTATAATATTCCACAAAATACACGAGAAAAGTTTGTGCTACATTTGCGGAGATTTTATTAAAATTAATTTTGAAATCTAAATCACATATTTTTTCCATTTCAATTTTATTTTGGGAATATCAGCAACGATATAAATAAAAAATAATATATTTTATTCTTTTGATACATAACTGAAAGAAGAAATTAATACAGGTTTTCTTTAAAATTTGAAAATTTCTATAAAAGCAAACTTTATGAGATAAAATCATTGTTTCTCTAATTAATTAAGACGTGTAAGACATCCAAATCAGAACAGAACTCAGGCACAAAAATCGTGTTGACTATAAGACGTGTTATCTTAGGTTTAGTGGTAAAACATATTCTTCTGAGCCAAAAAATTGTGACGCCAACTGCAAGTTTACTTAGTAATTTCGTTTTGAATTTCGACCGCAGTCTGTAAGACTGCATGTCAGTGTTTTCCATACAAAGAATATTATGACTGCAATAGATTGTGTTTTCAGTAGTAAATGTCTTGAAATAAATTCTGCTCATGTTTTTTAGGGTAATCCTTCGTTCTAATACATTAAAAACTTCGAATCAGACAAAAAAACGGAATATAATACTTAAAAGTTTCTGGGGAACATATTCGAGACTAAGATTAATAATATTTTTTGAAGAAATGTCACAAAAAGTAAAAAATCCAATTTGGCACTTTTTCTTATGTGTTAAAAAATGTTACAGAACAGTACATTTCAGTAAACAATCGTCATTTTAAATGATTTATCAAGTTTCGGTTTCGGTTTCGGCCGAAACTGAGAGTAAGGCCGAAAGTTCGGTTTCGGTTTCGGCTGAAAAATCAGTTTCGGTCGCACACTAGTTAAAATATATTTATATCTACTGTCCCTCACCAACGGACCGACTAAATCTAAGTAAACCTTATCGAATGCTGATGATCCACAATCAGTGAGAACCATCGGCTCCTTTACCGTTTTTAGATACTTATATCTTTGACATTTGTCGCATTTTTTAACAAATTCCGACACATCTTTTTCGAGTCCGCACCAAAAATACTTTCTACGTATATTGTTCACCATGCGTCTTATCCCAGCATGCCCACTCGTGGGAAGAATATGAAAATCGTTCAAAATAATTTTCTTTGTATCCTCGTCAGTTATCTTTTTAATTCCTTTAATTACACATAAGCGGGGTCCGGACCACTTACGCTTTTTATTTATATACTGAGTTAGCTCCTTTATAATTAATTCATTTTTACTATCTTTTATTACGTATACCGTGTCTATGTTTAGACCTAAACAAAATGATTCCATTTCCCTCACAGAGACAGCACGTGTTCGCTGCGATCGGGTAAACAGTTTCTCAAATAATATACGCTGAACTGACGAGTATGCAAAATCTCTACATTCCGAAGTTATTTCAATATTTTTAAGGTTTTTCCACTCTACTTCGTTCACAAAAATCAACTCGGTGTAGACCTTCGGTAACTTAATTATTTCTACGACTCTCGGGTGATCAGTCCAATCGTCGGTAGGAATATTAACCACCGAAGGGCTAGCGCTCAAACCGTCCTTCAATCTCCTACTCTGCGCCCTCGTCAACACTGTCATCACATGCTCGTTGATCTCCTTTAATTCCTCACTCGTCAACCGTATCCTCGATAACGCGTCTGTAGCCACATTATCTCGGCCTCTCACATAAACCACTTCAAAATCATACTCGTGCAATAATAACCTAAATTTCATTAGTCTGCTAGAAGGATCCGTCATATTATATAAGTACACCAGGGGACGGTGGTCAGTTTCAATAATAAATCGCCTGCCGTAAAGATATGGCCGGAAATATTTAATCGACCAAACTATAGCTAGTAGCTCCTTTTCTATAGTAGGATAATTGCGTTCGGCCTTGTTGAGACTTCTACTAGCATACGCTACTGGCCTACGATCACTATTACATAGCACACTCCCAATAGCAAAACCTGACGAATCAGTTTGTAAAATAAATTTATTTTCAGGGTCAACATTTGGGTACTGTAAAACTGGTGGGTGCGTAAGTGAAATTTTTAACGAATTAAAAGCAACTTGACACGAATTATTGTCCCACTTAAAAAGAACACTTAAAGAGAAAAATGTACCTTCATTTTTCTTACATAAATTATTTAAAGGCAAACATATATTTGCAAAGTTAGAAAGAAATTTACGGTAGTAGTTTGCAAATGCAATAAAACGCTTTACTTCGTCTGCATTTTTTGTAGTGGGATATTCTTTAAGAACTCTAATTTTTTCCGGATCGGGACTGATACCGTTCGCTGACACGACGTGACCGAGATATAAAATTTCTTTGCGTAAAAAGTCGCACTTTTCGGGATTCAATTTAAGATTTACTTTACGTAACCTAGTCGTGATGTCAATTAAATTTTTATTGTGAATATCTAAATTTCGACCAAAACATACCAAATTATCTAAATAAATAAAACATTGATCGTAATTGAGACCCGCCATGGCAACAGTCATCATTCGAGAGAATGCACTCGGACTCGTCTTTAACCCCATCGGCATGCGAGTCATTTGATACTGTCCTGACGGTGTCGTGAAGGCAGTATATTTTCTACTATTTGAATTTAATTTGTAAAATGTAAAGTAAATGGAACCGGAAAGAGAATCGAGTATGTTCGTAATATTTGGTAAAGGAAACTTGTCGTCCAAAATATATTTATTTAAATTACGAAAATCAATCACAAGTCGCCACTTTTTATTTTTACCATTATCTGATGGCTTGGGAACTAATAAAACGGGCTACTCCAATCGGAGCTCGCCGGTTCTATAATATTATTTTTCAGCATATTTTTTACTTGATTTTCTATTTCATCTCGTTGTGAATAAGGAAATCTGTACTGTTTTGTATATATTGGCTCACTATTTGGTTTTAATTGTATATTTTGCTCATATAAATTACAAGTTCCTAATTCATCACCGGGAAGAAAGAAGACATCGGAAAATTTTGTACAAATGTCTTGAATTGACTTACTTTCTTCCGGATTTAAATGATTCAAACTAAGTAGCGATAACAATTCTTTGACTCTTTTTCCATCTATATTATTTTGTTTATGAAAAGAGCATATACGGTATTCCGATAACCGTTGAATATTTGGCTTGAAATAACTAAGATTGACCTGCTCGTCTCGTGTATTTAAAATTTGTACGAAAATATGACCCCGTTTAGGCCTACAATTACTTCCACCAACAAACACTCCATCGCATAACTCCTCTGGCAATACAACGCATTCATCCTTCACACTCACACTTATTTCAAATATTTTCTCACACCTAGCTGGAACCGATATAAAATTATTAAAACCTAAAAATCCCGTTCTTAAACTAACACTTAATCGGTTACCGAATAGACTTAAAGATAAAGTATTCTTTTCGTAATTTAAAATACAATTATACTTAACTTAAAAAATCTTGGCCGATAATGCCATTCTGTAAACACGGTAAATTCCGCAAAATGTAAAACTTGTGTAATATTTAATTCCCATAGATAGTAAGCGGAATGTAAACATATCCCTCGCTTTGTAATTGTCCGCCGACTCCATTTATGCTTATGCTTTCTTTATGCATGGGAATATTCATGTTCTGTGTAGTCTCAAGTTTTACCGCTGACAACGATGCACCGGTGTCAACTAACCATCTAAATGTACTACTACTAACTTTTATGTTAAAATCAACAGAATTGTCAAAATTACTCGCTAAAGTTGTATTATTGCTATTATTAAAACTACAGTCAATACTATCCTTAGATTCCTTAGCCTCGAAAAAATTGGGTCGGAGGCTTGAACTCCTTACAACTTTAAAACCTCGACCTCTAAAAGAGGACATGGGGGCCTGTCTAGAGCCCCGCCGGGGAGGCCGGCTTAATGTTCCTCGCCACTGGTTCGACCGTGGTGGCAACATAATATTTCGGGCTCGGCCTCGGCCTCTATTATAGTATGAACCCCGCGGCTGCTTATAGTAAAAGGACTTACCTCGGTTGTGTTGGCTCACGCAGATAGAACCAACCCCCTGGTCCACAGCGCTGGGTTCAGCCGCTCGCGAGGACTCCTCGTCCTTCGCCGCTCCGATTACATCCTTTAGATGCGTATAATCCCGGGCCGCTAAAATAGTGCTAAGTCGACTATTTCTCAAGCCTGCCGTGAACCTTTTGACCGCCAATTTCTCATTTAAAGGTCGTAAAATTTCGTAAGCTTTCTCGTCACTTCCGGCTTGCGAAATCGTCAACTTAACAAATAGATCCTCTAGTTTTTTACCAAAGTCCTCGATAGAATTAGAACCCTGACGGGTTTTCATCATTTCTAATTGTAGAGCAGTTGCAGATTGCTTAGTTAATAGAAATTTTTTCATATCCAAAATAAGTTCTTTGCATGTTTTATAGGTAGAATTAATACGTAATTTTGCACTCTCCGACAAACGAGTTTTTAAAACAAAATTAATCGATAACTGCTCCTGGCTATCGTTTAAAGACTTTAAAGTTTGCTTATAAAATTCTACAGCATCTATAAATTTTTTAGTGACGTCCTCTTCTCCTGTCATAGCAGGGAGAAGGGAGGCCGCAGTTTTCACGTCAAACTCAGCCATGGTTACCACATTAATATTCGCAATACAAAAGTCCACAATTTGCTTATAATTTCTCTCTATTTCCTCACAAATCTATATATATATATATATATATATATATATAAATGGATTTTCAAATGTGATAGTCGCGCTAAAACTCGAAAACGACTGCACGGATTGGGCTGATTATAGTCTTTAAATATTTGTAGAAGTCCAGGGAAGGTTTTAAAGTGACACGAAGTTCACCGGGACAGCTAGTATTAAATAATTTTAAACTTTCATCCTCCTTAATATCTCCTTTTCCAATTATTATTTCTAACTCCTTTCGTCATATAAAATCTGAGTTTGTTGTAATTTATTTTCTAATAATATCTTAGTCCTTCTAACTTTACTTAGCTTAACTAAATTTACTCTTATGCTTTTTAGCTCATCACAAATATCGATAATTTCCATTTATAAAATAAAATCAATCAAATACACTTTAAAAAATAGTGCATGAATTACGTTACATTAGAATCAATAATAGACATTTTTATTTTTAATAGGTTACACACTTACACAGTGCTACCTATCAAATTAATATTTTAAAATACCAAGTGGAGTCACGTAGTCCAAATTTTTGGGGAGAGTACCGCCGAAAACGCGTTGACCGAAGTGTTGGGTGTCCTGACTCGGTGGCTCCCTGCGCCTACTCCGGTAGACCCCTCACACTCCGACTTCCTTGGGCTGGTCCGCTCGAACAGGGCGTCTGGCTCCTGATCGCCTAAACGCGCTCCTCGCCAACTCTTGCCGAACCCATTGGATGTGGCACTTTTTGTACTAAAGTCCAGCAATCACAGCCAAAACGAGTAGGACCACAATAACAGTCAGTAGCGTATTATATCCACTTAGATTTTTGTTAATTAAGTCAATGTCCGCCGAATTTACACCACCCGCGGCATTTTGTGCTATTATCACTTCTTCTTTTGATTGTGTTTTTCCGATTTTAGAATAAAAAAATTACTGACGAAATATGAATAAAAAAATAAGTCCATTAAACAGAAATAATTAAGTAATTATTATTTTACGCGGTAATCGCGGCGCGCGGTTGTCTCCCATCGCGGCTCAACTGGCCGGGTCGCCATATGAGGTTGGGACAAAGAAGACGACATTCCCGGTTAACGATCAGTTTATTAATCCCAGTGGCGTGCAGAGCTTTTTGACATGGGGTAAGCAGCGGTATCGGTTTAGTAGTTTTGGCGTAAAGCAAAACAGACAGACAAACGGACAAAAAGAGATATTTTCGCATAAATTGTAATATTAGTGTGGATATAAATTAAAAACTATGTTTTCTAAACTATTATAATATATGAGTACGTTCTGTTATGAAGAAACAAAAAACGCCATCTGTTGTCACGTGTTGGAACTACAATGATAGTTCATTTGCGTTCACATGTGTGCTAAGCTAAAATAAATAAAAACGCCATAGATGGCGTATGGCGTAATATAGATTGTTATATATTAGAAATGCAATGTGAATTCATTTTCATCGATATTTCCATGGAAATTAGATACATAGTATATTTTTGTCTTATAAAAATGTAGCCTATGTCCTTTCTCAGGCTCTAGACTAACTGTGTACAAAATTTTATTACAATCGGTTCATTAGTTTTGGCGTGAAAGCGAGACAGACAGACAGAGATAATTTCGCATTTAATATAAAGTATATAATATTATAAAATGATAAAATAAATAAGTACATGAATATGAATTACATGAAACTTTCGAGTTACTTACATTTCATTTTTGTTGCTGGTTTAATTGTTGTAACTCAGGTACACGTACCTACCTTTCGACACAAATCACAATTAGAATCTTTTCACTGAATGACAATTGTGAAAACTTGTTTTTTTTAATTTTTAATAAACACACATTTTCAACACAAACCTCACAGTCAAATAACATTTTTAAGAAATCAAAAAACGCACTTAATATAGAAATTAGAAACTCAGTAATAACTAATATCTAATAAACTGTTAAATGTACAAACTTTTAAATGTTAAAATAATAAAAATCTTCTAAGAAAACTATAAATATACTGGCGCAAACAAAAATAATATGTTACAGTGCTCATCACATGAAAAAATGGCCTCCCAAAATACAAAACACTTCTGTAATGTAAACAAATATAAACCGTACTAAACAAAAATGCATTATGTGCATATGTGATTAATTAGATTTCCGTCTATTATTTTTACTCGGATTATAGGCAACGAACATATCCGATTACTTCCGAACGCGCCGGCGCTCGGCTAAGCTCGGAAACCATGCGGCAGGTCCTGGCCAAGTAAATCGCACACGCACACACGTTTGCGAACAGTGTACGAATACGAAAATCTTAACTCACACATATAGGCGGGGTCTGCGAGACATCGAGTGCCTGTAACCACAGATATGTAGTATAATTTTGGTGCGTACCTTCGCGCGGCGCGCCTAGTTACCACTTACCGACTTATGTTTATGTAGTTTTGCAAATCAATTGGTGCTATTTTATAAAAGTAGGCGTTAATGTGTATTCATATTTTTACTATTAATAATAATTAAAGTCATCTAAAACGTACGAAAGTTAAATTAAAATATGTGTATAGCAAGTATTTATCATTAGGTAAGCAGTGCTTTTTTGCCTTTATGGTACGCACGTCCATGATTAATCCCTACTTAAACCTAGTACATGGGTTCTTATACTAATACATTGTATACGTTAACGTATACGCCAGTCTGCGTTCGGGGGGACGGGGGGGAGCGGAGGAGGGGTCTCCCGGTCACCGTCGCTGACTGTTCGCTTGTCTGTTGCAGGCAAGGCGGCTGCGGGAGACGAGGAGAACCTCAAGATGCTGGACGAGCTGCCCGGCTCGGCGGTGGCGCTGCAAGTCAAGAACAAGGTGAGTACTGTCGCGGGCGGGGTGGGGGGGGGGGGGGGGGAGGCGTGGGAGGGAGAGTGACCGAGTGACGTGGCGCGTCGTGTTTCAGATCCTGAAGAAGCTGAACCGGCAGGAGCGCGTGGTGGAGGAGGTGAAGCTGGTGCTGAAGCCGCACTACAACCGCCGCCGCGTCTCCAAGGACGACTACAAGGAGATCCTGCGCCGCTGCGTGCCCAAGGTCAGTACTCAGTACGGACACGGCACACGATACTCTATAATATTTTTAACTAGCGACCCGCCTCGGCGTCGCACGGGTATAAAATATATAGCCACTGAAAAAAATGATTAAAATCGACAGCCTATCACGATCCTTCACATGGCTTACTTCTTATCTGTGCCAAATAACATAAAAATTGCTCCAGTAGTTCGCGAGATAAACCCTTTCAAATAATTTCCCCCGTTTTTTCCACATTCTCGATTAGTCTCCACATTAGTCTTAGCGTGATAAAATATAGCCTATAGCCTTCCTCAATAAATAGGCTATCTAACACTGAAAGAATTTTTCAAATTGGACCAGTAGTTCCTGAGATTAGCGCGTTCAAGTTAGCCCTTTCAAATCATTTTCCCCGTTTTTTCCACATTTTCCTCTATTTCTTCGCTTCTATTAATCTTAGCGCGATAAAATATAGCCTATAGCCTTCCTCGATAAACGGGCTATCTAACACTGAAAGAATCATCAAAATCCGTTGCGCAGTTGTAAAGATTAAAGGGAACAAAGGGACATGAGGGAAAAAAAAGCGACTTTGTTTTATAATAAGTATAGATTAAAAAAAAATACATAATTTAAAAAAATACATTACAACCTATTATCGTATAAATCAGGGGTTCCCAAAGTGTGCGACGTGGAAAGGCAAGAGGGGCGCCGTGGGTTGATCCTCCATCATTATCAATTAAAAAATTTACTTTTAATTTTAATATAAATATTTGTGAATTATCATTTACCTGTTTAACTTAACTTCAATCATTGAAGGTGTTTATTGAACCTTTTTCTAATAGCTAGGTAGAGTAGGGTGCCGTGATAAAATATTGTGATGTGTAACTGCGCCACAGCCTGAAAAAATTGGGAACCCCTGGTATAAATCAATCAACAAATTATTATTACACAGTCATGTTAGAACTGTAACAATGTAATAAATATATTATATTATAAAGTCTTATTATATTATTTTATATTATGCATATTGCATACCATATACATAATGTGTAAATTTTTACGTAATACAGGGTGCAATTAAACCTTCCTGCCAATTTTTTTCCAGGGCTTAAGTATCATTAGGAGAGTCCATTTACAAAAAAAAATTGGTGTTAAGGCAAAATGTCACAATATTAATGTGCGTTTGTTTATGACACTATGTATGAAGACGCGGTATTTTATTTTGACTCAAATGTAAGAAAAGGTCACTAGTATGTTTAAACAACATTGAGATATTGCAAAATTTTTGTTCACAGACTGGCCATGTAAGCATTGTCTCATAGTATCTAAGTAGGCCAGTCTGTATCGACATAAAAAACGAGAAACATTGCAAACGCGATTGTAATTACGATTTTGATATATGTTGTTAGGTCCCTTGAGAGTAGTTAACACCCAAGTTTGCAACCCTGAAAACCCTGTGCTGCTCCCACGGTGCTCGAAAAACTGCGAAATTTTGGCACATATTTCAGTTTGTTATAAAAATCTACCTAAACGAAGAGTTTTTCAAGTACGTTCGTAAGAACTTTAATAAAGATAACTAAATTTTCTACAATTTTAGCAAAACCTGAACACGCTATGTCTTTTGGTTGCGAAGATACAGCAAGTCAAAGATGGGCAATTCTCCCACAGTGCTAGGAAAACTGAAATTACAGAATTTCCGATGTAACAGCTGATATAGTGAGGACCGCCCTTTCCAAGAGCTCAGATTTCGATCAAGTATTTATCATTGGGGAGGACGTGGATCTACTTGTCCTTCTTAACGGCTTAAACTCTGGAGAGACAAATGTGTACTTTCAGAAAGGCAGTAGAGGTGGCTCAGACTGCATCCAATACCCAGCAAATTCATTCACTTGTGGAGAAATGCAGATTCCACGTGGGATGGTGTTATTTCTGCATGCCATCAGCGGGTGTGACACTACCTCTGCCCTTTTCTGGCAAGGCAAGATGAAGTGGTGCAACATCCTAAAAAAACCCCCGACTGGATAGATCTCGCCAACATTTTCCTTGACCCAAACTCCAACAAGGAAGACGTAGGAAATGCTGGCGAGAAGATCTTGATGAACCTCTACGGAGGAGATGTGGGGACACTGAATACTTTGCGATACTCAGCATTTGTCAAATCAGCAGTAACGGTTAAAATGAACGTTGCTCGCCTCCCCCCAACTACAGATGCTGCAAAATATCATTCGTGGAGGACTTACTCGTACCACCAACTACAAAAATGGTTAGGGGTTGAAAAGAACCCGTGTGATTAGGGATGGGAGACCAGCGAACAAGGTCTAATGCCTGTAACAATGTGCACAGAGCCCGCTCCTCAGACCCTGCTTAAAATGATGGCTTGCAAATGCAAGAAAGGTTGCTTAGGTTCGTGCACTTGCAGAAAAGCCGGGATCAAGTGCTCTATTTTATGTTCCTTCTGCCACGGTCGAAATTGCAACAACGCCATCCCTATTGTTCTGAATACCGATGATGAGGATGAGGACAATCCAACACCATATACGGATTCGCCTCCACCTCCAGAAAACACTATTCATCCACCCCCACTCCCCCCAATGATCTTGACTGGTTGAGACCTGGTCCTTCCAAAAGGGCGAGAGTCTAAATTTGTATAAATTTATAGTTTTTAATCGTTATAGTGGTTTTTTTGTGTTTACAGGCTTCTGAAATTCTACAGAAATCTTAAATTTCAAATTTGTACTCTTTGTTCTATATAATACATCCTACATGCAAACATAATTATTATTTTATTGAGCACAATGTATTTATTATTAAATTTAGCAAAACCCTAATCATACTATAATATTAAAAACCGGCCAAGGGCGAGACGGACTCGCGCACGAAGGGTTCCGGACCATCATTAATAAAAATGACAAAAAAAATCATATCTGTTGTCCGACTTGCATTTGGCCAGTTTTTAGTATTTGTTGTTATAGCGGCACTAGACATACATCACCTGTGAAAATTTACACTATCTAACTATCACGGTTCATGAGAAACAGCCATCGAAACATTATCTACAAAAAAAACCAGCAAAAAAATCACGTTTTTTGTATGGGAGCCCCCTTTATATTTATGTATTCTGGTTTTTAGTATTTTTTTGTTATAGCGGCAACAGAAATACATCACCTGTGAAAATTTCGACTTTCTAGCTATCACGGTTCATGATAAACAGCCCCCGAAACATTATCTACAAAAAGCAGCAAAATAATCACATTTGTTGTATGGGAGCCCCCCTTAATATTTATTGTACTCTGGTTTTTAGTATTTTTTGTTATAGCGGCAACAGAAATACATCACCTGTGAAAATGTCAACTCTCTAGCTATCACGGTTCATGAGATACAGACGCAAAACTACTGAACGGATTTTGATTTGACAATAACATTGACAGCACAGGGTTTTCAGGGTGCAAACTTGGGTGTTAACTACTCTTAAGGGACCTAACAACATATATCAAAATCGTAATTACAATCGTTTTTGCAATGTTTGATGTCGATACAGACTGGCCTAAAGATCCAATAAAAAAATATATAATCCATTTTCAATTTGTCAACTTGTTGTCAACAGACCATAAATAAAAGTTTGTTCAACCCATAGATAAAGTATTATAGGGTAAATGACTAGTAGATTGGACAGTACTAGTCATTGGAAAAAGCACAAAAACACCATATTTATTAATGTTGCTTTAAAAACTGACTGTTTTTCTTTAAAAACAGGCGTTCTTTTACTTTAAAAACAGGAAATTTTTAAAGCAACATTAATAAATATTGTGTTTTTGTGCTTTTTCCAATGACTGGTACTGTCCAATCTACTAGTCATTTACCTTAGTATAGATTTACATATTTTATTCATCAAATCATATTTTTATCTATTTATCAAAATGGCCACGCGATGACGGGCTAAGATTACTCTTAGCCCGTCATCGCGTGGCCATTTTGTGCTTATTTTCATACAAGTAATGTGCGTTTATTTTCTTGAATATTTCTATTTGTCGATCATTTCGAAGCACATTATAATACAGAAAAGAAAGTCATTTAGTTCATGATATCGATAAAGTATAGTTCAAGTAATGAGAAGAAACACACGTAAAAAGCTATGCAATTTTTGTAGACAAATTATTATTGATGTGACATTTTTTGCACTAATGCCTTATATAGCACGAATAAGGGATTATTAAACTTATAAATTATTTTTTTAGCTTACAAAAATACCGATTGAAAAGCCCAAAAAACGTTGTTCAAAACTTACGTATTTAATGTTAAATCCACGTGTTGGAGGCATTCTTTGGCCATTCTTATGGTTTATTATTTAGCGGAACCACAAAACTCAACATTAATTAGCATAAAATGTTCACTAAAAACCTTTATTAACACTTTTATTACATGAAATATGCAGACCGACTCCTTTGTTGTGTCCTAGTAAGTAGGACATAATATTACACGCTTTTGACGCTTATACACCGATATACTCGTGTATAGTATCTCAATGGTACAACCATAATAAAAGAGTATAATTCGTATGTATAGGCTTGTCACTCAAAAATCTGTCATCTATCCACAACTTAACTTGACAGATGCTCCGCATCTGTCAAATAAGTTGTGGATAGTCTATCCGGCACTTATCAGGAAGTGGTGAAACAGGCTCTTATGGCTGGTTTACACGTATTAAGTTGATAAGTAGTTAACTAAATTTTAACTTAATTTTAAGTTGTTAATTGCATGTAAGCACAAAATTTTGTAGCAAGTTAAAAATTAGTAAGTACTAAACTAGATGACAATTAGAATTTAGTTACTACTTATCTACTTAATACGTGTAAACCAGCCATTCCTCTCATACAATTAACAGTTCAAATAAGGCTCGAGTTAATGCTGTAAAATGTAAACGAGCAGCTGGGGCCCGGGGCAATGAAGATTTATAATCGGCCCTAGTATGGAAACTAAAGTTCGCCTCGATACAACTATCCCTTTTTGCCCGAGTTACTCTTCCATAATATCAAATATGGTATTTCGTTGGGTGCGCAACATATAGGAGGTTATATTATTATTATATTATAATATTATAATTTCAGATCTGTCACAACAAGACGGGCGAGATCAACCCGACGAAGATTCAGGCGCTCGTGGAGGCGTACGTCAAGAAGTTCCGGAAAAAACGCAAACTGGGCATCGCGTGACAGCCCTAGTGTATAGCGACGTAGCGTAGCAGAGGCAGAGTATTGTAATTATAATTTATATTACGGACAATGTATTTTACTTAAATCACTTTATTTAAATAAAAATATAGGTTTAATACTCGATCTACTTTATTTACTAAATCATTTTCGCTACTAACATCACCTTCGAGTAGAAATAAAAAACGTGTATAATTTAAAGAGTTTATTCGATAATCGATAAAAACATGCAATATTCGAAACGTGCGACACTTAGAGAGCTCAAACTAGTACATCTTTGGTGTCACTACAATAATGAAGACTTCAGGAAAACTAGCAACGGAGGTCGCTTACGGTGATACTACTACATAGCTAAAATTATTGCGAGTGTCTACAATCTAAGCGGCGGTGGCGAATCCCACGCGCTTGTTCTCGACGTCGAACTCTGTGTAGTATTTGCCGATGAACACGTCCCCCAGGATCCACAGTGGGCCGTTGGGCGGCGGGATGTCGATGCCCATGAAGCCGGACAGGCAGACGGACTTGCCGAACTCCGTCACGCGCAGCACGTAGTCTGTCGCCTGCAGCACGAAGTCGTGGCCGGCCAGCGTGAAGGTGACCGGGGGCAGCTTGGGCAGCAGCGAGCAGTCGAGCGTGGCCTGGCCGCCGGGCAGCACGGTGGCGCCGAGCGCCGCGTTGATGGCGGCCACGTCCGCCACCGGGCCCGCCAACAGCGACGTGCCCGTGTCCGCGATCGCCTGGCACCCGCCCGCGCAGAACTTGTGACCCGCCACCTGCAACACACATCACACTTCATATTAGGGTTAATTCAGACCGCAACGCGACGCGTAGATGCATTTCTAAATTTATATGGATTTGACAGATTCGCAAGACGTCTCACGCAATAGGGGAGTTGACGACTTTTTAAAAATAGTTTTAAGCGCTTCAGTTGTTTACAATAATATCTGTAAATTAATATTTTATTCATTATTATGCCCTAGAATGAGTTAAAAATTATTTTAAATACTGAATTCAAAATATGTCACAAAAACGCGGCATTACGGTCACGTGATCACGTGTGACGTCATCGTTCATGAAACAAAACAAGCGTAGACAGCGAAGGTAGACAGAGCAAAAGTGAGTAAGTGTATAGCCTAACAACTGTCAATTTTGTTTGACACTGAACGATGACGTCACTGTTTCAGATTGGCGTTTCCAATCACGTGACTTACAGTTAATAAATCCAATTTTTTTTCAATGTAAAATAAAATAAATCAATAATTATTTTTTCGTTATTTGTATTGTTTTAGAGTTTTTATCAATAAATCTATAAAAGGGGTTTGGGTACTATTGGCATAATTTTCAAATCTCGCGGCCACTCACCCAACCAGCATATTATGAAAGAATATATCAAGAGGAGTAAACTTTATTATGGGGGACATATAGCTAAACTATATCGGAGCCGAGATATTAGGCATTTTAAGTTCGTATTTTCAACTAAAACTAAAAGTAAATTCAATCATAACATGAATACTCAGTAAAATACAAAAAAAACTGCATTATTTATTAGCTTAAAGCCTTCCTCGATAAATGAGCTATCCAATACAAAAAGAATTTTTCAAATCGTACCAGCAGTTCCTGAGATTAGCACTTTCAAACACACAAACACTTCAGCTGCATAATATTAGTATACAAGGTATAACAAAACTAAGTGATAATACTTTAGTGTGTGTACTGTGTATGAGTCCCAACTCCCGTGTATAAAGTTTACTGTAAAAGTAGTAGCGCTGAGAGAAGATTTTTTTTTTGTTTTTGTATGGGGAAATCTTTACGCCAGGGCGCTTGCCCATGCAAATCACAAAAAAGTTTCTTAGCAGACAGAAGCATAAAGGTCGTAGTTGACGGCGAATGCTCGGAAACTCAGTCTGTTGATGCTGGTGTCCCTCAAGGCTGTGTGCTATCGCCTACCCTATTCATACTGCATATCAGTGACATGTTACAGACCAACGGCATTCATTGCTATGCGGATGATAGTACAGGTGATGCTGTATATACCGACTCCCCCAATATTTCTCGGCTAAATGTCATTGAGAGTCGAAACGAACATGTGTCTAAAATAGATAATTCATTGGATAAAGTCTCTGAATGGGGTAGACGTAACTTAGTCCAATTCAACCCCGCCAAGACACAAGTCTGCGCGTTCACCGCTAAAAAGTCACCTATGGTCGTACATCCTCGTTTTGAGGGCACATCTTTGACCATCTCCCCTAGCATTGAAATACTTCAGTCCGGACCAACGCCTACAACTTTACAAGGCGCAGGTTCGGCCTCATATGGAATATTGCTCTCATCTCTGGGCAGGAGCGCCAAAATACCAACTGCTCCCTCTGGATCGTATCCAACGAAGGGCCGCTCGAATTGTTGACTGCCATAGTGTTTCAAACAGCTTGTACCCCTTGGAATTACGCCGAGATGTAGCTTCACTCTGCATCCTCTATCGGTTGGATCACGGGGAGTGCTCTGAGGAATTGTTCGGAATCATACCACCTGCAACTTTTCGCCGTCGTCCCACGCGAAAAATATTCCATCCTCATCACCTTGATGAGTGGCAGTCTTCCACCGTACGTTTCTCGCGTAACTTTCTGCCGCGCACTGTAAAACTCTGGAACGAACTGTCACCAGCAGTATTTCCGGTCCTATACGACCTGCAAACCTTCAAGAAGAGAGCGTATTCCCTCTTAAAAGGCCGGCAACGCACCTGCAGCTCTCCTGATGTTGCGAGTGTCCATGGGCGACGGTAGTTGCTTTCCATCAGGTGACCCGTTTGCTCGTTTGCCCCCTTATTTTATAAAAAAAAATGAATTATCACTTAGTTTTGTTACAACCTGTAGATATAGATACAAGCATAATAATTATGTTTATACTTAGTTTTGTTACAACCTGTAGATATAGATACAAGCATATAACATACCTCTCCCCCCGCGGCCTCCGTACGGTTAACATCGTCTGACGTGCGCTCCGGGATTAAAAATTATTTTCGGTGGTTTTAAATCGGTAAATTCGTGCTGAGTGTGTGTAATTAGCTAGGTAACGGTGTAATCTACGTGTACTGTAAGTTTTTTAACATATTTGCTCGTATTTTATTGGATTTAACTCGGTAAGTAAATTTCTTTGTTCACTTTTATCAGTAGGGAATTGTAGGTAGGTAAAATATTGTGTGTGTCGGTACCGCTCGCGCGGCGCCGGCCGGCCTTGCGATCAGCTGACTGTGATTATTAAGCTAAACTTTTGTTTCATTCTAATTTAAATTAAATAAGTGTAATTGGTACATTCAAATTTTATATTAACTCACAATGTCGAGCCAAAATAATATGCCGCCAGATAAAGATACAAACCCGTTTAATAGAAGCGATAAAACTCCTCGTTCTCCGACATTCTCGTCCGGTAAACGTTTGTTGTCGGAATTATCTCCTTCCTCCTTGTCACCTGTGGAGAAGCGTCACCAACCCACTAGGGACGAGCCTCTGCTGTCCCCCGTTACGTCATTATTAGACACAAGCCGCGCATCCGACGATGCTTGCAATTATTACGAGCTCGTCCGCGAAGCTAGCTCGTACTTAGCCAAAATAAACGAGTTCGCAAACGACACCGTGTCTCGCCGTAATAATTTTGCCAACAAGTCCGATATTATGAGTATGACTCAAAAAATAACTACGATCGTCTCACTTCTCGCCATAAAGAACTCCTCCTTGGAAACCAAGGTCGCTAATATGGAACGCGAATTGTTAGCTGCCAAAACTAATCCCGTCGTACAAACAGTTGCCGCCGCGCCTTCTACCTCCTACTCGGACGCGCTTTAACTAAGGCTTGCGAAGTCAGTGCGGCCAGTCGAGACCCGAAAACCGCTTCCCTGCGTTATTGCCTATCCGACACAAGAAAAATCGGGGGAATTAAAATCATCGTCGGAGACAAAACAAGCTCTGATGAAAGTCATCAACCCGGCCGACGGTTTTCAATTTCACGGCGTCAAAAAAACAGCTAATTCGGGTGTGATCTTGCGACTAACTAGCGAGTCGCAAGTTAATAAACTTAAATCCGTGGAAGCGCTTAAATCGGCCGGTCTGCGACTCGAGTCGCCTAAAGGACGTAACCCACGTATTCTCATAAAAGATGTACCGCAACATATGACGGATGATAATTTCCTTCTCGCACTTTTTAATCAAAATATTAATGGCGAAATGAATATGTCTCAAGAACAATTTTTGCGTTCAACAAAAATAGTAAGACGTCGTAATTTAAATAAAGATTACAACAACAGGAAATGGATAGGTATCGAATTAGACCCCGCTGTGCGTAAACACCTGATCAATTCAAAAGAAAAACTGTTTATCGATTGGGCGATGTGTCGCTTCGTGGACGACGTTGAGCTGGTCCGCTGCGGCAACTGCCAACAGTTTGGGCACGTCGCTAAATTCTGTCGCGATCCTAATCCTTGCTGCTATCACTGTGCCGAAAAACACAGCTCGTTGTCGTGCCCCAACAAAGATAAAGAAAATTTTAAGCCAGTTTGTGGTAGTTGCCAACGTTATAAAAAATCTTCCGACCACCCCACGGGCTCCCCAGACTGTCCAACATATAAAAGCAAAATGGAGCAACTTATTTTAACTACTAGGTATGGATAGTTTAAATATAGGACAGTTAAACCTCCATAATATTGCACGCGACTTTAGAATTAGAAAAGTTAGTTTCTGATCACAATTTAGACTTAGTACTTGTTCAAGAACAATATCAACTCGCGTCGTTTCGGTCGAAAATGATACAAATTAATAACTTAGCTCGCGCGGGTATATACACACCTCAGTCTAGATTTTCAGTCACGGCCTTAACTAACCTTTCGACGTCGCATTGTGCGGTAGCCGAGGTATCGTGTCCTCAGTTTAGACTATACGTTGTAAGCTGCTACTTTCAGTACGCGGATACCGTAGGCCCACATTTAATAATAATAATAATAATAGTTTATTCATGCTTTAAGACAACACACAATATTAAAAACTAACAATAATTTCACAAAATTTTTGACACCACTACATAATATAGAAAAAAATTATCATAAATAGGTATATATAAAGATTAAAGATAAAGACTATGTAATAAACTGTAATAACTAACACAATTTTAACATTTACATTTTTACAATAACTAAACAATTATAAAATAAAACGACGAATACAAAAACTAAAAATAAAAAACAAGAACGGCATCAGTAGGCAGTGTACTGTGTATTGCTTAACACAGAAATGGAATACCACTCAGGTGTATCCCCGCAGCGCAGAAACACCACGGTACCTGGTCTTCCGTGGTTCCGTAAACGTATGACGTGCAACAAACTCAACAGACAACTCATTAACTAATGATAACAATACAATAATAATAATATATAATATTATAATAAAATGTACTATGTAATAGTGTATACAAAACATTTAACAATAGCTGCTGCTGTACAAGGGAGTCGAACAGGCGCACACAACCCATGCGCGCCCGTGACATAACCAGATAGTGATTAGTGAGGCATGTACCTATTTCATGGACTTCAGTCATCAGTGCCTGAATCGATATAGTGCGGGGAGCTCGCGCAGGTGCGCGCCCGCGCCGGCTATCTCTGACCTACTTAATTACAATGCAACGTCCATAGCAACTAATTACCGCATACTAAATACTTCTGGTGTGAATAATATCCTACATAAATATTATCATGGTTAGTGTGCTTACATAAAATACATACTAATAGTTATACCTAGTATTACTATAAAATATAATATCGATACCGGTAAGCCCAACGACCGCGATGGACATCCAAAACCCACAGCAACTGAACTTTCCGGCATCGATATAATGCATATATAAAGTATTAATACAAGTTTATGTCAAAAATTTTATTATAATAAAAAAAAACATTTTATTTCAGGGACATAATTATTAGTATTATGGCGTAATTACAACCTAACAACATGAATATAGACTATTATTCTCCAATGCAACGTCAACTCAATGATCCAATAAACCACAATTTACAAAGTTTTATGTTGGTATACCTGGCAAGCATCCGTGAACTACCTGTATCTCCCTGTTTTGGCTTAAACCACGAACGGTAAGTACTACTAATAAAATATTAATAGGTGATGTAAGTAATTTTATTACATCATTTGAACATGATATGATAAATATAAAATAATAATAATATAATGATACGTATAAGATAGAATGAAATTTTAATGTTAATATTAATTATAGGTAAAATAACTAAATATACTTGTACCAACATTAAAAATTAATTCAAATATTGTTGCTCATGAAACAATAAGGCTTTCAATTTTAATTTAAAATTATTTTTTGTTTTCAGAGCTCGGTAAGATGGCGGTAGAAGGTTGTTCCAGATCTTACTTGCCAGGTATCTGAAGCTACCTCTAAATGCAGAAGAATGATGATGTGGAGTATCAAGCAAATATGCGGAGCCTCTGGTAATAGCCTGTCTCTCACTAACCCAGTGCAGTTTCTCAAAGAGGTAGGAGGGAGTTTTTGATTTTATAACCCCAAATAATAAAGAAGCGAAGTGCAACTTTCTGCGGCCATCCATCTTAAGCCAACGCAAGTCATTTATGAATGGCGTCACGTGTGCTCGCGCCGGGATATTACAGCAGTATCTGGCACATGCGTTTTGTACTTTTTGTATAAGTCGCTTGGATCTTGAAAGCAAACAAGGACCCACGGTGACATCTGCATAGTTTAGGTTAGAGAGTATTAAAGATTCACACAAGGTTGTGCGTAGACGTTCCGGGATAAAATTTCTTATTTTATATAATATTTTCAATCGGTAGAAACATCTACTAACTAACTTTGCAACGTGTTTCTCGAACTTCAGACCCTCGTCCATCAGCACACCTAAATTACGCGCTTCAGAAACTCGCTCGATTATTTGATCTCGAATCCGTATAATGGGTGAAATAGCCTCAAGATTTTGCACCTGATGTCTAGTACCTAATATCATAAACTTAGTCTTGGCAGGATTAAGAATCAACGCATTGCTCTCCGACCACTCATGTATACGCGCTAAGTCCTCATTTAGCTTTTTTATAGCTTCCTTGACATCACGCAGTTTAAAAGTGATGTAAATTTGGATGTCATCCGCAAAAATATCATAATTACAGAACTGTATACATCTGGTGACATCTGCACTGTAGATTGTAAACAGCTTTGGACCGACTACTGTACCCTGAGGTACACCTCTGGTAACTTCCTGCGGATCTGAACGTATAGCTTCCCCTTTATTGTCATTAATTTCCACTATTTGTGATCGGTCATTAAAAAAATCAGAGAACCAATCGATGACATCTTCACCAAAGCCATAATAATGTAATTTTGCCAATAACAAACTTATATTGAGAGTTTCGAAGGCACGGGAAAAATCTAGTAATACTAAAATAGTGACTTGACCAACATCTTGTGCAGCGAGTATATTATCTACAACATTAGTCAAAGCAGTAACTGTACTGTGTCGCTTACGAAAGCCTGATTGTGTTTTAGGTAATAGGTTATTCTCCTCAATATACACATCCATTTGACCACATATCACTTTCTCAATAATTTTAGAGATACATGGCAGTATATTTATAGGTCTGAGATCCCCAAGTTCCAATACGTTATCTTTTTTTGGTAACGGTCTTACTATCGCCAAATGCCATAACTTAGGGTATTTATGAGTTGTTAAAGACAAATTTATTATTTTTGTTATAACACTTAGGCACTGAGGTATGCGACAAGCCATTTGTAACATGTCCAAGTTAATGTTATCGGAACCCATCGCGTTTGATTTAAGTGTTTTAACTATTTTGTGCACTTCCTCATCACTGACTACAGAAAAATTAAATTTAGAAGAGTTAAATGTGTTTGATTTAAAAAAATTTAGTGTTGACTCGGATATTACGTTTGAACCAGGAATATTCAAGAAGTGTCTATTAAGGACATTGGGATCAAGAAGATTATTAGGAAGTATGTAATCAAAGTTCTCTTTATGTACATTAATTGTATTTTTGAGATGTTTCCACATTATTTGAGGAGAACCAATATTGGAGTTTATGTAGCTGTCAAAGTAAGCTATCTTTTCCCTTGCAAGCGCGCTCGATACTTCCCGCTTTAGATCGTTATAATACTGAATATGTGATTCAATCTTTGTGTTACGCGCACGCTTATGCGCTTCATCTCGACGTTTCATCAGCTGTTTAATATTGTATGTTATCCATGGATATTGACGCTCCTTAACATAAATAGTTTTAATCGGCGCTAATAAGTCAAATACCCACAGAATACTATCATTAAGCATTTGAACCATGTCATCGATATTAGGCTGTAATTGCTCAATACATTGCCAGTCGACTGAGTTCATGATATACTCAAAATCATCATGTGCAATATCTTTTAGAGGACGATATTTAATTTTCTTAGATAGTGTCTTAACTTTAGGTAAGTTGATTTCGAAAGTCAAGAACGCATGGCTACTAAGTTCGGGCATGTGGTCTACCCAAACTCGTTCAAGGTCAGCATTTGTGCAGACCAGGTCGAGTAGGGTTTCTGTGTCAGACGTGAAATGAGTAACTTCTTTAGTGAACTGACGCAGCCGGTGTATGGTCAAAAATTCATCCAATAATTTATAATGACTAGTGCTAACTTTAAGATAATTGATATTAAAATCACCGATGAGATACAAATAGTCATGCCTTGGTAATGCACTAATCGTGTCAGTTAAAGCTTCTATAAATATTCTTGGCAATAGCCATGGAGGACGATAGGCCGTACCAATTAAAATGAACTTGCCGTTGGCCTTAAAGGATAGCCACATCTGCTCCACATTCGGCGATGAAGTAACATGTTTAATTGTTTGCACACTTAATCCTTTTTTTATATAAAAACCTACTCCACCTCCGCGAGAACGCACACAATCCGGCCTGGGCAAATGTACGAAACGATAACCTGGAGCTCTGGGCGCCCGACCTTCCTCTCCCGGTCGCAGCCAGGTTTCATTTACTGCAATGATGTCACAATTGTGTTTATCAAAAGCTACCAACAACTCGTCGTGCTTGGTGCCTAGAGAACATGGATTTATGAGGCCAATTTTAAATTTTTTGTTCTTATGCATTTTCATATTGTAAAGGCTTCACTTTATACTTATTATTGATTTTATAGTTATGAAAACATAAACTTGTATTTAATATATTATTATAAACTAAGTTAGGATAAAAATATGACTTAAAATAAATTAAAATTTTAAATAAAGTAATTAAATAATATGCATAATTAATACTAGATAAATTTATAATTAACTCCAAAAATGTTATATATTTGATAGCACTGAAATAACGTAATACTAGTTCTAAGTAGATGCCGACGTACACACCCAACACAATATAATATAGGAAAACGCAATCAAAATAATAATAGTATATAATATTTTGGTATACGGTGTTAAACAACACACCTCTCCGCCATACTAAAACCAAGTGAGCTACAACTGACACAATCATTGTATATAAAATTCTAGTGTTTTTAATGCAGCTTAGGCCAGTTATAAAATATCTTGCCAATACAAAAAACCTGTTTTCATAGAATAAATAACAGTATAGTAATATTAACCATGTAGTCTTATAAATAACAATAATAATCCATTTTATATTACTAATACAATATGTTGCACAGAGGCCTAAAATTATAAAAACAAAACATAATACAAATACATGGGAAAAATAAAAACAAGCTACTGTCCAACAGCATCTACACCAAAAATTCGGCTTAGGTCATGGTCTGACTTGATGCGGTATACCATAGAACCCGGGTCACGGCGTGCAAAGATGCGGCCCCTTCTCGTCCATATATATTTCCAATTTAGGCGGCGGCTCTCTTCACGGGCCTTATAAAATAACGCACGATTAAAATTCGACAAATGTTCGTTTATGTATATGCGCTGCGGAGGACCCTCCAGAATGCCTGTAGTGTCAAGGCCACGCCGCACACGAGCCGCTCTGAGGATGCTGTCTCTCACCGTCGTGCGGGCCAGGCGAACAATGATAGGTCTGGATCGCTGCAGTTGTTCGCCTATAATAGTAGGTTTTTTGGGCCCTTTACGCGTGACAGTTACTATTTCACGGTGATCTACATCTATGCCTACTTTCTTAAAAACCAAACCAACTATATGCTCTGTATTCTCCCCCGCAGTTTCTGGCAGGCCTGTAATCTGTACATCGTTTATCAGGCTCTCCTGCTCGCGTTCATTAAGTTGCGATTTTAGGTTGTCGATGAGTTCAGTGACCGCTCGGTCGGGCTCGGGATCAGACGCGCGCGCATCCAGCCGCTCCTCGACCGCAGCCACGCGCAGCTCGACGGCATCCAAACGCTTGTTTGACTCGCATACGCTGGTGTTTAATTTCGTAAACTCCTTCCGAAGGGACTCCATCTCGACGCGGACTGTTGTGATGACTTCCCTAAGGAGTCTTATTTCATCAGCTAGCAGGTTAGGTGGTGAATTAGCTAAGTTCGCGTCTGTGTCCGAGTAAACAGATGAATTATTTGTTTCGGGTGTGCTCGTGTTGGGTGCTTTGCATGTGTGACATGACCATTTTGCAGCATTTTTATGGTCATATTCCCTGGCACATTTGCGAATATGGTAAAGTCCCTTGCAAATGCTACATTTGATACTGTCTGTGACACTGGTGAATTTGCCACATAAGTTACACTTATAATTTGCCATTTTAACTTGTTTTAAAAGTTATTATAAGGAAAAAATATATGTTGATAGTCACAATTTATAGCAACGACGCTCGGCAGTTCAAATTATCGTGGGTACGTTAAAAGTCAAAAACAGCTGACAGTCACTCACTTAAACACAAATTTTTAACACACTTTTTAGAACTTTTACTTTGTACTAAACTTTTTAAATTATACGTCCAAATGTTCACTGTAGTTTAATCTTAAGAAATAAACTGATTCTATTACTTAATTATTTGTTTTAATATTTTAAAATTCAACTTTTAGCTAGAGCTGTGTTGACCCTGTCAAACGTCAAACGTCAAATCCACTCAACTCATTTACATCAACTCCGCCGCGTATTACAATCTCTCGCGGGTGATAAAATTATTATTGGCGCCGACGTCAATGCATCCTCGCCCTTATGGCACGGCCAGCTTAGGTACACTGACCGCGACCGTCGTACCGCTGTAGAAGACTTTATTGCGGAGTTTAACCTCCAAATTCACAACACCCCCGAAGCACCACCTACCTATAGTAGCCCAACGAGCGAATCGTCGATTGACGTCACGCTATCCAGCGCGTACGTCCAGATTAGGCATTGGCGTGTCCTACCTGATGCGTCATGTAGTGATCACCGCTTATTGGTGTACGAGTTTTCTCGTGCGGTCCCGAGTGATACCGTAGTCAATTCTAATGACTATAAATACAACGTAAAGAACGGCGATTGGAATTTATTCCGCTCCCTCATTACCGCTCATGCCGGAGACTTCACTCGGCCGGATTTAAACGTCGATGAGTGCGCGGAAATTATGACAAACACATTTGTTTACTGTGCCGATGTAGCCTTGGGTCGTAGACCTCTTAAAAAAGATCACAACTGTAAATGGTGGAACAGTAACCTTCTTAATCTTCGTCGGGAATTTAGAAGGGCCAGGCGCAAAATCAATAATCTTCGTAAATCTGGCCACGATCGTTCGAATTATAATTACATAATTAGTTTGAATAACCTACGCATTTCAAGGTCATGCTATCGCGCCGCCGTTACGTTAGCGAAAAATAATATGTTGAAGAATGCCGCGAATAGACTGGATAAAGAGGGCCCCTGGTCCTCTTTATACCACGAGCTTAAACCCGGTAGTAGTAATGAGCCAAGCTTTTTCTCAAATATTAAAATTAACAACTCTTACACTTGTAGCTTAGACGAAACGGCGAAGGCATATCTAAACGTTCTCATCCCAGACGACGAGCCCTCCTTGGATGATGAACACCACCGCGACATTAGGAGTAGAATGCTAGACCCCATACATACACCGGCCTCAGATTTACCAACTTCGGAGGAGTTTAGTAAAATAGTAAACCTTTTGCCTATAAAAAAATCTGCGGGCGAGGATAAAATATCGAATATTATGATAAAACAAGCGTGCTTAGCGGCCAGTTCATCGATGCTACATGTTTACAACAGATGTATCGCAGAAGGTATATTTCCAAAAATTTGGCGCACCGGTTGCTTAAAATTAATACCTAAAGCGGGAAACAAACCTCCTGACGACCCAAAATCTTACCGTCCGATAACGTTACTGCCTTGCTTAGGTAAATTACTAGAACGTCTCATCGTACCTCGCCTGCTACCCGGTGGCCCTAAATTTCATAGTCATCAGTTCGGTTTCACCGCCGGGAAATCGACTGTTGACGCGGCTATGGAAGTTAGAAAAATAGTAAATCATTCGGAATCTAAATACGTGGTCGCCATTTCATTAGATATCTCCGGCGCGTTCGATCATGCTTGGTGGCCGATGTTATTATTAAAACTAAAAAATCGAGGTTGCTACTCTAATATTTATGCCATAATACGTTCTTATTTTTTTAACGGTCAAACTAAGCTTCGACTTGGCCATTGTACACACGCCAAAGATTTAACATGCGGCTGCCCTCAGGGCTCTGTTATCTCGCCAAACTATGGAATTTCGGATTTGATGATTTATTAAGTCTTCCCCTACCACCGCTGTGCGTACTAGTTGGCTACGCCGATGACGGTTTTCTCATCGTTCATGCAAATTCACGTTCCGAAATTGAATCTAAAGCCAATGATAGTCTTAATTTAATATCGAGCTGGGGTAAACGTAATCGCCTGAAATTCGCCGCGCATAAAACTTACCAAATTCTTTTAAAAGGGTCCCTTATATCTTCCCCTAGCATTAAACTTGACAATATTAACGTTAAACGCAAACAGTCACTCTGTTATCTTGGTTTTTACTTGGAAAATAAATTTTCATTTTTAGAACATATAATTCAAACCGGTGAGACAGCGAAGCGCAATTTTTACTCCTTTACCAAAATATCTACGTCGACATGGGGCCTCTCCTTCAAAACCCTAAAATTAATTTACACTGCTACTTACCTAGGCAGCATTTGCTACGGGGCCCCCGTGTGGGCCGACAGAGCAACAATCGGCGCGGCTCGTCGCAAGTTGCTACAAAGCCAACGTCTTGCTCTTATATTCTTATGCAAAGCTTACAGGACCACAAGCACCGAAGCCTTACCTGTGTTAGCGGGAGTTTTACCCGTTGACCTTGAGATTCAGCGTCGTGCGACAATTTACTATCATAAAAAAAACATTGACAACCCGTTCTTTTTAAGCGCTCGCGATAAAATTAAAATAGCAAGACTGTTTGAACCTTTAGAAAACTCTGTGCAAAGCCTAATCTCCGAATGGCAGTCACGATGGGACTGTTCCACCAAAGGGCGACACCTTTATAATTTTTTCCCTAATATTCGTGAACGGCTATCCAAACATTGGATGGATATTGATCACTGCGTTTCTTAATTCCTGACCGGTCATGGAAATTTTAAGGCCAAACTTTACGGATTTAAACTAGTAGCATCACCCATGTGCGAGTGCTCGACCGAAGGCAACATGTTTGAACAAACCGCGCATCATGTTCTCTGGGAGTGCAGTCTCTGGCAGGACGAAAGAACTACTATGCTAAACAACCTATTCTGTACATCTGGAGTAGCATACTACGGTGATCTCGTGGACAGCGCTAGGAACTTCCGTGCCTTCAAGCGTTTTGCCACAATTATTATTGGCAACAGTCAATCACAATAAACTCCAATATTAACTTAGCTTTAGCTTAGGAGTCACAATTATTAACCTTATTTCCGTGGTGCTCCCCCTTAAGTTCTTTGACTTTCGGTCATTGCAACTTTGTGCTGTCTCCCGCTTTTATGGGGAGGGAAATTGGAATCTTCCTACTCCTCCTATTTTCTTCTGATTAATTTCGTTGCGGGTCCCAAGACAGTATTAGCATGTCCCTCGGGCTCCCTGAGATCATATCAAAGGGTTTTCGTGGTTGGATGCCGCTGTCGATCCTGGCGACACAGGAGATACAGTGGTGGGAATGTGTGGTGGGCCAAAGCCCGTTAAAAAAGCATAATAATTATTCATTTCATCATTTATTTTTAATTTTAGTTATTCGTACATTTTAGAAGAATGACTTAGGGAGATCGCAGACGACAGACTTTTGTGCGATCAAAGTCTGCGGCTTACATACATTCCGCATGGCGCGCGCCATCAGATTGTATGGAAGCCGCAGACTTTAATCGCACAAAAGTCTGTCGTCTGCGATCTCCCTTAACCATTCAACATACAATTCGACAAGGCTGTTACGAGGGCTGCTATTTATGTATCCGGAATTAAAAAAAGAAACAAACATATATCATTTAATATGGTTTTATTGCTTGTCAAAATATTCGCCGCGATGATCGACACACTTTTGCATACGCAGGGGCACGTTTTGGAGATACCTCAATCAGAATGGAAAAAGTACTATGAAAATTGGTTAATTTTCATAGCACTTTTTCCATTCTGATTGAGGTATCTCCAAAACGTGCATTTTGAACGCATCAACAGCCTCTTCGCGGCTCGAAAAACGTTGACCACGTAATTTGTTCTTCGCGTATGGAAATAAAAAGAAATCGTTAGGTGCCAAATCAGGGCTGTACGGCGGATGACCAGTCAATTCGATCTTTTGACCCTCCAAAAACTGAGTTGTTTCAGCTGAGGTGTGACAGCTAGCATTGTCGTGATGTAATATGATTCTGCGTTGTCGGTTGTCCTTTCTTATTTCTTCAAAGACTTCTGGTAAACAAATGGTCGTATACCATTCAGAATTAACCGTTTTACGATTCTCTAATGGCACTGTAGCCACATGTCCATTAATTCCAAAAAAACAGGCGACCATTTGCTTCAAAGTACTTTTTGCACGAGTAACTTTTGTTGGTTTCGGCTCATCTTGGAACACCCACACCGTTGACTGTTGTTTAGTTTCGGGGTCATATGCATAGATCCAAGATTCATCACCTGTGTAGATATTATAAACGGCTTTTTACGTACCACGGTTGTATTTTTTTATCATTTTTTTGCACCAATCGACACGAGCCCGTTTTTGATCGATTGTCAAGTTGTGCGGAATCCAACGCGAACATATTTTTTTACAGCCAAATGTTCGTGTAATATCTTATGTATGCTCGTCATACTTATGCCTAAGGACGCCTCTATCTCGCGATATGTAACATGACGATCACGCATTATTAGTTCCCGCACAGCATCTATATTTTGTGGGACAACAGCTGTTTTTGGGCGACCTTCTTTATTTTCATCCGTGAGCATAGACCGCCCACGATTAAACTCACTGTACCAGTGATAAACAGTGGTTTTTGATGGTGCTTCATCTCCAAAAGTTGCGGTGAGTTGAATAAAGCACTGTTGTTGATTTAGCCCACGCCGAAAATCGTAGTAAATCATTGCACGAAAATGTTCACGCGTTAAATCCATGGCAAATGAAGACACGCAATTTTCAAAATGACGCCACAATGGAAAAATAATTGACAGTCACATGAAACAAAATGTATTCTTCAACCAAAGAGTTCTATTTTCAAATGTTGTAATTACTTTTTAAATATTGTTCTTGTAAGTGGCCAGTTCCGGATACATAAATAGCAGCCCTCGTATGTATATGAACGTGGCGAGAAAAGGAACTAACGCTTCTATCATACAAAAACGTCATTTTTGACAGTTCTCTTTTACCAGCAGCGCCCATTGACATCATTGACATATTCATTTAAAGCCTTGTCGAACTGTACAACAACGCGCTGTCATTTAATGATTTTTTAACTATTTATTTTTCTTTTGCAAAAAAATGCAAATCCATTTTTTCTCAAATTTCTTAAAGAGGGCCGTTTTGTTTTTTTTAATATATATATATTTTGTGTAAGTAAATAGCTAATATTCTATAAAACATTCCTGTGGCTGTACTTCTATAATGAGCCGGGAAGTAGATTAAAAGCTAGACTGAAAATTCTGCCGAAAGGTGGCGTCCAGCGTCATACTGCACTATGGCACAGAATATATAAGTATTATAGTATCAAACTATGGCCAAAATTCGCTAAATAGTGGAAATAATCGACATTGTATTATGGGAACAACACCCTAGAATCATTTTACCCATAACACATTAATACACAAGAACAATAATTATTACAATTGCCTAATATTGCATCCGGCCCTTTGAAACCACTGTCTAATGAAAGATAGTCTCAAGTCTGGCTATATTTTAGTCGGACGAGAGTTAAACCCAGTGTGAAAATATGTATGAAAAATTATTCATTTATTTGACGCGGACGAAGTCGTGGGCAATAGCTAGTGAGAAATATATATCCAACAGATTAATATACCCTTTCTACATCTGTTTGTTAAGGATAGCTCCATAAAGTAATGTTAATTACTATTGATTTTGTGAACATAAGGTGCAAAAAAAAATATATATACTAAAATAATCATAGCTCAGCTCCGATATTATTTAGAACAATTTTTATTACTGATATATGTTTCTCTAATGTAGTGCTACAAAATAGTTATGGTTTTATCCCTGGCCGCTGGAAAAAAAAATGACGCCACGCCAAATGACGTACAAAGTTACCCAATGCCCTTTAATGATTATTTTAAAATTTTAAACATACTGTCAACTCCCTTATTGAAATCTGTCAAATCCATCTCGCCTCGCCCCCTTGTTATGTCAATGCTCGCCTCGCCTCGTCGCGATGCGGTCTGAATTGACCCTTAGACGACACGACGTCTAGGTCGGGGGTTGTAAATTCAAGTTTTTTTATGGTTTGCATAATCTTTAGATAAATATTTTTATACGAGCATAATATTATCCTTTTCCAAAATTGTAAATGACTTGGGAAGACTCGTAATTGGCCCGCCCGGGGTTATCTCCCTGTAACACGTGTACCTGGACGCCGTCCATGTTGAACTGCCAGTAGCTGGCGCGGGTGAGCGGCACGTAGGTGAAGTCGCCGCGGTGGTGCGCCGGGTCCGACCCGCCCAGGATTATCTCGCCGCCCTGCGCCGCCGCCGGGTCCCTGGAAACCATAAAATTAGGTCACTTGTATGCTGGAGTGGAATATAATGAGAAAATTGAAAGTATCTATATGAAGTATCTACCTGATATATATCAGTATCAGTGGAAAATTACATTTATAATGTAATTTTCCACTGATACTGATAAAAGTTACACAATTTATATGTCACCAGATGAATCCCGCAACTCCGTTGCGCCAAAATTTATTTATCGCGCGGGAACCGTACATATTCCGGGATAAAAAATATCCTATGTTCTTTCCCGGGATTTAAAGTAAGTATCAATTTTCATCAAAATCGTTTCAGCGGTTTGGATGTGAAACAGACAGACACACTTTCGCATTGATAATATTAGTGAGGACGTTTCGTTACAATATGTTTGTTCTCGACTATTAAGCGTGTTTTCCACCGTGTGTGACGAGGACAAACATCGTCTAGTTTGTGCATTGTTGGAAAAAAATTTCTTAGTGAGGGCATTAAACAACGGCTAACCACAACTGTACAATTTAGTTGGTTATCTTCAGGAATAAATATGTCAAAAATATCACTCGGCAGACGAGCACAAGTGTCGACAAGATGTCTGCTATGTAATATGTGATTACTTGATTAGGAAATGTAATGGGATGTGACTGACCTGTTGAGATAGAAGGAGAAGACGGGTTTGACAAGTCCTTGCGCCACCATGTTGTCGAACACCGGCGTCACGCCGTCCACGCTGATGCTGGGAACACACGGGGTTAACATTAATAAGTGCCTTTTATTTATTGTGGAAAACCAACAGCTTAAATTAAAATACAACAGAAAGCCAATAATAGGTTTTAACCGTTAGACACGTCAGACAAATGAAGCTATCCTGTCCTGTTGATTAAAATAAAACACATCTCTCGTAACAATCAGTGAAAGTGCACTCAAATCTGAGTATTTTTGCTATGTCACAACTTTTTATTTAGGTTTCCTTTATATTTACGTTGATAACTAATTGCATCTTGCGCTGCGACGTAACATGTGGATGATAAGGCTGCCTTCACATTAAGTCGCGCGGCTGCCGCGGCCGCACTACTCGCGACTTAAGGTGAACGCAGATTTGGGCCGCACCGCACGCACCGCAGTCGCCGCATTCGAATTCTTTATATGAAGTTATAGGCAAGCTCGCATACCTACCTACCCGCGCCGCAGTCTTCGCAACTTCATAATAATATGAAGAATTGCGAATGCGGCGACTGCGGTGCGTGCTGTGCGGCCAAATCTGCGTTCACCTTTAATGTGAAGGCAGCCTAAGTAAAAGAGCATACCGGCGATGACTCGAGGAGACCATTGACCTTACACTATCAGCTAATTTCGAAACTATTATTAAACAATTGAAGTCGCGAGTTCATGAACCGTATAACTAACATTTTATAACTTAAGGACAATCACTCATTTTTCCCTCATAATTTGAACAAGCCTTGTAACTTACCTACTTTATCATCTAGCTAATATATCTAGCTTTACATAGAATCCACATTCTTTATATTTCAAATCATTTTCTCCGCCCTAAAGCCTCCATTTATGCAAAAAAACGGCAAATTTTTAACTGTTACTTGCCTGCTTCACCCACTAGCGTCTTCAATTACTCTATTAAAATACTAAATCTGTATAAAAATTAATATAATTTCCAAATTGAACACTAGAGGGAAGGGCTTACCTACCTGCTAAAGGCCATGCCGAGGATGCCATCGAACTTGGCGGCGACGAAGGCCAGCCCCGGCTCCGACAGCGCTTCCGCGAACACCTGCCATCAGCCAAACAAGACAAGCTCAATACGAGTCTACTGCCAATATTAATTTATATTTTGCCTCCAAGATATACATGTTTGAAAAATGTCAGTAATTGGGAAATCGAAAATAATATTGTGTTTTTGGCCCGCATAAAGAAAGGTCGAGTACCGCCGGACTCTTAGTCTATATACTCTAGTAAAAAACATTCACTAACATTGTATTATTTTAATCAGCTCTGGATTTATGTATAGGCGGTATTTGCCATGGCCAATGAACGGCAGCGTCCTATGGCGTCCTAGTGGCAAAATTAAAATGGCCTTTAATCTATATACTAAAATATAAAACCGGCCCTGCCTTAACGTTATTTGTGTTTGGTTCTCCCCGTGTGCGGTGTTGGCGGTACCTGTTTGACGGCGAGTCCGCCGACTGTGACGGTGTCCCCGGAGAGGAAGCCGGACAGGCTGCCGGAGCCGTAGTGGATCGCGAACTCCGTGCCGTTCCGCTCGTACGTCGACGACTTGCTGCTGTCGTACTTGTTGTGCAGCACTAGAAACAACATACACACACAATATAAAATAAGGGGGCAAACGACCAAATCACCTGATGGAAAGCAACTACCGTCGTCCATGCAGGGCACTCGCAACATTAGAAGAGCTGCAGGTGCGTTGCCGGCCTTTGTTTATACACTGTCTAACGGCCTATCTTTGATTTGATTTGATTTCTTTGATATAATTGATTTGATCTATCTCTGGTTTTGCCCTACTAGAGATAGGAATAGCTCACATTAGACATTAGCGACATAATATATTTTATGTCAATTCAATGTTAGCTGTGATCGGTTGTATGTCAAACCAGAGATAGATTGAATATTGGGAACGGCCGTAAGTGTCTGTTGCCTCTTCACGCATTAACCGCTAAACCGCAGGGCTATCACGTAAAAATAGCGATCAACAATCCACTAGCATTAATCGCGCGAGCGATTGCAGGGTACGAGGGCTGCTATTTATGTATCCAGAATTAAAAAAAGAAACAAACATATATCATTTAATATGGTTTTATTGCTTTTCAAAATATTCGCCGCGATGATCGACACACTTTTGCATACGCTGGAACCAATTTTCATAGCACTTTTTCCATTCTGATTGAGGTATCTCCAAAACGTGCATTTTGAACGCATCAACAGCCTCTTCGCGGCTCGAAAAACGTTGACCACGTAATTTGTTCTTCGCGTATGGAAATAAAAAGAAATCGTTAGGTGCCAAATCAGGGCTGTACGGCGGATGACCAGTCAATTCGATCTTTTGACCCTCCAAAAACTGAGTTGTTTCAGCTGAGGTGTGACAGCTAGCATTGTCGTGATGTAATATGATTCTGCGTTGTCGGTTGTCCTTTCTTATTTCTTCAAAGACTTCTGGTAAACAAATGGTCGTATACCATTCAGAATTAACCGTTTTACGATTCTCTAATGGCACACTGTAGCCACATGTCCATTAATTCCAAAAAAACAGGCGACCATTTGCTTCAAAGTACTTTTTGCACGAGTAACTTTTGTTGGTTTCGGCTCATCTTGGAACACCCACACCGTTGACTGTTGTTTAGTTTCGGGGTCATATGCATAGATCCAAGATTCATCACCTGTGTAGATATTATAAACGGCTTTTGACGTACCACGGTTGTATTTTTTTATCATTTTTTTGCACCAATCGACACGAGCCCGTTTTTGATCGATTGTCAAGTTGTGCGGAATCCAACGCGAACATATTTTTTTTACAGCCAAAAGTTCGTGTAATATCTTATGTATGCTCGTCATACTTATGCCTAAGGACGTCTCTATCTCGCGATATGTAACATGACGATCACGCATTATTAGTTCCCGCACAGCATCTATATTTTGTGGGACAACAGCTGTTTTTGGGCGACCTTCTTTATTTTCATCCGTGAGCATAGACCGCCCACGATTAAACTCACTGTACCAGTGATAAACAGTGGTTTTTGATGGTGCTTCATCTCCAAAAGTTGCGGTGAGTTGAATAAAGCACTGTTGTTGATTTAGCCCACGCCGAAAATCGTAGTAAATCATTGCACGAAAATGTTCACGCGTTAAATCCATGGCAAATGAAGACACGCAATTTTCAAAATGACGCCACAATGGAAAAATAATTGACAGTCACATGAAACAAAATGTATTCTTCAACCAAAGAGTTCTATTTTCAAATGTTGTAATTACTTTTTAAATATTGTTCTTGTAAGTGGCCAGTTCCGGATACATAAATAGCAGCCCTCGTATAAAAACAATGGTGTCATCAGTCATGTATAGCGATCGATTGCAATCATATTGTTTTGGCTGATACGTGATACGAGATTGCGATTTTGGAGCAATTATCGCGCAATAATTGCTGTCGCATTGCTCTCGCAAGATACATATACGTACGCCGGTTTTGCTGAAATCTGATGTGGAATAAAGTATACATGTTAAAGATAAGCCAGCCTTAGCACTAATGGAATTGATCAAACCCTTTTTGGAAGAGGTCAGTTTCAATCACTGTAACTGAACTTGTAATGGTTTTTTTTAACCGACTTCCAAAAAGGAGGAGGTTATATGTTCGTCGGTTTTTTTTTTTTTTTTGTATGTTCAACCGTAACTTCGCCGTTTATGGACCGATTTTCATGATTCTTTTGTTGTTGTACAGGGTTGAATCCGAGGTTGGTACCATGTTCACAAAAGTGGTGATCTGATGATGGGATCCATGAGGAATCGAGGGGACTCCTTGAAATTTATATGAGAACATATGGTGATTTTGATTTTTTCTGAAGTATTTCAGGCATATACTACCAAAAAGTAAGATTTTGCACCAGGATGTACCCTGGTTCTGAAGGTACCCAACAGAACTTTTGAATCCTTATAGATACAAGTTTGAGGATTTTGGCTTTATTTAAACTACTTCAAGCAAAAGCTACATTATTTCTGCTGAACATAGGCTAAATATTATTTTGGAAAAAATAGGGTTTCGTAAGATATTTGGGTTTTTCGGACGCCAGGTGAAAAAATCAACCAGAAAAGTTACTTATTTTGCGTACGCTGCCGAAACTATAAAAGATAGAACCATAAATGTTCTAAGTAATTATAGATCTTATAAATATCTACAAAAAAGTCCGTGACACACTGTACTTATCTATGTCGAGTGAGGCACAATAACCATTTTTTTATTTAAAAATCTTGATTTTTTTTTGACTACATTTAAACGCGTTTATTTTACTCATGCTATTAATCCTTATCAAAATAAAATATTTCATCACTAAGTACAGCTTATGTAGATAAAATTTGGTCTTTGCATTATTCAAATTGGACGTTTGGTTTTGAAATAATGGCGAAATTAAAATATTAAGATAGTGGGCGTCACCAAGCGGGGATGCGCGTGCGGGAAGGAAGACAATCTGTGCAGTGTGCACTGTGCACCCTTCGGATAATGACTGCGTCCGCGTCGTCGATGTCAGTGTCGCCGGAGTCTGTGAATTGACCTGGGAATCATTTTGCTGGCCGAGTCTTTCCTGTGTAGGCTTTTTGCAGCCGTATTGCATGTCCACGCGGGCGGAGCCGCGGGCGACCGCTAGTAATATGTACATTGTACAACTGACAACAAGCTATATAATATAGCCTTGTCGTCTCATAATTATTATGTAACTAAAAAGGGTAAAATTATTATTTTTTAACAAAAAATTAAAACCGACTCCCAAGGTAAAAAACAAAAGTAATACTTATTTATAATCTAAAAAGAATCAAATAATTCTTATTCCTTATTATAGTGGCGTCTTCATGAAGACTTCGCCTAAACCTCAACTATATTTTCTGTACTCAATCTTCATGCTTTTGAAGTCGGTACCAGCTTACCTTAGCGTAAAATTTGCTATGTCAAGGATCTCAAAACTTTTCCGGGCTGGTACCGACTTCAAAAGTACGAAGATTGAGTACAGAAAATATAGTTGAGGTTAAGGCGCAGTCTGAAGACGCCACTATAATAAGGAATAAGAATTATTTGATTCTTTTTAGATTATAAATAAGTATTACTTTTGTTTTTTACCTTGGAAGTCGGTTTTAATTTTTTGTTATTAAGTATAATATGATCCACTTTCTTTCAATTTGTATTATAAATAAAATGTATTTGAATGGAAAAACAAAAATATGTTATAACTTATAAGTTATAACTTACAATAATATAGATATTGTATATACAAAAAAAATCGAGATATTTGCAGACTCCTTGAGTATGTCATATGTGGGACATGATATTATGTAGTACATATTTGTATCATGTATGTATAAAACATGTTTTATTGTTTTATTTTTATCAGTTGTATAGGTCATACACCTGCTATCACATTGCTTAAATAAATACATGTGTATACTGTGTAAACTTTACATAATGTTGCTGCATATTATCTATACTAATATTATAAATGCGAAAGTATCTCTGTCTGTCTGTCTGTCTGTTTGTCTGTCTCGCTTTCACGCCAAAACTACTGAACCGATTGTAATGAAATTTTGTACACAGATAGTCTAAAGCCTGAGAAAGGACATAGGCTACTTTTTAACTGGAAAAAGAGGTTGTAAGGGGGTGAAAATGCGTAAATTTATTCAAATTAAGTTCCAAAAATTCATAACAGATGGCGCTAAGAGTCGCCTACATCTCGCTATCGCTTGCTCATAAGTCTTTCTATAAGAGGTGGCACCATACTGAGTTACGTTTTTCGATTCTTTCGATTGTTATACACGTTATTAAAAACTCACTACTCAGTACTAATAATTTATCTAATTGCAGTGACGTAACCTTAAACCTACCAATGATAAATAGTTTATGGGTAAAGCTAAAGTTGTGTAATGGGGGGCTAAATAAGCTTTAAATTTGGTAGAAATAAAGTTTACCTAATTAAAAAAATGAAATATTATGTGCACACTGCCAGCCCCGGATCTTCAATTTTTTTAGGCGGGGCAAAAACTGATAAATGCCGCCCCGCCTACCTACTTATTTTTATTTTCACCTTTATCTATACTAATCTATACTTAATATTATAAAGCGGAAGAGTTTGTTAGTTTGTTTGTTTGAACGCGCTAATCTCAGGAACTACTGGTCCGATTTGAAAAATAATAATTCTTTCAGTGATAGATAGCCCATTTAACGAGGAAGGCTATAGGCTATATTTTATCACGCTAATACTAATAGGAGCGAAGAAATAGAGGAAAGTGTGGAAAAAACGGGGGGAAATTATTTGAAAGGGCTTATTTGAACGCGGTAATCTCAAGAACTACTGGCCCGATTAGAAAAATTATTTTAGTGTTAGATAGCCCATTTACCGAGGAAGGCTATAGGCTATATTTTATCACGCTAAGAGTAATAGGAGCGAAGGAATAGAGGAAAATTTTGAAAAAACGGAGGAAATAATTTGAAAGGGCTTATCTCACGAACTACTAGAGCAATTTTTATGTTATTTGGCACATATGAAGAATAGACCACGTGAAAGGACATAGGTTTCTTTTTTTGCGGAAAAATGTACGGTTTCCGTGACATTCCTAAATTAAGCGGGCGAAGCCGCGCGGAACATCTAGTAATATTATAATTCTGCAGAGTTTGTTTGTTTGTTTGAACGCGCTAATCTCAGGAACTACAGGTCCGATTTAAATAATTCTTTTACTGTTGGATAGCCCATTTATCGAGAAAAGCTATAGACTATATTTTATCACGCTAAGACTAATAGGAGCTAAGAAATAGAGGAAAATGTGGAAAAAACGGGGAGAAATTATTTGAAAGGGCTTATTTGAACGCGCTAATCTCAGGAACTACTGGACCAATTTGAAAAATTCTTTTACTGTTGGATAGCCCATTTATCGAGAAAGGCTACAGGCTATATTTTATCACACTAAGACTAATAGGAGCAAACAAATAGAGGAAAATGTGGAAAAAACGGGGGGGAAATATTTAAAAGGGCTTATTTGAATGCGCTAATCTCAGGAACTACTGGTCCGATTTGAGAAATTCTTTCAGTGTTAGATAGCCCTTTGATCGAGGAAGGCTATATTTTATCACGCTAAGACTAATAGGAGCGAAGAAATAGATAAAAATGTCGAAAAAACGGGGGAAATTATAATATGAAAGGGCTTATTTGAACGCGTTATAGTTCCTGAGATTAGCGCGTTCAAATAGAGCGCGCTAATCTCAGGAACTACTGTGGGCCGATTCTGTATCGTACATTTGTGAGTTAATCACTGAGTTACTAACGAAACGGAGGAGTGAGCAACGGAAAGTCTCACTTTTGTATGCAAGAGAATACAAAAAGTGGCACTTTCCGTTACTCACTCCTCCGTTTCGTTACTAACTCAGTTATTAACTCACAAATGTACGATACAGAATCGGCCAGCTGGTCCGATTTGAAAATTTCTTTCAGTGTTAGATAGTCCATTTATCGAGGAAGGCTATAGGCTATATTTTATCACGCTAAGACTGATAGGGACGAAGAAATAGAGGAAAATGTCGAAAAAACGGGGGAAATTATATGAAAGGGCTTATTTGAACGCGCTAATCCCAGGAACTACTGGTTCGATTTGAAAAATTCTTTCGGTGTTAGATAGCCCGTTTATTAAAGAAGGTTTATCACGCTAAGACTAATAATAAATAGAGGAAAATGTGGAAAAAAACGGGGGGAAATTATTTGAAAGGGCTTATTTGAACGCGCAAATCTCAAGAACTACTGGTCCGATTTAAAAAAATCTTTCAGTGTTAGATAGCCTATTTATCGAGGAAGGCTATAGGCTATATTTTATCACGCTAATGCTAAGTACTCACATACGGTTTTGCTCGATAGTTTTACTCGAAATCGAGCAAAAACCACCGTGTGGACCGTAAAACTCACAGCTCGAAGGCTCGCATCGAGCCAGTTTGAAGGCTCGAATCGAGCCGGCTTGACAAATTTTTTGACACTAGTTTTTTATTATTCGTAGCTAATTTCCTTCGAACTGGAGTAAAACTATCGAGCATTGCTGCATGTGTGGTTGAAAGCCCGAGTCGTGGGTTTTACTCTACGTGACTGCTCGATCGAGCAAAACCGTATGTGAGTACTTACACTAAGACTAATAGAAGCGGAGAAATAGAGGAAAATGTGGAAAAACGGGGGAAATTATATGAAATTGCTTATTATCTTAAGAACTACTGGAACAATTTTTATGTTATTTGGCAAACAAGAAGAATAGACCGCGTGAAGGGACATAGGCTATTTTTTTGCGGAAAAATGTACGGTTGCGTGAAATTCGTAAATTACGCAAGCAAAGCCGCGCGGAACATCTATACAATTATAATAAAATCGTAGGAAAGTCAATTCTGTACATTGAATATTTTTGTAGAATAAATAATACTTGGGATGTGAACTACTATGCAAACGCGAAGTCGCGGGCAACAGCTAGTCATCCATATAATTTCGCGTATTTTGAACTATGCCTAGCCTACGCGCTTCGCGAATAATAAAATATTTTCGTACAGCACGTCTCACTCCGCGCTCAGGGTACCTATCGGTCAAGTTGATATGGCCATGTAATTGCTGTACTTGTGCTATTATTTATTTCGTGGTCAAAGTTAAATAATGAGTTATCCATTGGTCCGTGAAGTGTGAATTTGGCCGCCCCCTGAATCTGCCACCCGGGGCATGGGCCCCGGCTTGCCCCCCCCCCCCCCCCCTAAAAAGCTTTTAAATTTGACACCAATTTTGTTGACACCGCGCGCTATAAACTGAAGTCCACGCGGACGAAGTCGCGGGCAACAGCTAGTAACAACATAAAAACAACATTGCAAGACGTATGTGTACTCTTTCTCATTTTAAAAAAGATAAGCTAAATAAATGCTGTTCTTCACTAAACTTACAGCATAGCATTAAAATGCTTTATGTTATGTGACTTCAAGAGACTGCAGCTAAACATTTCATCGTAATAAGTCATAAATATCCGCCAACTAGATGTTACATAGTGTCCCTTTCTCATAATACAAAAAAGAGGAGATAAACTGACACGACAGGCGTGAGATCAGAAAACATGACCCACGTTTTAACATCCACCGTAGATGATCCTTTTTGCCAGATACTTGGGTTCATTAGGCTAACCAAACTTGCAAAACAACTTTTCTTTCTGTCCAGCGCTGGAATTTAACCCACATGGCACATCCTCTGACGAGAGCCAAGCTCAAATCACTACTGTCATAGTATCTGTTTTGTGTCAAAAACATTAATTCATGCTTAACTAAGCAAAACTTAACTTTCGTTTATGAATAACGAATTTTTAAACATTTCTTTAAGCTTAATTACTTGATACTTAAGATGTTAATTAACAATTTTTTATGAATAAGGCAGTAGATCACAAAGTCTATTTGATAATCTGTGTCGTTATGTCGGTGTATACATACGGCAAGCGATGTTGGTGTAGTGGCACTTCTTGCTGGGCACCCACAGGTTGGAGGAGCCGGTGTCGAACACCACGCGGAACGTCTGCGGCGGCGTGCCGATAGAGATCGGCCCGTAGTACTGCGCCTGAGGAGTAAATGGTTATGTTTAGTTACCAGTCTAAGGATCAAGTATATCATAAATGCCATTATTTTGCAGGTAAACATTAGGACGGTGACTAATAATCATGAATGCAAAACTATTAGCAACATCTCATTTTTTTTTGTTATCTTTCGTTATTCACGGTCCGAACTTTGACATTTTGCTGAAGATTAGTCATTAATCATTACTCATTAGCTATGTCCACACTGTGCACTTTCATCTTCAATTTTCGTCATCTTCACAGAACAATAAAAACAGATTGTTCTGTGGTCATCTTCTTATTCATTCAACTTTCATATTGGCGCATTCATTAATTGAATGTGTCAACGAACGCAACGCCAACATTGTCCTTAAAGAACAAAGCGAAAGTTTTGGATACGGTCAGAGGGCATGCGTCGCGGGCATGCCTCACGTGCGCTGTTGACTGCGCTATGATGCATGCCCTTAATGAACAAAAAAAGGCACAGTGTGGACATAGCTATTAGTCATCATTAGCAAACTTAATGTGAATTTCAAAAACAATGTCGAACTTGTCTAACTTGAAATGGCGCACTTCACTATTTCACTAGTTAGAATTTTTTACTGTAAATACTAGAAAGGGCCGCGTCATTTGTTGGATAATGTCCATATTATGTATTTTTATACTTAACCATAATATACTAAAAACTAACATGTCAAAATATATCAGTTTTCAATTCTAAGCAATTCTCCTCTCTTACTAAGCTGTTAAGGACATTATTTTGTAGTGTGTAGGTAAGACGTATAATATATTATAGTATGCCTAAGTTTATAACGCGTATTGTCAGTGTTTAATGAGCATTGAGCAGTAAGCGACCCTGCCAGGATTACATCAATTTTCATGCAAATATAATTTATTTTATTTAAAAAATTCATTGCATGTAAATTGTTTTCTATCCTGAATGGTAATTGTTAATGGAAATAAGAATTTACAGAGTGTGTTGTGGACTTTCTATAGTTTTGACTACTTTATAGAATCCATAGTAACATTCTTGTAACTTTGGATCTAGAAAGATACTACTTTCTAAAGCAAAAAAGACGAATGAACTGAGACATAATTGTTAAAAAATTAAAAGATAAATCTATATTTTCTGTATTTAAATTCCGAATGATACTGTTTGATTGCAATTTGCAATAACCGTACACAGTTATAGAAATTATAGATGTATTGTGTGATATGTCACTCATACTGGCAGTGAGCGTGTAACCTCACAAGTGCGGTGATAAGCCAATTATAGCAGAAGGTTATCAAGTGACCACAACTAGCATCACATTATTATTTGCTATTACTAGATAAAAACAACTTGTAGCCATTGCACTTTGTCCTAAAATCTTTCTATTGTCTTTTTGACCGACTTCCAAAAAGGAGGAGGTAATATGTTCGGCTGTATGTATCTTTTTTTTTTTTTGTATGTTCCACGATTACTCAGCCGTTTGTGGTCTGATTTTCAAAATTCTTTTTGTGTTGTATAGGGTTTAACTCGAATTTGGTACCATGTTCACAAAAGTGGTGATCTGATGATGGGATCCTTGAGGAATCGAGGGGACTTCTTGAAATTTGTATGGAAACATATAGTGATTTCGATTTTTTCTGAAGCATTCGAGGTAAACGCTACCAAAAAGTAAGACTTCGCACCAGGTTATACCCTGGATCCGAAGGTACCGAACAGAACTTTTGAATGCTTATAGGTACAGGTTCAGGGATTTCGGCGTTGTTTAAACAACTGAAAGCATAAGCTAATACATCAATTTGATTAATCATCATCATCACAACCATCATTATACCATGGGTCATCACACTATGACCCAATTATTGGTACTTTTCGTGATATTTTGCATCGAAGCAGACATTTTTGATAATGATTTCGCTGTTTGTGGACCGATTTTCAAAATTCTCGTGTTGTTGTATAGGATATAATCTTAATTTTTTATAACAATTACGAAAGTGGTGAGCTGATGATGGGATCTATGAGCAATCGAGGAAAATCCTTGAATTTTATCAAAACACTCATAGTGGTTAAAATGTTGTTTCTAGTAAGTTAAACATATGTTACGAATAAGAGAAATTTTATACGAAGGTGTCTCTTGGTCCAAAGGCACTGAACAGAACTCCTGAATCTTTAAAGATAAAAGTATGGAAATTGCAGCATCGCTTAGATAACTGCAAGCATTTACCACAATTTCGCTTACAGTGACATAATGTGAATAGTTAACATTCGTATTGGTTATTTACGCATAAAGCCTAATTTTGTAGATACTTAACTAAAAAGAGTAAAATTATTATTTTTAACAAAAAATTAAAACCGACTTCCAAGGTTAAATAACTCTTACCCTTTAATAGTGCCTTTTTCAGAATTCGTCTCAATCTCAACTATTTCTGTACTGTATACTACAATCTTCATTACTTTGAAGTCGGTACCAGTCCCAAAAGTTTCAGATAATCTGACATTACTGAACTCACGATTAAATTAGCTGGTACCGACTACAAAATAATGAAGATTGTAGTATACAGTACAGAAATAGTTGAGATTTAGAGGAATTCTGAAAAAGGCACTATTAAAGGGTAAGAGTTATTTAATACTTTTTAGTTCATATTACTATTGTTTTTACCTTGGAAGTCGGTTTTAAGTTTTTGTTAAAAATAATAATCTAAAAATATATTTACGTTAGAATCAGTTATTCTACAAAAACATTTTGAATTACCTATGTAGGATATGAGAGATTTTTATGGAAGATTTTTTTATACATACATCTAAGTAGTTAGACAGGGGCTCGGGTGTGGGGCCCCCCAGGCCATACTTGATCCTCGTAGTCTCCAACTCCGTGCCAACTTCACGGAGATGGTTGCGGACAGTTTTCATTCGATACAACGGTATTCTGGAAGAATTGAGTAGTAACCAAACTTATTGTCTAAATATTTTTTGTATTAGTCTACTAACTTTTCTCGTATTCCTCGTGTAATTTAAAAGTGACTAGGAGGAAGTGAGCGCCTGCATGCCAGTGTGTTTTCCTGAAAGTTCCATATTTTTGTTTACAATAAAATACATTACCGCACAAACTCATATGCATATGCGGACGCTGTAAGCCCCAGCAACAGCAGAATTATGCATTCCTTCATTTTGTATTCACACTCTCTTGAAGATATTTATTCCAGAATACCTGCAAAAGTGATTAATTAGTAATTCATTGATGTGCAAAATGACTTTAATAATACTGCGTATAAAGAAATTAAATTACTTTGTAATCAAAGTCGCGATGGACTAGCGGCTTATGACGAGACAAAATCACAATTAATAAACAATGTTTTTATCGTAACTAGAAAACAAATCAATAATAAAAACGACTTATCACGGTTGTGACACACACGGAACATCAAAACAAATTGGAAAAGAACTGTCAAGTTTCAACTGTCAAGTAATGACACTTTTGCAATGCTACCAATTACCATCCTCTTGAAACTGCCAACTTCACAAAACTTATGGCCAAAATCGAGTAAAAGAATCGATTTAAATAGTAGATTTTAGTTTATATAAATACCATACCATCCTCATCACCTTGATGAGTGGCAGTCTTCCACAGTGCGTTTTTCGCGTAACTTTCTTCCGCGCACTGTAAAACTCTGGAACGAACTGTCACCAGCAGTATTTCCGGACCTATACGACCTGCAAACCTTCAAGAAAAGAGCGTATTCCCTCTTAAAAGGCCGGCAACGCATCTGCAGTTCTTCTGATGTTGCGAGTGTCCATGGGCGACGGTAGTTGCTTTCCATCAGGTGACCCGTTTGCTCGTTTGCCCCCTTATTTATTAAAAAAAATATATATAAATCGAATATTTTAATTGATACCTATGTATAATGTATTTGGGATAGCATCTTTTATCGCTTTTACCATGCTTTTACCGTATTACATCGAAAGGAAAACCAATAATAAACATTTTTTTTACTGCTCAAGAATCCCTACTCCTCCGTTTATCTAATGATCTAATCAGATAATCTGATCGTATTTGGATCGTATGGGAAGTTTTCTTTTTTAAATATCCACCAGACGGCGCGACGGTAGACACTTCTAGATTTTCTATTGGTTCCCCACCGATCTGAAATTATCTGCAGGTTGGCATCACTGACAACATATTGGTAGTGTTTCAAAAAAATATCAGTATACTGTCAAGTGTGACGTAAATCAAAATATCTTAAATCTAAACCACCATTAGCGTAAGCGATTAGGCCAGTATACTGGTAACAGTTTAGGAACACGCAAATTGTCAAACTGAAAACTGACAACTGAAAGAGAGTTTTGGCGGGCATGTCACTTTCAAAACTTCTTCTACTTTTTATTGTTGGTGTGGTTTTTATTATTTTTTCCCAAATTGTGTTATTTGTGTTTTTGATGTTCATTATTGGTAAAATATTAGCCATTAAATATCCGTTATCTTGCACAAATGCAGGTAAGATGTTGTCAAAACCAAAATGTATATTTCCTGTGACATTTGGTGTGAATATCCATAAACAGGGCTATTTCTTCCGTGAGTTTTAACTAAAACATCGTTATAATAACTCTATTATCCTATTCATTGGAATATTATTGCGTCTATTTCAAATTGAAATGTATCAAGTTTTACATTCTTTTGCCCAGTTATGTAGCAAGTATTGATGGTATTCCCTGGTATTACCGATAGTTGTCTACCCATACGCCATCTAGTTACTAAAATGGAAACTGTTTGACAATCAAATTAAACAAATAAGAAAATCCCTCATTGGGCCGGACTATTGGATGAAAAATCCAATGTCCAACACACGTCTTGTTTTTAAATAATTATTAGCTTTGGTATCTAAATGGTATGAATCAAGTATGAATGTTGTGTGTGTCTTGACTCTTGAGCATGGCCCATGCTGCATGGGCGTACCCAGGATTTTAGCATTTCAGCTGGGGGGGGGGGGGCAAAAAGATATTTTTTTCCAACACTTCATTTTACGCAGAGTACATAATATACTTATAACATAACACGTTTCAAATTCCCACTTTCCAAGAAAATTGACGTATAAACTTCTGATATAGTGCGTTCAGAGTGCGTTTCATCGAATACATAGTTCCTTTGCCGTCATGTTGGCATTACTGTCTGTCAATAACGTAAACACGGTAGACATCATAGTTATAGTATTATTATGTAAAGATTTAATCTTAGCCCGTTGCAACGTTGTTAGCCCGTCATCGCGTGGCCATTTTGTGCTTATTTTCATACAAGTAGTGTGCGTGTATTTTCTTGAATATTTCTATTTGTCGATCATTTTGAAGCACATTTTAATCCAGAAAAGAAAGTCATTTAGTTCATGATATCGATAAACTATAGTTCAAGTAATGAGAATCGGTAAACACGCGTAAAAAGCTATGCAATTTTTGTAGCCAAATTATTAATTGATGTGACATTTTTAGCACTAATGCCTTATATCCCAATAAGGGATTGTTAAACTTATAAATTATCTTTTTAGCTTACAAAAATACCGATTGAAAAGCCCAAAAAACATTGTTCAAAACTTACGTATTTAATGTTAAATCCACGTGTTTGAGGCATTGTTTGGCCATTCTTATGGCTTATTATTTAGCGGAACCACAAAACTCAACAATATTTAGCAAAAAATGTTTACTAAAAACCTTTATTAATACTTTTATTACATGAAATATGCAGACCGACTCCTTTGTTATGTCCTAGTAAGTAGGACATAACATTACACGCTTTAGACGCTTATACACCGATACAAGGCTCTCTCCTAGTGTATAGTATCTCAATGGTAGACATGCTCTGCGAGTTTTCATAAGTTTTACTGTGATATTGTGAGAAATTCATGCCGAAAACATTAAAGAGTGGTGAAAGAGTGATGGTGCTAAGAGTAAAAGAGTTTTGTGAACGTGAAAAACGTAACTAGGCCCCAATAATTCCATTAAACTCGGGTTGCCGCCATTACGGCTTAGTGAAATAGGGTTACCAGCGTCAGTTTAATCACCCTTAAACACAGTAAAACTTATGAATACTTGCAGAGCGTGTCTACCGTGTTTACGTTATTAACAGAGAATGCTGACAAATGATGGCAAAGTAACTATTTGATGGAACGTACTTCTAGTAACGAAAACTACATACACGAGAACGAAGGCGCGGGTAAAAGCTAGTACAATAATATTATCAGGGCGAGTTAAGCGAGCCCTAGTACTTCTCACAACCTGTACATTTTGTGGTACACTTTATGGACAAACTATCACGCCTATTGATTTGCGCTTTAACATAGTATTTACATGTAAATGTGTTATCATCAGTCAGTAAAGGTGTGATGACGCGAGCCCTCACAAAGCTCGGCTTTTAGCTAGTAAATGCGAAAGGTTAATGACTTTGGTTATTAAGCCTTCACACATAAAGTACTAAGCGGATCATCAAAAAATTTTCATACGTACACGTTGTCTGGAGTATAGAGAAGGACATAGGGTACCTTTTATTCCGGGAAAAAGAACGGTCCCCGAGGGATAGACGTTAACGTAGGCAGAGCCGCGGGCGAAAGTTGTTACAATTATGTACAATTTTCTTTAAGTGCATTTTGTGATAACATATTATTATCTCCCCTAATTTAAGGTAGGTAGCACAGTAAGGGTAATGTGGCAACATTAATTTGCATTAGTGCCAACATGACGGCAAAGGAACTATTTGATGAAACCTGGATGAAACGCACTATACACGGTCGTCAACGGCGGTTGCTTGTGGGCGGTTGACAACCACGTAAAACTGGCTGAATAGGGACAATTTTCAACTTTGAACTGAAAATACTTGTAACCTTAGAGTATTAATAACAGTAGTAATACCCAAAGCTTGTAACTGTGTAAAGTCTAGCTTTCGTACACTGTTCAAATTTTTGAATTAACTCATGAATTAAGCTACAAGATCGTAAAAATGTGTTAAAGCTGTGCCGTTCTTGTAATATTAATAAAAAACATCGGTTGTCTGTAAAGTCGGTTTACTGACGATAGTTGAACGTGACAACTACCTTTGTTGAGATTTGTAAACTTCATAATATTTTATAAGTAAATTTAGTTCCGCGATTTGATAACAGATGCCGCTGTTAGGCCTCTAGGTCGCGCTATCGCTTACCCGACAACATTTGGTATATGTAATTCAATGGAATAAATTTTCGTCTTATCGCTAACACTCACTGGTTGTTTTATTTATTATAGCTGTTGCCCGCGACTTCGTCCGCGTTAGCATAGCAGATCACATTCCAAGTATTATTTGAAACTGAACTAACACTGAAAGAATTTTTCAAATCGGACCAGTAGTTCCTGAGATTAGCGCGTTCAAACTATTACTAAATAAGCATTTCATATAATTTTTCCCCGTTTTTTTTCCACATTTTCCTCTATTTCTTCGCTCTTATAAGTCTTAGCGTGATAAAATATATCCTATAGCTTTCCTCGACAAATGAGCTATCTAATACTGAAAGAATTTTTCATATCGGACCAGTAGTTCCTGAGATTAGCGCGTTCAAACAAACTAACAAACTCTTCCGCTTTATAATATAAAGTATAGATATAGATTACGCCAGAGGGATTTGCGTCCCAGGGTAGCCCTGCAGAACGGATTGGACCAGTATTAGGCGTATGACGTCTTTACAGCCTTAACCTAGTATCCACTTGAGCATGCTCGGGAGAATGAGCCGCTCATTCGTGCGAGTTCGAGCGTGCTCAGGCGTCTCCACTTGAGCGGCTCGGCCAAATGAGCGGGCTCATTTGGCCGAGCCGCTCAAGTGGATACTAGGCTTTATATTGGAATGCCTTCAGAGCGATCAACGAGGTAACGCCGCATATTGTGTCATGTTTTTTCGTGCGCGCAGCCCATATCGAATTATAAGACGTTGTCACGTCAATAAGGCCATTCCTATGTATACTTCAGATGGCAGTTAATAGGGATGAAAGCAGGGTTATTAGGGAAAACCGTCAGGGTTATCACAATAAAGAAAAAAATAATCAGTCATTATATTTTATTACTATGCGGGGACCGTACATTTTCCGGGACAAAAAGTATCCCTTGTCCTTTCCCGAGACTCAAAGTACATATCTCCATACCAAAATTCATCAAAATCGATTGAATAGTTTTCGCGCAAATCATAAAAGTATATTGTGCAGTAACCGTACATTTTTCCGGGACAAAATGTATCCTATGTTCTTTTCCGGGACTCAAAGTATCTCTATACCAAATTTCAACAAAATCGGTCGAGCCGTTTTTTTTATGAAATAAGGGGGCAAACGAGCAAACGGGTCACCTGATGGAAAGCAACTTCCGTCGCCCTTGGACACTCGCAGCATCAGAAGAGCTGCAGGTGCGTTGCCGGCCTTTTAAGAGGGAATAGGGTAATAGGGGAGGGAAGGGAACTTACTCACTCGGCGAAACACAGCGCAAGCGCTGTTTCACGCCGGTTTTCTGTGAGAACGTGGTATTTCTCCGTTCGAGCCAGCCCATTCGTGCCGAAGCATGGCTCTCCCACGTATTATATTTACTATTATATTATCCGTTTACGCTTGATGTCGTGACCACGTGATCAAGGGACATATTATGGATTCATTTTTATTCATATAGATTACAAAAGTAAATTGTAACAGCCCTAGTGAAATTGTTTCATTCCACACATTTATCGTCTACATACATCTCTTACTCGTATCTATTTATTTAATACGGCGTCCCTTTCAGCCCAGCACTGATCCCTATTCACCCAATTCTCATCCTCATTTACTACAATTCAACATAAAAATGTATGATTTGTAAAAATATGGGTTTCCTAGCTATATTAAGTAAAAAACAAGTACTTACCTTGTGCCATTGTATGTATGAATAAATAAAGTTATAATAAAATTCACTTTTAAAACAAGGTATACACAATTTACTTTTAAATTGATAAAGTTTTGAGCAACAAAATTCTCCGTTACTTGAAGGCAATTTTTGAACTAAAGTCTCAATGTAGCCTTGAAAAAACTTCATGGCGATTGAGTGTTGCCATTAAAAGGAATAATAGTTCTACTTCTTTTTAAAACCAAAAAATACTTGACACCTAATGGGATAACTCTATTGGCTTCTACAGATTGCGTGAACCCGGTCTGCAGACCGCGTCCGTGAGGGACGCGGTTCGTCCGTGAGAGACAAATTTGACAGTTTTGACGGTTCGTCGTCCCGCTACACACTACACGAACCTCGTACCGTCAAACCGGAGTGACATTTGTAAAATTGTTTTCGGATTTTTAACTCTTTTAAATTGCAATAGAGTTTCAAATGCCCAAAAGCTTCATTTTCGTAAAGTGATGCCAATTCTGAAAGAAATATTTTCCCACACTGTATTTGTATTAACTCCGAGTCTCCGACCGCTGGCGTGATACAAAAATCACAGATTAAGGACAAAAATGTTTTTGTGAGAAGTAGAAAGGATTTTGATGTTGTCCATTAATTTGAATTTTATTTTTGGGAATATATCGTTTGTAACATGGCTGTAACTTGTATCTAGAAGTGGTTTTAATTATTATCGTGGAAAATATCCTTAGTTTGCAATTAAAATTTTGGTTGCATTAGAGCTGGATCGAAAATATGAATTAACTATTCAAGAAGAATTAAAAGCACAGCTTAAACTAAAAACAAATTTCGAGAAATGTCCAAGGGAAAAAATCACAAAATCGTATGTGGAGACAAGAGCGCATGCACTAGAGAGCAAAAAAATTATGTAAAATAACCAATTTAGCGGTAAGACCGCCTTTATTTTGTGCGGATTCTCTTATCGTTTTTCTTCTGTAGTTTAGTTTTTGTACAAATAAAAAAAATCTATTCTATTCTAAAACCCCAATTATTTTAAAAGTAAAGACAGGAGCCGTAAGTATTGTTAAGTTTTGCGTTAAATTTAATACAATAAATATTTTTCCTCATATATAGGCAGATATTTGTTACATTGGCAGCACTAAGCCCACGTGTCAAATTTGACGGTTCGCTGCAAACCGTCAAAACTGTCAAATTCGTACGAAGTGAAGTAGCTGCATACGAGTTTGACAGCTGTCAAACTCGCCTACGCCTATCTTCACTTCGTACCGGGTTCGTCCGTCTGTAGACACCATAAGGTTTCTTTTAAAATATTTTTATCGGTTTCGTCCCTATTTACACCCATGTCCCTATACAGGCAGTTTTACGGCACGCAAAATCTATTCCACAGATTATTATTATATATTTGATCTATTCAACACTGTGGTTGACACAAAGATCTCTTAAAGGGTCCATTCACTATCCTGCATAAGCCGGCGGACTGCACGCAGGATAGTGAATGGTGTTGCAACTTGCAGGCCTGCACGCAGGGCTTCAAATAACGTAATTTTTTCATAACGTTACTGCTTCAAGGGCATAGATAACGTTATGAAAATTTACCCGATATTAAAAATAACGTTAAACATTGATATTAATAACGGCTAATGTTATAACGTTATATAGGATTTATAACGGTAAATATATGTTCTTTGATAACGTTATAGTCCGTCAAGAAAGTTATGACAGGCGGGAAAATTTTCTAAACGTAATCACACTTTTAAGGTGTATTTTTCTTTGTATTTTCACAGAGAACGCTTATTACATTTTAAATATTTTCACCTTGCACATTTTTATCTCGAATTAATAAAGTTCTCATATTTTTTACTTCATTTAAAAATTTTCCCGCCTGTCATGACTTTCTTGACGGACTATGCTTTTTGTAAAATAAGTACTTAATTTAATCAGTCAGTTCAGTATGCAGTATGCACAAAATTAAACTAGAGTAGACGTGTCTGGTGACCAGTAGGTGTATATAATAGGAAAAATGACGTCTAATGAGAATGACACGGTCAGTAGTTCAGTCATAGACTTATAATATATAGTTCAGTACTCTGTATCTTTGTTCAAATATTACTAATTTATGGTTTGTAGAGTAAATTATTGTATTGCCAGCACGTGCGCCGTGCGCTAGCTGCCGGGCGGACTCTGTTGTTTTGCAGACGACGGGGCGGGGCGGGCTTTTTGTCCACGAAGGAATAAATATCGCGTCTGCCCGTCGATGTCTGCAGCTGCCCTCACCGCGTAGGTACACAAAGCACACGACGGGTGGAGGCAGTCAGTTCAGGACGTTCGTTCTAGTGTCACCTGGCCGGCACAGGGACAATAAAAAGAAGAGATAAATGAAAAAGGAATTTAACAAAATAACAAATTTATTATAATACTAAACAAAACTTAGCCTCAGTCTATTTATCAGTCTTTAGCATTCACGGGTTTTAGGACACGACACTTATACACTGGAGATAGAGCGAATAGAGCTAGCTGCCGCCCCGCGCCGCCGCGCCGTCTGCTTTACTGCATTTTTTTAATGAAATAAGGGGGCAAACGAGCAAACGGGTCACCTGATGGAAAGCAACTTCCGTCGCCCATGGACACTCGCAGCATCAGAAGAGCTGCAAGTGCGTTGCCAACCTTTTAAGAGGGAATAGGGTAATAAGGTAAGGAAGGGAATGGAATAGGGGAGGATAGGGAAGGGAATAGGGTAGGGGATTGGGCATCCGGTAAACTCACTCACTCGGCGAAACACAGCGCAAGCGCTGTTTCACGCCGGTTTTCTTTGAGAACGTGGTATTTCTCCGGTCGAGCCGGCCTATTTCGTGCCGAAGCATGGCTCTCCCACGTATACTATACGCATGTAAACTGGTTTGTGTGTGTGATCCACGGTGGGCAGCCGCGGACATGCCGCGCCGCCAGAGCCCGCCGGGGACCTGCGGCGCGGTCTTTTTGGCCTTGGTGTCCGTTGGTAATACTAAATTAGTAATTTTAAACGATAGCACAAAGGAAATCCTATAATATGGCGCGCCGCAGACGTCACACTTTTTGTGTGATCGAGTCTGCGGCTTACATACAGTCTGCATGGCGCGCGCCATCGCAGACTCGATCACACAAAAAGTGTGACGTCTGCATCGCGCCATATTATAGGATTCCCTTTGTGCTATCGTTTAAAATTGAACCACATACATTAGGGTTTCTGTGTGTTCTGTCGTAGTGTATCGTCATTCGTCGCATACGACCTTTCGACAGCGTGCGTAGGCCGTAGCTAACAGCTGATTGTACGAACGTAGTAGGTACGAACACGAGATCGTTGACCGCGCGCGGCACGCTTCTTATTGCTTATGCAGCTGCCCCTCCTGGACCACCGTCGGTACGCCCATGCTCTTGAATTTGATTCAAGCTCAACACAACACTCAAGACTCAAGAGTCAAGTTATAATTTGGCTTAGCGATATCGATTTTTCTCAGCAATGACTAAAGCTAAGAAATTAAAGTTCATTGTCAGTATTCATCATGTCGTCTTTGAATTACTTATCCATAGCTTAACACGATTGGTCAACTTTTATAACACAGAATAATCAATCAAAAATACCTCTATAAAAAAAGGGATTCCTATTTTGCGAACAGAGAGTGATTTAAGCATATTTAAGCTTCCAAAATTTGTACATACATTGGTTCAAAGTTCAAACATACACTTTCATTTGCCCATAGCTTATATGAAATGTATTAATGGTTTTTAAATTACGCGACAAAATCCATTTTGTCGCTTACAGCCTTTTTGCTGTTCCATTGCTTGTTTTCTATGAGAGGCCGGGTCAGCCTCTCATAGAAAACAAGCAATCTAAAACATATCCAAAACGGTTTTTTTTTCTTAAATGCGGCGTCACCTTAAACGGCTGGTACTCATATTATATAAAGTACACAGGGCTGAAGCAATTTACACTATTGTCGATTTACGTTGTCGCTTAGTTAACCGATTCGTGGCCACTGCCGCGCCCAGCGCGTCATTTAAAAAGATTCAGTGAGGCCGATGACGCGCCAGGCGCGGCATACAAGGATTAAAAAACACGTTAAAACTAATTTATTATACTGTAATTACAATTTCTTAGTCTAAATGTGCATAAAACACAACCAGTGGCCAATGCCGCACGTGGCGCGTCATCGTTTAGCAGGGCCGATGCCGCTCATGGCGCGTCATCGAACAAACTACTTGGCCTGTGGTAAGAATTCGTGAAAATGAAGGTGCCAACGAATCGGTTAAGTTCGACCAATAGTTTAGCGAACTCAACTACTGTCGACTGTTGACTACAGGAACGCAGGACATAGCTTGCTAGTCGCTACATATATTAATCTGTGGACTTACATACCGTATGCGAGCGTTTTTCATAGTTTTTCTTAATATCATAAAAACAGTGTGTATATACTCGTATCGTTGTTAATCCTTCACGTAAAAACTACTATACATACATATTTTGGTAAAATGGACTGCGTATTCCTAGCCTAGGATACACTCCGGATCAGCAATTAGGCTACTATAATGGGGATTATAAAAGAAGTGTTTACGTGGAATACTGTAGAAATTGGTTTAAAAAAAGTCTATAATTTACATTACCTTCATTATCCCTGGTTAAAAAACGGTTTGGTTACAAAAAACCAAAACAATAAATTAATTCATAATTTTATTCAACCAAATAACAGTGTTATTTTTATATTTATTTGTTTGGCCACCACATAATTCATTTAAAATTCCGTATTAAAGTATACATTATTTTCACTTACAAACTATATTTACAGAGCAAGGGACTTGCGATCAGATTTATTATGTAATAAGATCAGTATTTACAGTAATTATGTACAAATACAGTATAATATGTACATGCATGCATTAATATTATTATCTATTAATATAAAATATAATTTACACAGAGCCAGTACTGGCTGCCAATAAGACTGGCAGCCAGTATTGGCTTGGCATATGCCGCGTGTGAACAGTTTTTCAAGTCAGGCCAAACTGTTCACGCGCGGCATATGCCAAGCCAACACTGGCTGCCAGTCTTATTGGCAGCCAGTACTGGCTCTGTGTAAATTATACTTAATTACTCTCCTCACTATATGTCTTAATGTTTTTACAGATTGTATTTGTTTAGCTTTCTGTATATTTAAATTTAACGATTTGACAGTAATTTAAAATGTGTGATGACGTCTTACAACTGCTTATTTCCGTAAAGCAGCAGTGAAATCTAAGATTACTCGAGAACTTTATCATGAATTTTAAAATTCACAAAAATCTTGAACACTCAGTATTATTACATCTATTATACTGCTACTCTGATATGTGCGTTCAAATGAGCAGCATTTTACCACCGAGAACATACAATCAACTTTGTCTAACTTTTAACTATTTTAAAATCTGATCACAAGATACCATGTCACACAACTATTTACAGAGCTCGCAATGAACGCACAGTCATCGTTTGTATAGAACATAGGAGCTTACAACAGGGAATCACGAAAAATTATGTATACTTACACAATTTCCAGACAGAAAATGTATCTCTGTCCTTTCCCATATTTTTGTAAATAATATTAACAATACATGGTTTAGCTTATGCAGTAAAGTTGAAAGAGATATTTACTTGATGTCATAGGCCTGCTGGTTTTAAAATCTTTCGGGAATAATCGTTTCTCATAAATAACGATAATTGCCGACTTTAAAATATAGTTGTAGAATACACAGCTTTATAATCTTTTATTTTGGGAAGCAAACGACATTGTAGAATGTTAACAATTTACAAAATATGTGTGTTCATTTTGAGTGTTTGAGAGGGAGAATGGCTCTACAAACTGAATATCACCTTTCTTTTTCTATCTTTAGGTCGCTGTGCATTATTTATGGTCGAGCACGGTTCGACCATGTTACTAATGGTTTTCGGCATTAGTCGTTTTTTTCCATATAATTAATATAACTAGCGGAATAGAGAAAGAAAGGCCTGAGCAAGCGAGATGTCACTATCAGTTAGTAAAAAGAGACGTGTGATACGTACACATATTTTTAAACACAGATGTAAATCAATTTCGGTTTTGTTTGACAGTCGAGATGGTTGCTCTATTCCGCTAGGTATATTAACTTTATGTTTTTTCATATATTTATACATCAACTGTCATTAGTCATTACTCATTACAATAGAAAAACGAAGATTGCCAAAAACTATTAGCGAAATAGCTTACAGTATTATTTCTTTGTTACAATGTATAGGGTTCACTCAAATCTTGTAACATGTTTTTTATTTAAAAGACATAAGCTTCGAGTAAAAATTATGTTGTATGTCAACGCTCAACATAATATGTTGTTAAAGATATAGTGCACCATTACCAATTCCATTCACAATGTTATTCTTACATAACGAAACAAACTGTAATAGTTCAAATGATTTCTAAAATTCAATTTGAAAGTATCTACTAAAATTCAGTCTATGTTTAAACAAAAAGAGATGTTATTTTAAAAAGCTTTGAGCTTCGCTCTTGTGCCTATTCTACATTGTAGACAGTAATTGAGTGTAAAATATAAACCCAAAAAGAAAATAAATCATTCATCAAAAGCACCACCGTAAACCCTTAACTAATATTTTACAATACTACAAGTGTAAAGTTGTATTTAATGTTTTTTATGTGTTTACTGTTTTACAAAATACGTTGTGTTTATGTCGCAGTCATCTGATTTAATCTGCGATTCGATTGAATGACTAGCGCATTAATTGAATGACACCATTCAATCGAATGACTAAGGGACAACTCGTCAAGACGTTGACTGTGACGTTAAACGTCTTGACTAAAAGTCATATGAATAGTGAAGTCGTTAAATAGGATGCTATATTTTTTTTAAGTAGCCGGTGACGGGCTAGTTATGGGTAAGCCCACGCTGTCATATTATTTCATTACAAATAAAGCACTTTCAACTTTTAAGTAAATTTAACCGACAAAATATCAACACAGTGCTATGAGCTGTGCGAGCTGTTTGACGCCATATTTGTTTTAGTGACTACTAGCGCCGTAGTGGGAAAAAAATGAAATATGTTCAATTACCTGACTGATTTCATGTCCGATATCTTCAAAGGGCTATGTTACAACTCGCTAACTAGTTGGACGTTGAGTGACGATCGTTCAATCGACGTTCGGCCGAGGCATTCAATTGAATGGTGTCATTAAATGAAACTAGTCATTCAATCGAATCGCAGATTGAACCAGATGACTGCGACATTTATACACTTCAAGCCTCTTTTATTTAGTATGCCATCTGAAATAATATTCTATTATATACAAATTATTGTAAAATATCCCATGCACAGTAATGTAGAAAAACAAAACACAAAACATACAAAATACTTTACAATCCCCCGTAGTAATAAAAGATGCTACTAGGTATACACACCGTACGGTTCAGTGACTTTGCACTTGTACGCTCGACTTTACATACATTTTAGCATTAATATCGTTATTTACACATACACTGTTAATCATCAAACTGGGTTTATCATTTATATCCTATCATTATTATTAGTAACAGCATCAATCATTTTTTGTCCTTATTAGTTGACATTTGAAAAGTCGTTTGACAGAAGTATATTATGTATGAATCTTTTATTAGTTAGGAAGTAACTTTAATTCGACTTTAAAAATACAATAATTTAAGTATAAGAATAGAATTATATATTACTCTTTGAAGGGACGGCCTCGTGATTAGAAATAAAACATAAAGCATTAAGATGATTAAAGCAAAGAATCAAATTCATAATAACTGTTGATCAAATATGGCCAGCATTGTCGCCGAAATGTTATGATGACTACATTTTGCCATCTGATATCAACTTCCACAAACTTTTGATCCTACAGTCTGCGGCTTACATACAGTCCGCATGGCGCGCGCCATCAGACTGTATGTAAGCCGCAGACTCGATAAGGTTGGATTTGCTATGTTCGGTTTTGATAATTCCGTCGCGTATAGTGTGTTGCTATACAAAACATTACCGCCGAATCGCTGCCGAACTTTACGCTCGACTCGGCTCCTCGGAAATTCGGCTCGCGACGTAATTTCGGCATAGTGTGTCGTCTGTCGCGTTCCGCCCATATTTTGTATGGATTTGAAACGCGGCGTAAACGCGGCGGAATTTACGTCGGCGTAATTCAGCCTAGTGTGTTTAGACCCTTAGTGTCATGATTTTTACAGTTCCACAACCAATATACACTCTTTCAATAACATTAAAGTTTCATTATTATTATCATATTTTATCGTACACTGATTTATTATAAGGAATATTATTTATGAAATAATATTCCATTACATTTCACGCAATCATCACTACGGCGCGGCGCAATCAAAATGTTTATGCTTATTAGCACAAACCTACGCGACCACGCGACTGCGAAGCGGGAGCGTCAATACAAAACACACATTTGACAAAACACACATTTGACAACTTGTCAAATGTGTGTTTTGTATTGACGCTGCCGCGGCCGCTTCGCAGTCGCGTGGTCGCGTAGGTTTGGCCTAAGCCTTACTCCGACCTCAACTCCGACGCGTGTCAACGTTATTATATTGTTGTCTCTGGTTCCAGAGCTCCCTGCTATCACAGTAGTGCATTGTCTATGGTCGTTATCACGTAGGTACTACATAGTCTGTGGTTAGGGCGGCGGCGCGGCGTCGGCGGCGATGGTGCGGCGATACCGCGCGGGGTCGGCGCTCACCAGCCGCACGGAGAACGCGCCCGGCGTCAGCGCCGGACCCTGCACCACCTCCACGTTGCCGGCGTTCGCCTGATAATTAAACATAGTTTACTTAGTATGGACCATTTCAAATATCATGTAACACGATTATAAACCGCCTTCGTTTATGCAATGGTAAAATGCATTCGGTGGGGGAATAGGAGAGGTTCGAGTGATCTTCACAACATGGTACAGTCAAAATTATTACTTTGTTTCAAATCATTAGAAAAATCTTTTTTATTACTTAAAATAATATAACAATAATATCCCACGGAGCAATACATCCTTCTCATTTCTCACGAATGTTTAATGATTACATTTATATTTCGGTCCTAAGCGGAACGGTGAGCACCGACTCACCAGGAAGAGTGTAGCGAGGAAATACTTGGCGACGTCGTGCGGTTCGGTGGCGATGTTCACCAGCAGGTGGGGGAAGGGGGCGGGGTGGGCGGGGGGCAGCGCGCGCACCACCGCCGCGGCGGCCGCGTGCACGTCCACGCCGCGCCGCTCCGCCGCCGCCGCCGCGCCCAGCACGCGCGACCGCCACGCGTCATCGGCGTCGTCGACGCGTGAGGTGTCGCTGTCGCCGAGCGAGCTGCGCTCGAAGAAGCCGTCGTCGTCGCTGTCGTCGAGCCGGCGCGTCGCCGCCGTCGCCACCGCCGCCTCCTCGCCGCTCCACCCGCAGAACCCGCCCTCCTCGCCGACCTCCGTCGTCGGACACATGTCATAGTCGCGGAACTCTGCAACGTTTCACATTCATAAAACTTGAGAGGTGTCAAGGGACACCCGGATGGAACAAAGTTATAAAAAATGCCATCTTTTGACGCCCAGGAATACTAACAACGACACTTTTGTGGACTTGTACTGTTTATTCTCAAAAACGCCATCTACTTGACGCACAGGAATACTATCAACGCCCTCTAGCGCCCCCTACTATGCAGGTACTAATAAAAAAGTGTCGAGGTCAAGTTCTGTCGGCTAGACAGAACGAAACTTGACCTCGACACGCTATATTTATTTATTACACGCTATATTTCGCAACGCCAAACACGCCATAAGGAACTTCGTTCCAATAATATTCAAAGACGATTTTACAGCATCTTGTTATATTTTATAAGTTTACTAGCGACCCGCCCCGGCGTCGCACGGGTATAAAATATATAGCCACTGAAAAAATGATTAAAATCGATAGCCTATGATCCTTCACGTGGTCTACTTCTTATCTGTGCCAAATAACATAAAAATTGCTCCAGTAGTTCGCGAGATAAGCCCTTTCAAATATTTTCCCGTTTTTTCCATTTTCTCCTATTAGTCTTATCGTGATAAAGTATAGCCTATACCCTTCCTCAATAAATGGACTATCTAACACTGAAAGAATTTTTCAAAACGGACCAGTAGTTCCTGAGATTAGCGCGTTCAAGTTAGCCCTTTTAAATAATTTTCCCAGTTTTTTCCACATTTTCCTCTATTTCTTCGCTCCTATTAGTCTTAGCGTGATAAAATATAGCCTGTAGCCTTCCTTGATAAATGGGCTATCTAACACTGAAAGAATCATCAAAATTCGTTGCGTAGTTTTAAATATTTAAGGGAACAAAGGGACATTTGGGAAAAAAAGCGACTTTGCTTTATAATATGTATAGATGTTACACGATGTTAAATGTGTCACCTAAGGTAGATTAATATAAGATAACATATTGTATGTGTATAAGATGTAGGAGTTTTTCAGCACAAAACAATATGATTCATCTAAAAAACAGAGAATTTATTCATTAATATTTATTGTTGGTATCGGTTATTATATTACTAACCTAAAAAACAGAATCGACAATTGTGTCCATGCCTAATATTCTCCTTGTTACACGTAAACAATTTTAATTACTTTAAAAGTTTTGAGAAATAACAATAAGATATAAAACTTATTTTAACAAATTTTTGCATTAAAATATTCTGCACTTTCGAAATATGAAAATCATCAATTGTTTTTTTTATATCCTTTTTTTTTTTTTTTTCTTCTTTTTTGGCAACTTGACACAAAGGATGTGTATGTTGTGCCACAGACAAGGTAAAAAGGTAAGGAATATGGCGGGAAAACCACATTCCTCCTATTATAATTTTCATCATCGTTTTCATGTATCGTCAGGTCTTAAGTCTAGTCAAAGTCTAAGTAAAAGTCAATACAGTCAAGGAGTCAAGTCGGTCGATTCAGTAAAGTGGTAGACGCTTTACTGAAACTTTCGATGGAGTTTTGGGGGGAACACAAAATAGCACGTTTCTGGATATTACATCACTTTCCTACACTTGTGCATGAACACGAATATCTAATGGTTAATATTCTACCAATATTACACACTAAAAACCCAGTTAACACAATTTTAGGAAAATAATATAAAAACACAACAGCACCCTTTTACATTCCCGGCAAAACTCCTTTTATATCCTTTTGGCGGGCATCTATCTTCTCCACCTTCTTTTTTTTAGTTTATAATATTTCATCTCACCCCCACTAGTACAGTAAATGAAGGCAAAAATCAGGTGCAACCTCCGATTTCGTTGAACCTCCATCAATTTGGATGAAAATTTGGGATTAAGTATATTAAGTCGAAGGCATACAAGAGCCAGCTGGAATTGCCAATAAGTTTAGAGAGAACTTTTTGATGGAGCCCTTATGCAGGCCAAACTGTGTATCTCCGCCGCTCGAGTCTAATAACCACTTGCCCAGCCGAACATCTGCTCACCCGATTCGCTTTACTGCGAAAGAAGTGTCTAACACGATACGCGCTATGACAAAGGGTAAATCTCCAGGACATGATGGAATTAGCATCGAGCATCTGAGATACGCAGGTTCACATTTGCCAAGGGTTCTATCTTTGTTTTACACCCTATGCATTAGGCACACGTATTTACCTGGCGATTGTATGAAGACGGTTGTTGTACCAATAATCAAAAATAAAACTGGAGATTCCTCCAGTAAAGCAAATTATAGGCCCATATCGCTAGCAACAACAATAGCAAAGGTCCTAGACAATCTGCTTGATCAATATCTAGACAAGCATCTTAAGCTACACGATGCCCAGTTTGGCTTTAGAGCAGGGCTATCTACAGAAACGGCAATTTTGTCTCGCAAGCAGACTGTCAAATACTATACTGATAGGAGCACTCCAGTCTATGCATGTTTTCTGGACCTTTCGAAGGCTTTCGATATGGTGTCCTATGAGATGCTACGAAACAAGTTGCTGGATGAGACAGATCTTCCAATTGAGATAATAAATATTTTTGATTATCGGTACAACAACCAAGCGAATGTTGTAAAGTGGTCTGGGGCTCTCTCTAGCGAGTATAAATTAAGGTGTGGCGTTCGACAAGGTGGATTAACATCTCCTCGTCGTTTACATAAATAAGCTGATCGAGGAGCTGAGCAGCACTAATGTCGGTTGTTCCATTGGCGGAGTAATGCTGAACAACATTAGTTATGCTGATGACATGGTGTTGCTCAGTCCCTCGATCAGTGGCCTCAGAAAACTGCTAGACAAGTGTCAAGCGTATGCCGAGGCCCAAGGACTCAGGTATAACTATATATAATAGGAATTCAATTGGAGATGGCGCCACCAAGCTACAGTTAAAAACCGCTCTGTGTACATTTTTCAGTTAAAAATATAATAAAAAGTTCTTAATCATAAAAAACAAGTACAGTGTGACAGTAAACAAGTGTACTGCTTCAGCAAATGTGGACCAAGCTTAAATCGCAATATAAACGACTGTAATACGTGATAAAAGTTTGAACAAAGATCGTCCAAATTTTTAAATAACCGTGACTTATATTGAAAATTAATAACAGTGTTAGTGCTTTCTAAAAACAAGAAGTGAAATAGTGACAAAATATAGATAATCTGTGTTGTATTTTAAAAATTCAGTAAAATTACTGAGATGAATTGGCAAAAATCGACCTCGATACTAGTGTCATCTATGTGATACTGTTGGAACTAAAATAACTACGACCTTACAACCGTGCTAACGTTGTATCGAGTGACTGTAACTAGTTCTGTAAATATCCGCGAGAGGGCTCCCCCTGTTACCGAAATTACATAAAAGAACAGAGAAAATAATATCAAAGGCAGTCTCCGGGTACTACAATAATTGGTCATCATTTTTAGTAACTGCTTACGACAAAAATGCCACTCAACAGATCACCCCCTGCTGTCGCTGGCTCTCTGCAAACTACTTCTGACGCTAATTATTACCTTCCTGCACCGGCTGCCGATACCGAGTTTACTAGGCCGCGTCCCAAAAAGCGTCAACATGATGATGAGTTTTCTACATTCATGTCGGACATTAAAAAGTCCATAGACACAATGACCAAACAACAATGCGTTCTTCAGGAAAGTATCACTAGCATTCAAAAGCAAAATGAGGATATAATAAAATCTATGGACTTTATATCCAAGCAATATGAAGACATGAAAGATAGGCTCTCTAAAATTGAATCAGAGAAAAAACACCAACTGACGTACATCAAGAGTCTCGAGCAATAGGTCCAGGAACTCAAGGAAAGCTCAGAAAAAATACAAAGACAGAGTTCTATTGAAATTAGAAACATTCCACTGCAAAAACAGGAAGATCAAGTTGCCTTGGTAGAACTAGTCAAAAATATCGGAACTGAGATAAATGTTGCCATTGAAAATCAACAAATAAGAGATGTTTTTCGTTTAAAATCCAAAAAAGAAGAGAAAGGCCATATCATAGTTGACTTTACATCTGTTATCATAAAAGACAAAGTCATATCATCACTAAAATCATTTAACAAAACCAAGAAAGACTCGAAATTAAGTACAACACATTTAGGACTCGAAGGGGACTCCAGACCTATCTACATAACGGAATGTCTTACCCAGAATGCTAAAAAACTGTACTTCCTTGCTCGGGAATTTAGTAAGAAACACTCCTATGCATATTGCTGGATGGCACATGGCAAGGTTTTCCTGCGCAAGAAGGAAGGAGCTCCCTGCCGTCGTATTAAAAGTGAAATGGACCTAGATAAACTCTCACAGTCACATGATATATGACTATGTGAAATTATTTTATTATACCTAGTTTTATATTTAACACTAACATTAATTTTTAACAATTTAATTATATGTGCATGTTTATTGCCAAATGAAATAATATGTTATTATAGAATAAGTTATAAGATGTGCCATACCACTCTAGTTTATAAAATTACCAACTGTCAAAGTTTAAGTAACATGCCTACATTTTACGAAATAACTTTTAGCGCCATACTATCTACCTACCACCTACTTATACTAATACAACAATTAATGAATTTTATTTACAGGCTCTACACACTACACAAATCTAAATACGATAAAATAATATTATTATGTTTTAATTCTTATTTGAATATCATGTCACACATCAAACACCGTCACACCGCAAACGGGTTAAATATAAGTGTATCAATTACAACTAAATTTTCGATCCAACAATAAATAATATATCGCAAGACATCGATCTTGCACAGGTTCCACAGGTAACTGTATGTAGACCGGAAGAGTTACAAACAAATATGGAGAAGCTTCCTAGGTCTTTTAAAATATTACACATGAATATTAGAAGTATAAGCTGTAACCTTGATTTTTTACTTGTTTTGTTGGAGAGAATTCAGTTACAATGTCATATTCTAGTCCTCACCGAGTGTTGGCTCAGTAAGCTTAATGCAGCCCCCGAAATAAAAGGTTTCATTTCCTATACCTCCAATTTTTGTAATCAAAATGACGGTGTTATTATTTACGTAAGGTGTGACATTCACCATAATTTAATCCATGACATTTCGATAAACGATGCAAATAGTATTATTATCCAACTTCATCACAGTGACGTCGCACTTCTGGGAATATATCGATCCCCGTCGTACAGGAATATTGATAGATTTTGTGACAGCCTAGATTCTTGTCTATCAAGATTGCGTAAAATGAAGTCCGTGATATTGATTGGTGATATCAATATAAACATTGTCCCTGGTTGCTGTGACATGAATACAAATACATATCTGGATACCCTGGCTGCTCATGGCCTGCTTCCCTCACATACACATCCCACACGTCTTGAGAACTGTATTGACCACGTCATGGTAAGAACGGACCATAGGTCACAAACTTTTATACTAGACACCCTTATCACAGACCACGTACCGCTTGTGTTTGCCCTGGAATGTAGAGTCAGGCATAAAAACATAACGAACACTTCACGCACAAAAATCGATTACGAGCAATTAAATAAGGATCTCGAACTGACTTCAGTGGAGTATATCAGTCTTCTTGTGCAAATTTAGCAGCGACGGTTTTTGTTGATGTGGTCTCAAAAGCAGTTTCGATGAACTCTACACTAGTGCGTGTTCCCCATAAGAAGCGTCCTATCAAACCATGGATCACACCAGGCCTTGTACAGTGCATCAGAAATCGCGATAACATGCATAAAACAGTCAAACTAAATCCTGATAATGCCATTTTGCAACTCACGTATACCAGATATAAAAACTTTTGTAATAACTTATTAAAAAAACTTAAAACTACATATGAAAAAAATGAATTTAAGAAATATAAAAATAATCCTAAGGGCACATGGAGTACTATTAATAAAATAACCAACTTCAAGAAGTCATGTGATCCACCAACTGATCTTTTAAATATTTCCAAAGACTCTTTGAACTCCGTAAATATTGTTAATAATTACTTTGCTGAAGCAGGTAAAAAATTATGTGATGCAATACTGTTAAAGCAAAGTAGCACCTTATCATCCATACAAAAAACACATGGACAATATTTACAGAGAGATTCCATGGTTCTCAACAATGTGGATCCCACCGAAGTTGAAGCCATCATAATAAATTTAAAAAATGACTGTGCGACGGGCATCGATAGCATCTCCACAAGAGTAATAAAAAATTCTAAGAAAATCTTAATTCCTCCTTTGACTTTCTTATTTAATTTATGCTTTACCACCGGCGTCTTCCCGGAGAATCTTAAGCGTGCACTAGTCCATCCTATTCACAAAAGTGGGGGCGGGGACTGTATCAGCAACTATAGACCTATCTCAGTGTTAACTATTGTTTCGAAAATCTTAGAAAAACTTATTAATACTAGGCTTATTAGCTTCTTAAAAAAGAATAATGTAATTGCCCAAAATCAGTATGGTTTTACCAAAGGTAAATCGACAGACGATGCAACTTTAGACCTCACCGAAACAATAGTTAAGCACTTAGACAAACGTGACAAGGTCCTAGGAATCTTTTTGGATTTATCAAAGGCCTTTGATACAGTTTCCGTTCCTCTTTTGTTGAATAAGCTTGAATCGATTGGAGTACGTGGTATATAGCCTTGAGCATTTTTCGAGATTACCTTTCTGATCGCTCCCAGTGCGTAAAGATTGGAGAATTTCTAAGTAGTCCCACTCGGCTCACTTATGGAGTGCCACAAGGAAGTGTCTTGGGTCCCACACTCTTTCTGTTATATCTGAACTCCTTATGCGAACTTAAGCTGAAAAATTGCAAAATTTTTGCCTATGCTGACGATACAGCTTTGATTGTGTATGGGGATAGTTGGAGTGAAACTAAGGTTCATGCAGAGCTGGCTTTTAGTGAAGTAATGAAGTGGCTAGACAATAACTTGTTGACCTTGAACTTAGACAAGACTAAATATATACCGTTCTCTTTACTCTCTAATGCCCGGCTACCCCAGGATTTCAGCATCAAAGCTCATTCCTGTGATAGGGACACCTGTAATTGTTTTCCTTTGGCGTCAGCAACCAGTATAAAGTACCTGGGTGTTATTTTAGAAAACAGGCTCAGTTGGACTCTTCACGTGCAAGCTCTTACTTCGCGTCTAAGAAAATTGATTCCTGTTTTTCGGAAGCTAAGGAGTTCTGCAGATCTCAACACATTGAGGTGTGTATACTTTGCCCTAGCACAGTCTCTTATACAATACTGTATTACTACGTGGGGAGGGTGTGGGACCCGTATCCTGCTTCCACTGGAGCGTGCTCAGCGTGCTATCCTGAAGGTTATTTATGGACTTCCGCGCCGCTACAGCTCGTTTACTTTATATCAAGAGTCCAAAATCTTAACGGTTAGGCAATTATACATCCTAAATACGATTCTCCGGAAGCATAAAGAACTCCCTTATGTAAAAATAACAAGAAGACGCACAAGAAAAATCTGTCCAGCAGTCAGACACTATACCTCTGCTGCTTGGCGACATTACCACGTAATCTCTTCACATCTTTATAATGTTGCGAATAAAGACAATATTTTATATCCCCTAAATCTCAGGAAATGTAAATTACATCTTATAAATTGGTTAACCTCCCTAGATTTTAATAAAACTGAAAAAATTCTCCAAAACCCATACTTATAGTAACACCCCCCCTCCCCCCCCACACAAACACACACACTAAATCAATTCGCATTGAAAGTATGGCATGGTAGGTATGGCTCTTTACATATACAAAAAAAAAAAAAAAAAATGTTAAATTTAAACTTTAATATTTTAATGATTACTAGTATTAAGTAATATATTTTTTAATTGATCTATCTAATTGAATATTTAAACATTTATTAATAATATTAATCCTAATTTTACGAAAATGAAATTGATTTTGAAATATTATAATGAATTTGATTTTTAAATGTACTTATTTATATTTCGTTACTGTATTCATTCCAGTTTTACAAACCTATACAAATTTATGTTATCTAGAATTTGATGGATTGTACAGTGTACCTGAAACCTTAAAATCTTATAGTCATAATATTATAATGAATATTAGAATTTTAATTGAATCATATTGTTTATAGTTTACTGCATGAAATATTTTACTACTATCTTTAGTTATCTTAATATTTATTTTGTTACTATTTGCAAGCGGATATACTGTACCTATTCTTTGTGTGGTTTCTACAAACTGAGATTCCTTGTGCTGTAAACAAAGGCAGCTGTGACACAGTTCATACTAGTACGGCTGCCAATGTTTTCCCTATCAGTATACTTTGCATAAATATATATTGTGTCCCTCTCATTGTGAAAAATTGTAACGAAATTGATTAATAAATAAATTCTAAATTCTAAAAAAAAAAACTCTAAGAAAAGTGAACTTCTTGTTTTTCAACCCCGTGAACACAAAGTTAGCACAATACCACCCGTGTTTCTTAATGAAGTTCCACTTGCTAGAGTCAATAAATTCAAATTAGTGTAGGAAACGAACCAAGTGAACCTCGGAGTAATTCCTCAGTCAGAAAAAACTTTATAGCATGGTAAAGTATCAATGAATTAAAAGTTTTGTATAAATATCCAAAAAATTTATATTTAATATATATATAAATAATAATTAATATCTTTTGTAGCAAAAATGCTCCGTCGAATTTTTTTTCACTGGACATATTCATGGAACGTATAGAAACAATGTATGAAATATCCAAAAAATTGTCCCAGCAGAAACACCAAAATTAATAAAATATGTTTTTTTGGCGTGGCTTGGACGCCAAAATTGCTCTGTCGAACTTTTTTACGGGAATGACATTATATTGAAGTTTTATAGCCACAAAATGAAAATCCAAAACGTAAACCATGTATTTATACTATTTTTAAAAATTGCCTTTTTACTAGCCAGACAAAATTTCTCTATCTGTTTTATTTATTGATTTAAGTACACTGTCAACTTTCTTTTCAACTAGAAAAATATCCAAAAAATTTATCAAGCGTATTAAAAACTAAAAACATTTTACATAGACAGATTTGAATCTAGCAATCGGGAGCGAGCGAGGTGTATGCGCAGGGCGCGGGCGGGAGGTACAGGCCGCCCGCCGCGCCGCCCGCCACCCCGCGCGCTATTCATTCGTGGCTAATATAGTAAATTGTTGTTGTAATAGATTTAGGTTTTTTTTTCGCTGCGGTTGTTTGTTTGACACTAACACACGTTACCGTCTGGTTGTTGCTCGTTATGGAACGTTGTATTATGTGCAACAAAAGCCTCAATGGCTTAGAAAATGACAGTAAAGAAAAATAAATCGGCCAAGTGCGAGTCGGACTTGCGCACGTAGGGTCCTGTACCGTTATAGAGCGAAAGTAGGCAAATAATGTGTTTTTTGTATGAGATTCCTTACATATTTATTTTATTTTAATTTTATTATAACTTAATTTAAAAGTACAAATATAATTTATGATTTTGCCATTATTGAATCTTACAACAAAAAAATCACGTTTCTTGTATGGGAGCCCCCATAAATATTTTGCTTAAATTAGTATTTGCTGTTATAGAGCCTGGAGACAGACAGACGGGCAGTTTTTACCCTTTGGGTACGGAACCCTAAAAAGGAGTGGAAAACATAAAAAAGTGCAGCATAAAATGAAACGACGTATTAATAGAGCTTATACTTGAAAAAGAAGAGTAACTCGTACACTTGCAGAAAAGCATACATAAACGAAAATATTATCAAATCATAATATTTGAAAAAGAAAAAAATTAGACCTTACCAAAAACATTTTCATGTAAAAATGTTGCCAAGAGGAGTACATAATATTATAGTTCGTGGTGTCAAAAGGTAGTAATCTCATGTAGAAACAAGTTTCTAACCTTACAGCCCTAAATCTAAAAACCTTAATTTTACACTTAAGGCCATCCTCTGAGCAAACGACCTTGACCATACATTTGCCGCGGTGCCGAGATTTTTTTACATGTCTTAGTTCCAAATTGACCTAAAAAAAATTCAAACGTCAAATATGTACCTAATGAAATTGTCTATCTATAATGAAATTGTCTATCTAATGTTTCAAATAATCGTAATATTATGTAAATACTAGAGAGATTCTGAATGTATGCTTGAATTTAAATAAATTGGTATTACTTTGAAAGCTGATATCATGAGTATAAAAACCAAAAATAGGAAATTAATAACTATGAAAGAAACGTTCATATAGGTACTGAAGATTATTGCTGTATTTTTATAATAATTTTGTAGCTTTCAAATTATGATTTAATAATAAGGCTCTAAAAACGGTAAATTACGAAATTTTCGCAGGGGGAAAATTTCGTAATTTACCGCGGTTTTAAGTCGCGGCAAAATACTTGACATAATGTTGGGCACTGTATGATTATTATCTAAAAGATGTTTATGATTTATCAATATGTGACTAAGTATTGTCAGGATGACCATTTCTATAAGCCGCGATAATATTTTCTTTAAACGAGTCTCAAAGCTGCGTTCAGTTTGACCAACGTATACACTATCGCATATTTTAGGATAATCGATCCTATATTTATTTATTTACTTAAATTAAGGACACCAAACAGTACATACATTAAAACCTTGTTAAACACAATAATAGTAATCTGTACCGATGCATGCACCTTAACAGGCGACACAGCATTCACGATTATAGCTCTACAGATAACTGTATCTGTAGAGCTATAATCAATTTTTATACTGATAAAAATTGATTTCTTAACAAAACACAATTAAATCGATAAAATATGATTATTAATTAAATAAAATTAAAATTACATGCAAGTTAATTATAACAGCAATAACAAGCTAAAAATTTCATAATAATAAATAACTTAAAACTACGAAAATACAATTAAATCTTAACTAACAGCAGTATAAATAAAATAAAATTAGAAAATACAAACAAAATTTCAAAACAAGATCAAATGGGCCATATCAGTAAAATTATTTAAAATTTTAGGCAATATATTAATAAATTTTTGTTAACAATAATTAATAAATTAATACTAATCATAAAATATGTTAAAAAAAGGGAAATCTACGAAAATTTTAATTACTTAAAGCAAATAACATCATCATCATCATCATCTTATAGACACCAGGCTGATATTTTTTTTCAATCCGGTCTTTATTGTGACATAAATGATGTTTTAAAGTATTATTTGTCCTGAATGCGACATGCATATCGTTGTTTTTCATTATTTTGGATAAGCGTGCAGATACCTCTCCCATGTAGGTCAAACTGGACTTATATCTAACTACCTTCTTGTCAATAAGACCTGCGTGCAAAAACTTAACCAGTTCTTTCTTGGTATTATTTTTCAAAATATATTTGACCTATATTTAATTTCATTGCACAAATGCATATTTCTAGTAGAACTTGGCCTAGGAAACCGTATTACACCCTTATCATCAAATAAAAGCTTATGATTGATAAATAAAGTCGATTTGAAAATATGATTTTATATTTTTTAATTTGTACTGACGAAAACGTTTTTGCGGTACTTCCGATTTGGATGTGACGTCATCAGACTAGTAATTTAATATCTTTTATTTATCGCGCTCGTTATATGTAAGTTTATCTGTATATAAATAATAGAATCGTGCCCCCGAGAATTGTGCTTTGCGCTGCGGCTAATAGTGAACAATATCGCGTAACAACGGTTACCGAATACTAATATTTCCTTTATCCATTATTTTATAAAGTGTGTGATTGTAGTAGTGCAAGTTATTTAACGATAGTAACTCAATAAGTGTAACAGATATTTGTTGAAAAGCCCAAAAAGATTCATAATTTCGAAAAATACAATTATCGAGTATCGAGTCAAAGTAAGTGAATCGTGTTTTCCGTTAGCTAAATATCAGATAATAATACAATGATTAAATAAATCTCAATTTCATATGAGTCAATCGTCTTCCGAGATCGTAATACTTATTAGAAAACACAGCAAAATTGCACAGCCCGCTCTTAAGACACTAAGCACTAACTAGATATCTATCTACCGATGATATACCCGAGATATCGATGGTACGGGTACAATCAACAATGATTCATAAACTGCAAATGTAACTTTGTAATCTTATACATTTATATGGGATCACAAAGTTATTCACGAAGTTAGTGTATCTAGAAAACTGGACAGAAATTATTATGAAATGTTTAGGTTTTCTCGTGATTAAGACCCAAAGCACTAACAGCTAGATATCTGTCTACCGATGATATACCGGAGATATCGATGATACGGGTACAATGATTCTTAATCATAATCTGCAAAATATGTAATTTTATAATCTACATTTGTATGGGATTACAAATTTAGTCACGATGTTAAGTGTATCTCGAAAACTGGACAGAAATCAGTCAGTCAGTCAGACAGTGAGTAAGTGACAAAATTAAGAACGTTTAACAAGTTTCAGTTCTTAACCCTTAATCGGGTACAGGGAAGTATTTTCCCACCCTCTCATTTCTCAATCTATCTAAAATTCCGAATATCTTTGAAATGGCAACCTTTTATGGTTTTTTCTTTTCACAAATAGAATCTAAGATAAGTACAACATTATCTTACTAGCAACCCAGCCCTTTCAAGTGTCTAGTGTCAATGTAAGAATCAAATAAATGTCAGTTTTGAAAACATTGCGCAATTTTCACATAGCGGAGACATAAATCTGCAAAGTTTCTTCAAAAAAGATTCTTATAAGTAGATATTTGATTTGTTATGTACTTATTTATTATATTCTTTGTAGCTTTGTTATGATTTTCAGTGCAAAAACGTAGTGTTTATGTGGTTTTGATTCATTTGAAATACATACTTGCAAGTGGGGAAATAGTTCTCATTGTCCATTAGCAACTCCATTTAGCGTCACTATATATAAAAAAATGGGGATTTATTTTTGTCAACTTTTAAGATTTGTCAATTATTTTAGTTTATTTTAAATTTTTACTATCAATTGTTTTAGATAATGCCTTTAAAAAAATGTAAAGTGGCATTATGTCCGCAGGAGTGTTTCAAATAGTTTCATTTGTCTGATTAATGTTTTTTTTTAAAACACCTCCTAAAGATTAGGTATTTTATTGTTTATTGGATGCTTTATTCGCATACTGATACATAAGCTCGTTTTAACTTAAACAATTTTGTGCACATTAATCGAGGAAAATAAATTCAAAAGTAGAGTCAGATCAACTAACTAGTATATTTATTTATACATTTCTTTCGTAATCGGGCAAAGGGAAATAATTCCCCATCTTGGTTAGTCATGAACAGGCAAAGGGAAATAATTTCCCATCCGTAAAAAAATTATTATTTTCAGTTTCAATAAAAAAAAATTCAGTAAATTTCAAAATAAAGTTTCAGTAAATTTCATTCAATTTTAACCTACTGGTTCAAATTGAATGAAATATTTTAAATACTTAAGTATTCCGTGTTGGATAACGCTTGCTTAGCAACTGAAAATTCAAGCTTATTGTTTTATCCACAACGAAGTTTCAGGGGGTCAAAAAGAGTCTGAATTGCTTTGAGAAAAGGATGGTTAAATCATAATTTGAAAGCTACAAAATTATAATAAATATACAACAATAATCTTCAGTATAATTATAACCTTTCTTTTTACTGTTATTTATTTCCTATTTTTGTTCATCGTCATCATCGCTATATCAGCTTCCAAAGTAATACCAATTCATACTTAAAATTCAAACATACATTCAGCATCTCCCAAGTATTTACAAATTAAGTTTATTTTAAAACACTCCAATAGATTGACAATTTCACTAATTACATATTAGAATTTTTTTAGGTCAATATTGAAGTAAGATAAGTAAAAAATAGGGTTCTGGTGCGATCTCGGCAACGCGACAAATGTATGCCATGGTCAAGGTCGTTTGCTCAGGGGACGGCCTTAATACGTCCTAAATAAAAATACTTGATTTCCTAATGTAACAAATCCACCAAATATTACATTTTATATTTTTATAAATAAATAATGTACTTAACTAATTAATAATTATAATAATAAATTATTATCTTGAGGAGCTCAGACTTAATCCGACCCTGCCATAGCCGATAGTTTATATTTTATAGTGTTTTTCAAGCAACTGTACAATTCGTAAACATAATTAATAATAAAAATAATTGCATATCACTGAGTAAATAAGTTTTATTAATTATTTATTATTCTACATAATATTATGTTATGTAGGTAGATACTTACGTGTAAGTACCTATAAATTTTAATTTTTATAAAATAAAGAAAAGTAAAATGTAAAGAATCACACACCGACCCGCGAGGTCCCTAGACCGTCAAGGTCGTACTATATGCACGATGACGCTAATCTGCACCTAACTTGTAAAGCAAGACGGTACATTATTGCGTAAACACGGGATAGATACATAGCTACGCTTCTAAAATTTCGGTGTTCTGGATGGTATTTCTTTTGGATATTTTGTATTTGTGTGTATATTTGACTACATAACATAGTTTTGAAAAGAAATAATGCTGAGAAATTTTGCATATTAAGTTTTTTATAGGTTTTTAATATTTTTTTATTGGCATGTTTTTTTTTTGGATTTTCTTACTCATGACGCCAAATGACAGTCTTAAGTCATATGAGAAAAAAAATAATACTGAGAAATTTTGCTGGGAAAATGAGGTTAGAAAAAAGAATTATCATACAAAAGCAATACTTATATTTGAAAAAAGTATTGGATTTTTATAAAGTATCACATACTTGTATAAATAAATTATTTGGTAAAATAAATTTAGACTTAGAAATTATGGCGTTCGATATATACATAGATTTGTACTTTTAGGTATAAATAACTGACTTCCTAATGTTTTTTTTTTTGGATTTTTATATGATAGTATTGGCTCATACTATTCTATAACCCAGCAAAGTTTCATCGACTGAGGAATTATGCCGGGGTCCCCATACAAAGAATCGGTTCGTTTCCTACACTAAATACCTGGGTCATTGGGTAACTGACACGCTTGCTGACGATGTAGACATTGAGAGGGAGCGAAGGGCGTTGGCCGTGCGTGGGAACATGTTAGCTCGTAGATTTGCAAGATGCTCTACACAGGTGAAAAAGAGCTTAGCTTACTGTCAGCCCTTTTACACATGCAATCTATGGGCGCAAACACCCAGCGCGCGATAAATGCTCTTCGTGTTCAGTACAATAATATCTTTAGAATGCTGTTAGGACTACCGAGGTACTGTAGTGCCTTAGGCATGTTTGCAGAAATGCGCACTGATGGCTTTAACGCCATAATAAGAAAAAGAGTGGCGTCATTGATGCAGCGTGTCAGAAGTAGTAATAACAGCATTCTAAGGGTATTAACTGATAATCTTGATGGTTTGGTAAGACATTGGATAGAGGTTCACGTTAAATAGGTATAGACTCATTAAAAGTTCCAATGCCTTACCATTCCTAATACACAAATTGTTACTCTTTTTATTTATTTTGATAATATTGTGACGCACTAACATAGTTTTAAGTCTCAATTAAATTTACTAACACTATGGATTTTTTGCTGTGATCCGAAATAAAAAGTTATTTATTTATTTATTAAGCCCTCTACTTTAAAAGTGACATACGCTCGTATTGCGCTTTTTTTATTTTAGGGGTGAAATCCGCCCCTTTTGGTGAAAATAGAAAAAATGCAGATTTAACCATTGGGTTTAATTCGATAAAATAAATGTTTTAATGTTTTTTTTCATGATATTTTATGATAATTTAATTAATTTTTCAACCCTTATGGCAACCATCCCTTTAATCGTGAAAACACTTTTTGTATTTCTGAACTTTAAAATCGCATATTTACATTGTATAAACAGTTTGTTTAATATTTATGATATAATTTTTGGATAAGACTGAAATATAAACCCCTAAAAGTACCCCTTTATTGCGGAATCACGGTAAAAATTGGGTTCAAAAACTTAATAGGCTTATGTTTATGAACCCAACTTTTTCAGTTTATTTACTTAAATAGTATTAATTTCTTATTTAGTTTTTTTGCGGAATTTTTTCACCCCTGTTGTCCATGAATGTCTGAAAAATAAGCTTTAGGTAAGTTTTTAAGTTTTTTATCAGCTTTGACGAGTTCGAATATTTTTTCATAGTTAAGATAAATTTTAATAATATATTTCAAACATTAATATTATTTAGTCCAAAATATTCAAAAAACGATTTCAAACTACCCTCTGTGCAAAAAATTGACGCAAAGGCTGAATCTGCTAGACTGAAATATTTAATAGACGCACATCATTATAAAAAGCCCCTCTCTTATCGAGTCGACATTTACCGTTTTGTTTACTTTCTGAATATTGAAAAATCGCCCTGGAACCGTACATTTTTTCGGGATAAAAAATATCCTATGTCCATAATATCCATTCCCAAGACTCGTATTTTCATACTAAATTTCAGAAAAATCGGTTGAACCGTTTGGGTGTTAAGAGGTAACAGATAGACAAAAACACTTTAGCATTTATAATATTAGTATAGATGTACCTATTGACAGGTTTTCCTACAATTTTTGCATCCCAAATCTCTGCTTCAAAATTGTTTTCAAAAAAAATATTTTTGTTTTATCACAATAGCTCTGTTAATTTTTTAATTATCGGGTTCATTTATGGACCATTTTAAAGGTAATTTAAAGAGCTTTAAGATCAACTTGAACAATACTTTTTAAAACCCTTGGTTTAAAAAAAAAAGGGTTAAATGGTCCCGATTTCATGGTTGTTGCAGTAAAAGTTAGGCTTTAAACGTCTCTATCTTCGTTATTTTTCATCCTATAAAAATCAAAAGAAAATCAAAAGATTTCTTAAAAAGTGGACACCAATTTCGTTCTTTATAATTTTTATGAAGGTTCAATATTTTTTTAAGTTATGTTCAAAACAAAATGATATTTACGAAAATTTGAATAATTTCGATTTTACTAAATCATTCTGTTTTTCAAAACTAAGCATTCTAAACCAAGAAAAATTTTTGTGGTCATTACTTATGCTAAAATAAAGAAAATCCTTTGGAGCTAGCCATAAATTTGAATTATTGTAGAAATGGTCAACGTTTGATTTTTCGATTTTTACAAAAAAAAATTGAAAGTGTCATCTTATTTTTATCATAACTTGTTCAATTTTGATGCTTTTAACTTTTTACAATGCTTATTAGAAAGGTATTTTTAAATACTTTAATTTTTTTTAAGGAAGTACATGTCATAAAATGCATCGGTTCACCGTTATTTAAGTTTGAATGCTTAGACTTATAGACCAGGACCAATACCTTCAAAAATAATGAAAAGTGAAAAAAAAATCACAGTAGAATGAAACCCATTACAAAAGGAGGAGAATATTATAAAAATTAAGGGAAAAATAATTTACGGGCGATCTGAGTTAGGGAAAAGTGTGGGGGGAGGTTTTAAGGGGGAAAAATGGTTTATCTCGATTTCTGGCAAAACTAATATTCCTATGTAAAAAAGTCAAATGCCAAAGTTGTAGGTAAGAAAAAGATCTAAAACTTTTGTATTTACACTTTTTTCCATAACCTCAAAATTTATGTGAAAATTTCAAAAAACCATGTTTTTGGTTTTTTATTTATATCTTATACAAAAATTATTTTTTTTTTCACGAAATTTAGTGATAACTTACATTTTCAAGTCCCAAATACGCTGTCATTTATTTGATAAGAAATATTTATTTTTTCACCTTATTTTGAATTTAAATCGAAAAAATACCCTAATTTTCAATTGAAAATTCGACCGTCAAAATATCAGCTGTTTAAAAAAAATGTAATGCTCTCTATTCGTTGAAATCTCTACTTTCCGATGATGAAAAAAAAATATTACACTTTAGTAAATCTTCTCAGAAAATGCAAAAAATCGAAACAGTTTTTGCTCAGCGATGTGACTTATCATCGCTGAGCAAAAACTGTTTCGATTTTTTGTCAGGACATGTTATTTTATGAGTATAGATTTACATGTAAATATATATATATATATATATATATATATATATATATATATATATATATATATATATATATATATATATATATATATATATATATATATATATATATATATATATATATATATATATATATATATATATATATTTTACATCGTCGGAAAATAGAGATTTTAACGAATAAAGAGCATTACAATTTTTTTAAAAAACCTGATATTTTGACGGTCGAATTTTCGATTGAAAATTAGGGTATTTTTTCGATTTAAATTCAAAATAAGGTGAAAAAATAAATATTTCTAATCAAATAAATGACAGCGTATTTGGGACTTGAAAATGTAAGTTATCACTAAATTTCGTGAAAAAAAAAATAATTTTTGTAAGAGATATAAATAAAAAACCAAAAACATGATTTTTTGAAATTTTCACATAAATTTTGGGGTTATGGAAAAAAAGTTTAAATACAAAAGTTTTAGATCTTTTTCTTACCTACAACTTTGCCATTTGACTTTTCTTCATAGGAATATTAGTTTTGCCAGAAATCGAGATAAACCGATTTTCCCCCTTAAAACCTCCCCCCACACTTTTCCCTAACTCAGATCGCCCGTAAATTACTTTTCCCTTAATTTTTATAATATTCTCCTCCTTTTGTAATGGGTTTCATCCTACTGTGATTTTTTGTTTTCAAAATTATTGGTCCTGGTCTATTAGGTACTCGCCGACAGAAAATATATATACAATCACCTATAGCTCACTTTGAATGAATATAGGAAGGCATTTTAGAGTAGATATTAGTTTGTTTTTTTATTGGCTTTAATTTTGGTAATTACACATTTTTCGTAAAAACTTATAGTTTATTAGTTAATTATGAAAAACCGCTTTAAGTATTTTTCTCACGCAAAAATATGATCTTTAATCTTTAATAACTCCGAAAGTATTGATTTATTTAAAAAACATTATATAACAAATTTGGCTTAGAATTTGTGTGTCTATTGATTCCTGGGGTTATTTTTACTAAAAAAAATTCACCCCCTAAGAAGTGTTGGCATCCACCCCCAGGGCAAAAGCGCAAGTTGGCACTATGTCACTTTTGTTTCTTAGGGTATCCTCCACCTACTTACCGATTTTCATGAAAATCGATGGAGGTTCAACGAAATCGGAGGTGAAAACCTTCACTGCCTCCACTACACGGAGTAGTAAAACTTTCTTCAAGTGATTAAAATTTTGCTATAAAATCTAAAAATCAGCAAGCACAGGAATTAGCTTTGTGACATGATACAGTCCAATAGATCTTGTGCCACGACCAGTGTTTATTTTATAAACTAATTCCGATATTTTATCTTCAATTTCAAAGGGGCCATCCTAATTTCATCCATCTTTTTCCTGTTCAATTTGTTTTCATAGTCCACATACACCTTATCTCATTTTTTAAATTCATGCTGTAATCTATTCTTTGCAAATAAAGTTTTATTATGTTCATGTGATTTTATTGATCTTTGGAGCGGTATTTTCCTGTCTTCTTCCAAATTTTTTGTTAATAACTGTTTTTCTTTTAATTCATATGGTAACAAATCTGTAGACTCACCCGTTAGCAAATATTTAGGAGAAAATCCTGTTACAGAATGGCTTGTTTCATTGTATCTATTTCTACATTCTTCTGCTATTTTTGACCAATTTGTTTTTCCTTTTGATTCATTCATTTTGCATCTTATTTTGTTTACAAGAGTCTGATTTAATCTCTCATTTAAACCAATTGAGAATGGTGCATCTACCGCTGTAAGTATCAACTGGATATTTCGGTTCCTAAGGTAAGTCTTGAATTCAATTGAATTAATAGCTGCATACTGGTCAGATAGTAAAGTTTCTATTGTTTCTTCTTTAGGATCTTTTTCTATAAGTTTGATAAAGTCTCGAGCATGTTGATTTTTTGAACAAAGTATATATGCATACCTTGTAAAGTGGTCCACTAACAGATGCAAGTATCTTTTTGTTGATCTTTGGCTTCCAAATCCTCCTATAGTATCCAGTGACATTATTTGGAATGGTCTACTAGCTGGTCCTAATTGTGACATAAAGCCGTATCTTCTATTTAACATTGTCTTATTTTTTATACATATCTCACAGTTTTTGCATATATATTTAATACTAGCTGTTGCCCGCGACTTCGTCCGCGTGGACTTCAGTTTATAGCGTGCGGTGTCAACAAAATTGTTGTCAAAAGTTTTTTAAAATAAATCAAAATATCCAAAAACAGCTGTGCAGTGTGCACATAATATTTCATTATTTTAAATTAAACGTTATTTATGACAAATTTTAAAGCTTATATTTTGCCCCCCCCCATTAACACAACTTTACTCATAAACTATAATTATTTATCATTGATATGTTTAAGGTTACGTCACTGCATAGATAAAGTACTGAATAGTTAGTTGTGTTTAACAATCGAAAGAATCAAAAAACCTGATCTGAGATGGTACCACCTCTTATAGAAACACATAAGTGCAAGCGATAGCGCGATGTAGACGCGATGCTAGCGACATCTGTTATGAATTTTTGGAACTAACTTAATTTGACAGTAGTTTCAAGACTGAAGTGATAAGTTTTCTATACAATACGTATGCGAATATTCGTAGCAATACGTAATTTTTTAGTCATTTAAGAGCTATCGGTCAGATTCTTTTTTGGCTCATTTATTTAAGTACTAATTTACTTTAATTTTTAGACTTTTTAAACTTTATATACGTCCGCGTGGACTTTAGTTTATAGCGTACGGTGGTTCCCGTTTCCGTGGGAATGCCGTGATAAAATGTCCAAAATAAAATATTCTAATTTTAAAATTAACTTAATAAATGTCCAAATAGCGCCATCTGTTGTCATATAATAAATCTAAAATAATGCCCTATTGACTGCCGATATTTTTATTTGGTGGGAATTGGGATAGCTCTGCACTGTAATCATGTTTACAATACTTATTACTATTTTTATGTAATTTTATTTTTTATTAAATGTATTATAATATAATATATTAAACGTCTTACATTTAGCATAAATTAAAATTGCATAAAATTTCTCATACTTATCCATATTAAACATTGTCTAATACGGATGACGGATAGGTATGAGCATGTTTAAATATTACGAATGAATAATAATAATAATAATAATAATATCTATGGACACTTCACACCACGTCAGTCTGGCTCCGTGCTAAGTGCTTACAGGACAGTTACAACAGCTTACACCTGTGCCAGACAACGGAAATAATATTATAGGTTATTTTAATACTTTTATAATATTATACATAAAATATATTTAAAATTTTTGAAATATTATTATGATACATATTACATATATAAATTATAATATTTAATACACATCCAAGACCCAGGAACATTGAAAACTTTTTGTTCTGTCGGCGGGACTCGAACCCAGGACCTCCGGGATGAGCGCTGACCACGCGCTTAACCAACTGAGCTACGGAGCCATAGGCAATAAAAACGACATCTGCTGTCACGTATAAGAACTACAATGCGAATTAATTTTCATCGATATTTTCATGGAAATAAGATATTTTCCCTCATCAAAATGTAGCCTATGTCCTTTCTCAGGCTCTAGAATATCTGTGTACAAAATTTCATTGCAATCGGTTCAGTAGTTTTGGCGTGAAAGGGAGACAGACAGACAGACAGACAGACAGACAGACAGACAGAGATACTTTCGCATTTATAATATTAGTATGGATTTTCTGATAGATTTGGTGCAATGTAGAAAGGTTTTATTTGTGACTCGATTTGATTAATACCACAATGGCAATATTTTTCATGAGCCTTTTTTATTAAAGTTTTACTGTAATCTTCACTAAGAACTATTTTTTCCTCTTGTTTCCATTTTTTTTTATAATAAATTCCATTTTCGCAAATTATGTTCTTTTCGTGTTTTTTTACTTGCAAATTTTGTCCTTGGTCATATTTTATGTCATGAATATCAACAATATTTACAGTTCTCAAGTTATCTTCATTATTTGCATCAATATCCAATACTGGGTCCCTGCTGAGACAATCTGCTTCTGTGTTATTTTTTCCTGGAAAATATTTTATTTCACAATTATATTGAGACAGATACTGCGACATGTCACCTTATTCATCGTCAGGCCTGTTCTTGATATTCAACTTTTCTAGAGGTTTGTGATCTATGTAGACAATAAAATAGTTTCCAATCAACCAATGCTGCCAAAACTTTATACTCTCCTTCATGGCTAAACATTCCAAAAATATTGCTTTTTTATTTTTTGTGACTCATTTAATTTTTTAGAAAAATATGCCACTGGTTTTTCTTCGCCATTTTGCTGAATTTGTTTTAAAACTGCTTCTATTCCTATGGCACTTGCATCTGTATAAATAAATGTTGGTGCCTGTGGATCATATATGGCTAGTACAGGTTTGGAGCATAAATAATCTTTTACTTTCTGAAATGCATTCTCACAACGCTCTGACCAACTAAATCTCTGATCTTTCTTCAGCAGCTGATGTAAAGGATCAAGCAGTATGGAGACATTGGGAATGTATTTTCCATAAAAGTTTATTTTTCCCAGAAATTGTCTTATTTGTCGTCTATTTTGAGGAGGAAAATCTTTTATTGATTTCAAATTGTCCTGCAGAGGAGTAATTGTATTCTTTTCTAATATATGATCTAAGTACTTAACAGAATTGCATGCAAACTTACATTTTGTTATTTTTAGCCTGAAGCCTTCTTTTCGAACAGCCTCCAACAATTTTTTTAAGTGTGTGATGTGTTCATTAAACGTCTTTGAGAAAACAAGTATGTCATCGATAAAATTTACTGCGAATCCTGTTAGACCATTTTTCCTTATAATACTTCCTAAAATCCGTTGAAATATGGCTGGTGATGTCTTAAGACCGTAAGGTAAACATGTCCACTGATAGTGACCTTCTTGAGTGACAAAACCAGTTTTGTGGCGATCTGTAATCCTTAGAGGGATAGACCAAAAGGCTCAATTTATGTCCAAAGTTGTAAAATAATTACAATTTACTGTTTTTGTTAGTATATCTTCTATGAGAGGAAATGGTTGTGATTGTGGTATAATAATTTTATTTAAATCTCTGAAGTCTATGCATAATCTACTTTTTTTTCCTTCATCTCTTTTGAAAGCTAAGGTAACAGGTGCTGCAAACGGACTGCAAGATTCCTCAATCAACCCGTATTTTAAAAGCTGTGAGATCTGATTTTCAATTTCAATTCTATCTTGAACAGTACATCTATATGGCCTTTTGCAACAGTATTTTTCAACTTGTAAATCTATACAGGCTTCATACTTCTTCACTCTTCCCGTATCATATTTATTTTTGGCAAAAATTTCCGTGTAATTATCTAATAATATGTTTATCTGTTTTCTTTGATCGCTACTTAAGTATTCTGTATTATGTAATTTTTCTGTATCTATACCTTCGTTAAAGTTTACTGCATATTCTTTTTTTCCTGTATCTGTTGACTGTTTCAAAATTTTCAATTTGTCTATCTTCACACATATCTCTACTTGTTTTGTTATTGTTTGTTTTTTGTATCTGGATATTTAAATTCTCATCATGAGTCAATCCAAATTTGTGTATTGAATCTAATCCTAGTATGAGATCATACTCAACATTTTCATTCTGAAAGATAAATGCATTTATTTTAAACTTAAATAATTCTGCATCTAGTGTAATTAATCCTTTTGTTTTGCCTCCCCCAATTATTGTTTTTATTGTCTTGTAATGATAATTTGGCTTCATATATTTTGTTACTTAAACTAGTTTAGAATTTACTAACGTTACTCGTGAACCAGGATCATACAATCCCTTGGCTTCTCTTTAGAAGCCAAGGGATTGTATGATCCTGGTTGGTAATAATACTTTTATTATTTAACATTACTGTAATCTCAATTAGTGGAGGGAGATTTAGTTTTTTGGATTTTCATTACTAAGTTCAACTTGTAATATTGAATTTGAATTCAGGTTTCTGCCATCCATTGTTTTTTTCTCATTTTTATACCAGCAAACATTCTCTGGATGAAATCTATTTAATTTTCCTTTACTCTCGCAAATCCTGCATGATTTTTTTTCACTTAGTGATATCTCTTGTTTGAATAATTTATTTCCAGTGCTCAAGTTTTTCTTTGTATCATTTTTCTTTACTAAATGTTCTAGTCCTCTTATAGAGTTAAATAAGTCATTCACTTCTCTAAGACTTTCCCTGTCTATTCTATCTATCACAAAGTTTGGTAGGCCGTTGGCAATTAAATATATAAGGGTTTGTATATCTATTGATTTGTTTATTTCCAGTAATAGTCTCTCTTTTTTAAGAGCATATTCTAACATTGATCCTTGCATGTATTTAAAATTCATAGCATATCTTATCGGTGACCAACTTTTATCGGCGGATGTTTCACTTAAACTTTTCTTCCATACAGACCAGTCAGAATCAATAGTATGTTTGATAATCATTGAGGTGTACCAATCCATGCAAGTATCTTCCAATAGTAATTTTAGAATTTCAACTTTTTGTAAATCTGTATCTACTTGTAAACATTCACATTCATTTTCAAAAGTGTGTAACCATTGTTCAACATTAGTTGTATTTTTTTAAAACTTTTGTATAGAAAATTCTGCTGTTAATCTAGTCTTCTTTTCTGTAAAAAAACAATGTTGGTTCTGTTGGTGAAGACTCATGACTTGGTTCTAATTTTTCGAGTAAAAACCCATCAAATTGTAAGTTATCATCATCGTCTAAATATATTGATTTAATTTCCTCGGTTAATTTAATCCAAACCTGTCTTTTGTCATGTCTTTTCTGAAGAGATCTTTTTATTTTATTAAATACTAGCTGTTGCCCGCGACTTCGTCCGCGTGGACTTCAGTTTATAGCGCGCGGTGTCAACAAAATTGGTGTCAAATTTAAAAGCTTTTTAAAACCTTGGTACCCATTAAATCAAAATACCCAAAAACAGCTGTGCAGTGCGCAAATAATAATTCATTTTTTAAAATTAAACCTAAAGCTTATTTAGCCCCCCATTACATAACTTTAGCTTTACCCATAAACTATTTAGCATTGGTAGGTTTAAGGTTTCGTTACTCATCACTGCATAGATAAAGTACCGAGTAGTGAGTTATTCACCATCGACGTGCATAACAGTCGCGAGAAACGAAAAACGCTACTACGAAAACAACCTCTTATAGAAAGATGCATGAGCAAGCGATAGCGCGATGTAGGAGACGCGCGGCGCCATCTATTATGATTTTTTGGAACTAACTTAATTTGAACAAATTTACGCATTTTCACCCCCTTACAACCTCTTTTTCCGGTTAAAAAGTAGCCTATGTCCTTTCTCAGGCTTTAGACTATCTGTGTGCAAAATTTCATTACAATCGGTTCAGTAGTTTTGGCGTGAAAGCGAGACAGACAGAGATACTTTCGCATTTATAATATTAGTATAGATTTCATGCTTCAGTATTTCTTTGTGTAAATGCACTGATTGATACTCACCAGGCATAATAAATGTTTGGTTCCGAGTATCTGTAATGGATATTATTGCATACATATTTGTTTTTGTATCATCCGGTTTGGCTTTGACACTAAATTCAAATTTTAACTTGTCCATTGCAGTGGCGAAGCCTCCATAGAACACGATTCCTACCGGCTTACCTTGGCCAATTTTAATATATACATTTTTTATTATTAATAATTATAGCTTACCCCGCTTCCTACAATTTCATAAAAATAATTCGCCATGTATTTAAAATCACGCAAACGCACACATACCCGTTTTTACGATCGCACTCAGAACGCGTCCGTACTGCTCCATAGTGTGCGGTGGCCGGGGAACTCGCTCAAAACATCGGGAATCCAAACATTTGAAATGTATGAAATTCACGCACACATACACATTACTACTACATGCAAACGACTCGTCGATATTGTCGAACAACAAGCCGATCCCACATAGCCTACCTAGTCTTTATTTGTCATGTGTTAAGGTTTAGTTTCGCATGTTTCGCTTTAAAAGATTTCGTCCAATCACAACAGAGCTAATTGCAGCGGCCGACCGGCGCGTGCTGTCATTTCAATTCACTTAAACAATTATATTACGCGCTTATTTGCACTCATTTTGTACTGTTATTATTGTAATATGCAAAATTTTATTTATTAAGTTAGTGGGCTAGCTTGATTGTAATATTATATAGTTTAAAAGAATCGAAAGTAGTGAAATTTTACTTGCCAAGTGTTGTGTTGTGTTTTTGTTTGTTACATCGTAAAGGTTGGTTTGTTTTACTTACTTTGTAATTTGTCGTGACACGGTTAGGTGAGAAATTATATAAATAATAATTCTTAGGTAATTTTTCAGATTGTAGAATAGGAATATTAAATAACGACGACAGACGACAAATAACAAAATTAAACATTTAGGTACGTATTTCTGCTGATATTTCTTTGCTATTAGCTTTTGCCCGCGATTTCGTCTGCGTGGACTTCAGACAGGTAGCCTATGTTCCTTTCCATGTTTGACATGGGATGCATGCAAAATTTCATCTAAATCCAGTTTTTGCATGATTGAGTAACAAACATCTACACTGGCAAGTCAGGATTCACTTATTTTTGGTGTGTGAGTGTGAGTGACGTGTGCTTAAAACGGCTTTTTTTAAAGCCACTTTTATCATACTCGACATGCACTGTTCATATAATACCAGTGATGTCATGTATGGTGAAGGTGGTGAATACTAACAACACTAACACTGCATGCAACGCACACAATGCAAGCAAAGCACCCTAGTAGTTATGGAAAAGGTAAACTAACACACTTAATACAGGTATGTTTACAGGTATATATTGCACGTTTTTTTTACAAGAATTGAAATTTTGGTTATTCACGAGTTAGCCGTTTTTTGGTCCGGCTTTACCTTTATTTTTTTTCACCCCACGCCACTGGTCCATTGTATAGGTTTACAACTTTTTCCACATGTTTTTTCCACATTAAAATTGTTTACGTGTAACAAGGAGAATATTAGGCATGGACACAATTGTCGATTTATAAGATGTAGGAGTTTTTCAGCACAAAACAATATGATTCATATAAAAAACAGAGAATTTATTATAAGTTTAAACACTTACGGATTTTGTCGCGGAGCACTTATATTAATCCCGACGTTTCGGCTGCTTTACAGCTGCCGTGGTCACGGGCGGACTGAGGTGACAGGTGTCCAATTTCTTGAAGTTATTCAACTACCGATCCGATTCCGATCTACGCAGAACGAACTCACAGTGTCTTGAAGCCGAGGTGTCATAGATTTGTGCTTTAGTTTGTTTATCACTGGATCCCAACTAGATGGCAGCACCCAACCATCTTCGCGGTTAAAATTAGGGTGTTTTTTAATTTCTATGGCCTCGCGTATCATTCTTGGGCGGTATCGTGCTTCTTTTGCCAGTACTTGTGGCTTATCAAATCTTATGTAATGGCGAGGTTGATCCAGTGTGTGTTCACAAATTGCGGACTTGGTGTTCCTACGGTGTTTGACATCTGCAATGTGTTCCTTGATCCGGGTTTTGATGGACCTTTTGGTTTGCCCTATATAAGAGAGGCCACAATCACAGTCGAGTTTGTAGATTCCTGCATCTTGAAGGGGTAAGTTGCATTTCACTGATGGTAAACATTGGCTGATCTCTTTGGGCGGCTTAAAGTATGTTTTTATTGAAGCTTTCCTTAGAATGTAGCTCACTTTGTCAGTGACACCCTTTATAAATGGTAACACTGCAGGTAATCTTTCCACTGTTGCCGGCTTCACTCGGTTGCTGCTCTGTTTGCGCGGTACCCGAAGCTTATTGTTGCGTAAAACTTGTGCAACATGATGAAGTTCGGTATCCACATGCTGTTCATCGCAGATTCCTCGCGCTCTTTGAAATAACCTACACCAACAATAATAGATATTTATTGTTGGTATCGGTTATTATATTACTAACCTAAAAAACAGAGAATCGACAATTGTGTCCATGCCTAATATTCTCCTTGTTACACGTAAACAATTTTAATTACTATAAAAGTTTTGAGAAATAACAATAAGATATAAAACTTATTTTAACAAATTTTTGCATTAAAATATTCTGCACTTTCGAAATATGAAAATCGTCAATTTTATATCCTTTTGGCGGGCATCTATCTTCTCCACCTTCTTTTTTTTAATTTATAATATTTCATGTGTACTAAAATCTAAATGAAAAAGCAGCATTTTTAGGAAATTGTATAAAGTTTAAGAGAATGTGAACAACAAGTTTTTTTTTACAATAAGTAAGTACTTTATAGATTTAGGTCAAGGTTTACATGATTATCTCGATTTACATTATCATAATCAACTGTGAAGAAACATCAGCCAGTGTGGTATCCTATGGTAAACCTACCTGTATTATGCGGAGCGGGCTGCTGGTTGAGTTGTGCGCGCGCGGCTCGCAGGCGGTCGCGGCGCACGCGCACCACGCGCCCCACCAGCCGCGCCGGCAGACTGAACTCCGTCGGCCGCGACAGCGCCACACGCAACTCTGTACACAAAGTAATACACTGTAGACGATTCTTGTAGAGTTTGCCTGTATCCTTACTGTAATTTTTAACAACCTGTAAGTTTTTTAAATAAAATAAACTTCATGCCTTTACTGATTAGAAGTTTGACGGTGCCGCATACGATATCCTCCATTTTTGTTTCATTTTTTCGCTTTCTCTCCTTTTTCTCGGCTTTGGGTAGCGGTGTCGAGCAGGGCGGGGGCGTCGCGAACGGCACGGGGGTGGCGCAGGGCGGGGGTGTGGTGAAGGGCACGGGGGTGACGCAGGGCAGGGGCGTAGCTAAAGGCGGGGGCGTGGCACAGGGCGGCGGCGACGGGGGAGGGGAGTCGGCGGGCGGCGGCGGCGAGGGCGGGGCCTCCGCATCCAGGGCGTCGCGCAGCTCCACTAGGGCGGGCGGCCGCCAAGCCTCGCCCTCGCCGCCCGTCGCCAGCTCCTCCACCAGCAGCCCATCCTGATGGAAAAATGAATTTTAATAAACATCTGTAATCGTTCCATGGAGCATGCATCTAAGTGTCTAAACTCCACACTAGGCTGAATTACGCCGCGCCGGCGATAATTCCGCCGTAAATGTCAAACGCATACAAAATACGGACGGAACGCGACGAAATAGTATGTCGTCCCTCGCGTTCCGTCCGTATTTCAACGCCGTCCGTAGTCCGTATTCAAACTCTGTATGAGTTTGAAACGTGGCGTTTCAAACTCATACAGAGTTTGAAACGTGGCGTAAACGCGGCGGAATTTACGCCGGCGTAATTCGGCCTAGCGTGTTTCGACACTAACATTTTGAAATGACACATCATACCTGCAGTCGCCAGCAGCACGCGAAGTCGTGTAGCGCGCCGATGGTAACGCCCTCGTAGTCGGTGAGGGGGGCGGCGGCGGCGGGGCGGGGGGCGAGGTCGGCGTGCGTGCGGGGCAGGGTGGGGGGCGGGCGGGGGGCGGGGTCGCGCCGGGCGCCGCTCGCCGCGCTCAGTGCGATCGCCGCCCACTCCGCCGCCTCGGACGCGCGCCGCTTGCGACGAGTGGTGTCTGGACCGCTGCGCGTCGCCGGCTCTCTGACAAAAACATGTATATTTATCTACTAGATCACGCCAGCAACGCCGTTGCGCTAAAATTCGTTTATCGCGTGGGAACCTCACATTTTTCCGGGATAGAAAGTATCCTATGTCCTTTCCCGAGACTCAAAAGTCAAAGTATCTCCAGAAAAAGGAATACCTATTATATTTTTTGTTATCTGTTAATTTTGAACTTGAAGCACCTGAAGGCCATATAGATAAAATCAACTAATGCATACATTAAACAATCTTATCATACTAATTTTAGAATTTTGCACTCACTTCAATACTACAAGTTGAAAAGTATAATGCCAATTTAAAAAGGGGAATGATTTGTCTAGGACCTAGGTATAAGACTATTACGAGTAGTAATGGTTACATTGTAATTTTAGCACAACACACAAGCCTGTGTGTAAATGCATAAGTCGTTTATAAATGCGAAAGTGTGTGTGCTTGTCTATCTCTTAGGCTTCTTACAGACGAACGGCACGTGTCGGCGGCAGTCGGCGGCACATGTCGGCAACAGTCGACGGCAAACGACGGCACGTGTCGGCGGCAGTCGGTGGCAGTTGACGGCAGCCGTCGACAGTTTATAACGCTTGCAGTTGTGACGTAACGCGTAAAGGTAAGCGTCCACAGGTCATTATAGTACGCAACGGACCTTTCGCATCAGACGGATATTTTTTTTACAGTACGTCTCACTGTATCGGCAGCGTACGGATTACCGACTAGCTAGTATGTTTATCTTCAAATTAGTCCAAACAAAGTTCCTAAGTCTTTCTGCTTTCGACTTTTCCATCCATACCCCCCTTTTGAGCATTCATTTACTAGGCTAAACAGTAATCCGTACACTGCCTATTCAGCGGACGTACTGTGAAAAAAATATCCGTTTGATGCGAGATGTCCGTTGCGTACGATACCGACCTGTGGACGCTTACCTTGCGGGGGTACGTCACAACTGGGGGCCTACCACCAACTCTACTAACCGACATCGTTTGACAGATAAGAATTTATTACTTTAACGTTAAGCTAGCGATCTTAATAAAGTTGATATTTCACAGCGGATTAAACATTGTTTTGCATTTTTACCCGACTGCCAGGAGGGTTATGTGTTTAGCGCGTATCTTCTATGTATGTAATATTCTTTATTACCTCGTATCTTCAGAACGGCTAAACGGATTTTCACATTTGAGGTATCGTTAGATTTGTCTTAATAGCCTGAGTGTTCTTAGATAGGTGACATTAAGAAAAAACCAAAATGGCGAATGTTTGACGCCTTAACGTGAGGTAAACAAAAATAAAAATTTACCAAGCATATCGAGTGGGGTATCAAAATAAAGAATTTTAAACACTGATTCTAAATATGTATATAACTTGCAGTTTTAATATTAAATCGAACGATAAATCTACACTAATAGTACAAAGAGGAAAGATTTGATTTTTTGTTTGTTGGGCTCGGAAACTACTGGACCGATTTGAAAAATTCTTTTACCATTGGAATTCTACATTATTTTTGCTGAACATAGGCTGAATTTTATTTTGGAAAAAATAAGGTTCCGTAAGATATTTGGGTTCTTCGAACGCAAGGTGTAAAAAATCAACCAGAAAAGTTACTTATTTTACGTACGCTGCCTAAACTATAAAAGATAGAACCATAAAATTCTAAGTAATTGTAGAACTTACAAATATCTATTGCGTTTATTTTACTAATTCTTTTAATCCTTATCAAAATAAATTATTCCATTACTAAGTACAGTTTATGTAGATAATATTTGGTCTTTGAATGAATAAAATTGGACATTTGGTTTTGAAATTATGGCGAAATTAAAATATTACGGTAGTTGGCGTCACAAGGCGGGTGCGCGTGCGGGAGGAAGACAATCTGTGCAGGGTGCAGCCTGCGTATAATGACTGCGTCGTCGATGTTAGTGTCGGAGTCTGTGAATTGACCTGGGAATCATTTTGCTGACCGAGTCTTTCCTGGGTATGCTTTTTGCAGAGCTCACCGACATCCACACGGGCGGAGCCGCGGCCGACCGCTAATAATAAAATAAGAAAAAACCAAAATCCGCCTGCATGGATAAATCCAATATTAATTCAAAATTAACTGACATTACTGAAACAAAATAAAAATTCAATGACAAAGTCATGGACGTATAAAAAAAGGCGGACGGAGTCCCACCATACACAAAACTGTGTCGCTCAGAGTCGGCCAGCTGACTGTATGAACACGGTCCGCACGCACACATTCTTGCGCTAGTCCATACCATTTGACAGGCGTCAGAATGTGTGCGTGGCCGACTCAGGAGAAAAGTGAAGACACAGTTTTGTATATGACAAGACTCCGTCCGCCTTTTTTTCTACGTTCATGGACAAAGTATTTAAAAAAAAACAATGATTTGGTACAACTAGAAACATACATTGAAACAGTAAAAAACCTATGTACAGACCTATTGTAACGTATTGTAGGTACACTTTTCTAAGTGTACCTACGATATAATATGGTTATATCAGCACGGTAGTTTTTCAATTTTTTATTAGATTGATTGTCGAAATGGTTAGATGACTACAACTAAAAGGTCGCAAATAAAATAAATTAATTAAAAATCAAAAAACCCGACTGCAAAAAATGAACTAAAAAGAACGAAACAAGACCTAATTCTGCCGGAGGCATCGAATCCATGTTTTAATTGATACTACTCTTGCTTACGAGTTTCATGCCAGGATAAATAGAAGGTTACATAGAAAAATGTATAAGAAGAAAGTGGATAATAAAATGCAGTCGGAGGCATAATATTTTATGATTTATGAATTAATGTTAAACTTGGTGCGACATGCCTCCGACTGCATTTTATTATCCACTTTCTTCTTATACATTTTTCTATGTAACCTTCTATTTATCCTGGCATGAAACTCGTAAGCAAGAGTCGTATCAATTAAAACATGGATTCGATGCCTCCGGCAGAATTAGGTCTTGTTTCGTTCTTTTTAGTTCATTTTTTGCAGTCGGGTTTTTTGATTTTTAATTAATTTATTTTATTTACTGTTTTTTAGTAAAATTATATTTAAAAAGTGAGTACGGTAATGTTGTTGTAATCTTACAACAAAGTGTTCTGGAAACATGATAGTTTTAGGAAAGGTCGTGGTAGGCCCCCTGCAAGCGTCATAAACTGTCAAAGGCTGCCGTCGACTGCCGCCGACACGTGCCGTCGTCTGCCGTCGACTGCCACCGACATGTGCCGCCGACTGCAGTCGACTGCCGCCGACACGTGCCGCCGACACGTGCCGTTCGTCTGTAAGAAGCCTTACCTCTTCTCTAAACCGATTTTGATCAAATTCGGTATGGACATGGTTTCAGTCCCAGGGAAGGCCATAGGATACTTTTTATTCCGAAAAAATGTAAAGTTTCGGCGCGATAACCGAATGTATGTGCGTTTATAACTTATACGTCTCTATTGTTGCGGGCGTCATTTAGATACATAATTATAAATGCAAAAGTGTGTCTGTCTTTAAACCTATTATGTCTTTACACTTAAGCCAATGACTCAATTTAGATTAAATTAGTATACGTTAAGTTGAGACAATTTTGTCTCAAAAAAGTTTTGGTTTCCATGCTAATTTCGCCAAACAAACTTGCCAGTAATCGCTCATCTAGTAAATGCATAACAATATACTTCTGTCACAGATAACTTTAAATAATATTATATATTGCATTCATTTTTAGGGTTCCGTACCCAAAGGATAAAAACGGGACCCTATTACTGAGACTTCGATGTCTCTCCGTCTGTCCGTCTGTCTCCAGGCTGTAACTCAATAACCGCTATAGCTAGACTTCTCAACTTTTCACAGATTATGTATTTCTGTTGCCGCTATAACAACAAAGACTAAATACAAAGTCCGACTGGTACTAAGGCAATACTCACTCTGTTGTGTTATGCAAGTCTTCGCTGACGCTGAGCACGTGCTGGTAGAGGCAGTCGACCTTGCGGCCGTAGATGCTGGCGGACTGCTGCAGCAGCAGCGCCAGCTCCGCGAAGTTAGGCACCGCCTGCCCCTCCCCCCCGCCCTCCCCGCCCTCGCCGCCCGCCTCCAGCGCGTGCAGACCCGCCTGCGTCAGGTACTCCTCAAGGAGCTATACCCATAACACTTTAGCTATTACTATTATCATAGGCATATAGCGGACCTAGACTGCAATAACGACAATATTAAGACAATGCAGGAGAGCAACCAGCCCCTAGAAACTGACAAAACCATGCAGAGGAGTTTTCATCAAGTACGGTATGATATGAAACCATTTTGTATTCCAGTATTGCAGTCCGATTTATGACAGTTTTGTTTTATTTAAATATACTAGCTGTCCCGGCAAACGTTGTTTTGCCATTTAAAGTATTTAAATCTTACCCCCTCTTTTGTCCCCTAAGAGGGGTGGGGGGAAAAATTTTATACACCAAATTACCTATAATTTGGTCGCGTTATGTCAAACCCAGCCGACAGATCACAGCTCACATTGAATTTACTTAATCCGGCCAATTGACGTAGGTCCATACAATGGCCGCACGTAGCTTAAATATCACTAAACCTGGAAATAGTAGGCTGATGTGGACCTTAAAATCAAACACTTCTATTTTTTTGAAAATTAAGTTTAAAGTTATGCCTATAATCAATGTATAGGCTACATGTATACATAATTGAATCCTCGTGCTTTTGATAATTTATAAATAATAACAAAATTAAATGATAAACTATGCATGCCAAATTCTGATAAATTTTACTTGCAATTTTGTATGTTGTATTGCTTTTTTTTTATTATTAAATAAGGGCGTTGCCGGCCTTTTAAGAGGGAATACGCTCTTTTCTTGAAGGTTTGCAGGTCGTATAGGTCCGGAAATACTGCTGGTGACAGTTCGTTCCAGAGTTTTACAGTGCGCGGCAGATAGTTACGCGAAAAACGCACTGTGGAAGACTGCCACTCATCAAGGTGATGAGGATGGTATGTTTTTCGCGTGGGACGATGGCGAAAAGTTGCCGGTGGTATGATTCCGAACAATTCCTCAGAGCACTCCCCGTGATACAACCGATAGAGGATGCAGAGTGAAGCTACATCTCGGCGTAATTCCAAGGGGTCCAAGCTGTTTGAAACACTATGGCAGTCAACAATTCGAGCGGCCCTTCGTTGGATACGATCCAGAGGGAGCAGTTGGTATTTAGGCGCCCCTGCCCAGAGATGAGAACAATATTCCATATGAGGCCGAACCTGCGCCTTGTAGAGTTGTAAGCGTTGGTCCGGACTGAAGTACTGTCTCGCTCTGTTAAGAACACCAAGTTTCTTCGAGGCTAATTTGGCCTTACCCTCTAGATGATATCGGAACTGGACTTCGCTCGATATGTTGACGCCAAGTATCTCAATGCTAGGGGAGATGGTTAAAGATGTGCCTTCGAAACGAGGATATACGACCATTGGTGACTTTTTAGTGGTGAACGCGCAGACTTGTGTCTTGGCGGGGTTGAATTGGACCAAATTACGTCTACCCCAGTCAGAGACCTTCTCTAATGAATTCTCCACCTTAGACACAAGTTCGTTTCGACTCTCAGTGACATTTTGCCGAGAAATATTGGGGGAGCTGGTATATACAGCATCACCTGTACTATCATCCGCATAGCAATGAATGCCGTTGGTCTGTAACATGTCATTGATATGCAGTATGAATAGAGTAGGCGATAGTACACAGCCCTGAGGGACACCAGCATCAACAGACTGAGTTTCCGAGCATTCGCCGTCAACTACGACCTTAATGCTTCTGTCTGCTAAGAAACTAGTGACCCACTTACATAATTTTGATAGCAGCGCTTTATGCCAAACCCGATCAAAGGCCTTCGCAATGTCCAAACTAACAGCCAATGCCTCTCCCTTCGACTCAATTGCTTGAGCCCAACATTTGAGTCAGGTACGCCAAGAGATCACCAGCCGAGCGACCCTTACGGAACCCGTATTGTTTGTCGCTTAGTAATCCCTGGCCGCCCAAGTATCGAAGAAGCTGGCTATTGATAATGGATTCCATTATCTTCGAGAAGAGAGAGGTTATAGCGATTGGTCTGTAGTTGGAAGGATTTGAGCGATCACCTTTTTTGGGGATCGGGTGCACCAAGGCTGTCTTCCAGGAAGCCGGGACGATGCCAGTGGAATAGGAGAGCCGAAAAAGACGCGTCAAGACCGGAGCCAGCTCTGGAGCACACTTTTTCAACACAATAGGCGGGATTCCGTCAGGCCCGCTCGACTTTTGGATATCAAGGGAACGGAGGGCTTTTCGCACTGAGCGCTGATGAAACCGAATATCCGACATAATGCTCGTGCATCGCGGTATGGTCGGCGGTTTCTGCCCCCCGTCATCCAGGGTCGAGTTTGTTGCAAAGAGCTTGCCCAGAAGATCGGCTTTGTCTTTTGCGTCCTGGGCCAATGATCCATTTCCTACGTGTAGGGATGGTAGGGTTGGCTTGCAGAAATTTCCTTCAATAGCTTTGGCCAGAGACCAGAATGCACGGGTTCCCGAGGGGAGGCGCTCAAGTCTCTTGCCAATTCTATTGACGTGCTGTTGCTTTACCCGAGTAATCTCTTTCTTGAGGGACCTAGAGGCAAGGTTGTACTCTTTTTTTATACGTGCTGGTATTTAAATCCCGAGCAGACACTGCGTTGGCTCAGGATTGGTAAGCCTCCTGCTTTCGGCGAGAAGCTTTTTTGGAGGATGAACCAAACCAGGGACGAAATCTGCCGCCAGTTGGCACTACAGAGGACGGAATGAAAAGTTCCATCCCCTGCATCACCACATCGGCAACAGAGTTGGCAGTGTTGTCGGGATCATCCGGCGAGAAGCACACGTGCCCCCAAGGATAGGATGCAAAAAACGACCGCATCCCATCCCAGTCCGCTGACTTGTAGTGCCACACACGACGGTATTTAACAGCACGCTGTCTTAACACCGTCGTAAGTGGCACAGAACTCCTAACAAGGCAATGATCCGATGAACCAAGTGGTGCGGTTACGTATATTTGGTAGCCGTCAGGATTTGAAGTCAGCAGGAGGCCCAAAAAGGATTTTGACCATCCACATCTGGGATTCGCGTAGACGTAGTAACCAGTTGTGTCAAGTCGTTCGCAAGGGCAAAGTTGCAGACAGATCTCCCCGCATGATCAGTTTTACTGGAATTGAGCCAGTCGGCGTGGTGGGCATTAAAGTCGCCAAGTATTATGATCTCTGCGGATGGGATCTACTGCTGCACAAAATCTGAAGCAGCTTGCAGGGGCTCCAAGAGTCGGTCCGTCTCGGGGTCACCACTATGGGACCTATGTAGGCACGCATAGACGCGAGGGTGGTCGTCGCAATCTATGCGGAGCCATAAGGTGGACAGGTCCATTACCTCAAGATTGCTGAGGCGGCGAGAGCTGATATCATCTCTAAGATACACACACACTCCAGCTTTGGGTAAAAAGGAGTGCTCGAGATAATACCCAGGGTGGGAAAGGTATGATGTGTCACTCGGAGATGATATCTGCGTCTCGGTTAAAAAGAGCAAAGCCGGCTTTGCCGTCTCTAGGTGGTAATGGACGGCATTAAGGTTGGAGTGTAATCCCCTGATATTACAAAAGTCCATGTTTAATATCGAGGGGGGTGCCTTTGTGTGTTTGCTCTTGCCCCGAGCAGATTGGAGCGCAGTTTTGCCCTCCCCAGAATACGAGGGGCAGCCTGGACGTCCACGTTCAGTTCCAGGGGTTCCTGAGCATGGACGTCCTGAGAGGGATTCTCCAACGCAGTTGGTACCCTCCTGGGGTAACAAATTGCTTTTCAACTGCGGCATTTCTAGGGGGGTAGGGGATTGGGCCTCCGGTAAACTCACTCACTCGGCGAAACACAGCGCAAACGCTGTTTCACGCCGGTTTTCTGTGAGGCCGTGGTCCGGTCTCTCTCGGTTCTCCGGTCAAGCTGGCCTATTCGTGCCGAAGCATGGCTCTCCCACGGACAATGTAATAGCTAATTAGTATAGTACTCAATTATACAACTCTTGACCATAAGCTTAATCCTTCGATCGTGGATTCTTGAAAATCTATTGTTATTCTACTGTGTCTCGCTCACCAGTGAGCTTATGGGGCTTGATGGTTCAATATAAAATTTACTTATTCATGGCGGGCAGAAAATATGAAATACAGTTATATGTACAGGTAATACAAGTCTTTACAAGCATGAAGCAGACACGGTTTGTTTCACGTCACGCTGTCACTTTGTGTCATGAACTCGTGACTCATGACAAGTTCAACTAGTTTGTACAAATGTAAAAAATGGTAATTTTTCACTTGTTCAGTATAGTCTACACAAAACTAGTAAATGCATTAATAAGTAATTTTAAACTTAATTATAAAGTCAAATTTATGCTTTATGCATTCAGTGAAATAATGAGTTTGTTACAAAAAAAGTCTACACATACAACAAAAACCTTTTCATTTAAGATTATGCCAAGACAAGCATACTGGCTGGACCCGTCACAAGTTATAAACTTACACTACACAAATTCTACAGCTTAACAGTCTCTGCAGCTCATGATGAACTAATACAAGCTATTACAAAATGTGATATTATGTAGTTCCCATGTTCGTGTAGTCATTCATTAATAAAATGAAGGCCCAGCATGTAGACTGTCTACTGAGTCAGTGTACATTTTTTTTTAAATGTAATAAGGGGGCAAACGAGCAAACGGGTCACCTGATGGAAAGCAACTTCCGTCGCCCATGGACACTCACAGCATCAGAAGAGCTGCAAGTGCGTTGCCGGCCTTTTAAGAGGGAATAGGGTAATAGGGGAGGGAAGGAAAGGGAATAGGGTAGGGGATTGGGCCTCCAGTAAACTCACTCACTCGGCGAAACACAGCGCAAGCGCTGTTTCACTCCAGTTTTCTGTGAGAATGTGGTATTTCTCCGGTCGAGCCAGCTCATTCGTGCCGAAGCATGGCTCTCCCACGTATAAAAGCATGCTGGCTAGTACAGTTACTAGACAGGAAGTTTTATCCAATCCAATAGCTTTTAGGAAGTTATAATATTATGAAATTTAACAATATTGACATCATTCTACTTTTCTTTTTAGTATAAGTAGTTGTAAAACAGTGGTTCTTAACCGTTTAGTCATGAGGGACCATTTTACCAAATATTTGTGTTGCCGGGGACAACCAAGTTGGTTTACCTAAATTAAGGGTTGTTTCATAAAGAACATAAGTACAACTTTATGAGCAGTCACTCATTTCTTTATTTGGCAAAAATCTAAAGTTACAGTTTTTAATTTAATCCTTCGATCGTGGAAAAACAAGACACAATAGCCTTTCTATTGTTATCGCGGTTTGGGGCTCGAAGGATTAATTATTATTTACTAGCTTCTGAATTCTCACATAATATTATGTATTATAGGATGGCTTCGCGGACCACTTGGAATGCCTTCAGGGACCAACTGTGGTCCGCGGACCACCGGTTAAGAGCCACTGCTGTAAAATATAATAGTAAAAGCGGCAGCCGGCCGCCGCATTACAATTGAAAATCTATTGTGTCTGCTATACCCACGATGGAGGGTTTAATAATAATAAAAATTATTAGTGTATTTTGCAAACATCTTAAATTATATGAAGTTAAATTTATATAAAATCAAGCAGGAGAAACTAAGCAAAACCTTAACACAATTAATTTATATAGTTTCCGGTAACTCAATACTATGCATGTGTTATTTTTATGATAGCAATAACCTTTTGTGAGTATAAAATATAATGGTTAATTATATTTTAACTTCTAGTATAAAATATTAAAACTGTAAACTATAATCTTTCTATATCAACACTCACAACTTATTAAGTATCTATGTACCTATGTACATAATATCAATAACGGAGAAAGGTTATAAGCATTTTGAAATAATTTAACTTCTGTTAATACCTTGATTGTGGGAATTGCAGACATAATAGATTTTCAATTGATGTGCGACAGCCGGGTGCCGCTTGGGGATTATTGGGTTAATACCTCGATCACAGATTCTTGGAAATCTTTTGTTCTTGCGGTTGCAAGCCACTTCTTGGGGACGAAAGAGTTAAGGCAGAATTATACATGGAATTTCATATTATGCTCAATATGAAACTTACGTTTATAATTATAATATTATGAGTTCATTTTATAAAATGGTATGCAAGTAACACAATATGTTATGTAGTTATAAAAATATTATGCGGGCCTTAGTAGGCTGAGTTTGTTGCAAACTTCAGAGGCCCATTAATCCTTTAGTTATTATATCGTACAAAACTATTAATGTGTATGTTTTATATACTACTTCTGGCTAATATTTAATCCCAAACCATTCAAGTTTCAAGTACAGTGGGGATGACATTATCTAATAAGTACCTTGAGACATGAGTACTTTCCTACAATGGTGTCAACTGTCTGACATTAGCTAAACATTGTCCAAAACCGAACTTTTTCCAAGTAAACATTGGTAAATACATGCAATATACCGCCTAAACTCTGAGGTATGTGTAGGAAACAAACACAGTACACACGACTCACCGCACTCAAGTCTGTGTCGAAGCTGCGGCGGATGTCGCTGATGGGCTTCATCAGCTCCGCCACTATTTCCTCCAGCCTCTGAGAGTTCATACTCCACCGTTTTTCTCTCTTCGAACTTATCCTGAAAACAGCGTGCGCCCATTGAAAACATCACTGAAACGAGACGCGGGAACGACCGATCGCATAGTGTCGATGGCGCGAAGATTTATTTCCCGAAGTTGGAAAATTCGAAAATATATTTGCACACTTTGGAAGTTGTTTAGAGATAGCCGAAAGTCGAGCGAGCGATTACCTCTCAGTCCTTAAACAGTCGGCGTCCATATTACAAACATAAACTGCTTTTGATATTAGGAAGTACGTAACGACGGTGGCCATTTATTTATGTTTTCGATGAGGACATTCCATGTTTGTGATTTGTCTGTCAATGTTCGCCAAGCATTCGTGATTCGAGTCGATGTTGAAGGTTTGCTGCTGCTGACTGCTGTCAAATTCTGGGTCTCCGCAGACGGGCGACAAAAGCCGATGCGGTTATTAGAATATTAATTAAGCGACTTTTTATTTATATTTTAAATAAAATAAAACTAGTGTTTTAAAAAAGTGTTTTGTTAGTTGTAATAAAGTATAAACTGCGCGCAAAATAAAAAATTCGAGGAATGCAAACTTTTATTTACTATCGCAGCAGTGTGTAACTACATGAGCATCCTCATACAAAATGTACTGAAAACATATTATATCGCGCGATATATCGACCAATAAATCGTGCGATATATCGCGCCTGTCTGCGGGAGCCTTTATTCTCTGTGATAGGCTAAAATATCTATGGTATATTTTTCTATAATTGTTAAAATCTATGGATATCTAAAGACAAGAGAGTTTATAGAGCGCATGGCATTGAGCGAGCATAGACAAAAGTAATTTATAAATGGCAGTGTTTACAAAATATAAATAAATATTGACCAAATTAGATATCGATTTCTACTTTATAAACTACATAATTTTGGGGGTTCTTCAATAAAAGTGTATATATTTTATGGCTTCTATCATAAACAAATAACTAAAAGAAGGTCCACAGTCAGCAATTGTGATATCTCAAAATATGGGCGAATCCAGGTGTTACTCGTTGATGAAATGTTTGCTGATACTTTTTAATGTTATATTCCTAGTAAGTGTCTGAATTTATATCTCAGTCATTATAGTTTAGTAACAATAATCAAACTAAAACTTTCCGGTCGCTCCTTCCTGACATCAGGAACATTTGACCTAGATTTTCATTCATTCGATTCATGTTTAACTCCTGCTTCCTACAGATTTTTGGTGTCCAATAAATTTGTTGGTGGTGATAAGAGTCGGTAAGTCGGTACTGTGTTGCAGCTGGTGGGCGCGGGCGTGGCGGCGTTCGCGGGCTGGGCGCTGTGGGACGGGCGTGGCACGGAGAGCGGGTCGGGCCGCGCCGGGCTGTGCGCGCTCGCCGTGTGGGCCGCCGTGCTCACCCTGGGCGCCATCACCGCGATTGCCGGTCAGTACACACCTCGTTCTGATCGTTCTGACGTTCGATCTGATGTCGTTTCCATAGAAGGATTGCCACCTTCACCGGCCTAATATAATCTGACCTGACTCGGTTAGGTATTATATCATCGGTTATTCTGTTTCACTTCATATAAATGTAAGCCTGTTTAATATGCGGCATAAAGTTAAGAATTTAAATACCACAAATTAACTGCACAGCAAAAAGTGAAATGACACATTATGACATCATATGATCATAATAGCTGAGTTAGATTATTATGTTTTGCCTATTACCTATGTAATGTCTTGTAAGTTGTAACGTTATATGTTTCTAATGTTATGTATTCTAATTAATTTTATAATTTATTTGTTTTTACGGCTGAAGGACTTGTATCCATGGTCACGAATAAATTAAAAAAAAAAAAAAAAAAAACAGTGGCACAGAAGCTAGAAAAAGAAATAACAATAATGATATGAAATAAATGTAACATGCATGCACAGGGGCTGTACGCGGGTCCGGCGCGCTGCTGGCGGTGTCGTTCGGGCTGGTGGCGCTGAGCGCGGGCGCGGGCGCCGCGGCGGGCTGGTGGGGCGCGGCGCACGCGGGCCAGCTGCGCGGCGCGCTGGCGGCGGCGCTGCGCCACTCGCTGCGCCACGAGTACGGCGCCGTGGCCGCGCGCACCGCCGCGCTCGACGCCATCCAGCGCGGGCTGCGCTGCTGCGGCGCGGACGGCGTGCGCGACTGGCAGCGCGCTGCGGCCGCCGACCTCGACTTGTCGGTGGGCGCGCCGCCGGCGGTGTACACGGTGCCGGCGTCGTGCTGCGAGCGCGCGGGCGAGGCGTGCGAGGCGGCGCGGCGCGTGGCGGCAGGCGGGGAGGCGGCCGGCCTGTGGGCGGTGGGGTGCGCGGGCCGGGCGGCGGACGCGCTGGCGGAGGTGGCCCGCGCGCCGCTGGCGGTGGCGGCGGCGCTGCTCGCCATGCACGGCGCCGCGCTGCTGCTGACGCTCACGCTGTGCCTGCGCGCGCGCCCGCCGCCGCATTACAAGGCTTAAGACGTAGCGAAGTCTGATCACTATGACCAGTTTACCGCTCGTGCGCCGAGATCCTGAAATAATTTAAAGTACCTATTTAGTTTTGTTCGGTTTATTTATTTCTGCAATAATTTGCTTATAATATTATGTAGATTGTTTTCTAGCTAGTCACACGTGCCCGCACCGATCTGACGATGTTAAACTTTTCTATGTTTTGTACAATTTTAATGGTATTATTTGTTGAGACTGATTTTTATATTTATGTACTGCAGTACAGCCATTTTTTTTAATTATTGTATCATACGATACGAGATAGATACTAATATAAATTTTGAATTTCTCAATATTACGTATTATTGTATGTCTGGTCTCTGGTATTATGTTAGCCATAGCCCGTATTCCAAACGAATTAAATGTTTGTGGTTTTAAATTGAGACCAACTGCAGCAGTAGGTTATTTAAAGAATTACGTTATTGCATTTTAACATAATATTAATATACCATTTGAGTACTGACACAGTACGAATACAATGTAGTTCTATAAGGCAACGGGGCTGGCCAACACATATATTGCATTACCTGTAAGGTAATAAAAACTACATGAATGGGGAATCATTAAATACAAAAATATGATAAAGTTGGCCACCCCCGAATTTTGTATTTGTTAGCATAGTCGAGTCATAGGATAACCAAAATGTGTGTTCTATTATAGTGTTTGTACTGTTGTTTTTTTTATAGATTTATACCTAACGAACTGAGTGTAAGATATCTTAACTCGGAGACTGCACCAGCATTCGCACTGCCGACGCGCGCTACATAGCGTTTGTTCAAACTTCAAGACTGATTTTGTATTCTGATTTATTAAATTTTAGGCCGGCACGAACTAGCGACATGTTCTACGAAGCTTATAAGTTATAACTAATGTTGTTATGTATGTACGTACTACTCGCATGTTCGCGTGCGCGCCGCCCGACGCCTGTACACAGTACAAATGTGTCATATTATCATTTGACTGATTTGTGTTTAGTTTGTACTAACAGTACTAACCCACCGCGCTGATATAACATTCTTTAGAGCATTATGTATTCTACAGCCGAAGTTGGCTTTTAACAAGTCTGGACTCTATTAGCATCAACAGGTTGACTCGGAGTTATATCGGCACGCTTAGTATAGCCGCAGAGAAATAGACAGAGGGACAGATTGGCAAATATAACCTGTCATTTTGTCCCTAAAATTTGCCAGCATTTTTACTGTAGTCATAAGCTGACTACAGTAAAAATGCTGGCAAATTTTGCCTGCTGCTAGTTTTGTAAAATATTGTTCCGACTGTATTCTGTAGAAATATTGTTCTGATTGTGACTGACGTGCCTTACGCGAGATAAATTCTCATGCATCTATAATTTTTCCACATCATAAAGTACTATCCCTGATTGTCAACCTGTGGCTGTAGTTGCTAGTTGTAAATCTTCGCGCGAGGTCATTTAGACACCACAAAATAACCATCAGATGTCTTTATTACTCTGAAATAATAAATATTTTAATAATAATACCTTACATCGAAGGTAGAATTTTGTGGTGCCTAATAGATCAGTTGATGTGTATTATTAAGTTTATAAATAATAAAAAAACTTAGTTAAAAATCTACTAAGGCTACTTGCGCATATTGTCTGGGTGGCTGGCTCTCCTTATTTTTTAAAGAGATAATAGAATTAGTTTAAACCGAGATGCGTACAAATGGGCCTGAGTCAAAGATCTTTTGTCTCAATTCTACTCTTTATTGTAACGAGTTGTACCTGCGTGTGTCGAGATAGTTGGTGTCCTTCGCTGTAGCCGCTAGATGTAAGACGCGCACCGCGATACTCATTAGGTGTTAATTCTGCTAGTGTCAAATAATATGAGTTGTTATTAGTGATTAGTTGATTACTAACTTCAACTAACTTGTGTATAATTTGTTATGAGAACAAATGACTCCAGTATGAGCCAAAACATATTGCTGAAAACTACATATTATTTATACGCCAGTCGCCATGAGCATGACTTATAAGTGTAACACAACTTTATTAATACTCAGAGATTTTTGAGTACATCAAAAGTCTGACCCTGCCGTATAGTATCGCGGTGCGCCCCGTGCCATGTATTTTGTATTGTAGATGTAATTTATGTTGATATTAAAACACTAATAAATCTCTTTTCATTGTGACTTTCGTGTCTCATTTTGCTGGGGGAGAGCCATTTCATTTTATTCCTACACATTTTAATCTATTTGCGTTTGGTAGTCAAACCGAACTAATAATGTATATTTCGTGCGGAACTACAGATTACTTCGTTATCAGCGGAGTCGCGGACAACAATCCTGTCGAGGATGTAATGTAATAGCTTCCGTGGGTTCGTCGATGGCGGTTGTGTTATGTGTGTTAGTACCACCAAGTTTTTACTATAGGTATTGTAGTGCAGTTTTTCCCAATATAACGTCCCATTGTGGGCGCTGAAGATTTACAGGGGATTTACTGTGGGACCCAGAAAAAAATGAGGGCGTTGTGTATTCATTTTAAATTGAATGGCGGATGATTTATTTCATCTGGATTAATTTTAAATTGAAACTAAGGGGGCGCTAAAACAATTTCTTCTCAAAGTGGGCAGTAGACAAAATAAGTTTGGGAACCCCTGATGTAGTGTAGTGGCATCACTTAATCTACCGTTCAAGGCAGTGAGTCCCACTGCCCACATATCCGCGGTAGGATTTCCCATCCCAATTCCCAAGCAGGATGCAAAATAGGGTTTTCATGTTAAAAAATGTTTAGTCATTGACATTTACAAATGTGTACAACAGATGGAGCTACTAGTATCAAATTACATAATATTAGGTACCTATGTTGAATTTACATAATATTTACAAAGGTGTACCTACAATATATTATGGAGCTAAAACTGGTATCAAATTAAAATGTGCATAAAATGTGATTTCTTAACAATTAATGTGCACAGAAGATGGAGCTACTAGAATCAAAATTAATCAGAAGAAATTTATTACTGCTCCCTCTGGATCGTATCCAACGAAGGGCCGCTCGAATTGTTGACTGCCATAGTGTTTCAAACAGCTTGGACCCCTTGGAATTACGCCGAGATATAGCTTCACTCTGCATCCTCTATCGGTTGTATCACGGGGAGTGCTCTTCATACCACCTGCAACTTTTCGCCATCGTCCCACGCGAAAAAAATACCATCCTCATCACCTTGATGAGTGGCAGTCTTCCACAGTGCGTTTTTCGCGTAACTTTCTGCCGCGCGCTGTAAAACTCTGGAACGAACTGTCACCAGCAGTATTTTCGGACCTATACGCATGGGCGTAGCCAGGATTCTATATAGGGGGGGCCATAGGTTTTGGGGGGGGGGGGGGGGGGGGGTTTGATTAAAAGATCCCAAACTTCGAATTCGTGGTATTTTTATTATTAACAATCTATGAGCGAAGGAACTGGGACTGAATGCCTCCCCTCTCACCCTGCAACCCTCTCCGCTCCACGCTTAGGTAACTCGTGAGCATTAACGACCGATCGCTCTTCTAGGGGGGGGCAGCTGCCCCCCCCCCCCCCCCCCCCCCCCCTCCCCGTACCTCGCTACGCCCATGCCTATACGACCTGCAAACCTTCAAGAAAAGAGCGTATTCTCTCTTAAAAGGCCGGCAACGCACCTGCAGCTCTTCTGATGTTGCGAGTGTCCATGGGCGACGGTAGTTGCTTACCATCAGGTGACCCGTTTGCTCGTTTGCCCCCTTATTTAATAAAAAAATATATTTACAAAGGTGTACAATAGATGGAGCTAATAGTATCAAATTACTTATTACACAATACTAAGCACGGACTGTAATAAGGTATTAAACATTTTGACATCACAACTTTACTTCGTTCCATAGATCCATCATCCACGGCGTATAGAAATCAATTTTACATTAGGTACACATTGCTCAATGTAATCCAGAGCATAGATCATCAGATATACATTTGTGAGTATACTTGTGTCGTGTGTGATGGTAAGTTCTAATAAGTGATACAACATGGTTTAGTAACTGATTGCTTCGAGGAAACCGACAGACAAAAAAAACAGTGATATAATATCACATACAATTCTTACACAAGATAATATAATATTATTATGTAGAAGGATGTTCGACTGGGTGGTTCGACCGAATCAGCCAGATCACAGAAAAGTGAAAACCGACGAAAAGGGGGCTACCGCGTGTGATTTTTCCGCTAGAGGCGCTAGTGTCGCGCGAGGTCCAAAAACGTCTATTTTGTCCTAGTTTTAGCAGTTTTCGTGACTTAAAATATTATTATTTATGCAATTTACCTGTTGAAAAGCGATCTCTTTCGTAAAATTATCCCAAAAAGTATTATTTAGAGATCAATGTAAATGCTTTGAGAGCGAAATTAAGAAAAGAAATATCTTATATCAAATAAGTAAGTAATAAGTAATCGTATTAAAAAATATTCGGATGTAAAAAAAATTTTTGCAAAAGTAAAGGAGATATTATTTTAATTTAATTAAATCAATAAATGGGATTCTAGATTGTTATAAAGTCGACTTTAATAGATAAACTTCGGCCCTTAGTCGATAGTTGCGCCATCTAGTGAGCAAAAAAACGGTAGCCCCCAGAGAAGTTACCAAGACGTACCAACGCATGGCCTAACAGTCTATGGGCAGCTGCAGGTTACAAACAGCCAACAGGTGATCTGACTGCTCGTTTCTCGGTTCATTTTATTTTATGTTTTCGCAATAATAGCGATAGGAAAAAGTTATCAAATAACGTGATAAGTTAAGGTCCAATATAAATAAAATAATAATAAAAACGAAAAAGTGATAAGTTGTTACCTCTTCTAGCAGAGCGTTGAGTGTGAGTTTTGCTTTTACTATGGTTTTAGCAACTACTCACTGCGATTAAGTGCGAGGACCTCAGGGAGCCTCAGGGCCAGTAATGTAGTTTTTTGCGATACGCAAGTAACGCAAGGCAGTGTTGTGGCCTGGCCCATAAATTGTTATGGGCCAGGCGGCAGGCCCCATGTAGTCTGTAGACTGCCATGTAGTGAGTGCAGACGACTGACGAGTGTAAGAAAGCGCGCCACTCCGGCAAGTGCGCGACACATAACGAGTAAGTAGGTAGGTAAGTAACCCCTAGCTCAATTGACCTCATCAATGCGCTCGACTCTGCCGAATGGGCATTGTCCAAAAAAAATCACATGTACTTTTTATATTTTTTTTCGTTAAAATAGGGTATTTTAAGAATACAAATTAAATAATTTTGAAATTCATTGGCTAATTTTTTCTTAATAAATTTTTAAAGTTTCGCTCTGACGTCATCATCGGCGGCCAATTGACCTCTGCAGTATGTTTTAAATTTCCTTTCAATCTTATTTATAATGGCTGGTTCGTCAAATGCAAGTTCTCATTATGTGAAAGCTGATACGAGAAGCTTACCAAAAGTTCGAAATGTACCTAATGTTGGTCGAATTTATTGCTAATTTAACGCCATTGAAGGTCAAACTAAGGTTAAACATATTTGTTCAAAAATATAAGTAATGGGTATTTTTTCGTTTATATACAGAAAAACGATCACTGACCTTATTCCTCGAAATGTTTTTGTAATGAGCAAAATTAAAAAAAAATGGACAATCCCCATTGCCGATGCCCGAATGTGAGCCTGCATGTTACAGTAATATATTTTGGTAATAGCGCATAATTACAGTCGTTGGAGTCAACAAGACGTTGTGCTAGATCGGTATTCGGATGTCATCACCTTTATTACTCGTGGAGGTCACTTCTTTTGAAGTCGGTTGGAGCAATGGAATCTAATATTATAGGTACCCAACTAACCCAAGAACAATAGTTCTATTTAAGGTTTATGACGAGGTACATAATTTATTTATTTATTAAAGTTAATTACAACGGGTTACCCGTGTTTTTTGATCTACGAGTATAATGGCTGTGGGTTACCTCAATTACTTACATTAATTAATTAACTACAATCTTGACTTAAAATTAAAATTTAAAATTAATATTATTATTTTAGTCACTATTTATTAAATAAAGGAACTGCGACAAAAACTTTAATGTGACAGACATAATTATTCTCTTATTTAGCCGACACACGTATAACTTTTCCTTCTCGTCTACCGATCCGAAGGTACATTGTCTCTGTGCAACCAATGTAATCGGCAACCTGTAAAAGCTGCTTATAAACTTGCCAGTGACACCTCAGTCCTCACACCAGTGAGTAGTGACTCAACCGTAAACTGAGAATAGATTTTCTTTTTCTTTGGACTCAACTCTCAAGTCTCCCGTCCCCCGCACCGAGGGGAAGTCTTGCCGCTTGCGGTCGACGTCCAACGAGCGGCGATAAAATTAATAATGACGACCCAATTGCCGATCTAACTGTTGTCAATTACCTTGTACACTTGGGTCTAACTCTTGAGTTTAGACAGCTAGAAATATAATAATAGATAGTTAAATATAGGTATAAGTAGCGTCAGTTCATTGACCTTGAAGTTTGAACTTCACTACCTTGACCTAATGCAATGCCGCGATATTGATATCTAGGAAGTCGCGGACTATTGGAATTTAGGCGGAAGATTGAAGAGTCAAGAGTGTATTATTTATAAAATATACAGAATATGTATGTAGATGACCTATAATTATTCACCATGCACCGCATAGCATCTGTTAGGAGTTAGGACTTAGGTCAGAGATCACGGCCGTCTGAAACACAACTTATAATATTAATACCCATTATCACAAGTCATTACCAATGACCAAAGAAACAAGGTCATTACTCATTATTGAAGTGAAAACTTCTTTAGCGGCGTTGAGCACTTTTGTGGGATGGTAAAAACTGTGAAACTCGCGTCAGATTCTCGTGCTGATCGAAAAACCTTGGAAAAACCGTAAGACGGTTGGAGAGTGAGAGAGAGTGTTGTAACATCGAAATTGATTAATCGAACAATCGTTTTTTTTTTTTTTTAAATCGATTTTCATAAAAAATGGGTTAAAAATTTAATCGATTGTAAGGGTTTCGATTAATTAAAAAAATCGTTTTTTTAATAATCGATTTTCATAAAAAATGGGTTAAAAAAATGCACAACGTTAATAATCAAGTTTTCACTTCTGCCGGCACTCCCGGAGTGCAACCCGTCTTTTTTTTTTAAATAACAAAAGGTAAGGTCCCGGACCCCGGTTTACTTTATTAGTAAACCGGGAGGCATATTATGCCAAAAGAAGAAGAATAACATATTATGTTAACCAAAGCTCATGTGTGTATACAACATTATTAAAACTTGGAACTTGGAAGCACATCTTTGATCCTCTTCAAGTCTTCATAATCATCATCCTATAACTGTCGAAAGTTTGGAATTTGTAGGTTTCAAAAGTTGTCGCCCGTGGGGGGCGGGGGCGCGGGGTGCAGAGGCGGGAGTCCCGAATCCCGAGGCGCTTCGGAGCCGGCTAGGCTGCGCCCCGGGCATCGCGCGCCACCGCCCGCTACCCCGGCGGCCCCCCCGGCGCCCCCGGCCCCAGTGCCTTACAGGCCGCGCGAGTAGGAGCACGCGTTGAGCGCGCGCCCCGTGTTGTGTTTGCAGTGGATGAACGAAAACACACTAGTGTCTACTGGATTCGGTCTTCATCCTGGTGTTCAGTGAGCGGGAGTCAGGATGGGCTGCGCGCGAGGGTGCTCCGCGGACAAGATCTTCGTCTTCATCAACATAGGATTCGCGGTAAGCTTTTTTTTATCAAAAGCTTTGAAGTGCACTCAGAAGGAATTCTCGAGTCTCGACTCTCGACTGAGATCTCAATAATATTCCGACGTAAAAATAATTATGTCAAGTATTATAGTTACTACCCGAACCGAAGATCGAGGGAGCTTAAATTAAAGCTGTTTTCAAAGAAACACATTTCTTCACTTTCCTACTTTCAATTCGTTTACTCGTTTGATGTTTTAAGTTCTGACTTCTGAATACACCCTCACGGGTTTCTCAACACAAACACTGCGTCTACTCCTGTTTACAATATTATTTATTTTACTAGAAGCTTGGTACATTGATAACACATAAGCGTAAAATATTTCTATTAAAAACGAATTTATATTTTTTTCTCTTTTATAAGATTAATTGAGGGGTCCGAAATAGGAGCGTGCGTTTGGTGCGGGTCCCTGGGAAAACCCCTTTGTATGCAGGGGACTGTTGCATCTCGCTCACATGGACAGTGGACACAATTCACAAATACTTACTTACAAACTTTAACTTATTATAGCAGCTGGCCTGTAAAGCCGCGGTGATATTATGGTAGCCAAAATAACTAATAAGTACAGCAAAGTTGTAAGCTTTTGATGAATGGTTCCAAGTCCTAAAGAATTTGAACTAAGTACCTAAGTACTTATATATGTTACCGTAAGATTGTAAACATCGCGAGATTGTAGGTAATAATATGACGAAGTGATGGATTGTAAACACAGTTTTCCGGTGATTTTAAATTAATTATTTCGTATTTAAAATAACTTCAATTGCCTGAATATTTGATGTATAACATTGAATAAAATTTAGATATTATATTTAAAGTGCAGTTTGAATTATAAATAAGTTAAATTTTAATAACCGAACATTCAATTAGCACTTTAAATATATCTAAATTTTATTTTATGTTATACTGTATACATCTCATACCATTTGGCATTGAAGTTATTTTAAATACGAAATAATTAATTAAAATCACCGGAAAACTGTTTGTTTACAATCCATCACTTCGTCATATTACAATCTCGCGGTGTTTACAATGTAACGGTGACATAATAATATATTTTATCTATAATTATGTAGTTCCGAATTAAATGTTTTTGTATTCAAAGTCTATAAGGATGGCCGAGTTCCGGAATACGGGATACGGGCACCTATTGAGCTACCTGCGACCCCATTATTAATACTATGCCCAAGCAATACACCCCTCTCATTTCTCACGAAGTGAAAAATAGGTCGTTTGCTTTGTTGATATTTGAGTTTGCTTGGAAATCAATACATTCCGGATTGGTGTAATTTCCAAGTAAAATCTTTAATTATACCTACCTCAGACCAAATTTTTTTTTATATGGTCAGAGTTTCCTACAATATTATGTTTCGTAAAATCGCAAAGAAACGATGAATTTCCTTATTGCTACGAGCAAGCAAGGTTTGTTTTGTGTTTACATATTATTTTAATCAGCAGGTCGAGTACCTACGTCCTATAACAGGCTACAGCTACAAATTACAATACTAGATTTAACATTATTTTATCAACAAAACACAATTTATTGTTATAAGTTATAACTTATAAGTTATAACTTAGGTATACCTAACAATAATCATATTTTTATGAGTATTTTTATAGGTATACCTAAGTATAAAAATATTATTAACAATAATAATATTTTTATACTTAGGTATACCTAAGTATAAAAATATTATTATTGTTTCAGACATTATTCCAAAAAAAGCTCCTGCCCAAATGAGGAACGAAAAAAATCCATTGTTTTATAATAGCCAACTAGATTTTTCGTTTAAAATATTCCCATTCAACCAGAGAGCTGAGAGTAATAATTAATTATCCTGATAAAAGTAGAATTTTTCTAGTAAACCAAAGAACAAAGATAAGTTATGATTTTGGGCAAGGTACTTAATTTCGCGAATCGTGATGCTATTGTTAAAATTCCTTGAATACATCTTAATCCCTAATTAGGACTAAAATGAGACTGATTTATAATTATCATAAATCCAGATGATCATGACTACAAAAGACGGCCGTCTTGATTGCATATTGTCAGTCTCACAATCGACAATCAGCCTGAAATATACGTTTTTATGTCCTGAAAACTTCATTAAACATTTTGTCGCTCTCGCATTTTACGAGGAGAAGATTTACATTCACGTGACGAGTCACGAGGGTTCCGAATCCGATACGATGTGGGTTTTAGCACGTGCCGTACTAATATTTCAGACTTCAGTACCTATTCATTTGCCCTTTTATTTTTTACTAGCGACCCGCTCCGGCGTCGCACGGGTAAAAATTGTGGGTACCGCCACAATATTATAGCAACTGAAAAAATGATTAAAATCGATAGCCTATGATCCTTCACGTGGTGTACTTCTTATCTGTGCCAAATAACAAAAAAATTGCTCCAGTAGTTCGCGAGAAAGTTCGCGAGATAAGTCCTTTCAAATAATTTCCCCCGTTTTTTTCCATATTCTCCTATTAGTCTTAGCGTGATAAAATATAGCCTTCCTCAATAAATGGGCTATCTAACACTGAAATAATTTTTCAAATCGAACCAGGAGTTCCTGAGATAAGCGCGTTCAAGTTAGCCCTTTCAAATAATTTTCCCCGTTATTTCCACATTTTCCTCTATTTCTTCGCTCCTATTAGTCTTAGCGTGATAAAATATAGCCTATATCCTCGATAAACGGGCTATCTAACACTGAAAGAATCATCAAAATCTGTTGCGTAGTTTTAAAGATTAAAGGGAGGAAACAAAGGGACATGAGGGAAAAAAGCGACTTTGTTTTATAATATGTATCTATCTACGAGTAAGATAACCGAGTTAAAAAAATGTGGCCAAGTGCAAGTTGGATTCGCGCACGCAGGGTTCCGTACCATTATAGAGCAAATATAATAAAAAAAATGCAATTTTTGAATGGGAGCCCCCCTTTATTATTATTTTTATTTAAATTTTATTATTAATTATTATAGTATTAGTACAGCTGAGTATTTCCTGAATATTTCAGGTGCCAATCTGTTGTCATCATTGATACCGAGCCAAAAATTTTTGAAAATTCGCGTTTTTTGTATGGGGCCCCCCGTAAATATTTAATTTAAGTATTTTGTTTTTAGTATTTGTTGTTATAGCGGCAACAGAAATACATAATCTGTGAAAATTTCAACTCTCTAGACTCTAGGCTCTATTACCGTTCTTGAGTTACAGCCTGGAGACAGACAGACAGACAGACAGACGGACAGACATGAAAGTCACGGTTCAGGCTCTGTAGTTTTTTGGTTGGCTGTCAAAATTTAGACCAATCATAGAGCCGAACCGCGTTTTAAGACCGAGATGCATCTTGAGTACTGACTATTTATACCGGCCTTCGTAATAGGGTCCCGTTTTTACCCTTTGGGTACGGAACCCTAAAAAGAGAGGAAGCTCTAATATTATGTTGTTCATATTAGACCCTCATGTCAGTAAAGTGGGTTGACGTCAAACATTTACTTAAGTAGATGATGAAAATTATGAAGATGATTCATATTATGCACATTGCACAATTATTATTATTATTCATGGGTTTCTGAGCAGTGCTCAGTATGTGCACTAGATTGACACTCACGTCTATCAGCCGTCATTCAAGGACCTGATGAGTCAACTGACATTAGTACAGTATCCATAGGTATGCATGAGTTTCTAATAGTACTAGACTCTAATAAACTGGTCAATATGTAGAGTATGGTTTAATCAATGATCACGCTGCTCACAAAGGTCAGTAGCCCACTAATTCTCAACAAGAAGCTTGTCGTGAACGGTGAATCACAAGATGCCTAATTGTTACAAGTGGTCGTCAGCGAGTCTGCCTCGATTCTTGTCTTCTCGGGAGATTACATAAGCAATGTGTGGCATAACAAAATTTACATGATTACAATCAACAAGCAATGCAAGTTACAATTATTCATCTTGTAATTTCTGTCGTTCCTCGGTCCTCCTATTTTATGGAAGATCATACTATGATATTTACCCCGGCGGCCAGGATCTATCTGTGCAAGTAAGCCGAAATAAATGAAAATCAGCATCCGTTTCACTCATTTGATTTGCAAGAGCACGTTCGTATTAACACAAAGGGTATTGTTTACAATCTGCATTGATTACATCGTGCGTCGATCTGGGATCGTACACGTTCGCGGATGAGCTGCAACTCGCGTGACTACAGGCTGCAGGACTGACAGAAACAATGATATTGTCAGCTGACAGGTTCCGACGGAGCCTGGCTGGCTGTTCTGACCGGTTCTGAGTCAGCAGCAGGGTCAATGCTACATCCCGCCACGCGCCGCGCTGGTGAATGTACGGCGTGTGCCGACTGCCGATACCGAACGGCTAACGAGTTTCGATCCGACGGACTAGCAGTAAGTAGTTTAATCAAAGCTAGTTAGCTGTACGGTGTACATCAAAAATGCCATTAATAATGCAAATCAGTATCATATTTCCTGAGCGTGTTTCGAATTGTGTGCAAGCAATTTTATTTTTTTTCTACAGTCTTAAAAAGTTTAGCTTAAAATGTTAAGTTTAGCATAATATTAATAAAATACCAAGAATTTCTAAGTTACCTATCATTATGTGCATAAGGTCACTTGCCTCGAACTGTCGATACCGGCTTGTCATCAGTAAACAAGGAACCGGCTAGAGCCTGGAGGTACTGGACCACTCACCACTACTCGTGCCAGTCATCGGTGGCCGGATATTTACGCTGGGGCCTGGGCCAATAAATTATGTCAGAAGTCAAGGTTTTGTGATCGGAAAACTTGTATTCAAAGGTGAAAAAATCTTTTAAAAACAAATTAAAAATGCTACGACGTACAAATGCAATTAAATTACATATTATCATCCAAAATAATTGCTCCAATTTTTGTAAATTGCCTCCCACAAAAAGCAACACAATAAATAACATAAAACAGGTTACAGATTACAGATAAATAAATATGATGAAAAATAATTATACGAGATTACATTTTGTTTTTCTTAATTTTGACATTGAATTATAATATTATAATAACAATTAACAGTTGATATAAGGTCGCGGTCGTCGGAAGTTTGTAAAACATAACACGAATGCATAAAAAAATTGTAAAACGAGATTCGAGTTTCGACTCCTGTTTTTTGTTACCGAATACCGCAAAAACTGTTTACTTATAGTTAATATTTTATGACGATAACGGCTGCAATTAAAGTTACCACAATCTATAATTACGTCGTGGGGTGATCGCTGAATGATACCTATGTAGAAGTCTGTTGGACTCGATGGAGAGGTGTCAAGAGAAATGGCAGTTAATCTGCTGTAAATATTAAGTTGCACAATACCATCCTCATTACCTTGAGGAGTGGCAGTCTTCCACGGTGCGTTTCTCGCGTAATTTTCTGCCGCGCACTGTAAATCTCTGGAACAAACTGCCACCAGCAGTTTTTCCGGACCTATACGACCTGCAAACCTTCAAGAAGAGAGCGTATTCCTTCTTAACTCTGCAGTGGTCGCGCACCTGAATGGGACGGAAGTGGTCGCGCGGACTACATACGTAGTCCAATCTATACTAATATTATAAATGCGAAAGTATCTATGTCTGTCTGTCTGTCTCGCTTTCACGCCAAAACTACTGAACCGATTGTAATGAAATTTTGTACACAGATAGTCTAAAGCCTGAGAAAGGTCATCATAGGCTACTTTTTAACTGGAAAAAGAGGTTGTAAGGGGGTGTTTATGCGTAAATTTGTTCAAATTAAGTTAGTTCCAAAAACTCATAACAGATGGCGCCAAGAGTCGCCTAGATCGCGCTATCGCTTGCTCATACGTATTTCTGTAAGAGGTGGTACCATATTGAGTTACGTTTTTTGATTCCTTCGATTGTTATACACGTTATTAAATAACTCACCTACCAACATAGATATCAGAAACAATAGCGCCAAAACTACTGAACCGATTGTAATGAAATTTTGTACACAGATAGCCTAAAGCCTGAGAAAGGACATAGGCTACTTTTTAACTGGAAAAAGGGGTTGTAAAGGGGTGTTTATGCGTAAATTTGTTCAAATTAAGTTAGTTCCAAAAACTTATAACAGATGGCGCCAAGAGTCACCTAGATCGCGCTATCGCTTGCTCATACGTATTTCTATAAGAGGTGGTACCATATTGAGTTAAGTCTTTTGATTCTTTCGATTGTTATACACGTTATTAAATAACTCACCCACCAACATAGATATCAGAAACAACCGCCTGCCAATGATAAATACCTAATAGTTTATGGGTAAAGCTAAAGTTGTGTAATGGGGGGCTAAATAAGCTTTAAAATTTGATATAAAAAGTTTAATTAAAAAATATATATATTATGTGCACACTGCACAGCTGTTTTGGGTATTTTGATTTGAGGGGTACCAGGGTTTTAAAAAGCTTTTAAATTTGACACCAATTTTGTTGGTCCACCGCGCGCTAAAATTTAAGTCCACACGGACGAAGTCGCGGGCAACAGCTAGTTTTAAATAAAGATAAAAACATGTTAAATAATAGTTTATTTATTTTACTTACTAAAATATAATTAGTATATACATCTTAATCAGAAAAAATCAACAAAAATTAATCACGACCTCTGTATTAAAAGTAATTAAAATAACAAAAATAAAGAGCTTGACTGCGCTTGATACTCTTCGCTATCGCCATCGACTTCATTCAACCACGCCTCAATGTATGCAGCTTGTCGTTCGGCTACTTTTTGTCTAAAAATATAAAGTAATATTATTTTAAAACAAATCAAAATTATGAAACAGAGTTTATTTTACTAGTATGTACTAATATAATATTTAATTATTTAAACGAAAATAATAAAAAATAGAACCAAAAAAAATACTTACGTAATGGCCAATGGGTCGCGCGGACTACACCAGCTGTAGTCCACGATATTTGAGGGGCTATTGCATTGCGAAAATACGCGACAGGGGCTTGCGCTGCACTATATGTGTAGCTAGATAGGTCATTTGAAAGTATCTAGAGGCGCAAGAGACGCACGCTTACAGTTTTTGAGAAATTTTTGATTTTGTTTACGTGGACTACACATGTAGTCCACGCGACCACTCCAGGGTTAAAAGGCCGGCAACGCACCTGCAGCTCTTCTGATGTTGCGAGTGTCCATGGGCGATGGTAGTTGCTTTCCATCAGGTGACCCGTTTGCTCGTTTGCCCCCTTATTTTATATAAAAAAAGTACGGTACCACCTACTCAACTAGAGCTTCTGGTGCTTCTACGAACTAGATATCTTCCAGATACTGTATCGTCCATAGATTATACCTATTGACATCGTTGGTAACGTCCACTATATTCATTCTCGACTCAGTCCAGTACGATCACTTCAGAGTAATACCTCTGTCAACAGGAGTCAAAAATTGGTATCTATGTTTGCGACATAAGGTAAGTACACTCTATGGGAACTCGGGAGGTAAATTAACTATAAGAGCATACTAGTGTTGTCTGGCGGTGAAAGTCCTCGGCCTTGGCCGTGGCCTGCAGTCTGCCAGGGCTGGGCGCCTGACGCGCGTGTAACGTGATCTTCGAGGCCGGTATCTATCGCGGAAGGCTGGCGCGTAATCTTATCGAGTTTTGCATTCATTGTGTCCTTTGCTTTGGTTGGTTATAATATAGTAACTTGATTAGTGTTTATCTTTAAATTTTCGGAATTGCGTCCTTTGGTTTGACTATTATGTATCTTTATGAATTTCGTCATCTAATTCTCAGAATATGCTTGTTTGACTTTTCGTCATTGATCTTTATGTGCTACAGTTTCTGCGAAATGGATGTCAATATTATAATCTTGTCATCTATCCTGGATATTCTTCGGTTACTTTGTACTTTAAGTTATTTCCCAACTTCAAAAAGCGACAAGTTTTTAAGCGTGTTGAGAGGTGATACGCGTTCTTGCGAAGTTTACTTTAATCCTTCGATCGTGGATTCTTGGACATCTATTGTTATTCTATTGTGTCTCGCTCACCGGTGAGCTTATGGGGCTTGATGGGTTAATGTCCATAGAAAGTACTTATTCTTTTCATTACGTCCTGCTATTCGTAATTTCGTATTATCATGTTGTGTCATGGGCCAATTCAGTTAACCAGGGTTAGATACGTTTGTGTTGTTTCACTTGCTTAGCCGGTTCACTCGAGTGATTGTTCAACGTTCCTGTGAATGTCGAATGAATGCTTCGTCTTTCTTTGAATTTACAATCGGCACTGATGTTACAATTTTGTGTTCACCGAGTGAAACACAAAAATGAGCGAAAAAACCTTTGATCATTCATCATTGAAGTATCAATCAGCTTAGACTTCGAGGGGTCAGAGTGTTCTCGGCAACAAACGACGTCGTTTGGCGGTCGTGCCGCGTGCGTCATACTGCGAATTGCGATGGGATTTACGTCGATACTAAAAACTTCCAACAATAATAATTGTGTAAGCACTTAGCAGGAATAAAAAATATATGGTGCCTGTCAAAATAGCTTGTGCTCTTCAATTTGTTCAGTTTAAGTCTTACACAAACGATATTTTTGAGATTTTGAAATATTTTTGGAATTTGATCGTCATAAATTGTACATATTATTTTGATATTATTCTGTGCTATGTATTTCTTTTAGTGGTATTACATAGGATAGTTATTTTACGACCTCTACTAGTTACTATTCAACTGATGGATATTTTTAGTAAGTCCTGTTTGATAGCCACTTTTTACACCACTCACAAATAAAATATATGCCTAAGCTCGTTTATATTTCTCTAACGTCTACTAGCCAGGTCCCGGATAGATAACAATCTAGATCTAGTACACAAACACCACTAAGACTAGATCGTCTGCATTCCACAGTCCAGGGTACTGAGTATTGAGTGATGGTATTTCGGTATTTGGGTCGCGTGACCGCTCACAGCGTCGACAATCCACAGTCATCTGACCTCAGACAACCTCTGCTGTTATTGATAAAACAACAAGAACTTTGTGTAAGGATGATATCATATTCATAGACCATAAGTCATAAGTTCATAACACATTGCTGGACACGTACCAGAAAAACTTTTTCCAAGTCTGACTTCCTGAATAAATAAAAAAAAGTAATTTAATCCTTCGATCGCGGATTCTTGTAAATCTATTGTTATTCTATTGTTGTCGCGATCACCGGTGCTCTTATGGGGCTTGATAAGCTAAATAAAGAAAATAACGTTGAGTACTCCGAGGAATTGTTCGAAATCATACCTCCTGCAACTTACCACCATCATTCCACGAGAAAATAATATACCGTCCTCATCACCTTGACGAGTGGCAGTTTTCCACCGTGCGTTTTTCGCGTAACTTTCTGCTGCGCGCTGTAAAACTCTGGAACGAACTGTCACCAGCAGTATTTCCGGACCAATACGACCTGCAAACTTTCAAGAAAAGAGCGTATTTCCTCTTTAAAGTCCGGCAACGCACCTGCAACTCTTCTGATGTTGCGATTGTCCATGGGCGATGGTAGTTGCTTTCCATCAGGTGACACGTTTGCTCGTTTGCCTCCTAATTTTATACATAAAAAATCGGCCCAGTGCGGGTCGGACTCGCGCACAATGGGTTCCATACCGTTTAAATAATTTATACTTAACTAGCGACCCGCCCCGGCGTCGCACGGGAATAAAATATATAGCCACTGAAAAAATGATTAAAATCGATAGCCTATCACGATCCTTCATGTGGTCTACTTCTTATCTGTGCCAAATAACATAAAAATTGCTCCAGTTGTTCGCGAGAAAAGAAAATAAAAGAAAAAAAAAAAGTTCCCTTTCAAATATTTTTTCACATTCTCCTAAGCGAAAAAACAGTGTTTTTTGTAATGAGAGCCCCCTTAATTATTTAATTTATTTTAATTTTATTATTAAATATTAAATTAGAATTAAGTAATATAATTTAGGATTTTGTGAATATTTCAAGTGCAGTTGCCATTATGGATGACGAGCAAAAAAAGCAAAAAAAAACATGTTTGTTGAATGGGAGTCCCCCTTAAATAATAACTTTATATTTTTGCTTTTAGTATGTCTTGTTAATTGTTATAGCGGCAATAGATATACATATATATATACATATGTCACCGTAAGATTGTAAACACCGCGAGATTGTAATATGACGAAGTGATGGATTGTAAACAAACAGTTTTAATTATTTCGTATTTAAAATAACTTCAATGTCAAATGGTATGAGATGTATAACATAAAATAAAATTTAGATATATTAAAAGTGCTGTTTGAATGTTCGGTTATTAAAATTAATCTAATATAATTCAAACTGCACTTTAAATATATCTAAATTTTATTCAATGTTATACATCAAATATTCAGGCAATTGAAGTTGTTTTAAATACGAAATAATTAACTTAAAATCACCGGAAAACTGTTTGTTTACTTCGTCATATTACAATCTCGCGGTGTTTACAATCTTACGGTGACATATACACAATCTGTGAAAATTTAAACTCTCTAGCTATTACCGTTCTTGTGTTACAGATTGGAGACAGACAGACAGACGGCAGACATCGAAGTCTCAGTAAATAGGGTCCCGTTTTTACCCTTTGGGTACGGAACCCTAAAAAATAATTAATATGAAACTGACTTGAAGGGAATTAAAAAGGGACCTGAATGGAAATAGGAAAGGGCCCATCACCCAGGAGCAGGAGTCAGGACAGTTATAGGGTGTGCTTTCACATGAATCGACCCATAGTCCATACAACTTCGATCGCTGGGGAGGAATTCGCACTTAAAAACAATGGCACCTCGAATCTGTCGGCTCGGCAGTGCCACTACCAAGTTTAAATTATAGTAGGGCCTCGTTAATCCGGAGAGGCAAAAACACGACCCTTTTCGAATTATCGAGGCGTCCGGATTATAGTATACATAATACAATATTTAATGTTAATAAAACACGTCATGTTTAACCTTATGAAATGAAATGAAAATGAGTTAACTTAGTTTCTTTAATTAATTTTTAAAATTTTATATCATAAAGACAAATTAATGTTCATGTTCATAATAATTACAACCATGTAAGAAATCAGTAAGTTAAAATAACACATTAGTTAATTCCTTTTGAAAAAGTTTGTAATACCAATAATACTCTTCTGTTTATGATTTTCGTACTTACTTCGTTTCGAAAGCTCGGTCTCTACTCTCTAAGTTGACGGAGAAACATAATTTCGTGAATCGTGGCTATCAAATTATGTTCAGCCCATTTTAAAGCAATGTTTAAAGCTCCGGCCGGCCGGATTACAGCGATCACCGAACAAGCGGGAGTCCGGATTACCGAGGCCCTACTGTATTTGTAATTATAATACACGTGCTTTCGACCATCGTTTTCCGTTATCAATAAATAAATACTGACGATGATATCACGTTCGCGATAATCGATGACGGTCATTTTCTCGCTAGTGAGATAATAATTACCGACACACTTCTTTAAATATTGACGTGTTTGGAAATTTGCAATATGCGCCAATTAGTCACGTTTTCAATTTTTCTTTGTTTAATTTGACACGCCAGCAATATATTAAAAAAAAATGTTTTTAATAATTATTAATTATACTAAACTTAAAAGTTAAATTGCACGGGCGTAGTATGTTCTGTGGACCTTTTGTGACGTCATTATGGCGTGTGCCGTGGGCGGGTTATCAGTTATCACATACCCCAGACCGCCAGCTGAGTATCCAGCTGATATTCCAGCTGGGTAGTTATAACATATTATTATGTGCTGGCAGTAGTAACTATTTGGTATTATGTGTCGGGACATAAATTTCTAAATAGCGATACTAATAATTACTTGTGAACGATGATAGCTAACAGAGGCGTGAGATTCAAATAACTCTATTCCTATTAACAACTTTCACATTTTGAAAAGTGTCATCCAAATGACAAATCCCTTGCTATTAAATTAGTTTTGTTATTCGTAGTGTTAAGGGCGTTCCTTACGGAGATACCGTAATTTACCGTATTTCAAGCCTTATAAACTCATAATTTGAAAACTACGAAGTTATAATAAAAATACAGCAATAATCTTCAGTATATCAACATTCCTTTCCCCGTTTTAAATTTTCTATTTTTGTTTATTATAGTCATGATATCAGCTTCCAAAATAAAACCAATTTATTAAAATTCAAGCATACATTCAGCATCTCCTTAGGATTTACAAATTACTTTTATATGAGACACACGTCAATAGATCGACAATATCATAAACTACATATTTTCCGTTTTAAATTTTTTTTAGGACAATTTTGAACTAAGTTAAGTAAAAAAATAGGGTTTTGATGCGATCTCGGCAACGCGGCAAATGTATGGCCAAGGTCGTTTGCTCGGGGGACGGCCTTAAATGCATGCAGCTAAGGACATAGAGTATAGACCAGTGTTTCCCAAACTTGTCGGGACTGCGACCCATCTACAAAAAAGTTTAAAGTTCGCGGCCCACCTTGTGTCATGAAGACAAATAATCGGCCAAGTGCGAGTTGGACTCGCGCACGAAGGGTTCCGTAAAGAGCAAGAATAGGCCAAAATTGTATTTTTTGTATGAGAGCCCCCCTTAAATTTTTATTTTATTATAATATTATTGTAAAATATTAAAGTACGCATATAACAAAAGAATGTGTGAAAAATTCAAGTGCCTACCATTGATATTGACGACCTCTGTGGCTCAGTTGGTGGGCTGTTGGTAGCTCAAGCCGGGGGTCGCGGGTTCGAATCCCGCCGACGGAACAAAAACTTTTCAAAGTTCCTGGGTTATGGATGTATTAAATATGTGTATAATATAATAAAAATCTTAAATATATGTATAGTATAAAAGTATTAAATATATTTCCGTTGTCTGGTGCCCGTAACACAAGTCCTTCGGGTACTTACCACGGGGCCAGACTGACGTGGTGTGAAGTGTCCATAGATAGATATATAGAGCGAAAAAGGCCGTTTGTTGTATGGGAGCCCCCCTTAAATATTAATTTTATTTTATTTTCAGTATTTGTTGTTATAGCCGCAACAGATATACACAATCTGTGAAAATTTCAGAAGTCTAGCTATAGCGGTTCTTCCTACATCCGCAATGCTGGGAGCTCTAATCATTATTCAGAGCTCAGGCACACTGGGTGACTGAATTGCAGCACATATTACGGAGGTTTTTTTCTTGTTTTATACTCACCTCTCTCGTTCGGGTAACGTTTCTTAGGTTGTTCTCTTTGGATTGTCATTACTGAGTTCATGGAACTTACACAGCAGATGTCAAGTTATACTGGTCAGTGGCCAGTGCTGTGTCACTACTCACTGTCATTGTACGGATAGCAAAACAACCTATAGCATAGTTGTCTAATTTAACAAGTTTAATTATTATGCTAATAATTTTTTTAAAGTGATAATGCTTAGTTCATATTTTATCATTTATTCAACAACATTTTCTGTAGGTGTCAATTAAATGATTTAATGTAAAAAAAAATAACGTACTTAAATAATATTCCTGAGACCTTAATATAACCATGTAGGTAAGTGCTTATAAATATTGTGTTGTGCTTATAAATACGCCGCGAATAAAATGACATTATGAGTAAATTCTTGCTATCCATATTCCATACTTCGTGAAAATAGTTTATTGAAATCCACGGAGCTAATACAAACTGTATTAGCTCCGTGATTTAATCTAACAGCAGCCAATTAAAACTACAACAACATAACTCTAATAATTGTGTAATTGTAATGTAAAGAAAAATAATATTAACATCTCGCCAATAGTTTCTCGTGTACTCCTATTAAAATACAATGTATTTTAATAGGAGTAGCGTTTATACAATTGATAAAATTATTTATTGTGTCATCAACTCATGTTTTTCTAATATGCAATTGATTGTTGCTCGATTAACGTTTATCTTTGTAAATTGTAAAATGTCTAAAAAGTTATAATATTATTGTTTTTCAGAAAAAAGATACTGATGACTGATGAAAACTTGCAAGTCCCAATGAGTGTCCTCCTCTTCCATGCTGGGTCTGTCTTTCTGTCTGTCTATTTCATCACGCTCAAATTGTTGAACCGCTTTCGATGGGTTTATAGTACTAATTTATATGCGCTTTGAACTTTGAATTTTGACTTTTGAGTCCCAAAAAAAAACTGGAGAATCTAATTTTTATCCTGGAAGAATGTTCGTCGGTTCCTAATTTAACAAGTAACATTATTCGTCCTAAACGGCGAACATCTATACTAATATTATAAAGCGGAAGAGTTAGTTAGTTAGTTTGTTTGTTTGTTTGTTTGTTTGAACGCGCTAATCTCAGGAACTACTGGTCCGATTTGAAAAATTCTTTCAGTGTTAGACAGCCCATTTATCGAGGAAGGCTACATAAGCTATATTTTATTACGCTAAGACTAATAGGAGCGAAGAAATAGAGGAAAATGTGGAAAAAACGGGGGAAATTATATGAAATTGCTTATTATCTTAAGAACTACTGGAGCAATGTTATTTGGCAAACATGAAGAATAGACCACGTGAAGGGACATAGGCTATTTTATGCGGAAAATGTACGGTTTCGTGAAATTCCTAAATTACGCGGGCGAAGCCGCGCAGAACATCTAGTATCTTCATAATTTAGATTTCCAAAATGTATTAGGAGACTGCTAGACTACGAGGTTGCTTGGATTCATATTTCACTTGTTCCAACTGTAAGTACAAATATTGCATCTCTTGAACACCGTATTGTGTATCGACACTAGATAGAGGTCTGTGGTATCGACAGTGTTTGTCGGTCGGTAGCTGGCAATTCGATACGGCTTCGACCGAAACCTTGGAGATCCATTATTCGGTGTGACGTCACATCCCACAGACTAGCTTCTGTGCACGATCGAGCAAAAAGCTGCGAAAATTAGGGTTTTTAGTGCACTCATCGGTGGAATTGACGCGTCATGGTGAATAATCGTGAGTCGTGACTCGTCCGCGCCAGTCAGCAGTCAGCAGACTTTAGACTTCCGATCAGACGATGTCTTGCATCACTGATTCTGATGTCCAATAATATGGTCAAAACCAAGAGGTGAAACAAAAAACTTTATATATGACTAGCTGTCCCGGCAAACGTTGTTTTGCCATATAAAGTATTTCGATTTTCGCCCATATTATTTTATTGAAGTGACTAAATAAGTATGTCACCATGGCAACGTCCATCGCTATCCCGTCGCACAAACAATGGTCGCTGTCAGTCTCGAGTTGTAATAATTTACTATTATTTATTCAACAAATTCACTTATCAATATAAAAAGTACCCAGTAGCCGATTCTCAGACCTACTGAATATGCATATAAAATTTGGTAATTACTCAGTAAAGCCGTTTCGGAGGAGTACGGAGACTAACATTGTGATTTGTGACACGAGAATTTTATATATAAGATTATATTGAGCCAAGCCTTGAGACGAGCACAAAACTTCATATTCAAACATAAAACTTTCAAGTTCCTTGTCGCTTTTCGTAGTTTTTTTTTACATTTAAGGCGGATTTTCAAAAGTGTATTTCTGTACATAAAATATATGCTAAGCAATAATGCGTATCACGTATGCAAGCAAAAAGCAACTTTCTCAGTCTTCACTGTTCAGTCGTCACTATTTACTATTTGGCATATTGCTAATCAAACTATGTTTGCAGCATTCGAGTTAAATGTGATGCAATATTATGACGAGGCGTCAGGCGGGTAAACCAAATCTATACTAATATTATAAATGCGAAAGTATCTCTGTCTGTCTGTCTGTCTGTCTGTCTGTCTGTCCGTCCGTCCGTCCGTCCGTCCGTCCGTCCGTCCGCCCGAATGTGTTTTGATTTAAGGGGTACTAGGGTCTTGACACCAATTTTGTTGACACCGCGCGCTAAAAACTGAAGTCCACGCGGACGAAGTCGCGGGCAACAGCTAGTATCAAATATGTAAGTATTGCATTATGTCGCAGATCGCAGTACCCGTGGGCGACAACACAATATCTCAATATTGAAATATGCCTCCTGCCCCCTGCTGCCTGCCTACTGCTACCTCGCATGGCGGAGCGGTTTCGTCACTATTATATGACAGCTGAATACACCAAGAATGGGTTTGTAGAGCATATCGGTCATAACGGCATGTTTTATCTCTTTTGAACCTAATGAAAAGAAGGAACTTTAGCCGCTCTCCTGCAGCGTTTATGAAGTTTATTGAAAGATCCGAAAGCTCCCTTCGTAGATAAACTTACGTCGTAACGTCTTAACTTTGGTTAGCTTAAAGTTTTTCTTGTCGCATCCTTTAAACAAAACGATTTTGCAAACATTCCACCGTCTGCAGTTAAATAGTGCCACCATGACCCACCGCCCACGGAAGTAGTCGTAACTCGTAATGTAGTATTGAACTTGGCTGCACTTGGATGTCCGCCAAACATGCTCGTTAAATCTTATCCGCGAATCTTCGACCTCCTATACATAATATGTACAAAATTATAATGCAGTACATAAGTAATATTGTTTTACATAATAGTATTTAGTACAGTAGCTGGTGCCAGCGTTGCTGGTTTCTGCTCAGTAAACGGGTGCTGCTTGACTCGATTTTGTACTGATATAGTGCTGTCCAACGCTGATATCCGATGATGCAGCTAATGTAGCAACGTAAATATCAGCCTTAGGCCCAATTTCACTAACGTCTGTTAGTTAACAGCTTAATAAAATATCATGACGTCTTCTCTTTCATTAATATGAAAAACAAAAGAGGTAACGTGATATTAATTCATCGATCATTAACTTTAACAGTCGTCGGTGAAATTGAGCTTTAATATGAAAGATTTTTAAAGCAGAACTTACCCAAGATGCTGTTGATGATTGAAAGTCGTTATTAACAATAATCAATTTCCATGAAAAGCCAATTGCGGTGGAGTGTCAGTGAATACCCCAGCGCCAGTGGCAGCCGGCATGATGCGGCTCGCTGACAGTGATCGATTAAACAATAACCACTACTTGATGGTAGTTGGTACTACAATAACTAATGCAAAAGTCTTTGTTGTCACGATGTCTTTTCAGTTGTTAATTCTTAATATGTGCGACGCTCTATGCCTGTGACTACTACGATCGACAATATCTAAGACCTTCAATATCTACCTAGGTCAAAGCTGTTTACCTTCGATGAAACATCTTGGACCTTGGTATTTATGAAAAAGATAGAGTTTGATGTTTAATCAAGGGTTACCTTTAATTTGCGCCTTGTTGCCTCTGCTTGTAAGGCCCACCTAGGCCACCTTTTAGGTCTAAAGTCTAAAACAAATCCTTCGACTCGTTCGCTTGTTTTAGATTAATCGTGCAATGTCGCATTACCGTAAACTGTAAAGTGTATTGTTGTGTTTAGTGTTTACCCGTAAGCGATGTAACAAGTATGTACTAATTCGTTACATCTGTGTCAAGGAGCGTCCTCCCGCGTCTTCGCACTTTATCTCAGGGAGGTCAGCTCGGAGGGAGTGATAACAATTTGATCACCTAATTCGTAAACCACTAGCACAATTTTGTAGTGAATACGGGTAGCGTTGTTTTAGATCGTAAATCAAAATATTATTGTCCTTTAAATCTTAAAGTAAACTGCTCACATCTTTCTAAAATCTAAAACGTTGACAACGCCGTCCTCTTGAATGTTGAGGGCGACAAGTCGAGTCAGCTATTGCATAAAAATTCTTAAAAGCTCAAGCAGATTAAGCTAATTCAAAGCACAATACTATCTCTTGTCCCGGGTTGCGTCGTGCGCGGTCAGCGGTCGCGATAACAAAAGGCGAACAAAAGAACTCGCCGATAACATTACAATGGATCTCTTCAGACTCTGCTGAAGGACACATACATGACATTAGCTACATGATAGAACTGTAAGCTTTAGAAGAGGCATTCCATACAATCATCAGCGCGAAAATGTGTCACCCTCGAAATGAGTGAGCTCACTCATCTGAGAGTAGTGTGCCTTAGGACGCGGTGACAGTCGGACGTGTTTAATGCATTGATTATGTAAAATATGCATTGAAAGCGTAAAATGAGTGAAAGAGAAAGTAGTTTATGTTATTCAGTGGCGTGCAGAGCAATATGACACAGGGTATGCGGGGCCCAGCGGAGTAGTTGGATGGCCTATATTATATGGTCGGAAAAAATCTTAATAGCGCAATGTAGCCAGCGACAGCAATATTGCCAGCGCCATCTATCGAGAACATCGAGAACTATTTTAAGTACTCACCTAATCGGCTTCAATTTTCACATACTCATGGTTCCGGACTCCGGTTACTTGAGATTTACTATATTCTGATGTAAATACTATAGATGCAAGATTTCGGCTACCTCAAATATCTTATGCAAGTGAGTGATAGTTACAGAACACGTCCCTCGCAAGATATCCGATGTGGCCGTTAAAAAGGCCGATTTTCATGTGATTCGCAAAATATATAAATAAACTTAATAATAAAACTATGGGTTCGTAAAAAACAAACTACTCATTCATTTATAGATTAAATCTATGCGCCTATCCTTTTTTAAATATAATTTTAGGATATCGTCATAGAAAGTTGGATTGCGTTTTAATTCTATCATTAATGCCTTTTCTATAGAAATCATGTGAGTCGTTGTTGATTTTGTGTGTTTCTCAAATATGTGTGGATACGTTTTAAACTCGAAAATGAACGCTCTGCCGATGCGCTGCTTGCTGGGATAGTCACAATGAATTTCGCTAATACTTTATTCAAATATAATAATAACTTTATTCAAATTGTCATTATACAAATTTTGAATAATACTAAATTCACAACTATTTGCAAATTGAGGTGATCTATAAATACAGCGCAATTCATTTTTCAATTTATCAAAATTAAAATTTGCCTGATATTTACTAGTGAATTCTCTGATTTCATTTTCAGGGAAACATTCACTATATTTTCTAAAATTCTCACAAGAAAGTAGCTCAACAAACTTTAAATCTTTAATGTTTTTATAACGATTTCTTAATTCACTCACTACATTATCAATTATTTCAACAAAAATTCGCCGATAATGTATTTTTACATCATCGACATTGCGCTTTCTTTTAGGTGGTCCGGTTATGTGAACGGCGGCATCATAATAGATCTCGAACTTCTCTCTGAAACGTTCTAAAAATGACTAACTCTTTTATCTTTCTTACACAATACGCGATGTCACTAGTTTTTTTTTGCAAAATATCGTACAGAATATCCGTTTCTGCAAAAATATCTGCGAAAGCTTTTAATAGAAAATTAAATTCAAATTCTTTCATATTAAATAAAAATGAACTGACTTGTGTCAGTGTTTCACCATCCCAGTCTTGTGTATTTTCGTTCATATTTTCAAACAATTCTAGGAGGTGGGTGGACTCATTATTAATTACATTAACCGTGCGCGAGTGATACGTCCACCTTGTTTCCGCGACACGAGGCAGCTTTTTCATATCGGCAAAGTTGTTGTAATGGGCCATTCGCTTTGTACTAGTGTGAAAAAAAGCCGCGATTGATTTTATAATACTAAAAAAGCGTTTTGTTTCAGCAACTCGTTCGAAAGATTTCGATAAAACTAAATTTAATACATGTGCTGAACACCAAACGTACATAGCTTGTGGACATTTTTGCCTCACCAAAGCCTGTACGCCATTAATTTGTGAGGATTAAACTGCTGCCCCGTCGTAAGTTTGTGCAACTAATTTGGATACACAATCGAACTCTTCTAAAACTTCCAAAATTATAGAACTCAAGGCTACAGCGGTCCGATCCACGCTGACATCAACATATTTGATAAATCGATCAACTACTTCTGAATCACGAAAATATCTCAAAATTAATACTAATTGTTCACGGCCGCTAACATCAGGAGTCTCATCTACCATGACGGCGACAAAATCGGACTGTTTAATTTCGGCTTTAACGCGATCGATCATCACAGATGCAAGGCTCGAGATCAAATCATTCTGCGTACGGTTCGACATGCCCGTGAATGAGGTACTCGCATTCTGTAAATTGGTTTCTAAAACTCCATCATACTTGGCTAATAAATTTACTATTTCTAAATAATTACCCCTATTTAACGACGATACTGACTCATCGTGACCGCGAAAAGCTAATTCTTGTTTTCCCAGAAAGCAAACAACATCGATCAGACTATGAAAAATGTTTCTATTGCGATCGACTTTAGCATTATGCCTCTCAATATCTAATCGTAACTGACTGTTGATACTCATTTCAATACGAGATTTACCAAAAGTATTTAATTTTAAGCAGGCCTCCAGATGTTTTTCTGTATGGTCATGCTTCTTTGCCGCGTTATAGAAATTATTTAAATCTGAATATCCTGAATCAGTCCACACTGAACTACAATTATTAAACAATATGCAAGGAAAACAATATAATTTAATCGTGTGCACACAACCACACAGCCAGTTATATGATTCATAACTTTTAACATGAAACTTCCGAGTTACATTGCCTTTTTGCTGGTTAAATTGTAACTCGGGTACACACCTACCTTTCGACACAATTTGAATCTTTTCACTGAATGACAATTGTGAAAACTTGTTATTTTTAATTTTTAATTAACACACATTCTCAACACAGACCTCACAGTCAAATAACATTTTTAAGAAATCAAAAACGCACTTAATATAGAAACTCAGTAATAACTATTAAACTGTTAAAATGTGCAAACTTTTAAATGTTAAAACAAAAAAGTCGTTTTAGAAAACTATGAACTTGCGCAAACAAAAATTATCGTAACAGTGCTCATCACATGAAAAAAGAAAATGGCGTTCCAAAAATACTAAACATTAATGTAATGTAAACAAATATAACCCTTACTAAACAAAAATGCATTATACATGCATACGCGTAATTAGATTTCCGTCCATTATTTTTACTCGGATTATAATAGGCAACGAAGTATGAAGTGCAACGAACCCGAACCGAACGCCGCGTCGGAGGCGCTCGGATAAGTTCGGAAATCGGAAGACCTGCCGGCTGCCGCAGTCCTTGAAGCTACTTGCCCGTACTAGGCAAATGAGATATTCATGTCTGTGTGCGTTTGCAATCTGTGCACCGATACAAAAATCTCATCGCACACATACGCCCGAGGTCTGCGAGGCCTCAAATTCATATATCTCCGCTCGGCGGGCCGTTGCGATTAAATAATAATGTTTTTATTAAGTTTTGCAAATTAGTTTTTGCTATTTTATAAATTTAGGCGTTTTAATATTTATTTTTTATTTTTTTTATTCATTTTTTACTTTATATAATAACTAACGTCATCTAAAACGTGCAAAAGTTAAATTAAAATATGTGTATAGCAAGTATTTATCATTAGGTAAGCAGTGCTTTTATGCCTTCATGGTACGCACGCCCATGATGCTATTACTGTAAGACAAAAAAGGACGACAATATTTTCTCGATACACATTTTGCATGCAAAACATTGCTACAGTTTTGATGGCGTATGCCATATCCAAGTATCGATATCGTTGATTAGCTAAAGCCGCCTCACAACGTCGGCGGACGCGTCTTTAGATATCGTCCGACGATCCATCGGCAGATGCGTCTGTTAAAGTGTAGAGACTAGAGGCGCTGTAAACTCTACAGGCGAAATAAGCTGGACAGTGTTCTAAGTTGTAACCACTCATTCGCTGAACGTTACACAGGTATGGTTATAAATTATGATACGTTCTGATAGGTCCGCGTAGAGTTCAACCCTGACTTATTGAAGGACGATTGTATCTCCTACAGTAGGGATGGTTCCATGGCTTTTTATCATGAAAGCAAAAGGAGCCAATATTTACGTTTAATATTTGTTTCGATGCTGATGGTTTGCCTTCTCCAAAACAACTTAAGCTTCGTCTAACCACCTTCGTGAGATGTTTACTACAAGTACTTAGAGTAGGGCGGAGGCTACTGGCTTGTATGCAGTAATCTGTGCTAATACATTTGCCAAAACGCTGACGAGATCCGGCCTTCACCTCCTTACTAACTGATACTGTAAACAATGTACACGGTGTATTACTTTACGTAATCTTCCGATTTACGAGTACATAATATACATATCCTAGCAGTTTGGTTTTCACATTTTAAGCTCTCTTAAAAGATACTTTAGTCTAGACTCCAGACTCTAGAAAATAATTACAGTGAAATTTTTGCGTATAATAGTTTTATGTAAGTTTTGTAAGAAATATTTAAATAGTAATCATACAACAAACACTCGTTTGATACTTGTTGCAGTTTTATTGATTTTCTCGTTTCAACGAAGTTTACAAGTTAAATATAATAATATAATAATGTAATAATATCAATATAATAATTAATAAGTACTCTATATATCCGTAATACTTGTGAGTTGTGCCGTGTGCGTAGATAATACTATGAGTTATTGTGAAAATATTTCACATTGTTCTCTATAAAACACAAGCTGCGTAACGTACGGTCAGCGCTATAACTCGTGTTATACTTTGAGCTGTATAACTGTAGCAATAAGGTCGGAATGTGGAATGCCGGGGTTTGTCAGCGACCGTACAATGTACATAATATTACTAGGAACTGTGAGGAAAGGTGAGCCTTACTGAATGTACCTGTCAATATGATCACACGTTATACGTAGTATATTCCATGGATCACACCATACTGCATTGTTAACTGCATCGTGCACACAGAGAGCGTGATCCTCAGAGCGCCAGATATAATTCGTGTTATGTTTGTAGAGTAAGCGATATTATGCATTGAGAGACTGACTGATATGACAATAAAATTAATTAGTATTATCAATTTTAATGGCGCTATAACACCTGCTTCGGTAATATTTACCAAAATATACTGAGTAAAATAAAAAGATTGGAACTCCAAATTATTTTTGAAGTGAAAACTTCTTTAGCGGCGTTGAGCACTTTTGTGGGATGGGTAAAAACTGTAAAACTCGCGCCAGATTTTCGTGTTGATCGAAAAACCATAGAAAACGCGTAAGACGGTTGGAGAGTAGTGTTTTGTGTCGAACTCGAACTCGAACGAAATGTACAGTCGGGGAAATGAGTTGTTTAGCAGAAATGTACAGTCGGGGAAAATTGTGCTAAGCAGAAATGTACAGTTGGGGAAATGAGTTGTCTAGCAGAAATGTACAGTCGGGGAAATGAGTTGTTTAGCAGAAATGTGCAGTCGGGGAAAATTGTGCTAAGCAGAAATGTACAGTCGGTGAAAAGAGTTGTTTAGCAGAAATGTACAGTCGGGGAAAATTGTGCTAAGCATAAATGTACAGTCGGGGAAAATTGTGCTAAGCAGAAATGTACAGTCGGGGAAATGAGTTGTTTAGCAGAAATGTACATTCGGGGAAAATCGTGCTAAGCAGAAATGTACAGTCGAGGAAAATTGTGCTAAGCAGAAATGTACATTCGGGGAAATGAGTTGTTTAGCAGAAATGTACAGTCGGGGAAATGAGTTGTTTAGCAGAAATGTACAGTCGGGGAAATGAGTTGTTTAGCAGAAATGTACAGTCGGGGAAAATTGTGCCAAGCAGAAATGTACAGTCGGGGAAATGAGTTGTTTAGCAGAAATGTACAGTAGGAGAAAATTGTGCTAAGCAGAAATGTACAGTCGGTGAAATGATATGTTTAGCAGAAATGTACAGTCGGGGAAAATTGTGCTAAGCAGAAATGTACAGTCGGGGAAATGAGTTGATTAGCAGAAATGTACAGTCGGGGAAAATTGTGCTAAGCAGAAATGTACAGTCGGGGACAATTGTGCTAAGCAGAAATGTACAGTCGGGGAAATGAGTTGTTTAGCAGAAATGTACAGTCGGGGAAAATTGTGCTAAGCAGAAATGTACAGTCGGGGAAATGAGTTGATTAGCAGAAATGTACAGTCGGGGAAAATTGTGCTAAGCAGAAATGTACAGTCGGGGACAATTGTGCTAAGCAGAAATGTACAGTCGGGGAAATGAGTTGTTTAGCAGAAATGTACAGTCGGGGAAAATTGTGCTAAGCAGAAATGTACAGTCGGGGAAATGAGTTGCTTAGCAGAAATGTACAGTCGGGGAAATGAGTTGTTCAGCAGAAATGTACAGTCGGAGAAAATTGTGCTAAGCAGAAATGTACAGTCGGGGAAAATTGTGCTAAGCAGAAATGTACAGTCGGGGAAATGAGTTGTTTAGCAGAAATGTACAGTCGGGGAAAATTGTGCTAAGCAGAAATGTACAGTCGGGGAAATGAGTTGTTTAGCAGAAATGTACAGTCGGGGAAAATTGTGCTAAGCAGAAATGTACAGTCGGGGAAATGAGTTGTTTAGCAGAAATGTACAGTCGGGGAAATGAGTTCTTTAGTAGACGCGCTGATTAAGGCCGTGTTTCCACCTGCAAAACAACTGTCGCGAGAAGTGTCTGACAGTCTGTCTGACAGCAGCTTTTTTTTAAAAGATTGTAAGGGTTTCGATTAATTAATTGAAACGATAGTTTTTTTTTTTATTTTTTTTAATCGATTTTCATAAAAAATGGGTTAAAAAAATAATGCACAACGTTAATAATCAAGTTTTCACTTCTGCCGGCACTCCCGGAGTGCAACCCGTCTTTTTTTATTTTCTGGATGACGCTTCGTGCTTTTTAAGGTTCCGTACCCAAAGGGTAAAAACGGGACATCGATGTCTGTCCGTCTGTCCGTCTGTCCGTCAGCCGTCTGTCTCCAAGCTGTAATGCAAAAACGGTAATAGCCAGCTGCTAGAGAGTTGAAATTTTCACAGATTATGTATTTCTGTTGCCGCTATAACACAAATATTTAAGGTGGGCTCCCATACAACAAACGTGATTTTTTTACATTTTTTGCTCGGTATTATCAATGATTTTAATAATTCGTAATAAAAGTTAAATAAAATTAAAAATTAAGGGGGGCTCCCGTAAAAAAAACTAATTTTTTCTTATTTTTCTCTATAGTGGTACAGAACCCATCGTGCGCGAGTTTAACTCGCACTTGGCCGATTTTTTAATTCTTACATCATTATACTGTGGTCTGGAAGTTCATTTGTTTTTGAGTTGTCAAGGGGAAAATCCAAGATGTTCTTAGTGTTACACATAATTGATCACTAATTACCACACGGCTGAAGTCATCGCTCTACAGCTAATTAACCACAATAATATAATGATAAGAAATGAAGATGGTGGGCAGCAAAATTCCATAATATTTGAAATTAGGATATTTAATAACACGACCCGTGTAATGTCTAAGTTCTAACCAATAAATAGTTTTAAAAAGGTTTTAAGTAAATAACAATAAATAAATTCAAAATAATATATTATGTACTTAGAAAATAGAACTTAATTACACATGAATAATAAATTAATTGTCGAGTTAATTTGGACTCGGGAGTCGGGAGTCGGGACTCGGTTTAAAGACAGAGCAGACAGCAGACTGTCTCATAATTAGCTCCGAAATAATATGTCAAGTTTACTGTCGAGGCGGGTCAAGCATAACTAAATACAGCCGGGAAATACACGAAAAGCCAACCGAATTAGTTCAACCTATACATATTGTAGAATTTGTAGAGCTTTCAGCGCGCTTTTACGCTCCACGATCAAAGAGCCCGCTTTAAAATATCGAAGTGGAAAGCCATGTTGGTAGATGAATTAAAATAATAATATTTTCATCCATACTTATAATATTACAAATGCGAAAGTGTGTCTGACTGTCTGTCTGTCTGTCACCTCTTCACGCCCAAACCGCTGAACAGATTTTGATGGGTATATACTTTGAGCCCGGGAAAGGACATAGGATAGTTTTTGTTCCAGAGAAATGTACGGTTCCTGCACGATAAAATATGAATTTTGGCGCAATACAGTTGCGGGCGTCATCTATATGTCGCAGGGAAAAGAGGATATCAGGGATTTCACGATATCCCTAGGGATATCACGAACTCCCGGTAGATGCCGAATATTCTTGTTTGTTACGTCTTCTTACTAAAAATATCTAGTGATATGTCATTTCACTAAACTAAATCTAGTGAAACGTCAGAAAAGCGGACACCGCCGAATAAAAATCAAGCCACGCATTTCTCTCGCTTGCTCTAGTATACACACGGGTACTTTGATAGGATCATCTAACATCTGAATCTGACAAGTAAGATGTTAGATGATCCATGCGTCGGATGGGCATGTAAAAAGTCGGTCCTGCGCCTGATCTCTCGCCGGTCGTGTCAGTCTTCCGTCCCACCGGGTTATGCGAGTAAAGGAATATAGAGATTGCTCCTGTGTACTGCGCACACACTTGGGCACTATAAAATTACTCTTGGCCTGGTTTCATTGAAACCGGCCACCGTCACCAAAACCAGAGTGGGAGTTATTATTATTATTATCACACGTGTAATGCAACTATAGCAGATCTGAGAGGGCATCACCATATCTCTGAATCATACAGTTGAAACCAACTGAGGGTTCTTCATCAGACACTTCAGAGTTCAGACCTTTGATTTTTGACGTCAAATGAAGCGGCCGACCAAGTTGAATATTTTTTGTTTAGGTGGCATATCGATCTCTAGTTTGGTTAGGCTCTTGTTACCTTGTACAGGCACAGGTACTACAGGTACTCCAGCTCTTCGATTATCTTAGTTTTTACGGTTCCGTACCCAAAGGGTTAGTCTGTCTGTCTGTCTCCAGGCTAGACGAGCCGCGCCAGCTCGAGCGACGCATTTGTTTCACTCCCACTAGTGCCCGTTTCACGTGCGGGAACTAGAGCGAGTGAGAGAAATGAGTGACTCGATTTTTATTCGGCGGTATCCGCGTTTCTGACATTTCACTAGATTTAGTTTAGTGAAATGACATATCACTAGATATTTTTAGTAAGAAGACGTAACAAACAAGAATATTCGGCATCTACCGGGAGTTCGTGATATCCCTAGGGATATCGTGAAATCCCTGATATCCTCTTTTCCCTGCGACATATACATATTATTATAAAACAAAGTCGCTTTTTTCCCTCACGTCCCTTTGTTCCCTTTAATCTTTAAAACTACGCAACGGATTTTGATGATTCTTTCAGTGTTAGATAGCCCATTTATCGAGGAAGGCTATAGGCTATATTTTATCACGCTAAGACCAATAGGAGCGAAGAAATAGAGGAAAATGTGGAAAAAACGGGGAAAATTATTTGAAAGGGCTAACTTGAACGCGCTAATCTCAGGAACTACTGGTCCGATTTAAAAAAATATTTCAGTGTTAGATAGCCCATTTATTGAGGAAGGCTATAGGGCATAGGCTATATTTTATCACGCTAAGACTAATATAATAGGAGAATGTGGAAAAAACGGGGGAAATTATTTGAAAGGGCTTATCTCGCGAACTACTGGAGTAATTTTTATGTTATTTGGCAAGATAAGAAGTAGACTACGTGAATGATCATAGGCTATCGATTTTAATCATTTTTTCAGTGGCTATATATTTTATACCCGTGCGACGCCGGGGCGGGTCGCTAGTCTAGTATAAACAAACAAACATCTCCCAATTGTAGTCAAACTTTGGGGAGCGGAAAATCCTTTTTTTTTTAATAATAAAAAATAATTAAACTTGAACTTGACTAAGTATTAGACTTAATTATTAAGTGACACGTCTGAGCAGAGTATCCAACTCTGCTCCAAACGAATGCCCTGAAAAGAACCAACTTATCCTAACGTTCCCAGGTAATGGATACTGACACTGAGTGCTTACCTAAGTTATAATTTGTAATTCTAAACTTTGGGGGGCCAGAGCCCAACATGACTATGTTGTTTTATGTTTATTTTTACCTAAATAATGCATAGCTTCAAGTTGAGTGAGCGGACTAAAATGTTTAATGTCAAATGGAAAACATTAACTGAAACTTGAAAGTATTTTTGTAATTATCGTTTATCTCTCGAAGCGTTAACGAGTTGAAACTCGTATAACATATTACTGTGTCGGGCATTGTACAGGATTCACAGCTGCCAGAGTGACTAATAAAACTTATCTCGGAGCTGTCCAACAAAAAACATAACAATATTGTTTTTCCCTTACTAATATTTACGCAGCGTACAGCCTTTCAAGGTCTTCTTTCTTTATATCAGTGTTTCCCAACCTTTTTCAGCCACGGACCCCAAGGAAGTCAAGCACAGTTTTCACGGACCCCTTTAATAAAATCAACAATAAAATATCGGATTATGTATGGTCCAGAGGTGACACCGCGGACCCCCATACATATACTCGCGGACCCCCAGGGGTCCGCGGACCACATGTTGGGAAACGCTGCTTTATATTATAATAATATGTCAGTCATGGGTGTCAGGACTCAGTCATCGTGTGATATTTCCAATGTGCCAGACAAATACGAGCACATTGTGTACACTGTACAGTAATAGGGAATATTCTCAAAGGTCGGAGCAGAGGGCGCTACTAACACACGCAGTAAGCAATCCGACATGTTGCAAACGTCATATTATCACAATATTGACAATACGTTGTCAAACGTAGCACAAAACGTCTTGTTTACTGCCTGTGCTGGCTTTGCAGTAATATAATAATTATTAGCCTATTATTTGCTGTGTAAAACATATTTTATTAGTATCGGGTGGTATCGGTTGTAAGTTAGTATTTGTACATGTAAGTTAGTATTTTATTAGTATTAGTAGCGGTTTGTATTTATTTATTATTAATAACAAAACGTCGGTTTTTCGGCAGAGGATCTCGTTTCATGAATAATGTAATAGGATTATGGAAATCGTGTCAATTTTATTACACCAGACGGAGACGCGTCAAGTGTGAGTCACCTAGCGAGTAGAGATAAACTACGATAACATGGCGCGCCCCTCCAAATTACTGTTTCAATGTGTGTAGGCACATCATTATGAAAGAGTTTGTGTGTAGTAAGTATTCAACCAATCAACCAGTACTCGTAATATTTCACTTAATGTCACTTATTACCAAGATTTGTTGGTCAACTAATCATAACTAGCCGACCGCGCAAGACAACGCACTTCAAAGTTCAAACGTTTTGACAACGCACTTCAAACGTTTTGAATTTTGGAGGGGCGCGCCATGTTATCGTAGGTTATCTCTAGCGTCGTGCAACAGGCACATCGTTAGGCTGTAGATGTTACAGCAGATATACATAGATTACATACATGGGAAATAGGAGCAGACATAAATCATTCAAATGTATACAAAACATAATAGTAAGTATTACGAGACAATATTCGGAAAATATTTTTTTATCTATTCAAAGGAAGCAATGATTTATGTTTCTAGTTTCTACTTGATGATGTCCTCAACTCCGTTGCTCAGAAATTCGTGCGACAACCGCACATTTTTCTAAGATGAACAGTTATATTATACGTGTCCTGCGTCCTTTCTCGGGACTTTAGGATCTTTATATCAAATTTTATCTGAGTCGGTACATTAAGCATGCCATTTTAATTAATAAGGATAAAGATGTAAACTAGGGAAGTGTCTTTGTTAGATCTATAATAGTTGTTAGAAATTTGGTTTCAATAGCGAGGTAAACCATTGAGGAAGTGCAGCGAGGTCTCCAAGAGGTTGCGCGGCGATATATTATATATATATTCTCGCCTGCGGCCTGCGGGTGATAGTGGTTGATGGAACCGATGGAAATGTTTTCTTGCGATATTTACCTCTATTGAATACCGACTGAATGCTATCAGCCATGTTTCTAGGTCGACATTAAAAATTAAAACCGCGTGCGGCTGGAGCTCTACATTTTAAAAGCTTCTTTTTCACATTTATTTATACAGTTAACTATTGACGTGATAATTATGTAGGGCACCTACTCAGTATGACTGCATAGTGCCTCCGTAGATTTCTAATAAAATTAGATTAATCTAAAGTTAAAACTCATTTTCATAAACCAGGAGTTAGCGTATAGTATACCTACCTACGTTTTAAATAATAATGATTAACATCCAAACATTAATCCGGTTTGAAATACCAGGTATTATTAACCATCCAGTACTTATTTACTATTACAGTACAGTATATTCGCATATACTGTACTGTAATATTAGACAATAATAAATCTGGCAATGCTCTTCTTTTGAGTAGCTGTATAATATTATAATGAGTAATGTATTAATTGCTATAAAGATTTACTTTCATGTCGGGATGTACTAAAATCCAGTGTTTTGTGGTCTGAGCGACTCCTTGGCCTTGCGTCAACTTACCTCCTTTCCCTACAAAGTCATGGTGCTCCCACACCGCCGTTAGAAAATGTTTGTAAACATCTTCTAACATAAAAACATTTACTAACAAATGTTGTTAATTGTTACATTTTGTTAGGAACTGTTACATGTTATAAGTGCACTACACTAATAGAAAATGTTTACTAATGTTTACTAACATTTTATAACATTTAAATCTGGTATTGGCTCACCGCATACACGTCGTCCTTTATAAAATGTTTACAAACAAAAGGTAACACAATATGTTTTATTTTGTTATAATTTGTTTTGCTATAATTTGTTAACTTACGTTTACTAAACATTTTCTAACATGAAAACATTTTAAACATTTTTTAACATTTGTGATTAAATGTTTGCTAACAAATGTTTACTAACGTTACTAAACATTTTCTAACTGCGGTGTGGGAGCACCATCAAACGCGAAAAAAAAAGAAACACGCTACGCGATGCGTGATGATGTTTTAAACTTTTACTACCAAACACGTGTGCATCACATGTGATGTGATGCAATCCGACGGTGCAGGAATCAGGATGTAGATCGCAGGGTTTCGAATAGAGTGCTTCTCTCTATTGAGGTTTTCGCAGCTTAAAAACTCATTATCATCTTCAAATAGCTTTGTGTTGAAACCTTTGTTGATTCAAAAAATACGTTTCATACTCTATTAATTAGGTATATTTGTTCACAATTATACGAAGTATATTGCGTTCTGTTATCTTACCACAGAGTACGTGACCAATATATTGTTTTTCTGGAACCAATACGTGTGTTGTGTATTCTGATGCAGATTCCTAGTATGCCAACTACATAATATTATATTATTATAAGTACTCTGAAGTAAGACGACTCCCAGATTAAATAATTTATTTACTAGGACGTACGCTAGGACTCTGTACCTACTGTATTCAACATTAAGTTCTCTACAGAGTGCCATTCTACAGAATGTAGTTATTGTAGAGTTCGACGCGACGATACAGAATCAGTGTTCCCCAAAGACCGGTAGCCGGCTAGCCGGGGTTTCTATAGTCTTGTCACGTGAATAACGTGATACAAATGTCTCCACGACGCTCCCTACATGGAAATGCTTTCAATTCTATACAATCTGGTAATAAGTTGTAAACACAAATATATATTAGTTTCTTAATTTAGCAGCAAAGGAATGCAGACTGATCACCTGATTGTCTGTTAAAAAAGATAATCCGTGCGTTAGACGGACATGTGTAAAAGTGAGTCCTGGATCTCTCACCAGTCTCGACGGTCATCAGCCCCACTGGGGACAGACAGATACGCGTAGCTAGCTCGTTTCAACGAAACCGCCCACCATCACCGAAATTTTAATAATATTATAACACTCGTATGTAATCATTATGGGGTAGTATTTGAGCGGTCAACAAACAATGTAATACGATTACACCGATGGTTTTTCGGTTGCGGCACAGAATACATATTAGTTTAACAACAGATTCCTCACTCCCAAAACCCATTTAAAGAAATAACGACGCAAGCTACGATACTATAAAGTTGAAATTCCGACGCGCGATGCTAAATTGCCTACGGATAAATTTACCTACAAGTGCGCTCTCTTTCTATCGCATAACGCGTACCTTTTCTTAAGAAATCAAGGTTTTCGCCTTTTAGAAAACAAAATATATTTTTTAAAAATTACTATTGGTATGAATAGCAAACCTTTTTATAGTAATATCAAATTTCTGTAAAACAACCTATATTTTATAGTAGTTCTAAATTGGATTATAATATTGCAGGAAACTTTTACAATTTAAACATAGTAACTTGTGTTTATTTCTGTGTAGTTTGTGTGTTTCTTTGTATGAAATTGGTTTATTTGCTATGTTTGTAAGTATAGTTTTTATCTACTATAATTTGTATTTAAATACCTTATTCAAATATAATAGGTACTATTAGAGAAGTTGATTCCTAGGCAGATGGCGGAGCTAAGTAATTTGGTCGCGTTAAGTCAATCCATCAGACCGATCACAGCTAACATTTATTTGACATAAGCCGACCAACTGACGTAGGTCCGTCAACTGCATAGGAATCAATTTCCGCGATAGTATATTTCATTGGCTTTTTTAATTGTTCATTTTTATAAGATTTATAACGATTTTTTCACAGCGGTTAAATCAGTATCATATTATATTAAATTCCTCTATGATCAGTATACAGTAGATACGCGACGAAAAATCTTGCGCGTGCGTCACCGAGCGCTTGTGAGTCCCTTATGATTTGCCACCCGCGGGTGGTACTTACAGTTCGATGCCTATACGCGCGAGTGGGACAGGCCTGGTTGCGGTACGGCTTCGGTTGCGGGTACGGCGTGACGTCGGCGGGCGGCGGAGATGCGCGCCCGCGGGGTCAGTGACCGCGGTAATTGGGGAGCCCTGAGGCTACTTACACTCGCTACTTTACGATCAATAGGTACGAGTCGCGTGCTCGAGATGACTATCTCGCAAGTCGCACGAAATGTTGCCACTTGCCACATAACTACATGCTACATTGATACACATTAATTTCACATAAATTTTATGACATAAAAATGTAAATTTTATGTAGCTTTGTACAAAGCTACATAAAAAATTTGGCTTGCGGAGGACGTTTAAAGGGTTAAGAGGTAGGACCTCTTTTCACATGGATATTGGATAATCACAATCTATTTCAATGATTGATGATTTATGGGTGATCATAGAAAATCTGAATAATGATTAATGACTATAATGTGTAACACCTGGGTTACCGACTTTGGACTCATCCCAGCAAAGCAATTAGCGCCGCTCGTGCCAACACCACTTACTACTATCGCGATCGCAAGTCACTGGAGTGCCCGGAAGCATTGTAATATTTGTCGGAATTACATCTTCAGACAGGGCTCCAATTCTCGCATCTCGAAACTCGACTGACTCTTTTTTAAGCGCATAGAGAAATGAATCAAGATTGCATATTAAAAAGTCAAGTTACGCTTCAAGCGGTAGAGTCGTATAGGCACAACATAATCTGTATTGAAATTGCTGATTTATTGTTATAGTGCGTTTCATCGAATAGTTCCTTTGCCGTCATGTTGGCATTCCTGTCTGTCAATAATGTAAACAAGGTAGACATGCTCTGCGAGTTTTCATAAGTTTTACTGTGATTTCGTGAGAAAATCATGCCGAAAACATTCAAGAGTGGTGAAACAATGATGGTGCTAAGAGTGGAAGAGTTTTGTGAACGTGAAAAACGTAACTAGGCCCCGAAAATTCCATTAAACTCGGGTTGCCGCCATTACGGCTTAGTGGAATAGGGTTACCAGCGTCAGTTTAATCACCCTTAATACAGTAAAACTTATGAATTACGCAGAGCTTGTCTACCATGCTTACGTTATTAACAGAGAATGCCAACATGATGGCAAAGGAACTATTTGATGAAACGCACTTCTAGTAACGAAAACTACATACACGCGAACGAAGGCGCGGGTTAAAGCTAGTACAATAATATTATCAGGGTGAGCGAAGCGAGCCCTAGTACATCTCACAATCTGTACATTTTGTGGTACACTTTACGGACAAACTATGACGCCTATTGATTTGTGCTTTAACATAGTATTTACAAGTAAATGTAATGATGTGTGTGATGTGTAATGATGAAAATAAAATGTAAGTCATCAGTCAGTGAAGGTGTGATGACGCGAGCCCTCACAAAGCTCGGCTTTTAGCTAGTAAATGCGACAGTGAATTTGGTTGATAAGCGGATCATAATGAAACTTTCATAGGTACACGCTGTCCGGGGTATGGAGAAGGACGTAGGGTCCTTTTATCCCGGGAAAAAGAACGGTCCCCGAAGGATAGAGTATAGACGTTAACGCAGGCAGAGCCGCGGGCGAAAGTTGTTAGAATTATGTACAATTTTCTTTAAGTGCATTTTGGGATAACATATTATCTCCCCTAATTTAAGGTAGCACAGTAAGGGTAATGTGGCAACAATAATTTGCATTAGTGCCAACATGACGGCAAAGGAACTATTTGATGAAACGCACTCTTTTACTTTATTTATTATGATTATTATTATTTATTACTTGAGTATTATAATTTATGTAGGCAACTAGGTGCTCGTAAACATATAAAGCTATCGCGTGTTTACATACAATAGCAATTGTATCAAAGTAATTATGATTAAACATAATTTATATAAAAAAGTAAATTTTCTACAATTCTAAATGAAACACTAGGTGTTTCTTGGGTCAGCTGGTTACTAGATGGGCTTATTGGGTGCAGGGCAGGCTGCAGGGTCTATACACTGGACGCAGACGTTAATGTTACTAACAAAAAATGTGATTACAATCAGCAAAATTAGTTATATCTTCTCGTAGTAGGAATTAAGTTTAACACAATGACGATTGACGCCATATCGATTTAAACTAATTATAAGTATTATATCTGTATAGTGTATGTAGTATACTCACTGCTCATGTTAGGTGCGTATATGTAATATTATAATATAGTATGTACTATGTACTATGTAGCTATGTAGTATGTACCTAGTAGTATGTAAGTATGTAGGATTCTTCTTATTAAACTATGAAAGTTAATTATATAATGAGCGTATTAATCTGTCAGGTGACTCAGGTGGTGTTATGGGGAAAACCACGAGCTGATGATTACAAAGCCAAGAGCTGCATCAAATTCTAAATATAATATGCTTATGAGTAAGGTCTGCTTTGAACTCAGTATCAGCTCTATAAATAATTATTATGTTTGACCTGCGCGGTGAGTCTTGGGACGGGTCGTGAATGCGATCCAGAATCAGAGGGGTCAATCTTGAGTTATCTGTAACTCAATACGATACTGTTCATGTCTTGTATGCAGTATTCAATACTTGAATAATAAGGGGGCTATTATGTGTAGGTAAAAATACGCATTAGTTCAACCGTTATGTTGTTGTTTGTTCCGGGGAACGTCAGACAACGGACAACGGTCGTTTGACTCGTGAACCCAGCTCCGTTCATGATAACGTTAAAGAGAGATGGCTCAGCGCGGGGTTATCATAAGGTTGAACAAATTCCATAGCTGTAATAAGTTCATACATTCATCGGCGACCAGCTCCTTATTAGCTCTTCAGTACGGCGGCCAAGTCGGGGCCATTATGGACAATAACAAGCGAGTACAAAGGACAATGACAAGCGAATACGAAGACAGCTACCCGTGGCGCATTCTGTGATGCTCGATTGATCGTGTCCAACGCGTAGAGGCTGCATTACATTAGGACTAAAGTAAACTGTTGTGTTTTACTGATCCGTGTGGTTGACGAGCATCTGGTGTCGTTTCAGATGTACGCGGGCGCTCTGCTGTCGACGGCGGCGCGGCTGGCGTGGGACCCGAGCACGTACGCGTGGTTCCGGTTCCTGTGCGCGGCGCAGTACCGCGTCTCCGCCGGGTTCGTGCTGGCCGCCGGCCTGTGGCTCGCCGCGCTCGTGTCGCTCGCCGCCGCCACGCGCGCCCGCCCCGCGCTGCACGCCTACTGCGCCGGCGTCGCCTGTCTAGCGGGCGCTGAGGTGGGTTTTCAAACTTTTGACTGGAAAATGTACGGTGTCTGTGGGATACTATTGACACGAAGTTCCTTATCGTGCGTTGCGAAGGGGGGCTAGACAGAAAAAGTTGTAACGACACGACACCAAAGTGTAACACTTCTAAGCCGTGCGGTAGCGCGTGTTTCTCTCTCTGTCTCTCTCTCTCTCTCTTTTTTTGGAACGAAGATCCTTATCGCGCGTTCGGCGTTGCTAAAGGAGGCTAGACAGAATGACACTTGACCTCGACACTTTTTTTTTGTTGAGTGTATACAGGTTTTTTGTACATAAGAAATAACTTCGTTCCATCCGGGTGTCCCCTGACACCTCTTAAGTTTTTTTAGCATGCAGAGTCGTACATGCAACTTGTAGTAACTCTTGTAGGAGGTTTTAACGAGTATGTTCTTGTAGGTGGGTTACGGCGCGTGGATGGCGGCGTCGCTGGTGCGGTGGTGGCGGACGGCGCCGCAGGCGGAGCTGGCGCGGCGCGGCGCGGACCTGCTGCACGACCTCAAACCCGCGCTGCTCGCCGTCGAGCGGTACCGTGACGTCGCCCGACCGCTCTACGACATGCTAGAGGTACATCCTGCACTTATGGATCGATTAATCTATCACCTAACTATACCGCGCATAGTTACTACTACGCGCGGTATAGTTAGGTGATAGATCTCCACAGGTCGTGATACTTCACGACCTGTGGAGACATACGATACGAGCTTACAAGTACTAACTCCTTAAATCTATTGGTACTGTCTACTGACTACTGTCCCAGTTCGGGTATAATTGAGAATAATAAGGATTATAACGGCTGCGGAATGTCGTGCGGCGGCGGTCGGCGGCGCCCACGTCTCGTTAGCGTCGCTATCGGAGATCGCCGATCGCCAATTACATCAATTGAGCTTCGAGGCCTCCACCAATTCATTGACTACCGAATCGTACGCTCATGTAACACAATGAATATTAACGAATGTGACCCGATGACCCTCGCGTAACATGTTGAATGTTACAATAAATTCGACCCTAAATAATTATAGTAAGTAATTAGTAACCTAGCTACTTGTAAATGTAGCAACGAAATTGCCATGCAAGCTAAGTACTAGCGTCTAGCTGGCTAGTGGTTAGCAGGTGGAGCGAGGAGGGGACGACTGGGGAGTCGTGAGTCGTGACTGTGGGCGGCTCGCGTATCACGTGACATTCACAGACTTTACTCTCGCTGAAACTTGTCGCACTCACGACATGAATAAAGTACAGTGCGTTTTATTATTTATAAAATTTATTTTAGGCAAATTTAAAACTTTTTAATTTTCCTCTGCGTCTTGTTAAAGACTCATAGGAGAGGAAATCTATGTCTACTTATTATTTGAGATTGTAATTGGTAATAAATAATAATACATCTTGAGATTTGAGATCTAGAAAGAAGTTATTTTGTGCACTTTCTCTTATTTGAGGTTTAATAGCTATATTGCTACGCTCAATATAAATATATAGCTTTCTATGGTACTTTATTGTTGGCCTCTTTGCTGGTAAATGGGACAAAAGGATCCTACAAAAGGTTGATAGTTGACGAGGCCCTCATGAACCATTTCGGCTCAATCGTCATGGCGAATCAGTTAACAGGCGCCAACGATGTCATCCTCATTGGAGATATCAACCAACTTCCGTTTATAGAGCGTGAAAACCTCTTTAAACTTAATTACACTCGTCCAAACCTGGTATAGATGCTAGTGCATCACCCAGGAGTTGTCTTGCACACACAGGAGCACTATGGATGTGGCATACGCCCTAAGCATGGTCTATAATAACATCTATTCATCAAAGGAAATTGTGCGGTCCCTAAAGCTAATGAAGTACACAGGAGCGAGAATACCTAAAAACGATCTAAATACCCTGTATCTTGTCCACACACAGGAGGAGAAAGCAGCCCTCGCTAATACAGGCTATGGATCGGAAACGGACTCTCGCGTCCTCACAATCCATGAAGCTCAGGGATTAACGAGTCCTTCGGTGATCATCATACAGACCAAGTCCCGAAAGCTGGCAATCCATGACAGCGTTCCTCATGCAGTCGTAGCTTTATCCCGGCACACTAACACCTGTGTCTACACTGACACTGATGAATTTCATAAAAAGAACCACGGAGGTGTCAACCGAACACATAAAAGATTACAACATAAAAATGGCTATAAAAGACAGGAACGATAAAGTCCTAAGCCACATAGCGGGTCGTGACCTGTGATCCTCAGAGATCGGCAAAAATAAAATACCAATTAATAAAAAGTACAGTGCGTTACGACTCGTAAGGGCCGATTCACACCGGAATGGCAGCGGCCGGCAGCGGCGCGAAGAGCACTTTTAGTGTGAAATAATTTTAAACTTTATTTACATACTTATAACTACTAGTATCGCTTGAAAACTTCTAAAAGGGCTCGAGGCGCCGCGAGGCGCTGCGCGTCCGTCGGCGGAAAGTGCTCGCGGCTGCCGGCGGCCGCGCGCGCCGCCGCGAGGCGCCTCGAGGCGCCGCGAGGTGCCGCGCGCTCCTTGCGTTGCTCCCCCCGCCGCACGCGCTAGTTTTCTGTGTTCTAGCGACAGGATACGACGTTGTGTCATAAATTATATTAATTAAACGAAAATACGTATTGCAAAAAACAAAAAATGGCAAAAAGCAATACCAGTGTTTATACAACACAAGGTCAAAATATTACAGTGATAAGCACGCTAAGGCATGCGTGCTCTGGAGGTAGCGCGGCCGCCAGCGGCCACGAGCGTCCACAAGCGGCCGCTAGCTTCCACAAGCGGCCGCGAGCGTCCGCCCGCGGAGCGTCGGCCCTAAGTCGTAACGCACTGTACGAGTGACCCTTATATCGTTAAAATAAGACGCAGCGCAGACGACAGACTATCCGTGAAGCACTTTTTAGTCCGTGGAAATAGAACCGTGTGCGTTACTGCATATAATTGCATCGGTTCTATTTCCACGGATCAAAAAGTGCGTCACGGATAGTCTGTCGTCTGCGCTGCGCCTAAGGGAGATCGCACACGTCACACTTTTTGTGTGATCGAGTCTGCGGCTTACATACAGTCTGATGGCGCGCGCCATGCTGATTGTATGTAAGCCGCAGACTCGATCACACAAAAAGTGTGACGTGTGCGATCTCCATAAAGGTGCTATCAGAAGTAATAAATTTGTGAACGTGGCGTAGTAACAACTTACAATGTGTGACGTTAAAATAATTGTAGGAGGTGGAGCGCGAGGCGCCCAACAACGTGATCGTGATCATCGTGTTCGGGATTGTCGGCGTCGCGCTGCAGGTACAACTCCACTCTTATTGACATTTCATTCTTTATTTTATTGCCCGTAATTCCTATTTTATTCCTTTTTATTCTTTATTTACATTGCTCGAATACATAATATTAAAATGCTTGTTGTATGTAAGCAAACATTTTTTTATAGTTGCTATGGTATGTTTGATCTATTCGTCCATAGATGTCGCTACTTTACACATTTTAAAAAGATACTAGTACCGAGCTATAGAACTTTATTTGTCAAGTTTAACTCAGGAACTGTAGCACTATTAAAGGACATTCGTGTGTGGTGATTTCAGATAGCGGCGTTCGTGTTCGCGCGTCGGCTGGCGCGGCGCGGTGGGCGCGCGGGCGCGGCGCTCGTGGCGGAGCGCGCGGACTGCGGGTGTGCGAGCGAGAAGGCGGGCGTGTGCGACGAGGACAGCGACAGCGAGCGCGACCTGCCCGGCTGGCGCAAGAAGGCCAACCTGCGGATGTACACCATCCTCGACAAGATTTTCTAGCAGGTTCGACTCTATTATCACTTTTGTAAATCGCCTACATGCTTATATATTTCTTCTTCTATATGAGCATGCATCTTATTATATGAATGTTTCAGGCCTTCATTTTTTATGGCTTCAAATAATTGTTTTAGGTGTCTTATATGGTCTAAAAATGTTTTTGAAAATACTAATAAGTCGTCTATAAAACTTACTGCAAATTCTCCTAGCTTATTTTTTCGTATAATGTTACACATTGTTCTTTGAAAAATGGCCGGTGCTGTCTTTAGACCGAACGGCAAACAGGTCCATTGGTAGTGGCCAATGGACCTGTTTGACGAATGCAGTTTTGTATCTGTCAGTAACACGCAATGGTATGGACCAGAAAGCGGAGTTCAAATCTAGCGTAGAGAAAAATTTGCAGTCTCTTGTTTTCACTATAAGGTCTTCAATAAGAGGGAATGGTTGCGATTGCGGAACAACTATCTTATTAAGTTCTCGGAAATCTATGCATAATCTGGACTTTTTATTTTCATCTCTTGTAAGCGAGTGTAACAGGTGCTGAAAAAGGGCTATATGATTCCTCGATTATATTTTTTTCCAATAACTTTGCAACCTGTTTTTCTGTTTCCTTCTTATCTTGAATAGTGCAACGATATGGTCTTTTACTGCAATATTTTTCCACTTGTAAATCGATGTGTGCTTCATAACCCGTTACTCTCCCTATGTCATATTTATCTTTTGCAAAAACAGATTTATATTTTGATATCAACTCCTCAATCTGTGCTTGATCCTTGAAATCTAGATGATTTATGTAAATTTGAAAGTTTTCTTCACATAAGTGTTCATTAAAGTTTATTATATTTGAATAATTTTTTTCTTCAAAAAACCGTTGAATTTTAGAACCAGGCAGTTTCTGATGGACTTTCAAATTTTCATCTTGACACAAGTAAAATTCTTTTATGCAGTCTAGTCCTATTAAAAAGTCATAGTCAAAATTCTTTCTGTCTATCACAAAAACATTCATTTCCTTTTCCATATCAAAAATGTTTATATTAACTTTGATTATGCCGTTCGCTTTTTTAACGCCATTAATTGTATTCAAATTAGCATTGTTACTAAAGTTAGGATACTTATTATTTATTTTTAATAACTTTGAATTGATCAATGATACATTAGAACCAGAGTCGTAGATTCCAAATATCTCAATATTGTTATTAAGATCTAATTTTACTTTAATTAATGGCGGCACAGTTAGTTTTTTTGATCTTCACACTGTAGTTCACATTCTAGCTCTGAATGATTGATGAGTTTTATTTGCTTTTTATCCTTTTCATTATTTATCTTGGGATTAAACCAACATAAATCTGCCGAGTGGTAACGTACACCTTTTTTTAATTTTTCACAAATGCTACACTTTTCTTTTATTATATTTGGCTTAGTATCTTCTCTCTTTTTGAAAATTCTTCTTTTTAAAACTAGATGCTCTAACTTTCTCAGTTCATTGAATAAATCTTTTATTTGTATTTTTTTTATTTTTATTTTATTTTATTCGGAAAACTTACAGCATACTATCAATAACATTAATTATCTTAATAAGAATTTTGAATGCCAATTACAAGTTTCCACTTATGAATAGTAATTTAAAGAAGCTAGATGTGAAACAGTAATTACAATAATACAATATACCTACCTATTTCTATGATTATTATAACAACTCCAAAAGTATTAGATGTTGAAAATTTTAATTTAGTTATAAAGTAGAAAGAAATTTGAAATAATATGCCACCGCAAATACAAACCCACTCTGAAATATGAAACTGAATTAAAAATTAAATACGAATTAAAGATTAAAATATAAGAGATGATAAAATTACCTATGATCCGATCCATGATTAGTATTATTAACTCTGTAATATAAAATAAGTATTCTAAAACATTTTCTATTTAGAGGTGAAATATGCTTTAGTTAGAATATTTCGTATTTTCTTAGGCTTTAATGAAAATACATCCTCATGTTGATTTTCACTTAAAAATTTATTAAATTGAATGTTTGATCTACATATAAACGAGTTACGACGATAGTTTTATTTTATTGCAGGGTTGTACATGAAATGGCACATGGTTACGAAGGAATCTAGAAGGAACATTAAAGTCATATTTACTTAGTAACTCAGGGATATCTACAGTACTATTAATTACCTTACAAGAGAATGCAATGTCAGAGATTCTTCTACGATAGTATTATGGGAGGAAATGAAACTTTTTGCACCTTGATTCATAGTCTGGAAGGATTATATTGCATTTAAATTGTAGAAATTTCCAGAAACGTTTTTGCACAGATTCGATCCTAGTTCTGTAAATATCATAGGTGGGATTCCAAAGCTCAGAACAGTATTCCAGAAGACTGCGCACATATGAGCAGTATAGAATTTTTAGAGTTTTAATAGATTTCAAACTCTTGCTTGATCTTATGATGAATCCCAGAGCCTTAGATGCCTTCCTCACGATGTGATCTATGTGCTGGTCAAAAATTAATTTATTATCAATGATTACTCCAAGGTCCTTAATTTCGTTTTTTAAGACTAAAACCTCATTATTGACTTGATATGGAAAATGAAGCAATTTTGTTTTCCGACTAAGGTTCAGGGTATAGCATTTCGAGACATTAAGATTCAATTTATTAACCACACAGTAATTAGTAAATCTATTAAGATCCTCCTGTAAAAGATGACAATCATCAATCGAGGATATGTATTTAAGGATTTTGGTATCATCGGCGTACAAAAGTAGCTGCGAATGATGGAAACAATTGGAAATATCGTTCAGGAAAATTGCAAAGAGTAGAGGTCCCAGTAGTGAACCTTGAGGGACACCAGAGGGTACTGCCATCCATCTAGATATAAACCCATTGAGTGCTACCGCTTGTAACCTATTACTAACATACGATGAAAACCAGCGATAAAGATTTCCATGTATGCCTGCAGTCAGAAGTTTTTGTAGCAAAATGCAGTGGTCAATACGATCGAAAGCTTTACTAAAATCTGTAAATATGGCATCAACTAGCAAACTCTTGTCCATATATGCAGTAATGTAATCATATGCTACTAGAAGATTCGATGTAGTAGACCGACCTTTCAGGAAGCCATGCTGCTCTGGGATAAACCAATTCTTAATCGATGCGTCAACTTGTTTATAAACCAATCTTTCAAATATTTTAGCGAAGGTACATAGTTTGGATAAAGGCCTGTAGTTCTTTACATTAACTTTATCACCTCCCTTATATACTGGGGTTATAAAAGCAGACTTCCATAAATTTGGGACGTATCCTTCTTTTAACGACCTGGAGTATAACAGACATAGTGGAGTGACTAAGGACTTAGCACATTTGCTTATAAATATCGGGGGGATGTCGTCAGGACCGGGACCTTTATTAACATCAATAGAGTTTAAGAGTCTTAATATATTCTCCAATAGTATTGTGATTAATATTTTTAGGTTCAAAATCAACATTAATAGGGGTAGTATTAGAATTGAGAAAAGAATTTTGAAAATAGGTAGCAAACAGGTCACAAATTTGATCGCCTGTGGTGGCGGTTTCCTTTTCGTAACACATAGAAGATGGAAATGTGGATGTGGCTCCTTTATTGTTTTTAATAAAAGACCAAAATACTTTAGGATTATCCATTAATGTACTTTCTGTTCTTTGAATATATTATGATTCGTAGCATGATTGCTCCAATGCCTTGGCCCTCTTTCTTAGAACGGAAAAGGAAAGATAATCACCGTAGTTCCCATACAGTTTGTATTTCCGATGAAATTTATGCTTTTCCTTTAAAACTTTTTTGAGAGCGGAGTCATACCATGGGGGATAATAGTTAAAAGAAAAGTCTTTGTGGGGTATGTGAGTATTACGAAGGTCGTAGATAATGTCATAAAAATATTTAAGAGCCTCATCTATGGATTTATTGTTTAAATGCTCCTCCCAGGTAATTGTGTTTAAAGAAGCACTAATCGAAAGATAATCACCTCGATCATAAAAATATTTTAATCTATTTTTTGTCTTTAATGAACTAGAGTAACAATCCAGTAAATCGATACACAGTGAACTATAGTGGGGTATATCCTCAGGGACTAAGGGGTCATCACATGCATCGACATTAATTTCACAATTGGAAAAAACTAAGTCTAACAGCCGATTATTACTGTTGCGAACTTGACTACGTTGGTATAAGTTACACTGAGCGAGTGTATCTAAGAAATCAATTTGTGTCCTGGAGAGTGACACGTCACTTGATGTGAGACGGTTTCCTTGAGGATTCCAGTCAATGAAAGGTAGATTAAAATCGCCCATGATTATAAATTTATCATTAGGATGTTGATTTACTATGTTAAATAGATTATTACTAAAGTTTTCGAGTTGCATATTAAAGCTATTTCCGTAATTTTGGCTGCAAAGATAGAGTGTGCAGAAGTGAATTTTATATGAAGAGTTATCTTTTCTTGGTGAGACCGTTATCCACAGATCTTCCGCGGAGGTGTGCCATTCTGGGCATCCAATTGCTGCTAAATCGCGTCGAACTGCTAGAAGCACTCCCCCTCCGAGTGATTGGTTAGTCAATCTGTAATCCCTGTCACGCCGCCAAACAATATATCAAAAAGTTCGTAATCATTTATACCTTCTAGAAGCCAGGTTTCCGTTATAGATATAATGTCATACGAGTTGAGATGCACATTCCTTTTTAATAAGTCAGTTTTGGTACGTAGACCACGAGCATTCTGATAGTAAATACTCAATTTGGAGTCCATCTATAATAATCAATGTGGATTAAAAAGCTCAATAAAAACAGTGTACTAAAATTATTATAAAAACTATTAAGGGTAGAAAAATGGTGAGTAATAATCATGGAAGCATTAGAGTATGAAGCAATCGTACAATAAGTAAGCAAAATCATAGCAGGCAGAGTCATAATATTTATTAGTAAATAAGAAATAATTAAAACGAAAAGCAGAAGCGTGATAATATAAGCATAGATCGAATCAAGCGTAAGAGTAAACAGGTATGAGTGGATCGAGTAGCATGAAAATATGTAAAAATGGAACATAATAGCAGAAGTTGGCATTGTTTTGCGGTGGTTAACAAAAAATAAAAATAGATGCAAAGCTTGACAATATATCATGTGACTACACTCAAGGCACAGATGAGTGAGTATATAAAGACAAACAATAAATACTAAGCAATAAAAGAAGATCAAGTTCAATATAAATATTAAATTAAAAATATACTTAAAAGTTAAGCGTAATATTAAATAAAGATGGCAATTAAGGAGACACTCTAAGCTAATTTGTTTAAATCTAAATCACAAGCAATAATATGAACAGGAGACTTATCATTTTTTCGGATATGAATCTTACAAAATTTTACCCAAACATACTGATATCCTTTAAGCCGCGAGAATTCTTTTACTTTAGATAAGAGTTTCTTTTGGTCAGGAATAAGATGGTCGTTAATATATATACGTTTGTCTTCTTCATCGAATCCGACATCCTTTAAGTAAATTTGTTTATGCGCCCGTGAAACAGCAATAAATTCTTCTTTAATGAATCGGTTAATGAAACTCACAATTATTGATTTGGACTTGGAACCATGTGATGGGACACGAGCAATGTAATTTATTTGTGTTTTTGGGAATGAATATCCAATAACAGCAGATATGGACTTTATGATGTCAAAAAGGTTTTCATTTGGTTTGATTGGAAAACCCTTTATTTCAACGTTGTTCATCCTAGACCACTGCTCTCGGACGCTATTATCTTTTTTGAGTAGCGTCAGGTCATTTAGAATAGATGACTCAGACTTTTGAGAATCCTTGACACGTTTTTCTATGTCCAAGACCTTTGATTCCAAGTTATCAATCCTGGAACTGTTAAACTCACAAGTGGTTTTTAGTTCTGAAATTTAATTTTTTATTGATTTAATATCATCGAATAATTCAGGAAGCTTAATGAGTTGTGACTTCATATCTTTTAATTCCAACATAATCATTTCGAGGGTGACAGGTTCTGCTCCAGTCGGTGTTGTAGGTCGCGGACTTGTTGAAAGTTTACATTGTGGACATCTCCACATCAACCTTCGATCGGATCCAAGTTTCCGGTAACCAGACTCAGAAATAGAGGCGCATCCAAAGTCCATACTTCGTTTACACCCATTGCAAAATACGCCGTCCGTGTATGTGGAGTCACAAATATCACACTTCATCTTCAGTAAATTAGTAGTTTTCTAGTATGGTAACCCAACTTTTAGTCTAGCAACACGGAATATTATGTGGCAACACAAAAATGTATATGGCAACTGGAGATTTCTTATAGCAACACTGTATTGTCTATGGTCGACAACCACTTGTTTTGGTTTGTTGTGATGTAGCGTAGGTAGTTCGAAAAGTATATTTTAATAACTTGTCAAATCGTTAAATGAAACACAAATTAATGCCGAAATATTACACTGATTTCTGTTTTATACAGAGCCAAATGATTTTTGAGATAACTTCTTTAAATCACAGAACTGTTCACTTGAAGCTGTTCACTAATGCGGGCGAGAACTTTAATTTAAGCGGGAGGTTCGAATCGCAGTGTTTACTCTGTGACAACTTTGACAAGACTGTGACTTAAACAACTTTTACATACATAACCTCCTCCTTGTTCATTCTGTCTGTTATAAAGTCTGGCAAGCCCGCAGCTATTATATCAATTAATGTCCCTTCATCAATTGTTTTTCTTACTTCTAGCAATAGTTTTTCTTTTCTTACAGCATAGTCCAACAAAGAGCCTGATTGATACTTAAAAGACAATGCATACTTGCTTGTTGACCAACCTTTAATGGCATAGGTTTGTAAAAAACTTGATTTCCATTTGGACCACTCTGATTGTAAGCTATGTTTAATCATCATGGCGGCATACCAATCTGTGCAAGATTTTTCAAGAAATAATCTGAAAATTTCAATTTTTTCATCTTCGTTTACTATTCCAAACCTTTCACATTCCTTTTCAAATGTCTCCATCCAATATGATGCACTAATTGTATTTCGTCCATCAAACTTTTCAATAACGAATTTGTCAGCCAGTTTTTTCGTACTTTGTTTTTCTTTTCTTTCCTGACTTTCAATAATTTTTTCCAAAATCTTTACAATTGGATCGACTTCTGTTACTTTTGTATTGGTTTTAGCAAATTGTTCTTGACTTATCTCCTCGAGAAATTGGTCCTGGAAAATCATATTTTTATCCTCATCCACATAAGTATTTAAAATGTCCTCCGTAGTTTTTATCCAGACATTTCTGGATTGGTGTCTTTTTTTCAGTGTATTTTTCACCGTACTAAAGGTTTTACTGGCTTGTATATGTTTGTGGAGTGACACTGCTTGATATTCTTCAGGAATTAGAAAAATCTTGTCATCTTGTGTACTGATTGAGGTTATGGCAATGTGGTTCGACTTTCCGTCTGATGTTGGTTTTACTTGGAATGCGAATTTCAACCTTTCCATATTTTCTTTTCTTGACAATAAATGTCGTTTTATAAGGTTATTTCTTAGGATTTTCGACGATTACGTAGTAAATAATAACACAATTGGGTTTCTGGAAAAAACAAAGTTTTTATTTTAATCAAAATATCTGGATCCACATAACACAAAGCTTTAATTATTACATTTAAATTGTAACAAAATCTTACCTGGAAAAAACAAAGAAACAAAAAACAAAGAAACGACATTTAGTGTTATTAAATTAATAAAACAAAGAAACGACATTTAGTGTTATTAAATTAACAATCGCCGAAATCTTTGTAGTTTTTAGTCCATTCGGCCATCTTTTCTTTTCATAGATTACATAGAAGTCGTAGAGCAGAAGGATCTGTCAAATAATCATCTAAATGGCGGCAAAATGCAAATAAAGAAAAATACATTTTTCTTTACATATTGTATAAAAATTCATATTTGTATCAAAATTTTCGTTTAACTTGTTAATATTAAAATTACATAGCTTGCCTTAGGGTGGGTTGCACCAGAGGCGTGGTTAAAGTTATGGTTATAGTTAAGGCTAACTTAGCTTTAACCTGAACTTTGACCACAGAAATTGACAGATGTCTGTTGCGTTTATTTTTTTATTAAAGCTACAGGTAGGATTGAGAGTATAAAAAATTGAATTATCTGTAAGAATCATAAGGAATTAAGGACAAATATTTCTTATAGCAACACAGTAAATTTTCACGAAAAAAATTCTATTTAAGTAGGTATGCGGTTATGGTTATCGTTAAATATGGCGTCCTTAACCAAAGATTTGACATTTTGCACTGTAGTTATAGGTAAAGTAAGTTGGTGCAACCTACCCTTATTAACCCATCAGTCGTGGCAAAACGAGACACAATAGCTTTTTCATTGTTATCGCGGCCGGATGTGGCCGCTTGGGGCTTCATGAAATAATTAAAAACTGCTCCAACTAGCGCCATCTAGCGAGCCGCTAGAGCGGCTTTTTGGAGAAGGAACTAAGTGTGGATCGGCTTATGCACGAATTTTAGGTATGATTTTATGTGTAGTTAAGTTGCTGCTATTGACGTCGTTTTGCTATAATATATACATACTCTGTCTGTCCTCAAGAGAATAATTTGTTTTCAAGGAGGAGCCGCCGGCCGGCACGTCGCGCGGGGGCCGCAAGCGCAAACGGCGCGCGGCCCGCACCGCCCGCCGCCCCGCGCCGCCCCCGCACCGGCCCCCCGCCAAGCACCGGGCGCCGTCCGCCCCCCGCGTGCCGACCGCCCCGCCGCGCGCGCCGACCGCGCCGCACTGCGGGCGTGACGCCCGCTGGGACGCGGTGCAGGCGCAGTTCGCGGCGACGCGGCGGCCGCCCGCGCCCGCGCTGCTCATCCTGCGCGCCGACCTCTAGCCCGCGCCGACGTCGCCGCACCGCGACGACGACAACCCGACGTGACTCGCGAGTACATTCCTCGTATATATTTTGTAGCATATAAGTGTTGATGCGTCGCCGACTTGCGAAGGCATTCGAATCTTTAAAAAGATATGCGGTACACGTAATATTGTACGAGATAATGTTGGTCGTTACGAGTAGTACTCCTTGCGAGTCGTTCCCGAATTTATCCGTAGTTAGAACATTATTCTGTACTGTCGGCGCGGCTCGGCGCGGCCCGGCGCGGCCCGGCGCGGCTCGGCGCGACCCGGGGCGCCACCTCTCCGAAACTGCCATATTAGTTGTTATTATTATATACTAGTAGCAATAACTATAGGTGACTGTTCATATCGACGTACCGACGACTTCCATTAGTCTATTGTAGATGTAAGACAAATATTTTTGTATCGTTCCTGATGACTGATACGACTGCTCACCCGCGCGTTTGTGTCGTGGATGTGATGTTGCGGCAGTACTGTAATGCACACGCAACTGTCAACTCATGTCGCACTCGGTCGTGCGGCTCACGCCCGGTGTCGATACCGGGGACGTTCGTTTATAATTAGGCAATACTAGGTACCAAATTTACCTATTTTACATATTATTTCGTATTAAAGAAGGGAATCAAAAGACTTCTTTTTAAATTAAAAGTGTTGAATCACCACAGCTAGGTTACACAGTCTGTGGATATCCACATTCCGCAATAAGAGGACGCTCCAGGCGTACGGCGCTGGTGGTTTGAGTCGATTTTAAATTAAGTTTTGTAATCAATTCTTTTTGTGATGTATTTTTTATCTGTTTAAAATTGTTAACAACGAAATAGGTTACTATAAAATAAAATTAAAAAATTAAAAAAAAACCCCGCCAAAAAACTTTAAAAAGTAATGAAATAATATTTACTGACTTTAAGTTTAAATCATTCCTAAGAGTAAAGTAATATTTTAGTCCATAATTGTTGTCACGGTGTGTCAGGGGAACGCCAAGTAAGCTACCACAACAGCGACTTTTGCATTTTGTATCGCCATAACAGTCGCTGATTCTCTCGATTCGGGTCGCTGTGAACTGACCCTATGTTGTTATGTGAAATCAAACATCTACATTAGCGGTCCCCCGACACACCTTGACAACAATTATGGACTAAAATATTACTTTACTCTTAGGAATGATTTAAACTTAAAGCCAGTAAATATTATTTAATTACTTTTTAAAGTTTTTTGGCGGATTTTTTTTTAAATTTCTTAATTTAATTTTATTTTATGCTTTTTAAACTTGTGCAGAATAATTCCTATCAACTGGATCATATACCAATGAATACCATCTAATATCTATCAAATATGTCCTCTTGGATGAGGCCGTCAATATGTGCCCAAATATGAAACCTCCACTTTGGGTTTATACGGAGCTCGGCTCCTATAGAATCCAGGTGATGCTGCAGCAGCAGCATGCAAATATTTACTGTTTATCTACGTCTCACTGGTTGTCGTAATTAAAATGAGCCCAAACACGAAACCTCTGCTCTAAGTTGGTGAGGAGTTGGGTATCATATTGATTACCAGGTGATGCTGCAGCACCAGGTCAACTTTCCAATAATGTGTATACATATATATTACTGTATATTCATAAGTGTCACGAACCAGAATGCAAAATATAAAACCCATCAAACGACTGCAAGTTGCTAATCGTCCTATCACGAACCAGATAAACCGTGATATTTCAGCAATGAGCAGGCTGATGATGATGAACTATAGCTAAGAACACTCTCGGTCATGTCAGCTTTCAAACAAAAAAAAAAACTGGATCAAAATCGGTCCACCCGTTTGGATGCTACGATGCCACAGACAGACACACAGACAGACAGACACGTCAAACTTATAACACCCCTCTTTTTTGTCGGGGGTTAAAAAGTAGCACCTAAATTCCAGGGAAAGCGGTATTCCCGCGCCCTGCGATGTAACTAGTAGTGGGTATTATCTCAACTCCCAACGACGATGTTGTAGCGGCCCGTTTCGCCACCTGCCACGTTTGGAGCTGATCTAGGTTTAACGGAGAGCGTTTTCTGTGATTTGCTTTATTTAGTGAGTAAAAATATTTACGCCGGTGCCAAATAGTTGTAAGACTGAGCGCGGCGAAGCAGGGGGGATGGGGGAGGAGGGAGGCCGCGCTCGCTAGACAATAAGCCTCACGCTGTGAGATCTGTTACTTAGTAAGACTTGATCTATATTATATCGATAAAATAAAAATATATTTTTATATACTTGAGACTTTTATTACGCTTAAATTTTACCTGCTCTAAAATATTATTAAGAGGCCGGGTACACTTGGAATTTCTCATACATACGTAATTCCAAAATCATTTTCTCATACGAAAATATTTAACATGTTTGAGTTGTTTTTCAGTTTAAAATAGTAATTACCTAGGTTCCTGCACAAAAATTTACTTCAAAATATTTAAACACAAAATTTTTTTTTTGCTTTAAAATTTTTTTTAGTAAATTTACTACTAAATATTTAAACACTAAAAAATAGAGTAAAATACTAAAAAATATATAAATAAATAGTTAATTTACTACAAAATATTTAAACTCTAAAAAATATTTTTTAGTATTTAAATATTTTGTAGTAAATTTACTATTTATTTATATATTTTTTAGTGTTTTACTCTATTTTTTAGTGTTTAAATATTAAGTACTAAATTTACTAAAAAAAATTAAAAACAATTTTTTTTTTAATGTTTAAATATTTTGAAGTAAATTTTTGTGCAGGAACCTAGATAATTACTATTTTAAACTGAAAAACAACTCAAACATGTTAAATATTTTCGTATGAGAAAATGATTTTGGAATTACGTATGTATGAGAATTTCGAGGGTACCCGGCCCCTTAACTATCTGTGTAGATACTATTTAAACAAAAAAGAGAAAAGTTTTTAATAATAACACACATGATATAACTAAATAGCCGAAAAAATTAACAATAATATTGTTAGAGGCCCACAGTATATACTTAGGAGAGAAAAGATGAGATACTATAATATGTAATATAATATATATTTTATAATATTATATCTAATACTAGACGTTCCGCGCGGCTTCGCCCACGTAAATTGGATATTTCACAGACAAATAATTAGTCCACAAAAATAGCCTATATTCCTTTACATGGTCTAGTGTGAGTTCCTATTCTGTGCTAAATAACAGAAAAATTGCTCCAGTAGTTCGTGAGATAAGACCTTTCAAATAATTTTCCCCGTTTTTTTCCACATTTTCCTCTATTTCTTTGCTCCGATTAGTCGTAGCGTGATAAAATATAGCCTATAGCCTTCCTAGATAAATGTGCTATCTAAGACTGAAATATTTTTTTAAATCGGACCAGTAGTTCCTGAGATTAGTGCGTTCAAACAAACTAACAAACTCTTCCGCTTTATAATATATTATATTATTAAGTATAGATAATTACACCCATAATGCCTATAATATACCTAGCGGAATAGAGAAACAAAGGCCCGAGCGAGCGAGATGTCACTATCAGTAACCTGCTGAAGTGCTGACTCACGTCATTTTGATACATGACAGCAGAACTCTTTTTATGACGTTCAGTCGGCACTTATCGGCACGTTAACAATTTAATCTCACCGAAAGATGCTTGTATAAGCGTATACGTAGTACGTAGGTACACATATTTTTATACACAGATGTACTTAAATCAATTTCGGTTTCGTTTGACAGCTTGATGGCTCGAGATTGTTGCTCTATTCCGCTAGGTATATTAACTTTATGAAATACACCACTCTTGAGCTCCGACGAATCATTGTCCTTTTGACGCACTATGACACCCCGGCCCCGCTTGACGCTTCTCCCTGTAACATTTTTGACAAGTCCTCGGAGCTCGCATGCGGGGAACGTAATAATTACTCGCGGTAGTATACCCTTGTTGTTTTTAAGAGCGAGCTGTCAAATTTTCCTGTGTTGTCTAATAAGTACTACGATCCCGGAAGACGATTGACTTAAATGAAATTGAGATTTATTTAATCATTGTATATTTATCTGATACTAGCCTAACCGAAAACACGATTCACTTATTTTGACTCGACAGTTTTATTTTTCGAAATTATGAATATTTCTGGGCTTTTCAACAAATATCTGTTACACTTATTGAGTTACTATCAACTTGCACTACTACAATCACACACTTTATAAAAGATAAAGGAAATATTAGTATTGTATTTAGTTTATAAGTAATCATCAAAAACAGTTTTGGGCTTTACGACCTTTACGTTCGTGCTATAATGCGGGAACCCTTGTTACGCGATATTGTTCACTATTAGCTGCGACGCAAAATACAATTCATGCGGACACGATTCATGGAATCATTATATCACGATTGGAGGATAGCGGGGTGTGTAGGCGGGGCTAGCGTGTTATGATATTTTTGACAGCCCGGTCTTAAAAATTAGAGCGTATTAACTCGCCTCAGTCTTTAAAGTCGATTGACAGTTTAACTACGTTGTATTTTTTATAAATCTGTAGTTTAACGTGAGTTTTACCTAGTTTAATTTTATGTAACTATAAAATTGTACTACGATTTTCTCCATCTTTAATCACAACAATAAAATATGTGCTGGCAAGTCAATGTCATACGTCCAGTCCGTGGTGGTGGTGAGTGGTGAGTGGTGAGTGGTGAGTGGTGACCGCTACACGAGCACGAGGCGGCCCCGCTTGTACACCGCCCGCAGCGGCGCCCGCTCCTCCCCGCGACGCACGCTGCGACACACACACCTCATAGTAATAATATGCAAATTGCAAAGTTATACATACCAGTCGGCACTGGCTGCCAGCTCTAATTTAGAGTACAGTGTGTCAGTAGTAATAATACTAGTTATTATGTTCCGGTTGCCGTTGCGAGAGCTACGCGCTACTTCCTTAAATATAATTCAGATATCAGATCGAATATTAAAGAAAGGATTCGGTCGGTCGGACCTGAGCGGTGTGGTGGTGGTGTCGGTGTCGGGGTCGCGCATCTTGGACCAGCTGCGGGCGCGACGGCCCGGCGCGGGCGAGCAGACCACGGCCAGCGCCAGCACCGCTGCCAGCAGCTGCAGCAGCAGCAGCGCGGCCGCCGCGCCGCCCGCCGCGTACGCGTTCCGCGGCGCGTCCTCCTCCGCCTCGCGCAGGATGTCGCGCAGCCGCTCCGGCAGCGGGTGGAAGTAGGCGAGGTGCTGCAGCAGCGGCGCCAGGTGCTCGCTCGTCCGCAGCGCGTGCGCCAGCTCCGCCGCCTGCGCCGAGCCCAGCCACTCGCGCACGCGGCCCGCCGCCCACAGCGCCGCGCCCACCTCGCCCGCCACCAGCAGCAGGCCGCCGGCCGCGTACGCCGCGAGCAGCGCGCGCCGCGCCCGCGCCCGGCAGCGCAGCGCCAGCAGCGCCGCGTGCGCCAGCAGCACCAGCAGCGCGGCCGCGGCCGGCAGCAGCGCGCACACCACGCGGTACTCGCGCGGGAACACCTCGCGCAGCGCCACGTACAGCGTCGGGTCCCACTTCAGCCGCGCCGCCGTCGCCAGCGCCGCCCCCGCGAACACCTGCCCCCGGGAAGTTCGCGTTATTGAATCACAGAGTCTCGCCGGTTTACGTTTGTCAGTAACGTGCATTAAAACTTAATTTAAATATGAGTCGAAAATGACGTGGCGATTGTTGTATTACAGCGTGCTGCGTGAGGCGCATCGAGTGTAGTATACCATGAGCAGCAGATTGACGGACAGCAGCAGCGTGGGCAGCGCGCGCCCGCAGCGGCCCATGGCGCGGCGCTGCGGTCTAGCGGCCCCGGGAACCGCGCACCATCGGCCCGACACACTGGATTGTGAGTACCGCTCCTAGTCTTATCCAGTCTGTGTGCCGAATTCCGGTAACCCCTTACTATCACAGCTTGGACCCTATAAAAATTAACCCTCGACACCGCAATACCAGTACGACGCTACGTCACCGTACACCGAGTTCGCTAGTTCGCTAGTAGTTAGCTTATCACAGATAATGAATACTATCGTTATACTGGACTTGTAACTGGAGAGTTACGGGTTACTAAATCCACAGGGAGGTTAGTTACGGGAACACGGTTTCTAATCCTATACCACTCGTTACAGAACAACAATAGAGCACTGACACATAAACAGTGTAGTGGTGTATCTTATCACATATCAGCCGTAAGCCGTTATCTCCGCGTACACAGAACGGCGCGGCGGCCTATCGGTATTGCACTGATATGGTGTGACTCATGGCTATTTGGCACAAGGTGGTCAAGACCGACGAATAACTATATGCTCAACCCAAGTTTTCAAAATATTTACACGACATATACGACAAAATATTATGAGTGTTATTTTACAGCCATCTTATTGTGTGTTTAACCACATTTTTGCAAAAAGCGTTCTTATTTATTCTTATTCTTGACAGAGAGTCAAGGGCATGTACATGCATATTATCAAAACCATTTTAAGACCACTTAAACTGTAAACAGGAAATATTTGTTTGTGCACTGGACCGTTATTGCTGTCACAGTTATGGGAGGCAACTTTATCATAAGTTGGTTAAATATCATGCTAGTTAAATACATTTTTAATTTACTTTTCGTCGCAGAGATTAATGTAATTCTTTTGTTTCATCGTGGTGTGCATGTGTGTGATGTTATTATTATTTGCTTTTATTTAAACGGTACGGCTATTAGGTTTTTAAATAGGATTCGTCGGGAGTGTGCAAGTACAAACAACTAAAAATACATCTATACTTATTAAAACAAAGTCGCTTTTTTTCCCTCATGTCCCTTTGTTCCCTTTAATCTTTAAAACTACGCAACGGATTTTGATGATTCTTTCAGTGTTAGATAGCCCATTTATCGAGGAAGGTTATAGGCTATATTTTATCACGCTAAGACTAATAGGAGCGTGGAAATAGAGGAAAATGTGGAAAAAACGGGGGAAATTATATGAAAGGGCTTATTTGAACGTGCTAATCTCAGGAACTACTGGTCCGATTTGAAAAATTCTTTCAGTGTTAAATATCCCATTTATCGAGGAAGGCTATAAGGCTATATTTTATCTACACTTATTATAAAACAAAGTCGCTTTTTTCCCTCATGTCCCTTTGTTCCCTTTAATCTTTAAAACTACGCAACGGATTTTGATGATTCTTTCAGTGTTAGATAGCTCGTTTATTGAGGAAGGTTATAAGCTATATTTTATCATGCTAAGACTAATAGGAGCGTGGAAATAGAGGAAAATGTGGAAAAAACGGGGGAAATTATATGAAAGGGCTTATTTGAACGTGCTAATCTCAGAAACTACTGGTCCGATTTGAAAAATTCTTTCAGTGTTAAATATCCCATTTATCGAGGAAGGCTATAGGCTATATTTTATCTATACTTATTTTAAAATAAAGTCGCTTTTTTCCCGCATGTCCCTTTGTTCCCTTTAATCTTTAAAACTACGAGTACGCAACGGATTTTGATGATTCTTTCAGTGTTAGATAGCCCATTTATTGAGGAAGGTTATAAGCTATATTTTATCATGCTAAGACTAATAGGAGCGTGGAAATAGGGGAAAATGTGGAAAAAACGGGGGAAATTATATGAAAGGGCTTATTTGAACGTGCTAATCTCAGGAACTACTGGTCCCAGTGGCGAAGCCTCCATAGAACACGATTCCTACCGGCTTACCTTGGCCAATTTTAATATATACATTTTTTATTATTAATAATTATAGCTTACCCCGCTTCCTACAATTTCATAAAAATAATTCGCCATGTATTTAAAATCACGCAAACGCACACATACCCGTTTTTACGATCGCACTCAAAACGCGTACGTACTGCTCCGGTGGCCGGGGAACTCGCTCAAAACATCGGGAATCCAAACATTTGAAATGTATGAAAATCACGCACACATACACATTACTACTACATGCAAACGACTCGTCGATATTGTCGAACAACAAGCCGATCCCACATAGCCTACCTAGTCTTTATTTGTCATGTGTTAAGGTTTAGTTTCGCATGTTTCGCTTTAAAAGATTTCGTCCAATCACAACAGAGCTAATTGCAGCTGCGGCCGACCGGCGCGTGCTGTCATTTCAATTCACAATACAATTATATTACGCGGTCATTTGCACTCATTTTGTACTGTTATTATTGTAATATGCAAAATTTTGTTTATTAAGTTAGTGGGCTAGCTTGATTGTAATGTTATATAGTTTAAAAGAATCGAAAGTAGTGAAACTTTACTTGCCAAGTGTTGTGTTGTGTTTTTGTTTGTTACATCGTAAAGGTTGGTTTGTTTTACTTACTTTGAAATTAGTCGTGACACGGTTAGGTGAGAAATGGTAGCATTAGTACAAATTGACTGTTGTCTTACGGATTACCTATTAAATGACTTAAATTCGTTCTATTAAATAACGACGACAGACGACAAATAACAAAATTAAACATTTAGGTACGTATTTCTGCTGATATTTCTTTGCTACTAGCTTTTGCCCGCGATTTCGTCTGCGTGGACTTCAGACAGGTAGCCTATGTTCCTTTCCATGTTTGACATGGGATGCATGCAAAATTTCATCTAAATCCAGTTTTTGCATGATTGAGTAACAAACATCTACACTGGCAAGTCAGGATTCACTTATTTTTGGTGTGTGAGTGTGAGTGACGTGTGCTTAAAACGGCTTTTTTTAAAGCCACTTTTATCATACTCGACATGCACTGTTCATATAATACCAGTGATGTCATGTATGGTGAAGGTGGTGAATACTAACAACACTAACACTGCATGCAACGCACACAATGCAAGCAAAGCACCCTAGTAGTTATGGAAAAGGTAAACTAACACACTTAATACAGGTATGTAATTTATTGCACGTTTTTTTTACAAGAATTGAAATTTTGCTTATTCACGAGTTAGCCGTTTTTTGGTCCAGCTTTACCTTTTTTTTTTTTCACCCCACGCCACTGACTGGTCCGATTTGAAAAATTCTTTCAGTGTTAAATATCCCATTTATTGAGAAAGGCCTACTTAAGGGCCTACTAGCCAACGAATTCAAAGGTACTCCTTCCGGTTCCTCTTTTAACCCCGAAAGAGTGGCTTTGAGGTCATTAAAACAAACAATAGATAATAATAACTTAGTAATATCGAAAGCGGATAAGGGTAACACAGTAGTAGTGATGGAGCGCGACGATTATTTGGACAGAGTTAATGACGTAATTCAGGGTGAACAATTTCTAAGGGTTCCTTCTGACCCAACAAACAAGTTTTTAGCTAAGCTTAAATTAGCAATTAATAATAATCAATATTTATTTCAAACTGAATCATCAAAGAAAAAACTCATCCCAATGAATACTCGCGCACCATCACTGTACGGCTTGCCAAAGATTCACAAAACTGATATTCCCATGCGTCCAGTTGTCTCATACATAGGTGCACCAGCATACGAGCTGGCAAAGTCACTTAATTTCATAATAAAAGAAAAGCTCTCATTTCGGCCACCTTATGCCATAAAAAATAGTCTACAATTAGTCAACAAAATTAAAGATGTGACTTTGCCACCTCGTTGCAAATTAGTTTCACTTGATGTCGATAGTTTATTCACTAATGTTCCACGTAAGGAAACATTGGGTATTTTAAGGAATGCATTAGAAAAACGTTTACCTCCTGGTGAAAGTAATGAATTGCTTACTCTTACTAAAACCTGCATGGAACAAAACTACTTTCGATTTAACGGCGAATTCTTTGTTCAAGACGACGGTCTAGCTATGGGTTCACCTTTAAGTCCTTTGATGGCCGAAATATTTATGGACGATTTTGAAATATCGTCGTTAATAAAAGTATTTTATATTACTTTAGATACGTAGATGATTGTTTTCTTTGTTGGACGGGTACACAGAGACAACTGGACGTATTTGTTAAAGAACTAAATAAAAAACATATTAAAATTAAATTCAAATTAGAATGTGAAGATAATAACACCCTAAATTTTCTCGATTTATCTATTACTAGAGTTAGTAATAAACACAGTTTTGGAATCTTTCGCAAGCCGACATATACTAATACTACTATTCATGCATCGTCATGTCATCCTTGGCAACACAAACTCGCGGCCTTTCATAGTTACATTCATAGATTATTATCGATCCCTCTTAGTAAAGATAATTATCAAAATGAGCTTAATATCATTTTCCAAATTGCGATATCCAACGGATATGGTCCAAAAATTATTAATAATATTTTGAAAAATAAAAACAAGAAAGAACTGGTTAAGTTTTTGTACGCAGGTCCTATTGATAAGGAGGTAGTTAGATATAAGTCCAGTTTGACCTACATGGGAGAGATATCTGCACGCTTATCCAAAATAATGAAAAACAACGATATGCATGTCGCATTCAGGACAAATAATACTTTAAAACATCATTTATGTCATAACAAAGACCGGATTGATGAAAAATATCAGTCCGGTGTCTATAAGATCGATTGTCCTGAATGCGATAGTGTATATGTGAGTCAAACTGGACGCAGCTTTGAGACTCGGTATAAAGAACATATCGCGGCTTATAGGAATGGTCATCCTGATAAGTCACATTTTGCTAAACATCTTTTACATAGGAATCATACCGTGCCCGATGGCCATTCCTATAAAGTTTTACATAAATGCGATAAAGGCTTTCGGCTGAGCGTGTTGGAACAATTAGAGATCATAAAAGAAAATAAAAATAACAGATTTGCATTGTTGAATGACCAAACTTGCTTGACTACGTCACCGCTTATTAATATGTTCGGGGGTACTGGTGAGGGTAGTGGGGGTAGTAGCGGGGCTCGATAGGGTATAAAAGGCGGTGTTTTGGCCGGTGGCGGTACTTGACGGACGTTGTTCGTAGAGTCCACATCCTGAGGATGCTCCGGTGTTGGAGCGAAACGCGCGTCGAGGTTTTCAACCTGCATGGTGGTGAGGGGCCTTGCACGGATTTGCCAACATTATTGCTTGTGTGGTGGTGGTGTTTGCAAGTTCTTGCATGCGAGTGTACGCATAGGCAGTGTGGGAGAAGGGAGGTGCTGTACGCATGCCTATGCGTACACTCACTCATTTACTTAAAGGTGGAAGTTTATTTCGCGGAATATTGCTAAAAATAATAACAAACTAAATTTTTTTTTTAACTTTAAAAGGTCTTCAGGAAGTACATGTCATAAAATGCATCGGTTTACCGTTATTTAAGTTTGAATGCTTAGACTTAATAGTAATAATTGTAGGAAGCGTTTTTGAATAACGCGTAGCGGTCAGCGCTGATATTTCATACATTTCGGCTGGTTTTAGAGAAATAATATAATATATTGGGTTATGGGTACCATCGGCCACATGCGTCGTTACATACTAAAACACTTTATGCTTGCCGTCTGTGTAAGTATGAACTCCTTCAAATATGCAGTTTTATATTAAATTTGTTTCTCTTGTGCTCATTGCCAAGGCACTATAATAATTATAAAATAAAGAAATCTATTGATACATTTACTAAATGTTGATTTAAATTACAAAATAAGTTGAAGGCTTGGCTTGAATGTGATCTGAAAACTTTTTACGACAGAAGTATTACAGCTATGCATGAGCTATGCAATATTTTACTTGGCTCCTTTTACATTTCATGTTTTGGTGCGATTTCATTTCTTTTTTTAAGGTTTTTGTTTCTTTTCTTTTCAGGTCACGTTATAAATTTTCTGTACTTAGCTCGGTTCTCATTCTCTATCTTCTTTATTATTGGATATTAAAATATGCAATGTTAATTCATGTAGTTTTATTCTCAATAATATTTACAAAGTGAAATAACAACCATGCTGCTATGGTAACATCTATCAAAGTCCTATTCATAGATAATGTAAAATATGTGTCAGTCCTCCGCCGCTATTCCTGATGAATGCCTGGCGCAGGCAAGAGCTGCTCTAGATGCCGGCGCCAGACTGTCCCTGCATCGGTTCGGACCTCATAGTGAAGTTGGCCCAGGCGACGTGAAATAGTTCCAAATACCCATCTCTGGGAGCCGTAGGCCCTAACTTGGACTCGGTCGCCTGGCGCGAACATGGTAACGGGCGGCGTCTCGGTGCTGGCCCTCGTTGTAGACGGCGGCGTTTTGCGAAGCATCGCGTGAAGCGATGTCCTTATGTCGCGACCAAACATCAATTGGTACGGACTTTGTCCATCGTTGTTGGGGGTGCGTCACAGTCGCGTCTTGACTGTTACTAATTTGCTTAGTAGGTCACCTTCTTCCCCCTACATTGCGCGTATGGCCTTTTTGATGGTCTGGACGTAACGTTCTGCTTGCCCGTTAGTAGCGGGATGATATGGGGCGGACGTCCTATGTACAGTCAACGTTCAAAAGTCCAGTAGCATCGTAACGACTATATTCGTTTGCCGGTACAGTGCATATTTATGTGTGCGCCATGTTACCGTGTACACACTTAAATGTCGTACAGTATCAATACAAGAAAGTTGCGTGTAGTGGATGAAAGACAAAAATAACATATATTATGTTTGTCTTCTTCATTTATTGCACTGCACTGTGTCAATAAATGCAAAAATTTCACTAGATACGTAAGAGAGTTCGTAGCTCCATCGGTAAATAGTTGGCCTCGCATCATAGCTAGGACGAAAAATGGTCACGGCTCAAATCTCAGATTATCATATTATTTTAAAGTTTTCATATTGTTTTTATTATCTCAGCATTTTTGAAAACTTAATGAAATGACTATTTTGAAAGTTTTATTTAATAAGAATAATATTAAATTATAACATAGTGATAAGATAATATTAAATGTAAAAGTATTTTAGTTAGATAATTATATATTATAATAAAACAACACTTTCAAAAAAAAAAAAAATTTATTTCAATGACATAACAATTATTATTGAACAATTGAATGACGGATGACGGTAAAATCTTTGATTCACAGGTCTATCAATATAATAATACCTATATCTATTGTGTTATCAATATTTCATATTGTTGAGGTTATAGTTTAATTATTCGTTTTCCGAGGAAAAGAGGATTAAAACTTAACCTCAACCTTAAAATCTTAAACCTACCAATTACTGGCCAGCACGTTCCTTTGTAGAATGCCCAATTGAAACTTACGAAATATAAATATTATAACAATTACTTTACACTTATTATTGCGACATAGAAATACATTTTTAATTTAATAATATAAATAATGATTCTTAATATTTTGTGTAACCTCCATTACTTTCGATACAACTAAGAAGACGTCTGCGCATGGAAGCCACAATATTCTTACAGATATCTGTTCCACGTAAATCCTCCCACAACTGCATGCAATGAGATTTGAGCAGCTCCGGACATCTATCATCGCGTGCTCGCCATCTTTGCACCATTAAACCCCATATATTTTCAATCGGGTTTAAGTCTGGGGATCGTGCTGGCCACGGAATAACTTTAATATTAGAATGTTCACTGAACCAATTGCGAACTATGGAGGCTCGGTGAATTGGACAATTATCATGCACAAAACTTATTTCGCTATCACCATACACATTTCGCACAGTAGGTAACATAATGTCCTCTAACACTTCTACATAATTTGCACTGTTGGCTCGCGTAGGTATAAATTCAAGTTCACCCGGCCCTTGAGCACTAATCCATACCCACATGTTCACACTTATTCTGCCAGATTCAGTGTTTGACACCACGTTATTTTCACACTAACGGGTGTTATCTTTACGCCATAAATGTAGTCTTCCTTTTTGAGAGGATTTAAAAGTCTTCTCATCGGAAAAAATTGTTGTTTCCCAATCAAAATCTAAATACTCTCGTGCAAAGCGTAGCCGTTCGTCTTTATGCCTTTGAGTCAAAAACGGTTTTTTCGCCGGCTTTCGGTGGTGTAATCCCTCGTCATGAAGTGCACCACTGACGTGTTAAATTCATCGGCAAAACGACTTGTCGGTATGAAACCACATGTTTCATACTCCGCTGCCATATAACGCCGCTGAGTCTGGTTAATAAGAAGTGGCCTTCCACTTCGTTTACGACTCTGCAAGCCACCTTCTTCCTCGTATCTTTTCACCCATCGACTTACAGTATTTCTCTAAAAAAAAGAATAAATTGTAAAAGACGATTTTAACCAACGAAAAAATACACTTCACATTAATAATATAATTAATTACTACTTACTGAGAAGCCAGTTTCGTTAGAAATTTGAGAAATATTCAGGCCATTCGAATATAGGGCCACAATTTTAGCTCTTGCTTCAATAGTAATATTTGCTTGCATATTGGATAAATTGTATCGCAACAGTAAGAACACAAACACTCGTAGCTGAGTTCACCAACCAACAATATTTTAATATTTTGTTATCTTCAAGCAATCGTTCCATTTTATTTTAAATCTACCCTCACATTCTTTGCTGTGACTAGAATGTTACGTTTCTACTATACTTACTAATTAACTATACGTTACTGTGCTTTTAGTTAGAAACGTAATTTTTTATTCTACATAGTTGTATCAACATTCATAATCATAATAATTTATAATTAATATTTCTCAAAAATTGTTTTACGTAAAAACGACGCAGACTCAATACGGGTCGGATTCGATCCTGCAACTTAGCTGATGCAGATGATCTTAGAATAAACACACGCACTTGCTTAACCACTAGGCCACGGCAGTGCTCACATGTTGAGACGAAATTGACGATATGAATATACAGCCAAACAAAGTGTATGTGTGTGTGTGAATTGTCTTTATAGAAAAAGGTCAAAAGTAACGTTAAGTGTTGACGCTATAGCTGCGTACGATTGCTACTGGACTTTTGAACGTAACTGTACTACTCCGCATTTGTTTAAGAAACTCGTAAATTCTACTGACACGAATTGGCGTCCGTTGTCTGAAACGAGCGTGTATGGAATTCCAAAGATGGAGAATAATTCTTTGAGTTTCTTAATACACCAGGAACTCGTGGTATTTTTTGTTGGTAGTATTTCGACCCATTTAGTGTATGCGTCTACGATTATCAAAAGCTGTTGGCCTTGGATCGGTCCGGCGAAATCGACATGCAGTCTTTGCCAGGGTCCCGTCGGTTGTTCCCAATGATGCAGCGGGGCCTTAGGGGGTTCGTTCTGTTGAAAACGGCACGCTCTACATGACTTCACTTTCTGTTCGATGTCTCTATCGATATTTCTCCAGTAAACGTGACTGCGAGCTAGAGCTTTCATTTTGACTATGCCGCTGTGCCTGGCATGGAGTTCGTCTAGCACCTGCCCTTGTAAGTTTTGCGGTATGACGACTCGGGTTCCCTTGAGGATACAGCCGTCCTGAACGGTGAATTCGTTGTCGTTTAAACCTATTGCGCGTAATGATCTGCCATTTTGTAGGGCATATCGCAACGTATTCAATTCCTTATCTTTCTGTGTTTCTTGAATTATTGTTGAGAATAAACACAATATATAATAATTATTCTTATTTATTTCAGGTTCAAAACCAATATTACATTCAGACACGTCGTTTCTCACACATTTTTCTTGTCGTTCGATCTTTAAACTTTGGCAATTGACACAATAATATAAACCTTTAAAAACTTAAATCTTTTGTGCCAATACGTAAGTCGTAACACACTCCCGGGGGAGGCAACAGGTGCATAATATCCACAATATACTACAATAACATAACAATGTAACATAGTACTAATTAATTCCCTCAAACCCTATTTTAAAAAACTTCATAACAATATACAAAATCAATTCTTCGAAACAACCTAATAACTAAAATAAGTTTCGTCTTCAAATTAAACATGTAACCTACACCTCTTATATTTAAGACCTCTTAAATATTGATAGAAATTAAAACAATAGTCCGAGCCTTCACAACTTAACCATTAATTCAGGAACCTAAAAGGCGTTTTCACTACACGCCCCGATCTCGTTAACGTATTTATGGGACGTTGACTACTTTGATTATGATCGTTATTACCTGAATCTGCTGTGTCCGGTGACTCTTCTGGCAATTTGTCGAGCAACTCCCGGGAAACTGCCGAGATTTCTAATGGTAATAGACGTTGATAGGGTCTTACCTTTTCGCCAGATCGGGTCTTCACCCTTGCTGCTCTCGTATGTCCATCTTTCCCTGTGTATATCTCTTTAACTATACAAATAGGCCAGTGTAGTCTATTCGACGTTTCTGTTTGGAGGAGGACCACATCTCCCACCTTAGGTTCGATTTTGGTCTCCTTTCCCTTGTTGATCAATAATGACAAATATTCGTTTCTAAATCTAATTCTAAAATCCTCTCTTAGTTTCTGTACATATTTGTATCATGTATGTAATTTGATCAAGATCTTCGGTTGTATTTGAAGACAATCCATGTAAGAACATCATAGGTGTTAGTGGTCTAATATCTCCCATTTCCACATATGTTAGTGGTCTACTGTTTATGACTGCCTCACAGTCACACAAAATCGTAGACAATTCAATCCAATCAACTGAAGCTCGACCTAATATTCTACGAAGCATATCCTTTACCACTCTTACTAATCTCTCCCACCACCCTCCCCACCACGGCGCGGCGGGTGCTGAAAATCTCCACTGTATTTTATAATAGTTCGATTCTTCTTCCACATCTTTCCAGTTAACCTCTTTGAGAAGATTCGCAGTGCCGACAAAATTAGTGCCGTTATCTGTATATATAATTTTAGGCCTTCCACGTCTACTTATAAATCTCCTCAATGTAGTTATAAATCCTGCTGTTGACAATGTATCCGTAAGTTCTAAATGTATAGCTCGATAAACAGCACATGTATACAAGACTATCCAACATTTTGAATTATTTTTCAATATCAGTGGGCCAGCTAGATCTATACCTGTTACTTCAAACGGCGCTGTTGCCACTAGGCGTTCTACAGGTAGCGGTGGTGTTGGTGCTTCGTTATGTTTAGTCTTGAATCTTTTACACACTTTGCATTCCGCGACAACTTTCTTCAATAATCTTCGTATACCTGTGATCCAGTATGTGTTTCTAACTTCAATCATCATTGTTTGTGTTCCAGTATGCTGTAAATCTATGTGTAATTGTTGCACCATTCGGTAAACAAGCTCGTTTTTTCCGGGAAACAAAATCGGATATATGAAATCTCTATCTTCTCCACTGTAAGTTAATCTCGTCTTCACTCTAATGATTCCATCTATTTCTATAGTTAATAGCTTCTTATTTTTTATTTTTCCTGTATACGTCTCTTTCTGAACTATCTTTATTATAGTCTCTTCAGCATTTTTATACTCTTCATAGGTGATATTATATGTATTATATTTTTGTCTTATGCTTGGGCTCATTCTCCGTAATCTTGCTACTAACCTTACAATTTTTCTGTATTTGCCAAAATATAATAGCTTACTACTAAATGTATCTGTGTTACTTTCTACATAAACAGTTATATCTTTACTTGACTCGCTTGCTGTAATTTCTTCTTCCTCAGTTTTCTTTATAAATACTTTAGATCTGGGCCAATACTCCTCCTTAAGGTACAACCATTCCGGTCCCGTCCACCAGGATTTCTCTATCAGTGTCTTCGGATTGCAGCCTCGTGATGGTAAGTCTGATGGGTTATAATTACCAGGTAAGTGATTCCACCATTCTTTCTTAGTATTTTTGCATATCTCTTTTACTCTGTTGGTGACGAAAGCTCCCCATGCCTCTTCTCTTTGGAGCCATGCGTACACCACCGATGAATCAGTCCAGCAATATGTTTTATAGTTTGTGCACGTTGATAATGCGCCTGAATTCGTAAACTCTTTGTATAGCCGAGAAGCAATAAGTGCACCCATCAACTCTAGTTGTGGTAGAGTCATTTGTCTTTTTATGGGGGTTACTCTACTTTTAGCCAAAACTAGCCGAACATTTACTTCTTCTTTATATTCAGTGCGCAAAAAAATACATCCGGCGTACGCATCTTTGCTCGCATCACTAAAGACATGAATTGTTACGTCGCACTCTCTTAATAATTTCTCTGAAAGGCGTCTTAGTATTTTGCACTGATTAATGCAGTCTATATCCTTGATCCATTCTGTGTATTCTGATCTCAACTCTGCAGATATTTCTTCATCCCATCCTGTCTTTAGCATCCATACCTTCTGTGTTATGATTTTAGGCACTAATGTGACAGGTGATAGAAATCCTATCGGATCAAATATCTGCTGTCACGGTCGCCACTTTATGTTGAGAATAAACACAATATATAATAATTATTCTTATTTATTTCAGGTTCAAAACCAATATTACATTCAGACACGTCGTTTCTCACACATTTTTCTTGTCGTTCGATCTTTAAACTTTGGCAATTGACACAATAATATAAACCTATAAAAACTTAGACCTTTTGTGCCAATACGTAAGTCGTAACAATAATGATATTTGGGTTTATGTCCAGAACGTTGATTTGGGCGCGTTGGTAGATGCAATGTTGGTCTTCGTAAGTTTCGCGTACGTTATCCACTGGGAATCTTGACAGGTAATCGGCGTTGCCATGTTTGGCGGCGGCTCTGTATTCGACTTCGTAGTCGAATCCCGATAGAAAATGTGCGTAGTGAAAGAGCCTCATGGTGCTTAAGGCTGGGAGTGTCTGATGCGGATGGAAGATGGAGGTAAGCGGCTTGTGGTCGGTCACCAGTGTAAACTTTCGTCCATAGCAGTAGGGGAATTTTTTTTTAATACCCCAGTTTATAGCTGTGGCTTCCTTGTCTATTTGACTGTATTTCTTTTCACCTGTTGCTAGCGTTCTTGACGCGAATGCCACTGGTCTTTCTGATCCATCTGCGAGTCTGGGTGAGAGTACTGCTCCTAATCCTACAGGTGAGGCGTCAGTTGCTATTACTAATTGCTTATTTGGATCAAAATGTGCAAGAACTCTTTTGCTGGCGATTTCATTCCTTATATTATTAAAACTAGTCTCGCATTCAGGTGAAATATGAATTTGTTTTCTCTTTTTAGTAATCTATTCAGTGGGTTTGCGAGTGTTGCCAAACTGGGGATGAATTTATTATAGTAATTGGCCATACCGAGGAAGGTTCGTAGTTCATTTCGGTTCTCGGGTCTTTTTGTATTTAATATAGCCTTTACTTTTTCTTTATTTTTGTGCAAGCCATCTTTGTCTATTGTGTGTCTTAGGTAGTTGATACTATTTTTGAAAAATTGGCATCTATCTCTGTTTACTCGTAGGTTGCTTTCTTGTAGTTTTTGTAAGACCTGATTCAGTCGTGATAGTAGTTGTTCTGCTGAGGATCCCTGTATTATAATGTCATCGCAGAAGCACTTGACTCCTTCCAGTCCTTGTAGTAGCTGGTCCATAAATTATTTTTTCCAGAGGCTTGGAGCGACCTTAACTCCAAACATTAGGCGGTTTACCTTGTACGTTCCTTTGTGCGTACTTAGGGTTTGCAGGGTAGCGCTTTCATCGTCCATCACCATGTTGAGGTAGGCTTGGGTGATATCCAAAGTGCAGAAGAATTTATCTCCGTTCATTTCAGCAAATATGTCCTCAATTATAGGTATAGGGTATTGTTCATCCTTAATCACCTTGTAGTCGGCACATAGGCGGATACTGCCGTTTGGTTTTACGATAGGAACGATCGGTGTGCCCCACTCTGAATGGTCTATTTTTGTGATCACTCCTTCTCTACTTAGCCGATCTATTTCCTTGTCAACCCTCTCCTTTAAAGCATAAGGGATCCTTCGTGGCTTTATGAAAATAAGGTGGACACCTTCTTTCAGATTTAAATGGGCTTTGTAGTTAGGTATCATTCCTAAATCAGATTTGAATACCGTATCCGAAAATTCTTCAAGTAGTTTATCTAATTTAGATTCGGCCGTGTGTATTAAGCTTAAAACAAACCTACGCGTCAGTGACAGGGGACGCGGTACGCGAATCGGGAGCGTCTGCAACGCGAAACTTGGCGTGCACACCTGCGCGACTACTAATATCATGATCATAGAGAAAAATAATACATCGGGCAATTTGATTCATGACACAATCTATCAAAACGTAAACAAATCAAGAAATCATAAACTAAAGAGTAGTACAAAATAATATAAAAAAGGTTTTAAAAAAGAAGTCTAGTTATGTAAACTTCAAAACACGCGTCTGACAACTTGACGCGCACGTTCCGCTTACCGACGCGAACATTTCGCGTCGCGGTCGTGCAGGTGTGCACAGCGCCATAAGATTACATGAGCAGCGTCCGACGCGCGGTAGACGCTAGCGCTTCGCAGTCGCTTTGGTCGCGTAGGTTTGCGCTAAGCTTTACTCGCATATCCGCCAGATCAATAGAAACCTCCTTCATCCAGCTTCTCCCGAATATAGGGTCTACATCTTGATTAATAATATATAGTTTTCCATTAAAATGCTGGTTCTTGTAGAAGCATTTAACGTAGGTTACTCCAACCGGTTTGAAAATTTCTCCTGTGTATGTTCTAAGTTTCATATCTGTTTTGAAAATTCTAGTTTTAATGTTCAATTCCTTGTAAAGCTTGAGCGAAATAGAAGACAGAGTAGCTCCGGTATCAAATTCCATGTTAACCTGTTTATTTTCAATTTTGATAGGAATCATGTATTTTTCTGTGATTTCGCTTTTAATAAGGTTAATGTCACCCAGGCTCTCGTCACTACTCGTGTTGGGATCGACTTGGTTTGTCAGCGGGTTCCTTCTAAGGCAGACGCGTGCCAGGTGCCCTGTTTTGTTGCATTTTGAACAGATTACGTTTAAGGCACGGCACTCCCTTGAACGGTGGTCTTCCTTTCCGCAACGGTAGCATTTTCCCTTTAAGTCTCTTACTGTGATTGGTGATCTGCGTTTGACATTCAATTTTGACGAAGTAGTTGGCCGAGTTTGTCTACTTGTAGGTGTTATAGCGTTTGTGATCCATGATGTGTTTAAATCTTGTGACATATTTTTATTTTCGCTCTTCCCCATTTCTATTGCCGAGGCAATTTGAATTAGCTTGGCAAAGGGTGGCGTATCTCTTTCTTGAAGAATCTTTGTTCTGATGTCGCTGTCTCTCAAGCCACGGATGAATTGCAGCGATAAAAATCCTTCTAATGTTGATTTCTTGCAGCTTTGACATTTGAATTCACAATTTAGTGATAGTCTCTTCAATTCCGCTGCGTAAATGGCAATAGTTTCATTTTCTTGTTGTTGACGAGAGATAAATCGATGTTGTAATGCCCACGTACTCGGTTTAGGGTCTAGGTATTCATCTAATAGGTCTGTTAGTTCCGTAAAATTCATATTGATTGGTTCATCAGGAGAGCATAGGTCGTAGAGTTTCTGATGGAGAATAGGAGGTAATGCCGAAAGTAATGTGTACACTTTGAATTTCGCATCTGTGATATTGTTCAACAGAAAGTATACAGCTAGGCGCTGGGCGAAATTCTTGAAAGTTTCGTTTTCTTCTAACGCTTGAAAGATAATTTTCGGTTTCGATTCTGCTGGGCTGTTGGTAGCCCATTGTGGATTTGACGTTGCTTGTGTTGATGTAAGGGCTTGTTCACTTTGATTAGGCATATTTAGCAATTTGGTTTTCAATAGTGTAAATTTTTCTTCAATTTCGTACCTGATTTCCATTTCGTTATCAAATTCGTCATCAGCAATTTCCGATTCTATTTTTAGTTGTACTTCTTTGAATGACTGTAGATTTTCTTGTAGGGACTGCAGTCTTGTTTGTGTTTCCGCGTGAGTTAGAGTTTCGTTCGAGTTTACGTAATTTTCTAGTTTTGTAAGTTGTGCGCGTGTAGTAGCGCGTATTTTTCTCCATTTCTTCAATTCTGCTGTCGACATCGTCGCCAGTTATTGGATATTAAAATATGCAATGTTAATTTATGTAGTTTTATTCTCAATAATATTTACAAAGTGAAATAACAACCATGCCTAGCTATGGTAACATCTATCAAAGTCCTATTCATAGATAATGTAAAATATGTGTCATTTATATTATTTTTTGAGGCTTCGTTAGTTCTGAGTCGATTATTAATATTCACATATTTTGATATTATAAGTTTAAACACTTACGGATTTTGTTGCGTTGCACTTTTACCGACGAGATACCGACGTTTCGGCTGCTTTACAGCGGCCGTGGTCACGGGTGGTCTTCGGGTAGTTAAAGAACTTCAAGAAATTGGACACCTGTCACCTCAGTCCACCCGTGACCACGGCCGCTGTAAAGCAGCCGAAACGTCGGGATTAATAAAAGTGCTCCGCGACAAAATCCGTAAGTGTTTAAACTTATAATATCATGAGTGATACTCGCGAAAACTTAAGAAATCATTATTCATATATTTTAATTGACTTTTAAGCTTTAATACTTGAAGTTGAATACATAGCAGCACTGATGTAAGCGTCAACGTTCCTCGCAGGAAAGGTGGTGGTAAGGTGATAACTTAAAACTCCCATATTACGAGCATATATCGAGCGAGTAAGGAGTGTATATCGCAGTACTGATTGCATTTATATTTTAATCGAATTGAATTATTGTTTCATTGTTAACGTTGTTAATACTATTTTTTATTTAATCAATACCATTTCATTATAACAAATATGCAGTCGAAACTCATACTGTTCTTGCAAAGTTAAAAACATAAAAATGTTTTCTTTTATTAAATAAACTACTATATATTATTATTATTTATATTATTTTTCAGTTTTTCGGTTTCCCTGCCCAAAAGATGAAAACGGGACCCTATTATCAATAAATAATAAGTCTTCGCTGTCTGTCCGTCGTCCATCCTTATGTCACCAGGCTGGATCTCGAGAACCGCCATAGCTAGGTAGTTGCAATTTTCACAAATTATGTATTTCTGGTATCGTTATAAAAGCTAATAGTCCAATTCAAATAAAATAAATTATTAATAGGGGGCCTCATACAACAAACACGATTTTTCCCCCTATTTTGTTCTATATCCATAATCAATAATGGTAACAGTAAGGTTTTTGAAAGTTTCAGAAAATACTCAGCTGTATATTAACTTTAATAATTAATAATAAAAATTAAATATACTTATTATTAAAGTGGGGCTCCCATACAAATTTACGGTACGGAACCCTATGTACGCCAGTCCGACTCGCACTTGGCCGGTTTCATAATTTTTCCTTTCATTGTAAATAAAGACCTATCCGGGTATCAAATTTTAAGGTTCTAAGTCTGCTAGAAGTACCTTAGAATTTTGATGATCTATGAGTCAGTGAGTGACAAAATGTAGTAACTTTGACCATCCGTAACTATTAAACTATTTATCGAAATTTCATATAATTTGGAGGTTAAGCTAGTTTTAATACTTGCTCCTAGTGACCGAAATTCTGAATCCCTAGCTTTGTTAACATCGAAGATAAAGGGGGTGTGAAATAGCTGCGAACCGCTTCGAGAAAAGTATGGTACGGCCGTGCCTTTGCTATAAAGCTTGGCTGGGGCACTACCGTGCCCCCAGATAACTTTGTAGCTTTCAAATTATGAGTTTATAAGGCTTGAAATACGGTAAATTACGGTATATCCGTAAGGAACGCCCTTAACAGTGTCCAGGTAAGTTATGCCACCCTCTTTGTAAAGATAAGAAGTCTTTTGTGGGTATGATATCCTAGTATAGTATAATAGGTTTTGTAAATATGTATATTGTATACTTTCCGTCTGCTACATTTTTATAAGCAACGTACGCAATGATAGTGCTGCCAAGTGCCAACTTGGCCGACCGTAAACGTGACCCGAGGGCCGAGACATAAAATTGATTATTAACTATTTACTATAGACAAGTGCCATAGTAAAAGGATGCTGCCACCTGTAGTTCCTGCCCGGTCTCTATTCATTTATTTTATTTTTATTCATTTATTTTAGTTTCAAGTATCATACTTAGTTGCAAATAAATAAAGCTGCAAGTGCATACTATATTTCGAGAGATGACTTATAAGACTGTTTGGCGGTCTACAATTTATTTTTAGAGCTATCAGTTTATAAAATAAGGAAAATGCAATCACAGAGAACAATGCTCCTCGGTTTTCCACTATCAAAATGCAATTTGAAGGGAAAATAGCCACAAACAGCAGCTCGGAGACGTCTTAATTTAAAGTTGGCCGTCGAGACGATCGGTCTTGAGGACAGTTATGGAGACGAAGACGAACATGGGCGCGCTGACGAGGCTATTGCTGGGTATCAACATCTTCATCGCGGTATGCAGCTGTCATTATATATCTATGTAGCCTTATCTCTACGTAAGGGTAAAGGTAGCTTCTCTTTCTTGTGAGGGTTGTTACAGGATATCTTAAATATGGCCTGTTAAACTAATATGTATTCTGTGATATGGCTTAAAAATATGGAACTACACACATTTTACTTCGCTCGCATCATCCTAAGGAGCCTTTACTATGATCGAGTGAACCCAGATTGACCCAGACCAGCGCGACCGAAACGTGACGCGTAGATGCATTTCTAAATTTGTATGGATTTGACAGATTTGCAAGACGTCTCGCACTCACGAAATCTGTCAATTCAGTACAAATGAAACGCATCTACGCGTCGCGTTGCGGTCTGAATTGACCCTCAGTGTGAATTTTTATTCTTTCGCATATTGTATAGTGATGATGGTGTCTTGTGTTGTGGTGTAGATGTCTAGCGGCGGCGCGCTGGGAGCGGCGGCGCTGGTGTGGGTGAATCCGGGCGTGCGGGCACTGCTGCCGCCGGCCGCTGCCGCCGCGGCGCCGCTGCTGCTGTCGGCGTTGGCGGCGGTCGCGCTCGCCCCCGCGCTGCTGCTCGTCGTCGCGCGACTCACCCCCACTGTGCTCTACTCTGTGAGTTACTCCGTGTGGTGTAGATGTCTAGCGGCGGCGCTGGTGTGGGTGAACCCGGGCGTGCGGGCGCTGCTGCCGCCGGCCGCTGCCGCCGCGGCGCCGCTGCTGCTGTTGGCGTTGGCGGCGGTCGCGCTCGCCCCCGCGCTGCTGCTCGTCGTCGCGCGACTCACCCCCACTGTGCTCTACTCTGTGAGTTACTCCGTGTGGTGTAGATGTCTAGCGGCGGCGCTGGTGTGGGTGAACCCGGGCGTGCGGGCGCTGCTGCCGCCGGCCGCTGCCGCCGCGGCGCCGCTGCTGCTGTTGGCGTTGGCGGCGGTCGCGCTCGCCCCCGCGCTGCTGCTCGTCGTCGCGCGACACACCCCCACTGTGCTCTACTCTGTGAGTTACTCCGTGTGGTGTAGATGTCTAGCGGCGGCGCGCTGGGAGCGGCGGCGCTGGTGTGGGTGAACCCGGGCGTGCGGGCGCTGCTGCCGCCGGCCGCTGCCGCCGCGGCGCCGCTGCTGCTGTCGGCGTTGGCGGCGGTCGCGCTCGCCCCCGCGCTGTTGCTCGTCGTCGTGCGACACACCCCTAGTGTGCTCTACTCTGTGAGCTACTCCTTTGTAGTCCTTTGTCTAACTTGATTCTTTTTGGTTTTTGGATGGATTTTCGGCCCGTTTAAGGGCGAAGCCAAACGAGCGTAATTTGTGAGTCGTGAGCCGCCGAATTTCTGCCGGGCAGAATTTCTTGTCATACAAATGACAACTCATTTTGAGTCGCCGTGTGAATCAAACATGACTTTTGTATGAAATTTCTGCCCGGCAGAAATTACGCTCGTTTGGCTTCACCCTAAGACTTGTCCTGAGCGGGCCGAAAACCAAAAAACCGGCCAAGTGCGTGTCGGCCACGGTGTAAGTGGACGCGAAAAAAAATTTCATCCCCGCTTGATGTGTATGGGAGGTACCATAACAATTATTTTTTTAAGATAATTTTAGATTATTCACTAGTGCAGTCGCCAGAGGTTTTAACCTCCGAAAATTGTAATAGTGAATAGATTTTTGTTTATGAGGTGTCATTTTCTTTTTTACACTATAACTTGCAGTTTACCAAAAATTTTTTTGTGCTTTTAATTTTTTAGTTACTTAATTAAAAATTAATATTTCACCATATAAAACCGGTCCAGAAAAAAAAATCTTGTTCCTGTTATTTAATGACTCTTATCCTATTGTTTACGTTGAAAATTAACCAAATACACAATTTTTAAAAAAGAAAGTTTGCTTTGCTAAGTTAAATACAACTATAAGGTTTTCGCAAAGTTTTTAGAGATTAACGCTCGTCGTAACCAAGATAAAAGGGTTTGGGTGGATTTAAGGGTTGTAACGAAAAGTGTGTTAAACTTACTTGTTGTGCGTATTTAATTTTTAGAGAAATTATAACTTTTAAGTACTTAAAAACGTTTAAATATCTCAAAAAATGTGTAAAAGAGACCGAAAATATTTTTCTATATTTGTTGAAAATTTATTTAAGTGAGAGCTAAAACATTAAATGCATCGACAAATGAAAGACTTTTTCTAGTCTTTGAAATATATTTAAACTTCCTACTTAAAGCCAGAAAAAAAATGGGTGCTACAAATCTCACGTATATACTAAAGACGCATGCTGCGACCAGATATGTACAAAATAGTTTTAAAAAAGCATTTAAATACAAAATGCAAATACTTTTCAGATTTCCTATTTCAAATGCAAAATACCAAATAGTTTTACGTTTTGTATTTCAAATGCTAAATGCAAAATAGGTATTTTCAAAATACTTTTTCAAAATAAAATACCTTTTGACCAAATTGAATGATATTTTTATTAATTTTAGGTATTTATCATGAGAAATGGAATAGAGATACAATGCCGAGCCAAATAGCACTTTATGCGTGTCATTTTGGTCATATTTATCAGTAGGTATGCGTATCAAAAAATTCTGTTGTTATTAATAATAATAAGACTCACTTAAAATAATTTAAAAAACTAGACTGTTTAGTCTTTCCTTTTCTTTTCTTTAGTCTAGTTTTTTTGAAGAAAACTGAGTGATCTATTCGAACAACTCGTATTGTTAAAATGCGTGTTAAATAAAAAAAAATGATGTTTCGACTGTTTAGTCGAAACATATTTTTTTATATAATACGCTTTTTAGGGTTCCGTAGTCAACAAGGAACCCTTATAGTTTCGGTGTGTCCGTCCGTCTGTCCGTCTGTCTGTCTGTCTGTCCGCGGTTTTGCTCAGATACTATAGGACCTACAAAGCTGTAATTTGGCATGAATGCACATGGCATTAATGATGCCGACAAAATGTATATTGTACCTACATGAAATCTTAAAAAAATATTTTTTTTATTGTACCTTCTCTACACATCAAGTGGGGATGAATTTTTTTTTCGCGTCCACCCCATCGTGTGGGGTGTCGTTGGATAGGTTTTTTAAAAATATTATGAGTATTCATATATCATTTTCCGATTTAGGGATCCGTTTGTGAAATATTAAGTTTTAAAGTGGAAAAAATCGTTAGAGTCCAGTGTCCCCCCCCTTCTACCAGCTAAACGGTTGCTTCTGGAAATGTGAAAAAATTCACGGGAGTAGGAAATATGCTGAATTTAAAAGGAAAACTATCACGGATAAGAAGACTTCATAAGTTATTGAGTAATAATCGATCAACTAAAAAAAATATATTCAGCGAAGTATAAAGGAACTTTTCATTCAAATTCCTTTGAAAGTAACTGAGATGATGTTGTTAGTAGTGTAACACGTTATAAATGTACATTCATTGACCATGCTTAAATTTAAAAAAAACTAGCGATACTACGGAACCCTATTTTGCGCGTGGCCCGACACGCACTTGCCTGGTTTTTTTAACAATACCAGTTGTTCGCAGTTCGCACTCTCTGAGCGCGTGGAATATACAGTCCCTCAAGATAGAGTCCGGTACATGTCACGCGTGACGCGTCTGATTGGCTGATTGCTTTCAGCATTTAAAATACATTGGCAAGAGAGAGATATCATGAGATATCTCTCGCCATAACTTGCCAAATGTCTCTCTCGTTCTCATTGAGAAGATGAACATTTCACATATTATTTTGACAAGTTATGGCATCGATTTACCAGACTCTATCTCAAGCAGAGACATGGTACTTATAACGTACTATGTCTCTGATCTCAAGGGACTCTAGTGAGCCGAACGCACCCTCGGCAGTCGGCGGCATTATAAGCGTCATTCGTTAATTTCATTTTGTTTGACTGGTAATATTGACTAGACTTAGTCACAAAGTATTTTGCATTTTGAAACGAATATTAAAAATGCAAAATACATCTCGAAAGGTATTTCAAATAAAATACAAAATGTTTTTTACTAAAAGGCATTTAAATGCAAAATACAAAATAGGTATTTTGCATTTTGTAGTGTCATTTTAAATGGAAGTATTTCAAATAAATTGCATCTCTGGCTGCGACCTATGTTTGGAAAATGCTTACCTGAATACAAAAAATATCAGTTCTTAACCTAATTTGTATTTTTTTCCTTTAAGTATGTTTTAGCAAATATAATTAATGAAAAAAATACATAAAAAATCAATTTTATTCTGTAAAAACCTAACCAAAAGAAATAAAATACAGATTTTCTTCGAAATATCCGTGAAAAGTTTGTGCTACATTTTCAGAAAATTTAATAACGTAAGAGCTAAAAAGTTATACACATTAAGAAATAGAAGGCTTTGTTAAGCCTAAAAAATAATTTTAAACTTCGTATTTAAAACCAAAGAAAAATAGGAACGCCATTTACCTGGCGAGGCACACAACAAGCACATTTGGAGGTATGCTCATCTACATACAAAAATATTAATTTTAAATCCAAATTATATATTTTTTCAACTTATTTTCTTTCTTTGGAATATAAGCAACGATACAAATAAAAAAAATATATATATTTTATTATTTTGCTATATATGTAAAGAAAAATGTATTTTTCTTTATTTGCATTTTGCCGCCATTTAGATGATTATTTGACAAATCCTTCTGCTCTACGACTTCTATGTAATCTATGAAAAGAAAAGATGGCCGAATGGACTAAAAACTAGAAAGTATTATCATTGATTTCGGCGATTGTTAATTTAATAACACTATGTCGTTTCTTTGTTTTTTCCAGAAACCCAATTGTGTTATTATTTACTACGTAATCGTCGAAAATCCTAAGAAATAACCTTATAAAACGACATTTACTGTCAAGAAAAGAAAATATGGAAAGGTTGAAATTCGCATTCCAAGTAAAACCAACATCAGACGGAAAGTCGAACCACATTGCCATAACCTCAATCAGTACACAAGATGACAATATTTTTCTAATTCCTGAAGAATATCAAGCAGTGTCACTCCACAAACATATACAAGCCAGTAAAACCTTTAGTACAGTGAAAAATACACTGAAAAAAAGACACCAATCCAGAAATGTCTGGATAAAAACTACGGAGGACATTTTAAATACTTATGTGGATGAGGATAAAAATATGATTTTCCAGGACCAATTTCTCGAGGAGATAAGTCAAGAACAATTTGCTAAAACCAATACAAAAGTAACAGAAGTCGACCCAATTGTAAAGATTTTGGAAAAATTGATTGAAAGTCAGGAAAGAAAAGAAAAACAAAGTATGAAAAAACTGTCTGACAAATTCGTTATTGAAAAGTTTCATGGACGAAATACAATTAGTGCATCATATTGGATGGAGACATTTGAAAAGTAATGTGAAAGGTTTGGAATAGTAAACGAAGATGAAAAAATTGAAATTTTCAGATTATTTCTTGAAAAGTCTTGCACAGATTGGTACGCCACCATGATGATTAAACATAGCTTACAATCAGAGTGGTCCGAATGTAAATCAAGTTTTTTACAAACCTATGCCATTAAAGGTTGGTCAACAAGCAAGTATGCATTGTCTTTTAAGTATCAATCAGGCTCTTTGTTGGACTATGCTGTAAGAAAAGAAAAACTATTGCTAGAAGTAAGAAAAACAATTGATGAAGGGACAATAATTGATATAATAGCTGCGGGCTTGCCAGACTTTATAACAGACAGAATTAACAAGGAGGAGGTTGTGTATGTAAAAGATTTATTCAATGAACTGAGAAAGTTAGAGCATCTAGTTTTAAAAAGAAGAATTTTCAAAAAGAGAGAAGATACTAAACCAAATATAATAAAAGAAAAGTGTAGCATTTGTGAAAAATTAAAAAAAGGTGTACGTTACCACTCGGCAGATTTATGTTGGTTTAATCCCAAGATAAATAATGAAAAGGATAAAAAGCAAATAAAACTCATCAATCATTCAGAGCTAGAATGTGAACTACAGTGTGAAGATCAAAAAAACTAATTGTGCCGCCATCAATTAAATTAAAATTGGTTCTTAATAACAATATTGAGATATATGGAATCTACGACTCTGGTTCTAATGTATCATTGATCAATTCAAAGTTATTAAAGATAAATAATAAAGATCCTAACTTTAGTAACAATGCTAATTTGAAAACAATTATTGGCGTTAAAAAAGCGAACGGCATAATCAAAGTTAATATAAACATTTTTGATATGGAAAAGGAAATGAATGTTTTTGTGATAGACAGAAAGAATTTTGACTATGACTTTTTAATAGGACTAGACTGCATAAAAGAATTTTACTTGTGTCAAGATGAAAATTTGAAAGTACATCAGAAACTCCCTGGTTCTAAAATTCAACGGTTTTTTGAAGAAAAAAATAATTCAAATATAATAAACTTTAATGAACACTTATGTGAAGAAAACTTTCAAATTTACATAAATCATCTAGATTTCAAGGATCAAGCACAGATTGAGGAGTTGATATCAAAATATAAATCTGTTTTTGCAAAAGATAAATATGACATAGGGAGAGAGAGGGAGTTATGAGGCACACATCGATTTACAAGTGGAAAAATATTGCAGTAAAAGACCATATCGTTGCACTATTCAAGATAAGAAGGAAATAGAAAAACAGGTTGCAAAGTTATTCGAAAAAAATATAATCGAGGAATCATATAGCCCTTTTTCAGCACCTGTTACACTCGCTTACAAAAGAGATGAAAATAAAAAGTCCAGATTATGCATAGATTTCCGAGAACTTAATAAGATAGTTGTTCCGCAATCGCAACCATTTTATTGAAGACCTTATATAGTGAAAACAAGAGACTGCAAATTTTTCTCTACGCTAGATTTGAACTCCGCTTTCTGGTCCATACCATTGCGTGTTACTGACAGATACAAAACTGCATTCGTTACACAGGACTACACTACCAATGGACCTGTTTGCCGTTCGGTCTAAAGACAGCACCGGCCATTTTTCAAAGAATAATGTGTAACATTATACGAAAAAATAAGCTAGGAGAATTTGCAGTAAGTTTTATAGATGACTTATTAGTATTCTCAAAAACATTTTTAGACCATAAAAGACACCTAAAACAATTATTTGAAGCCATAAAAAATGAAGGCCTGAAACTCAAATTTTCTAAATGTATGTTTGCAGCACAATCAGTCAAATACTTGGGTCATATAATACAGAATAACTCAGTCAGACCGCTGAAGGATAATTTGATATCAATACAAAATTTCCCAATTCCAAAAACACAGAAACAGGTAAGGCAATGTTTAGGGAAAATAAACTTTTACCATAAGTATGTGCCAAATATAGCAATAAAACTAGAGCCTTTGCATAATCTTTTAAGAAAAGGGCAAATATTTAACTGGACTGAAAAATGTCAACAGTCATTCGATGAAATGAAACAAATTTTATGTTCTCAACCAATATTAACAATCTTTGATCCTAATCTCCCTATTCACATATATACAGATGCCAGTATACAGGGACTGGGAGCAGTCTTGAAGCAGCCACAAGACAATAATGAAGAAAAACCTGTTGCATACTAAAAAGCTAAATGAAGTTCAAAAAAGGAAGAAAGCAATATATCTGGAATGCCTAGCGATTAAGGAATGTGTTAAGTATTGGCAGCATTTATTGATAGGTAGAAAATTTACTGTATTTACTGACCACAAACCGTTAGAAACTATGAACATTAAATCAAGGACAGATGAGGAATTGGGTGAACTTACATTCTATCTGTCACAATATGATTTCCAAATTAAGTACTCGCCCGGCAGATATAACATTGAAGCTGATTGTCTGAGTAGAAACCCTGTCCTTGGACCAAATGAAAATCAAGATGAACAATTAAAAATAGTAAACACAATAAAACTACAAGAAATCTTAGAAGATCAAGAAAAAAAATGAAAATATACAGTGCAAGAAAGATAAATTAATATCAAAAGACAACATATATTATAAGAGAGTAAAGAACAAAGACAAAATAATTTTATCTGAAAAATTTAGCATACAATTCAGAAATAAAATACATAAAGACATGGGTCAGTTAGGAATTAGGCAGATGCAAAGTATGATTAGTTCATTGTATACAGCGGAGAACATCACAAAGAACATAAAAAAAATTGTGAAAATTGCTTAGTGTGTATAAAAAACAAATCAAGAGGACAAAACAAATATGGATTAATGTCACATTTGGGACCTGCCACAAAACCGTTTCAAATATGTTCTATATTGATACAATTGGAGGCTTTGGAGGTACACGGTCGACGAAGAAGTATTTACATCTGCTAGTGGACCATTTTACTAGGTATGCACATATTTTAACTTCAAGTACACAAAACTCAAATGACTTCATAAAACTCATAAAAAACTGTGGAGAAATTCATAATATTGAATTGATTCTATCGGATCAGTATCCAGGTATTAATTCTAAAGAATTTAAAGGATTTTTGGACCAGGAAAATATCTGTATAATCTTTACAGCAGTTAACTCGCCTTACTCAAATGGTCTAAATGAAAGACTTAATCAGACATTAGTCAACAAAATCCGATGCAAAGCAAATGAAAATGTTAAAAAAGTTGCATGGACAACCATTGCTCAAAACTGTGTAAAAAACTATAATGAGACGAAACACTCGGTTGATGTATCTCTTTTTTTCTTTTCGGAGATGTATCTCTTTTTCCGAATGAGATGAAGCTGAAAAAGACTGAGAATGATTTAATAAAAGACAGGCAAAAAGCGTTAGAAAACACAATAAAATCACAAAATTACAACAAAGAAATCTATGATAAGAATCGAATATGCATAGACTTTAAAGTTGGTGATATTGTCTTTGTGGAGAATGGTAACAGACTTAATAGAAAAAAACTGGATGAATTAAAACTCGGACCTTATCAAATTATAGAAAAAATATCAAATACAATCTACAAGATAAATACTGATCATAAGAAGTCGGAGTCAAATTTTTTTCACATCTCAAAACTAACCTCAGCTCCTGATGGCATCTAGTCTGAGAGTTTGCGTGACTAAACACCTGATTATATTTTCTTTTGGGGGGGAGATGTAAAGAAAAATGTATTTTCTTTATTTGCATTTTGCCGCCATTTAGATGATTATTTGACAGATCTTTCTGCTCTACGACTTCTATGTAATCTATGAAAAGAAAAGATGGCCGAATGGACTAATTAACAAAAAAATTAAACCGACTTCCAAAGTAAAAACAATTATTGTAATATGAACTAATTATTTTTAACAAAAAATTAAAACCGACTTCCAAGGTAAAGACAATAATATGAACCAAAAAGTATTAAATAATTCTTACTCTTTAATAGTGCCTCTTTCAGAATTCGTCTAAATCTCAACTATTTCTGTACATACTATAGTCCTCATTATTTTGAAGTCGGTACCAGCTAATTTAATCGTGAGTTAATCAGGCAATGTCAGAATATATGAAACTTTTGGGACTGGTACAGACTTCAAAGTAATGAAGACTATAGTATGTACAGAAATAGTTGAGATTTAGACGAATTCCGAAAGAGGCACTATTAAAGAGAATTATTTAATACTTTTTGGTTCATATTGTTACTTATTGTTTTTACCTTGGAAGTCGGTTTAAATTTTTTGTTAAAAATAATTATTTCACTCTTTTTAGTTATTTACCGGTAAACATATAAGCTGTCAGTTGTAGATATATAGGATTTAGGTATGAAACTATTACACCTACTATACTCAGGCAGTTTTCAAAAAAGTTTTTTCCTACGTACCTCATAGATCCCATGATCAAATTGCCAACTTGGTAACCGCAACACCAAGTTCAAATCATTTACTTTGTAACAACATTAATATAATTTTCAAAATCACTCGACAAACTCGAGTCTCGATCGAAAAGACTATGAAAAATACCAATAATAGGGTCATAACTCATAACGATGCATCGTGTGATGGTAGTGATAAATGATGATGATGATGATGATGATGATGAATGTAATTTGCATAGTAGCATATGCTTTCAGTTCTTAAAACATCGCCGAAAGTCCCAAACTTGTATCTATAAGGAATCAGGAGTTCTCTTAGTATCTTCGGAACCATAGCATGCCTTGGTGTAAAATCTTACTTTTTGGTAGCATATGCCTAGGATCCTTCACATAAAACCAAAATCACTATATGTTTTCATATAAATTTTGAGGAGTTCCCTCGATTACTCATGGATCACATCATCAGGTCACCACTTTTGTGAACATGGTACCAAATTCGAGTTGAACCCTATATAACAAAAGGAAAATTTTGAAAATCGGTTCACAAACGGCGGAGTAATCGTTGAACATACACAAATAAAAATAAAAAAAAATAAAAAAATATCCACAGCCGAACATATAACCTCCTCCTTTTTGGAAGTCGGTTAAAAACTAGAAAGTATTATCATTGATGTTGAATTGTTAATTTAATAACACTAAATGTCGTTTCTTTGTTTTTTCCAGAAACCCAATTGTGTTATTGTTTACTACGTAATCGTCGAAAATCCTAAGAAATACTAATACCTTAAATATATTTAAAAGAAAGAAATATGCAAATTTTCTTCAAAATTTTACAGTTTATGAGTTTACTTGAAGTGGAAGAGAATAATTTAAAAATCAAAAGCACAACTTTTCAATAGGTAAACTTTATTATTTATGCTATCAGCTACACATTCCTTTTTTTCTTTTCAATTTTCATCCGCTATTGCAAAAATCGGAGGTTTGCACGATTTTTACGCTCTGGGAACTCCACTATATATACCATTTTGCAGTGACGGATTAAGACTACTTGATGCCCTAAGCAATGCATGCCTGTGAACCCCCCCCCTCTGGTTTTTGGTAACGTGAGAGTGAGACGTGGTGAGACATGATGCCCTAAGGACGGATGTTTTTTGTCTTTCTTCTGGTATATCTGGTAGCAATTGCCTAGGGCATCACGTCTGAGGGGGAAGCCGTGATGCCCTAGGCAATTGCTTAATTTGATTAAGGGTTAATCCGTCACTGCCTTTTTGTCGGCATCATTAATATTATACTGCAGTGTGTTCATGCCGAATTACAGCTTTGTAGGTCCTAATAGTCTCTGAGTAGAACCGGACAGACAGACATACAGACAGACGGACGGACAGACCGAAACTATAAGGGTTCCTTGTTGACTACGGAACCCTAAAAAGTAGGCATTTAATATTTTAGTATTAATTTAATTTTTTGTTGTTGTAGCGGCAACAGAAATACACGATCTGTGAAACTTCCAGCTCTCTAGCTATCGCGGTTCTAGAGATACAGCCTGGAGATAGACTGAGAAACAGCGAAGTCTCAGTAGGTAATAGGGCGGGCCGCCGGCCGCGGGACTGGCTCTTAGTCCCGAAATAGGATCAAAACTCGGGCCACGAAGTTTTATTTTCCGCTTTTTAGGAAGCTCGTATTCAACGGTTACTTTTATATAGCGAGTAAAGAATGATACGATAAAATATGTAGTAAATAATATTATGTTCGTGCAGTACGCGGCGCTGTCGTTGTGTGTGGCGTGCGGCGCGGCAGGCGCGGGCGGCTGGCTGGCGCTGGTGCTGGCGCGCGCGGTGCTCGACAACACGCCACGTATGGCCGTGTCCGGCGCCCGCGTCCTCGCCAGCACCATTACCGGCGGACTCATCGGCCCCGGCCAGACCGCAACCACCTACGTCGCCTACGTGAGTTTCCCCTATTGTGATTTACGACTTACTAAAAAAATATTTTGGCTCTGTCGGCTTTCGGAGCACCTACGAAATTAAAACCACTCCTATTACCGACAGTACCGAGTGTGTTATGATCGAAAAGGTTAATAGCTGTAAAATATGTGTCGTTTTCAGTCGCTGAACATTATCGTGGGAGCGGCGTGGGCGGCGCTGACCGGGCTCGCGCAGGTGGCGGCCGCCGTGGTCGCCGCCGTCGCCGCGCGCCGAGCCGCCCGCAAACTCGACGTCATCCAATCGATATAAGAGATGAGGCGTACACATTGTTGTGTTTCATTTTAAACTACAGGTCACAATAAAACCAGCAGCGTAGAATAGATCAACATTTATATTCGGTATAATAATATTCGAAGTCGAAGTATCGCAAGCCGCGCCTCGCGCAGTGCAAAAATATATAAGAGTGGTGCGGCGGCGCCGCGGCCCTAAACGTGTATATGAATATCTTTCCAACAAATGTAAACGCACGGAGTACACGCGCGACCGGTACGCGGCCGCCGCGTCATCGACAAAATATAAGAGTTATAAGACCGTCTACATCTAGCTCATCACACCTTGATATGACACCGTATAGTTCACCTCGCACGCGAGACCGCGCACCCGCGCGGCGCGCGGCCCTAACGAATATTACAAAAGCGGGGTCGTCCGGCGGACGGCGGTACTTTGTGCTTCGATGATCCCGCGGCTGCGGGGCCCCGCCTCCCCCTCCCCGGGCCCTGCCGCGCCCCGGGCCCCGCCGTCCCCGGACGACGGCCCCGCGGCCCGCGGCCGAGTGGCGCCGCGAGCCCCGGGGCGGGACGACACGTACGTTACAAAATACATACAGTTATAATACTTTACCTACGTCTAGATCGATAGTCATTAAAATATTCAACATACGTAACGAAATTTACTTTAACCGTGCCCGGAACACGCATGCAGCTGGCATGCAGTCTTCAACGAAAATTGCGCTTAAACGTAAGTAGAGCGGCGGTCGGCAACAACGGCGCAACGGCGCGCGGACGACGGCGCGGCCGGAGCGGTCGGGCCGCGCTCTCGAGTACTGGCGAGGCCCCGACCGCGAGCGGCAGGGCGAGGTCCCGACCGCGACGCCGACGTCGTCCGGGCCGCGAAGAGTTACGACAGACACGGCTTCCCGGGTAATACTGGGGGCGCCTATCTGTAGGCGGGGCCGGCGGCGGGTGAGGCCCCCGACACGAAGGGGTTGCCGGGCGACGCGGCCGGCACGGCGACCGGCACGGCGACCGGCACGGCGACCGGCGCGGCGCCCGGCACGCTCAGGCTCTCCGCGCCGCTGTAGTTCTGAAACATTCGAGTTTGGACATTTAATTTTTTGTTGTACACGTGTGCCGTTACGCGTAACTGTCATCGTGTGAAATTGTTAGCTTTCTAGTTCTTTCATCTTAGATTATATCGAGGCTATGATTATATTAGCTAGACGTACATTTGTATCCTCCCGACTAATATTTAAGTTTTTTTAAATTATACGCTGTAAATACTATTGTAAATGTGTTAGAAACTTAATTTATAACTCTATAAATTGTTATAATTTTATACTCACGGCAGTGTTTGTGCATAATAGTGTTTTATTACAAATAAAAGTTCAAGCCCGGTACCAGCTGTCAACGACTGGACGAGTTCAAATTTTGGAGATGTGTTTTCTTATGAATTGCTAATCCCGGGGAGTATTGTAGGTATTTGATTATCATCTTATTAGTCATCTTTTACTAAATAATAATCACAACTCCACTGCACACCGCTCACTTTAGTGAGCTACGTCCCATATACACTTGGCAAAGTTAATTTCTCTCTTGGCTTGACAAGTCTTGGAAGCGGAGTTGCAGATAAAAACAATAAAGCCCACACATACATTACACTAATATACTGTGCACGCACTACACAAGCACAGAGGCATCCTCAAAAACACCTAAATTTAATGCATTTAGTGTTCAGTTATATACAGGTTATAGTAACTAACAACTAACACTATAATTTGTCTATACTGTCTTTTTCTTTTATATTTCAACTTTCGAATCTATTTGTATAATCTCAGTTTCATTCTTTAATCTCTTTCTTGTCATTTTGCTAATTTTTCCCACTACAACTTGTAATTTCACATTATATTAATAATATATTCTTATTGAGGCTGGCTTTTGCTTTTGTCTAAAGTAAAGGTGACTTACACCAGATACATTTAGCTAATAAAACCATTATACTTTTACAATTGTTTTTCAGTGCCTGGGAATAAACATAATATTATAGCAAAATGCTGACCCGTTCAGGCGTGGCCCGTCGTACCGAGGAACAACTACGTGTGGCCCTCGAGGAGTTAAAGGACTATAAAGACCAATGCCAAACACTGCTGAGGGAAAGAGATGACAATGAAAAAGAGATGTTATCTATCTTGCAGAAAAATATGGAATTAAAATCACAACTTATTAAGTTATGTTTAGACTATGAAAATATTCACCAACAAAAAGTGGAACTTCAAAGCATTGTTGACTCTTTTGATCAGTGCAGAGACGAATATGAAGAAACGCTCAAGAACTCTGCTAATCCTAAGAAAAAATTGGACAGTGCTGAGGATTATATTATTATACTCCAACTGGAAGACCAGTTAGACATTCAGCGATCAAATCAAACACAGATTTTATTCAACCAATTAATAAAAGACAATAAGTGTTCTGTTTCTAACACATCTTGTAACAATATAAGCACCATCGATTTAACTGATGATACAGTACCAGTGTGCATTATGGACAGTAAGAGAAAACTGAAGAAATATGTGAAAATTAAAAGATTTATAAAGAAAGCTCAGCAATTGTCAATTAAAAATAAAAAAGTAGTTACAAAATTGTCTAAAACAACAAAGAATAAAATGTTTTTGAGTGATAAATTGCTGAAATGTTCTAGTGAATTAGAAGATATAAAAAATAATTATGAGGCCGATGTATGCAGCCTTCAGGCTGAAATCTCAAGTTTATTGTTTTCATAAGAAAATATTACAAAAAATATGAATTATCAAAAAAGGAAATACAAGACCGCCAATTTGCGCTCTTCCATTTTGTTTCTTTTTCTCTTTTGTATCTTAAGAGGCCGGGTACACTTGGAATTTCTCATAATACGTAATTCCAAAATCATTTTCTCATACGAAAATATTTAATATGTTTGAGTTGTTTTTCAGTTTAAAATAGTAATTACCTAGGTTCCTGCACAAAAATTTATTTCAAAATATTTAAACACAAAAATTTTTTTTTTGCTTTAAATTTTTTTTTAGTACTACTAAATATTTAAACACTAAAAAATAGAGTAAAACACTAAAAAATATATAAATAAATAGTTAATTTACTACAAAATATTTAAACTCTAAAAAATATTTTTTAGTATTTAAATAGTTTTTTTGTAAATTTTTTATTTATTTATATATTTTTTAGTGTTTTACTCTATTTTTTAGTGTTTAAATATTAAGTACTAAATTTACTAAAAAAAATAAAAAACAAAATTTTTTTTTAATGTTTAAATATTTTGAAGTAAATTTTTGTGCAGGAACCTAGATGATTACTATTTTAAACTGAAAAACAACTCAAACATGTTAAATATTTTCGTATGAGAAAATGATTTTGGAATTACGTATGTATGAGAATTTCGAGGGTACCCGGCCCCAATAAAAAGTTTATTATTATTATTATTATTATTATTATTATTATTATTATTATTATTATTATTATTATTATCCTATTGATTACCTGCTGCAGCACCAGGTCAACATTCCATTAATGTGTATACTGTATGTTATTCATAAATATCACGAACCAGAATGCAAAATATAAAAAGGAAATACAGGGACATATTTCTGTCATGGATGATTTGCTTTAAATGTTACACTATAATAAGGAACGAGTGAACTCGTTGTTAAAAGTCAATACTATTTCAGAAATTCAAGAAAATCATTTAACTGGAGGAATATCACCTGATATGAAAAGCCAGAAGGTAAATACTGAAAGCCAGACTAATATCTACCTATTTAGTGATGAAATAGGAAGAGACTTAGGTACGTATCTTTATAGAATGTGTGGACAATTGGTCACTAACTTTTGTACGCCCGGAGCTACTTACTGTGAGATTATAGTCAGGGCATCAACTATGACTTATTGTCCTAACACCACTATAATAATTCTAGTCGGGAGAAGGGGTAAAGTAAAAAAGAAACAGATGACTGATCTTTTAGAATATTTATATAATAGTCCCCAGTACAAGGAACTAACTTTTTTCTGATACATACAAATTTACCACTTTGTGAGTGCCTTGTTTACGATGAGTCCGACAAACTTTTCTATGCGAAAAATTTCGGCGCTGCTGCGTTTTCGAATGCTTGACTCCTGGAATTGTCGATATTTCATCACCATGGCTCTTCGTACATACAACTTTTATTTTTTGGAATTCGTTTAATAAAGTTAATTTAAAAACTGTGGTCAACTTGTCCGACAAGAATCACGCAGCGTTTGGAGTGTCCAACACCCTAAAGATGTAGCTATTACGTCACTATGGCTCACGAACATACAACTTTCATTTTTTGGAATTTGTTTAATAAAGCTAATTTAAAAACTGTGGTCAACTTGTCCGACAAGAATCACGCAGCGTTTGGAGTGTCCGACACTCTAAAGATGTAGCTATTACGTCACTATGGCTCTTCGTACATACATGTCGGACAAAAATAGCAATGATAGATAATGTTTTTCCAAATGCTAATATCAACTTGTCCGACAAATATATTGAGTTAAATAGTCAGTCCGACAAGAAAATGAAAAAAAAATCATTACTAATGGTGAACTTCTTTTTGTCAATTCCTGACTGAATAAACTTTAAATAATAGGTATTCACTTGTATTATTTAAATATTATATTATAGTTAGGGAGGCGAAGAGGGGATTTCGCGACAAGTTCGAGCGTGTCAGATTAAGCTTGTTTAGGCTTCCGGCATGTTTCTAGTTATCATGGTATAGAAATCAGATTTCTCACGTGGTGAGTTAAAAAAACTATTTTCGAATATAAATATAGATGATGTTTAAGCTGGAAACAAATTATCAGATGTTTTCATCGTATGCGGCTTGTTTCTATCTGATTAATACATAACTGTATTTTAAAAAGATAAAAAACCGACTTCAAAATTGTACGTAATTGATAATTAGAACTCTCTATCTCCAAAACTACCAAACCGATTTTGATGAAACTTGCACTATTCCCTAAGTTGAACAATACCTAGTACAACAAAAAAAAAGAATTACTGAAATCGAAATGGTAGTTCCAGAAATATGCGAACACAAACATAAAAACATACATACATACACTTTTAAAATTTTGCACATTTGTTCAGACGCTGATTTAGACTAACATAATATACGAAAATCGGGCAGTTCTGGAAATATTACATACATACCCGTCGAATTGATAACTTCCTTTTTTTGAAGTCGTTTAAAAATACACTAAGGCTCTTGTCTGATATAAGTCGCGGACGCGACCTTGTCCTCATATATTTTTTTAGAATTATCATGCTCCTTTCATATTATCATTATCACTTTAGAAGTTAGAGGAGGGGGGGGGGGGGGGGGGACACATTTTTGAAGAGTCTCCCTCGCAAACTATTCAGGTTAGAAAACATAATATTAAAAACCTCAATATGATTTTTACAGACCTATCAATAGATACCCCACACGCGAAGGTTAGAATTTAGATGATCAAAATCTTAATGCGGTTTACAGACTATATCTACTTACTAAGTTTGAATAGTATAGCTCTTAAAGTTTCGGAGAAAAGTGGCTGTGACATACGGACGGACAAACAGACAGACAGATAAACAGAAATGAGGAATCTATAAGGGTTCCGTTTTTTGCCATTTGGCTACGGAACCCTAAAAATAAAGCTTCATATTTTCCTAACTAAGATTCGCAGATATTTTATGTTGCACTAAACTAAACGATTTAATTATTTTGTTTAAAATCTTTTTAATTACTTACCTAAATAAGCAATTTTCTGAATATATTTTCTTTTTCATAACTTTAAAATGGCTGCAGTTTCTGAACACACCGCTAAAATAAAAAAACGCTCTTACTATTTTTGTATCAGTTTTATCTAATGTAAAAAACCTACTTATAGGTATCCATGACGTTCGAGTGACCACACGACCTGGTCTCCCCTACTACATTGAATCACAGAATCGGTCATTTTGAAAACCTCTTCAGTCACTCAAATTAAATTTTTCAGGAATCAATAAAAACTATTTTATGCTCAAACAAATAACTTTTAAAGGACTTTTTTGTTCACAATTTACTATCTGGGTGGTAACAATTTAGAAAAAGAATTCCCTGGGAAGTAAAATGTATGGAGATATATTATGAAGACGCTTTGAACCCTTAATCAGGCTCCATTACCCATGTGCACTGGTGATAGACTATAAAAGAAGATCAAGTTATAAAACTCCAATTACCTAGGTGGTCAATAAATCGTACTATGCCTGATTAAGGGTTAAATTGCCGTCGACGATAACGTCTTGTTTAGGGTTGCGTAATGCGTAGTCAACAAGAAACCCTTATAGTTTCAGTATGTCTGTCCGTCTGTCTGTCTTTCCGTCTGTCTGCCCGCGGTTTTGCTCAGAAACTATAGGGCCTACAAAGCCGTAATTCGGCATGAATTCATACTTATAATAATCTTAAAAATATACAGGATGTAACAAAAACAAGTGACAATACTTCAGGTGTGCATGTGTTCCTTGTATATATTTTTTTTCATTTTCTATGGGAAAACTCGTGACGCTCGAGCGCTTGCCCATACAAAAGTGAAAAAAAAAATTGGTCTTTCAGCACTGCTACTTTCGCAGTGAACTCTCTACAAGGAACACATACACACCCTAAAGTATTATCATTTAGTTTTGTTACACCCTATAATACTAGCTGTTGCCCGTGACTTCGTCCGCGTCAACATAGTATAATAACAAAGATGGATTGTCCGCAAACAAATATGGAAAAAGTAAAATATAATCTCCTCCTTTTTGAATGTCGGTTAAAAAGTAGCCTAAAGTAGTTAAAAAGTTACACCTTACTACGAGTTATCTACCATAAAAAGTCCCGGCAAAATAGCTCCAGCCGAGATTAGCTGGAAAATACAGACAGACAGACTTTCTTTCAATATTACACACAGACACTCCAATTTAATTTATTTGTATAGAGTATAGAATATGTATAGATATGATGCCTACCCTACATATCAAGCGGGCAAGCTCCATTAACGTTACTATATCACACTATTTAAACGCCATTTTTCGGGTTCCGTAGTCAACATTATTAAAAATTTCATTAAAAAATAACCTTTTTATCATTTTACATACAGTATTTGTATGTATGGATCAGCGTTGCCAGATTTTTTTGTGCCAAGTCGGGACTTTGGAACTTTTTGAGTGAAAAAGCGGGATTCTTCAGTCAAAAGCGGGACAAAGTAAAAAAACCGGCCAAGTGCGAGTTGGACTCGCCCATGAAGGGTTCCGCAGCAGCAATAAGGTTTATTTCTATGAAATTAAAAGGTTTTTGATTTATTTTTAAATTTCATTTGATTTAATGAAAGTTAAATTAAGGTTTATCATTTATGACGTATAAAAAAAACTTCTAGCTAGATCTCGTTCAAACCAATTTTCGTTGGTAGTTTTTACAGTAATGTACATCATATATTTTTTTTTAGAATTATCATGCCCCTACTTTAGAAGTTAGAGGGGGGGACACACATTTTACCACTTTGGAAGAATCTCTCTTGCAAACTATTCAGGTCAGAAAAAAATGATATTAGAAACCTCAATATAATTTTTGAAGACCTATCCATAGATATCCCACACGCATAGGTCAGATGAAAAAAATTTTTTGAAGTGAAAACTTCTTTAGCGGCGTTGAGCACTTTTGTGGGATGGGTAAAAACTGTGAAACTCGCGTCAGATTCTCGTGCTGATCGAAAAACCTTGGAAAAACCGTAAGAAGGTTTGTGTCGAACTCGAACTCGAACTCGAACTCGAACTCGAATTCATTGTAAGGGTTTCGATTAATTAAAAAAAAACGATTTTTTAAAAATCGATTTTCATAAAAAATGGGTTAAAAATTTAATCGATTGTAAGGGTTTCGACTAATTAAAAAAATCGATTTTTTAATAATCGATTTTCATAAAAAATGGGTTAAAAAAGTGCACAACGTTAATAATCAAGTTTTCACTTCTGCCGGCACTCCCGGAGTGCAACCCGTCTTTTTTTTTGTTTCAGTTGTACTATCAGAGATGTTGATTCCTATGCAGATCGGGGACCTAAGTAGTTTGGTTGCGTTACGTCAAACCCAGCCGACAGATCACAATTAACATTGAATTGACATACCTATTCGACCAAATAACGTTGGTCTATCAACTGCATAGGAATCAATTTCCTCGATGGTACCTATGGGGACCCCTAAAATTTTTAATATTTTTTCCATTTTTGTATCAAAATCATAATGCGGTTCACAGACTACATCTACTAACCAAGTTTCAATAGTATAGCTTTTATAGTTTCGGAGAAAAGTGGCTGTGACATACGGACGGACAGACAGACAGACATACAGACATGACGAATATAATCTATAAGGGTTCCGTTTTTTGCCATTGGCTACGGAATCCTAAAAAGGTATGAAATCAAAAGTTTTTTTAATTTTTATCGTTTTATTTGCGTTAAAATAACGTTTACGTGACAATAGATAGCAAAAGTAGCCAAAGAAAATCCACCCCTCTACCTCCCACACTCTTATCTTCACTACGCACATTTCTTAGCACGCTGCGTGTACGTTCGGGCTTTCCCCGAAAAGCGGGACTGAGCCTGTCCCGCGCGGGACATTTAATTTTGATGAAAAAATCGGGACGTCCCGCCAAAATCGGGACGTCTGGCAACGCTGGTATGGATATATGGATTCTTTTAGCAGTGACCAACAATTAATAATAATGAAGACATGAGTGGAAGAATCGAACAAGTAACATTTCCCTAATTCTTATTCTTATAGTTTATTCCCTTATTCTTATAGTTATACTTTCATAAAACTTGTAACTTACCTACGTCATAACCTAGCTAATATATCTGGCTTCACATAATATAATCTACAGTTTTTCTATTTCAAATTATTTTTCCGGCCCTAAAGCCTGCATTCTATTATCCACTTTCTTCTTCTACATTTTGCTATGTAACCTTCTATTTATCCTGGCATGAAACTCGTAAGCAAGAGTCGTATGAATTAAAACATGGATTCGATGCCTCCGGAGTCCGGCAGAATTAGGTCTTGTTTCGTTCTTTTTAGTTAACATTTTTTGCAGTCGGGTTTTTTGATTTTTAATAAATTTATTTTATTTGCGACTTTTTAGTTGTAGTCATCTAACCATTTCGACAATCAATCTAATAAAAAATTGAAAAACTACCGTGCTGATATAACCATATTATATCGTAGGTACACTTAGAAAAGTGTACCTACAATACGTTATAATAGGTACATAGGTTTGGTACTGTTTCAATGTATGTTTCTAGTTTTAAGTACCAAATCATTGTTTTTTTTAATACTTTGTCATTGATTTTTCATCTTGTTTCAGTAATGTCAGTTAATTTTTAATTAATATTGGATTTATCCATGCAGGCGGATTTTGGTTTTTTCTTATTTTATTACTAGCGGTCGGCCGCGGCTCCGCCCGCGTGGATGTCGGTGAGCTCTGCAAAAAGCATACCCAGGAAAGACTCGGTCAGCAAAATGATTCCCAGGTCAATTCACAGACTCCGACACTAACATCGACGACGCAGCCATTAACGCAGGCTGCACCCTGCACAGATTGTCTTCCTCCCGCATGCGCACCCGCCTTTGTGCGGGTTTAACTATCATAATATTTTAATTTCGCCATAATTTCAAAACCAAATATCCAATTTTATTCATTCACAGACCAAATATTATCTACATAAAATGTACTTAGTAATGGAATAATTTATTTTGATGAGAATTAAAAGAATGAATAAAATAAACGCGTTTAAATGTATTCCAAAAAAATTCAAGATTTTTAAATTAAAAAATGGTTTTTGTGCCTCACTCGACATAGATAGGTATAGTGTGTCGCGGACTTTTTTGTAGATATTTGTAAGTTCTACAATTACTTAGAATTTTATGGTTCTATCTTTTATAGTTTAGGCAGCGTACGTAAAATAAGTAACTTTTCTGGTTGATTTTTTACACCTTGCGTCCGAAGAACCCAAATATCTTACGGAATCTTATTTTTTCCAAAATAAAATTCAGCCTATGTTCAGCAAAAATTATGTAGAATTCCAATGGTAAATGAATTTTTCAAATCGGTCCAGTAGTTTCCGAGCCCAACAAACAAAAAATCAAATCTTTCCTCTATGTACTATTAGTGTAGATTTATCGTTTGATTTAATATTAAAACTGCAAGTTATATACATATTTAGAATCAGTGTTTAAAATTCTTTATTTTGATACCCCACTCGATATGCTTGGTAAATTTTTATTTTTGTTTACCTCACGATATAGCGTCAAACATCCGCCATTTTGGTTTTTTCTTAATGTCACCTATCTAAGAATACTCGGGCTATTAAGACAAATCTAACGATACCTCAAATGTGAAAATCCGTTCAGCCGTTCTGAAGATACGAGGTTATAAAGAATATTACATACATAGAAGATACGCGCTAAACACATAACCCTCCTGGCAGTCGGGTAAAAAACGGGAAGTTTTTTCATGTTACTTACCTTATTCTTCCACTCACGTCTTGAATTATATTCTAACTGGTCCACTTGCATTTCCGTAAGTATCAACTATTTCAGATATCGCATCCAAGCATGTGGGGAGACTTCCAAATCGGACACCTTCGATATTATATAATTTATAATATTAGTATGGAAGTATGGATTACAAAAAATTCTACATCAGAGTACTATATCTACATCATTATCATAATAATTGTTATAATCATCAAAGTTTTCATCATCATTGTCATTGTCATCTTCATTCTTCACCACTATCGTCGCTGCTATTGACAATACTACAATAATATTAGGAAAATTAGAAGGTTATTGAATGAGTATTAAATTGATATGAAATATTAATAGAGTGCCTAATATTTCTGATGAAATTTCAGATTATAAATTCATATTCGATTAAAATCCAGCCGTAATCGTCAGGCGTTACTTCCGACGGATTGCAAATAATATGTGAATTGCACCGTATTATGCTGCTTAAGTATAAATTGTATCCTCTTAATATGCTGCAAAAGTTCTTGCTTAATGGGTTGACGTATCGCAGGACTAAATTATCTTTTTTAAAACTTTTTCCGAATCGTTGCAGGATTTATTATATGATTTTTCAAACTTTTTGTTGACGTCGTCTTTGGTTTTGAACAATGTTACATACATTTTACAGACGAGCTCTTCAATAACTTTAAAAACTGTGGTTGTGGTGTTGGTTTGAAAGCCTCTCGAATTTTGGCATTTTTAGGGTTCCGTACGCAAAGGGTAAAAACGGAACCCTATTACTAAGACTTCGTTGTATGTCCGTCTGTGTGTCTCCAGGCTGTAACTCAAGAACGTTAATAGCTAGAGATTTGAAATTTTCACAGATTATGTAATTCTGTTGCTGCTAAGTATAACAACACGTAAGAAAAACAAATAAAAAATAATATTTAATGAGGGCTCCCATACCACAAATGTGATTTTTTTGGCCTTTTTTGCTCTATACTAATAATGACAACAGGTAGGTACTTGAATTTTCTACAAAATCCTTAATTATATGTTTACTTAAATACTTAATAATAATATTTATATAAAATAAAAAATTAAGGGGGGCTCCCATACAAAAAACACAATTTAAGTCTAATTTTGATCTATAATGGTACGGAACCCTTCGTGCGCGAGTCCGACTCGCACTTGGCCGATTAATTAAATATTGAAGGGCTTTCTCTTCCCCTTCCCCTTATTAATGTTGCTTAAAACTGCCTGTTTTTCTTTAAAATCAGGCTTTCTATTACTTTGAAAACAGGCAGTTTTTAAAGCAACCTTAATAAATATTGTGTTTTTTACAATGACTGGCACTGTCCAATCACTAGTCATTTACCCTACTTTATTTTAAATCGAAAACTACTAAATTTAAAGTTGTATGTACGGGGAGACATAAAGACGTCACATCAACATTTTTGTGGTGGTGGAAACTCCAATATGCAGCGTGATTCTTGTTGGACACGTTGACCACAGTTTTTAAATTAGCTTTATTAAACAAATTCCAAAAAAACGAAAGTTGTATGTACGAAGAGCCGTAGTGACGTAATAGCTACATCTTTAGAGTGTCGGACACTCCAAACGCTGCGTGATTCTTGTCGGACAAGTTGACCACAGTTTTAAAATTAGCTTTATTAAACAAATTCCAAAAAATGAAAGTTGTATGTACGAAGAGCCATAGTGACGTAATAGCTACATCTTTAGGGTGTCGGACACTCCAAACGCTGCGTGATTCTTGTCGGACAAGTTGACCACAGTTTTTGAATTAAGTTCATTAAACAAATTCCAAAAAATAAAAGTTGTATGTACGAAGAGCCATGGTGACGAAATATCGACAATTCCAGGAGTCAAGCATTCGAAAACGCAGCAGCGCCGAAATTTTTCGCATTGAAAAGTTTGTGGGACTCATCGTAAACAAGGCACTCACAAAGTGGTAAATTTGTATGTATCAGAATAAAGTTAGTTCCTTGTACTGGGGACTATAATATTAAAAACTTAACAAACATTATATTGTTAATGGAATCAGGCGTTACTTTGCGGAAATCCATAGCTTAAAATTTAGTTTGTTATTATTTTTAACAATATTCCGCGAAATAAACTTCCACCTTTAAGTAAATGAGTGAGTGTACGCATAGGCATGCGTACAGCACCTCCCTCCTCCCACACTGCCTATGCGTACACTCGCATGCAAGAACTTGCAAACACCACCACCACACAAGCAATAATGTTGGCAAATCCGTGCAAGGCCCCTCACCACCATGCAGGTTGAAAACCTCGACGCGCGTTTCGCTCCAACACCGGAGCATCCTCAGGATGTGGATTCTACGAACAACGTCCGTCAAGTGCCGCCACCGGCCAAAACACCGCCTTTTATACCCTGTCGAGCCCCGCTACTACCCCCACTACCCTCACCAGTACCCCCGAACATATTAATAAGCGGTGACGTAGTCAAGCAAGTTGCCCACCCCTCTTAGGGGACAAAAGAGGGGGTAAGATTTTGTGTCAACTGATGAAGTAGAAATACTTTAAATGGCAAAACAGCGTTTGCCGGGACAGCTAGTTGATGATATTTTTACAAATTTTTCTCCATGTAAAAAAGAAATAATAAATAAGCTTAGCTCTGATCACTGGGGGCAACTAGCCTCATTTAATATACATTGCGATAGTTACCTAGAGGAAAAGCGTGTGTTTGTTCCTGTGAATACAAAACGTATTGAGTAGTTAAGAAACAACTTAAGTTCAAGTATTCAACTAATATTGGATGAGACAAATAGCTCAGATGAAGCATTTAACAAATTGTTTAAGATGATAAGAACCCAATTTAATACTGTATTTACTCCTAGAACGTACCCTAGAACGGTTAAAAAAGCCATAAAAATAATTATAATTTTACAGTAAGGGCAACTACAGGAATTGAAATAAGCAGACAAAGATTATATGAATTGTGAAAAAAATGATGAAAAATGCATGAATACTAGTGATAAATTCAAAACATATGTAAAAAACTATTCAAAGATTTTTAAAAAAGTTTGTAAAGCCGCTAAGGCTATTCACATTAGGAATAAAATTAAAAATTCGAAAAATAAAATCAAAACTACTTGGAAAGTAATAGCTGGTGAGACTGGAAACGTCACCTGTTGTAGCTCTGATTTTGAAATTTATTTTGAAAATAAAAAGATTACCAATGATCATGAGAGGTTGCGATGGTCTTCGAAAAATTTTTTGCTGACATTCCGGTCTCAACTACGAAAAATTTAAACTCCTCACCTGCAGCTGGCAGCTGCTGAAAAACTACTCAGAGACAATGTAAATGAATGTAATGTCAATTTTAGGTTAAGAGAGATTGTCCCCAAAGATATCATTGATACTTTTAAATTAATAAATATTAAAGATACTACTGATCTCTGGGGCATGTCTACTAAAATTATCAAATCAATAATTGTCATCATAGCTCCTCATCTATCAATGATTTTTAATGACTGCATTAAGAGTGGTGTTTTTCCTGACTTGATGAAGCACAGTAAGGTTGTACCTTTATTTAAAGCGGGACTTAAATCTGATCCTAAAAATAATAGGCCTATATCTATTCTACCGACTCTAAGTAAAATATTTGAAAAAATAATTTTAAATCAGTTACTATTACATTTTAACTTAAATAATTTATTGCACAAAAATCAATATGGTTTTACTAAGGGTCGATCCACAACGGATGCTGGTATAGGTCTTCTTTATAGTATATTTGAAGCATGGGAGGACTCGCAGGGTGCCCTAGGAGTTTTTTGCGACCTCTCCAAGGCTTTTGACTGTGTTGAGCATGCTGCATTAATCAGGAAATTGCACCACTATGGCATTAGTATATATTATTATATTATATTATTAATACTAATGCCATAGTGGTGCAACTTCTTGACATCTTACCTCAAAAATAGAACTCAAAGGGTTGACATTAATAGTAAAAGGTCCAATGGGACCAAAATAGAATTATGCGTCCCACAGGGATCCATTTTAGGTCCATTCCTTTTTCTCATCTACATAAACGACTTACCTTATCTTGTTAAGGATAATGATAATGAGATAGTACTCTTTGCTGATGACACTTCACTTATTTTTAAAGTGAAGCGACAACAGTCAAATTACGACGAGGTAAATAGTGCTCTCTCAAAAATAGTACATTGGTTTAACGTTAGTAACTTACTTCTAAATTCTAAGAAAACTAAATGTTTAAAATTTACTTTGCCCAATGTCAGGCAAGTTAAAACCAATATACTATTAAATGATAAGAAGATGGATTTGGTGGACACCACTGTATTCTTAGACATTACACTAGATAGTAAACTACAGTGGGGTCCTCATATTGCTAATCTTGCAGATAGGCTCAGTTCTGCAGCATACGCAGTCAGAAAAATACGGGAAATTGCTGACGAAGACACAGCAAGACTAGTTTATTTCAGTTATTTTTATAGTAGAATGTCGTATGGCATCCTCTTATGGGGAAACGCTGCCGACATTAATACGATTTTTGTGCTGCAGAAGCGAGCTATACGTTCAATTTATAAAATGTCAGCTTTTGAATCTCTGAGAGAAAAGTTTAAAGAAATTGGTATTCTAACTGTTGCTTCTCAATACATTTTGGATAATGTTTTATATGTTAGAAAGAATCTTAGTAAATTTACAACCAAAAGTGATAGTCACGGAAGAAACACTAGAAATAAGTACAAACTAGAAATACCGGTGATCAGGGTTAGTAAAGTTAGTAAATCTTTTAAAGGTCAATGTGTACGCCTTTACAATAAAATCCCAGAAAAAGTTCAAAATCTTTCCATTAATACATTTAAAAAAGTAGTCAAAGAACGTTTGTGTGCCAAAGCCTATTATAAGGTCAATGATTTCATAAACGACGGCACATCTTGGGAGTAGGATGGCTGCTTGCAAGGCTACTTCTACATTATTTTATGACTTACAATTATGTATGTATGTTGACATTGTATAATTTTAAGTTACAGCATTGTAAACTTTATTTTAAAAGATTAATTTTTTTCTCACTTTTTTTGGTAAATAAAGTGGGCCCCCTGCGAGTTTCTTACGCTGGTTCTTCTCGCCGGGTTAGTTCCCGAACCGGTGGTAGGCATCATGTAGACTTTCAGAAAATATTTGCAAAAATTTATTCTGAACTAGCGACCCGCCCCGGCGTCGCACGGGTATAAAATATATACCTAGCTACTTACTGAAAAAATGATTAAAATCGATAGCCTATGATCCTTCACGTGGTCTACTTCTTATCTGTGCCAAATAACATAAAAATTGCTCCAGTAGTTCGCGAGATAAGCCCTTTCAAATAATTTCCCTCCGTTTTTTCCACATTCTTCTATTAGGCTTAGCGTGATAAAATATAACCTATAGCCTTCCTCAATAAATGGGCTATCTAACACTGAAAGAATTTTTCAAATCGGACCAGTAGTTCCTGAGATTAGCGCGTTCAAGTTAGCCCTTTCAAATAATTTTCCCCGTTTTTTCCACATTTTCCTTTATTTCTTCGCTCCTATTAGTGTCAGCGTGATAAAATATAGCCTATAGCCTTCCTCGATAAATGGGCTATCTAACACTGAAAGAATCATCAAAATCTGTTGCGTAGTTTTAAAGATTAAAGGGAACAAAGGGACATGAGAGAAAAAAAGCGACTTTGTTTTATTATAAGTATAGATAAAAAAAATTGAGTTTTCTTTGAGTTGAGGAATAGAAGTACTGCGCTCGGACCTAGACGGCGCGCGGCGTCGCGGTGAAGTTACCTGCGTGGCGCCGTAGTTGTCGTGCTGCAGGTCGGAGAGGCGCGTAGAGGAGAGCGCGCGGGGGATGGGGCAGGCGGGCACGCCGTGCGGCGCGAGCACGCCGGGGTCGGCCACGGCCGGCGGCGGCGGCTCCTCGCCCGCGTCGCGGAAGTTGACGAAGGCGAAGGCGGCCAGCGCCACCCCGCACAGCAGCCCGTAGCCTGCGAACGTGCGCGTCGTGCCCCAGCGCGCCACCGCCATGCCGCCCAACACCGCGCCGCACCCGCGCCCCAGCCCGTGGTGCAGACCTGCCGCACGTTCATGTTAGGTTATCGAGATCGGCGAGAAAATTGATTGCAAACTTTTTATACAGGGGTGATTAGTGATTTCGCATTTTTTTTAAATCTTTGGACAAAATTTGGGAAAGCGTATTTAGCTGCCGGATGGTACATGTGCCCTGGACGGATTCTTTCGCGACACCGGTTTCGGGTCGCGTTTACATTACGAAAGTAGTTTCGTGACATTATTAAAAAAAAAGACGGGTTGCACTCCGGGAGTGCCGGCAGAAGTGAAAACTTGATTATTAACGTTGTGCATTTTTTTAACCCATTTTTTATGAAAATCGATTATTAAAAAATCGTTTTTTTTTTCAATTAATCGAAACCCTTACAATCGATTAAATTTTTAACCCATTTTTTATGAAAATCGATTTCTAAAAATCGATTTTTTTTAATTAATCGAACAATTCGAGTTCGAGTTCAAGTTTTCGAGTTCGAGTTTTCGAGTTTTCGAGTTTTCGAGTTTTCGAGTTTTCGAGTTTTCGAGTTTTCGAGTTTTCGAGTTTTCGAGTTTTCGAGTTTTCGAGTTTTCGAGTTTTCGAGTTCGAGTTCGAGTTCGAGTTCGACACAAAACACTACTCTCCAACCGTCTTACGGTTTTTCTATGGTTTTTCGATCAACACGAAAATCTGACGCGAGTTTCACAGTTTTTACCCATCCCACAAAAGTGCTCAACGCCGCTAAAGAAGTTTTCACTTCAAAAAAAATATGCGCGTGGTACAAAATTAAACGAGTGCAGCGAAAGTGCATCATGAAACTGTTTTAGATGTCTTTATACCTATCATAAAATTATTTCAAGACACTAGTTTTGCAATGTCAATTCGGCTTTACCTGACATCGGGTGACACTCACCTTGCAGTACTCCCTGCGCGGAGGAGCGCAGGTTGGGCGGCGCGCCGTGGGCGATGTAGGAGCAGCAGGCGGCCCACACGGCGGCGTGCGTCACGCCCTGCACGAACTCGAACGGCAGCACCCACCACGGCCGCGTCAGCCACGAGATGTACAGGAACCGCACCACGTTGCCCGCCAGGCCCAGGCACAGCACCTGCCCCACAAAGGCGGAAACCACAACTCGGCAGTTTGCACATGTGTGACGTCACAGTTGTACAGTCTGCGCGCTTGTGACGTCCATGTGACGTCCGGGTTGTGCTATTTTGCCTGGTTTTGCTTATGATAAACTGATTGCTAAATGCAATTTATTGTATGCGTTTAAAACTTTAAAACGATAATAATAAATCGCAATTGTAATGAAATAATTAAGTAATAAAAAAAATCGGTTGTCTGTAAAGTCGGTTTACTGACGATAGTTGAACGTGACAACTACCTTTGTTGAGATTTGTAAACTTCATAATATTTTATAAGTAAATTTAGTTCCGCGATTTGATAACAGATGTCGCTGTTAGGCCTCTAGATCGCGCTATCGCTTACCCGACAACATTTGGTATATGTAATTCAATGGAACACTGAAATTTGGAATGGAACACTGGAATTTTTGCTGACACTCACTGATTGTTTTGTTTATTATTACGCCAGAGGGATTTGCGTCCCAGGGTAACCCTACAGAACGGATTGGACCAGTATTAGGCGTATGACGTCTTTACAGCCTAGTATCCACTTGAGCATGCTCGGGCGAATGAGCCGCTCATTCGTGAGAGTTCGAGCGTGCTCAGGCGTCTCCACTTGAGGGGCTCGGCCAAATGAGCGGGCTCATTTGGCCGAGCCGCTCAAGTGGATACTAGGCTTTATATTGGAACGCCTTCAGAGCGATCAGCGAGGTAACGCCGCATATTGCGTCATGTTTTTTCGTGCGCGCAGCCCATATCGAATTATAAGACGTTGTCACGTCAAAAAAGTCAAAATTATAAAATATATCATCGTACCTTGACGTGACCCATCTGCGTGATGAGCTTAAAGCTGAAGAAGTAGGCGAAGATCTCGGAGATGTGGTTGATGACCGACGCCACGCCGAACAGCGTCGGCGACCCGCCGATGTCCTGCGACCGACACCACCAGCAGTTTACGTAACGTTTACGTTTACGTTTACCGTGGGGTAAATAATACGTTTACTTTTACGTTCATGAACCGATTTAAAATGTTTTTTTTTTGGCAGACATTCAAAAGGTTCCATGATAGAGAAATTCTGTTTGAAGTCTTTTTGTTTAAATTACACCGATTAGTCCTAGTGTAGGTCCTAGTACTCTAAACATTTATTTAACATATTTTTATAATATGCTTCCAACGGAACCATAAAGAGAATATTAAATTCTTCGAACGGAACCCTCGAGGGGCGTGAATATAAAATGGCGTCGCACCTGCAGATGCCAGAAGAGGAAGGTGAATATGAGGCCGATGCCGAAGCCCATCCACCACGCCACCAGCAGGAACGACGCCGCCTTCACGTTCTGGAACTGCCGCAGCACCGTCACCCACTCCGGCATCTCGCGTGTCGTCTGCGCGAACACCTGACGCACACGACACACCAGTGATACCACACGCACATCAACACCACCAACAAATATACTCAAAAACATCAATTAATAAGGCCGGTATAAATAGTCAGTACTCAAGATGCATCTCGGTCTCAAGACATGGTTGCTCTGTGATTGTTTGGCTGTCAAAATTTGGACCAATCATAGAGCCGAACCGCGTCTTGAGACTGAGATACATATTGAGTACTGACTATTTATACCGGCCTAACTACTTAGTTTGTCTACCCTTGTTAATTTTGTATTCAAATTCTTTCAAATTCTTTCTTTATATATTTTACTAGTTGACGCCCGCAACTCCGTTGCGCCAAAATTCGTTTATCGCGCGGGAACCGTACATTTTTCCGGGACAAAAAGTATCCTATGTCCTTTCCCGGGACTAAAAGTATCTCCATGCCAAATTTCAGGAAAATCGGTTCAGTGGTTCAGGTGTGAAGAGGTAACAGACAGACAGACAGACACACTTTCGCATTTATAATATTAGTATGGATTGTGTTTTGTGTGCATTGAAAATATTTTTTTCTTTCCTTCTTTCTTCTTTCTTATGATAGGGAAGATGCATATTATAAAGACTCGACGGGTGAAAGCAGAAGTGGCGTAACTCGAAAAACCCAACTTTACAGGAGAGCCAAAAAACTTTTTTTAAAATTCATAACTTCTATATTTATTAGCCCGGCCGCACATTGTCCGAAATTTCTGATACGAAACATTTGAACTGCCAGAGTACTCTGGTGTTTCGTCCCAAGGTTTTTGGGCCCAGTGGGCCCAATGACCAGATAATATTATGAATTTTTAACATTTTTTCATCTGGCGATTGCTACCAAGTAATTATTTTTTATGACTTTTGGGCTTATGTCTGTAGGGCTAGCAAATAAGTTGTAGATTTGAATAAAAAACAAAATAATTATTTTGTATGAAAACATTTATTACACACTGAATGAATAAATGATATTTAAAGAAAAATAATTCAATGGACATCTATATCTATATATCTATACTTATAAAATTACATGTCCTGACTGACTGACTGACTGACTGACTGACTGACTGATTCATCATCGCTGAGCAAAAACTGTTAAAGTTACAGCCACGAAATTTGGTGAGTAGGATTATTTTATTAAATAGACACCCACTAAGGAAGGAATTTCGAAAATTTTACCCCCAAGGGGGTGAAATTGGGGTTGAAAGTTTGAATGAGAGTCGGTCATTTCTTGAGTTAGAAACATGAAACATTATTTTTGGTTTACTGATTAAAAATGAATGGATACGTATTTCAGTGTTTTTGGAAATTCTACCCCCAAGGGGGTGAAATAGGGGTTGAAAGTTTCAATGAAAGTCCGTTATTTCTTGAGTTAGAAACATGAAATTTTATGTTTGGGCTACTGATTAAAAATAATTCGATACGTATTTAAGCATTTTTGGAAATTCTACCCCCAAGGGGGTGAAATAGGGGTTGAAAGTTTAAATGAAAGTCCATCATTTCTTAAGTTAGAAACATGAAAGTTTATTTTTGGACTGCTGATTAAAAATGAATGGATAGGTATTTAAGCGTTTTTGGAAATTCTACCCCCAAGGGGGTGAAATTGGGGTTGAAAGTTTGAATGAGAGTCCGTCATTTCTTGAGTTAGAAACATGAAAGTTTATTGACGTTTGCGTTTGACGTTTGCTTTAATAGGGTCCCGTTTTAACTCTTTGTATAAGGAACCACAAAAAGGGGGAAACTATCCATCTTTGTTATTATACTATGTTAACGCGTACGAAGTCGCGGGCAACAGCTAGTATTATATAAAACTCAAAGGTGACTGACTGACATTGTGATCTATCAACGCACAGCCCAAACCACTGGACCGATCGGGCTGAAATTTGGCATGCAGGTAGATGTTATGATGTGGCATCCGCTAAGAAAGGATTTTGATCAATTCTACCTCCAAGGGGTTAAAATAGGGGATGAAAGGCGGGCAAAAGCTCGTGTATAATAAATTAAAATCTCTTAGGACACAAATAAAAACAAAAGAATTTATTTTCTAAATAATCTATATACATATAAAACTCAAAGGTGACTGACTGACTGTTGATCTATCAACGCACAGCCCAAACCACTGGATGGATCGGGCTGAAATTTGGCATGCAGGTAGATGTTATGACGTAGGCATCCGCTAAGAAAGGATTTTGATCAATTCTACCCCCAAGGGGTTAAAATAGGGGATGCAAGTTTGTATATAATAATACTTCTTAACGCGAGCGAAGCCGCGGGCAAAAGCTCGTCTAATTATATTATTATTGTATAGTTGTGTCAGTTTAAAATTTATTTATTATTATTATTTTTATATAAAGCTTATATATTTCTTAAATTGGCATATTATATATATAATTCTTTGTAAGATAACGACTAATTAATTAATTAATTTTATATGAGTAAGTTTCATTCAATTGCGCGCCATTGTTATGGCAGAATGTTAGAACTATAAAGGTGGGTTTAAACCAAAAGAACATAGAGCAAGAACTGCACAAGAACATTATTTCGTATTCGTTTAGTGTAAACTATAATTCGTTACAACATACTTTAGATCGTTTACACCAATCGAACCAACAAGAACATCAAGAATAAGAATTTTTGCTCTATAGATGAGAATCATTTAGATCAAACGAGCGAATGCTCATTGCTCATTCGTCAACGATAAGTAGTAGGGTTCACACTACACTATGTCTGACTGTGATAGCGATATTGTAGATTTCAAGTGCTGCATTTATTGTTATAATTATAACGCAATTAATGAGAAATAATTATATAAAGAATAAAAATAAAGAAAGAGTGGTTGGTGGGGAACAAATTTAATACAAAGAAGAAGACTCGATAATTTATAAAACCGCCAAAAATTAAAAATTTTCAAGAACACTAGAATCCCTTTGAAGTGACCGCCTCGAAGAGCGAGCACGTCCGAACACGAAAGAACGCTCTAGGCAACTGCTCGAGCGCTCTTTCGTCGGTTACACCAAACGAGCGAGCATTCTTGGAGCATTCTACCTATTTACCGCCGAACACGTGGCGAACACACTAGAACAACGAAAGAATGCTCGTTGTTTGTTTACATCAAAAGAGCTTAACTAGAATGAGCATTCGCTCGTTTAGTCTAAACGGAGCTTAAGTAGTTAATAAGACCTTTATATCAACAACATGAATTTGAAAATGAAAAATATTTTGTATGACGTACTATAGCAACTTTATGCCGATAGGCGCGAGCAGCTATAACCCGGCCGAATTTTATTTATGATTTGAATAAAAGAAAAATTTCCCAAGTCTATCGTACTACTAAGATACATTCATTTTACTGTGGGAATTAAAATTTCACGCAGTACCTATATAGCAGGTATTTTCGTTAAACTTGATTCGACGCAGTATGTTTAGGTATTAATATTAATAATAATATAAGTTTTAAGGTGATAGTGTTAGATATGTTTTAACCTATCAACCCCCATAAGGACACCGGCGACCGCGACAACAATAGAATAACAATAGATTTCCAAGAATCCACGATCGAAGGATTAAATGTACAAAACAATATTATGGTTATAAATGATTATTTTTGTGCCAACCCTACTTCAAAATTTCTTGCCAGAAAACAATGGATCATAAAAATGGGACCAATCGCCAGATGAAAAAATGTTAAAAATCATATCTGGTCATTGGGCCCACTGGGCCTAAAAACCTTGGGACGAAACAACAGAGACCAGAGTACTCATCCGATCGACGTCATCTGACAAATAATGTCAGACGCCCGCCGTTCCGCACTCTGCTCATATATTTTGTATCTGACGTCCGGCCCGGATGAGTTGTCAGATGCCGTCTATCGGATATCAGAAATTTTTAATTGCTTTCCGGCGGGCGTCCGAAATTTTACGTCAGATGACGTCGATTGGTAGCAGTTCAAATGTTTCTGATCAGAAAACCGGATCGCGCTCTCTCTTACATTTTGTACTGAGCCGAGTGAGCTCGAACTCGCCGGAAGGAAATTTCGGATAGGGTGCGGTGTGGCGGTCTGGCCGACGTTCAAATGTTTCGTATCAGAAATTTCGGACAATGTGCGGCCAGGCCTAAGGTAGAACCTTAAAAATTGGAACGTATGTAAATTAATCTAAGACCCATACTATGAGTTTGTTAAAATTTTTCTAAAGTTGATATTTCATTGATTTTTAACAAGTTACGATAAAAAATATTTCTGTTTTATGCAACAGAAATGTTGTATCTTTGAGAGGAAATGTATAGATAACTTAAAAAAGCATAGTTTTTTGAGCGACGGATCTGTCGTATCTCAAATATAACACACACACACACTACACATTTCATTTCGCCGTATCTTGTTTACTTAATTAAATTGCATTACAACTTTTGGTTCAAGTGCAAAATCGGCGACAGACGTTGTGAAAATGAAATGCTGTATCTTAAACTAAATGAATTGTTTGTTTTAAAAGAATGTCATTATAACAAATTAAAAGAAATAATACGACTATTTAGTGTTATTTGTTTATAACATAAGAAAATAAAGGAATGGAAATTTGTTTTATTAATCAACATTAAAATATAAAATTATTATAATAAAATGAAAATTAATGTAATAAAACATTTATTTATCTTGTTTTTTCTACTTTGTAAAGGTTTAAGCCCTAATATTTTATTCATGCTCATGAATTTAAAGTTATTCTTTTTCTTTTTTTACATATGGGGGCAAACGAGCACACGGGTCACCTGATTGAAAGTAACTACCGTTGCCCATGGACACTAAAGGACATGAGAAGGGCTGCTGGTGCGTTGCCGGCCTTACCCGGTACTAATACGCTATCTTTTTGAAGGTTTGCAGGTCGTATAGGTCTGAAAATACTGCTGGTGACAGTTCATTCCACAATTTTACAGTGCGCGGCAGAAAGTTACGTGAAAAACGTACTGTGGGAGACTGCCACTCATCAAGGTGATGAGGATGGTATATTTTTCGCGTGGAACGGTGGCGAAAAATTGCAGGAGGTATGATTCCGAACAATCCCTCAGGGCACTCCCCGTGAGACATCATGAAGCCGATAGAGGATGCAGAGTGAAGCTACATCTCGGCGTATTTCCAAGGAGTCCAGCCTGTTTGAAACACTATGGCAGTCAACAATGCGAGCGGCCCTTCATTGTATACGATCCAAAGGGAGTAGTTGGTATTTGGCGACCCTGCCCAGAGATGGGAAGAGTACTCCATATGAGGCCGAACCTGCGCCTTGCAGAGTTATAGTCGTTGGTCCGGACTGAAATACTGTCTCGCTCTGTTAAGGACACCAAGCTTTTTCGAGGCTAACTTGGCCTCACCCTCTAGATGACATCGGAACTGGACTTCGCTCGATATGTTTACGCCAAGTATTTCAATGCTGGGGGAGAATGTTAAAGGGGTGCCCTGAAAACGAGGAGAATATGAACGAATATGACCATTGGTGACTTTTTAGTGGTGAACACGCAGACTTGTGTATTGGCGGGGTTGAATTGGAATAAGTAACGTCTACCCCATTCAGAGACTTTCTCCTGTGAATTCTCTATTTTAGACACAAGTTCGTTTCGACTCTATATCTAGAAAAATATTGGGGGATCCGGTACATAGGGCAGCGCCTGTACTATAATCCGCATAGCAATAAATGCCGTTGGTCTGTAACATGTCATTGATCTGCTAAGAAATTTGTGACCCATTTGAAGCTTTGATAATCGCTTTTTGCCAAACCCGATCAAAGGCCTTTGCAATGTCCAAACTAACAGCTAGTGCCTCTCCCTTCGACTCAATCGCCTGAGCCCAACGACGAGTTAGGTACGCCAAGAGATCACCAGCCGAGCGACTCTTTCGGAACCCGTACTGTTTGTCCCTGGCCGCCCAAGTATCGAAAGAGCTGGGTATTGATAATGGATTCCATAATTTTCGAGAAGACGGAGGTTATAGCGATTGGTCTGTAGCTGGAAGGATTTGAGCGGTCACCTATTTACACCAAGGCTGTCTTCCAAGAAGCCGGGACAATGCCAGAAGAGTAGGAGAACCGAATAAGACGCGTTAAGACCGGAGCCAACTCTGGAGCACACTTTTTCAACACAATAGGAGGGATTCCGTCAGGCCAACTCTGCTTTTGGATATCAAGGGAACGCAGAACTGAGCGCTGATGAAACTCCGACATGATGCTCGTGCATCGTGGTATGGTCGGCGTTTTCTATCCCCCGTTATCTAGGGTCGAGCTTGACGCAAAGAGCTTGCCCAGAAGATCGGTTTTGTATTTTGCATCGTGGGCCAGCGATCCATTTTCTACTTGTAGGGATGGTAGGGATGGCTTGCAGAAATTGCCTTCAATAGCTTTGGCCAGAGACCATGTACGGGTTCCCGGAGGGAGTCTCGAGTCTCTCACAGACAGAGACATCTCTCTCTCTTGAAGGACCTAGAGGCAAGGTTGTACTCCATTTTATATTATGTGTGTGTCCACGCATAGACGCGAAGGAGCTTAATATTTATTAACAACAACAATTATAGCTCAACAATATTTTTTATTGAACCATCAACAAAAAAAAGTTATATTAGCAAATTTACATTTTATACCATGCACTAATAAAGTCGTATTATATAAAAAAAATAAGTTGATATTGTTAACAGAAATATACGGGCTTTTATCTTTACAAACATGTAAAATCAACAAAATATGTATACAAGAATAAGTGTGTAGATGTCCAGAGCAATGCTCAGGGGAAAAAAATATACGTAGACACATACATGCAACATTTCACTATACGTCTTTAAGCTTCATTTAAGAATAAGCGTGTTCAGTTCCATTCAGAATAAACGTGCATTGATACACAAACACGTTTTCTCAAATCGACGCTAACAATCAACTAAAAGGCGTTAAGAACGGCGTATTTGGTGCGCCGGCGAAGGTATCATACAGGGGCGGGAGGGAGATGAAATGGCGTTACTTATCTCTGTACTCATTACTTAAGTATATTCATTGGTTGTAAGTATAGGTTTAAGAATAAAATTATGTGTTTGAAATGTTATAACTTTCTCATACCTATAAAATTAGTATGAAATAAATTGTCGGATCTTTGTGAATGTTGTATTTTAGGCGACAAAAATGTCGTAACTCATTCAAATCAAACTAGAGAGTTAAAAACCTGTGTCGTATCTTTTTCTAATTTCTCACGCATTGCCGTATCTATCTTTTATCCAAAAATTGCAGTTTTTCGTCTAGTTACGACAAATTTTTTTAAGGTCTGTGCTAAAAGGTGGTAAAAATCCATGGTCGTATCTTTACTAGAATTTATCGTAGAAAGACGAGATATAGACCATTCGAAGCAGAATTTTTTTTTATACAACAATCAATTAAAAAGTGATTTTGGCCAAAATTCAAGTTACGCCACTTCCGCTTTCACCCGTCAAAGTATTATCTCATTACTTTGCTAGTAAATTAATTTAATTTCAGCCATCATACAAAATCTTCCCCCTATTAGATCATTATTTTACTGAGTATTACCGATATAATTCGAGCTAATGAATGTTAAATTACGGTCGTGTTCGTGGCCAGTGCGGTACCTTGGCGTGCTCGAGCGCGGGCTTGGGCGGCGGCGGCGCGCCGGTGTCGAGGCCCGGCAGCTGCAGCTGCTCGGCGAGCTGCTGCTGCAGGCGCTCCTCCTGCGTGGGCTCCGCCGGCGCCGCCACCACCGCCACCTCCTCCCCCACCTCCTCGTACTTGAACTTGATCTGCGTGGCGGTGATGAGCGCGGCGCCCATGAGCACGGAGAAGGTGGCGAAGCAGATGGTGTAGTTCTTCTCGTAGCGCTGCGGGCCGCCGCACGGGTGCGTGCTGAACGCCGTGCTGTGGTCCAGCGCGATGCCCACGAAGAACATCGCCAGCCCCCAGCCCAGCGACCCGAACATGCGCTGGTGCCCGTACCTGCCCCACGACCAGAGATCACTATACTGTATGCCGCTACATCCGCTGGCGTCGACGACCAACATTCGAGGATGGTTTACTGTGCTCTATTTCTGAGGTGAACTTTACACTTAGTTATCTATTTGTATCTTAGGAGCAAAGTTGCCTGTGACCTGCCTATTTTAGCAGTAAATCCACTATCGTGTCCTCAATAAAATAAAACAGAAATCTACAGTTTTTTTTCAATTACTTATTGAAAATAAATAACTGGTCTCTGGTATATAAGTAATCAAAGACTTCAATACTTATGTTACTCTTTATTACTTATTCCATGTTACGTACAAAATGCTCTTAATATTCCATAATCATGCATTTAAGACTTTTGTGTTTCTTGAAGATTGATTTTAGCCTGCCATCTTTTCCATACGTCCACGGCATCTGCCTTCATTTTTCCCGACCGGATGTATCCTATACAATAGTATCACTAGAATCAATCTCCCGGAAATCAAAACATCTACCATTGCCCAATGTAAGGCAAACGGAAACCAATGTGCTTTTAAATGGTGATGTTATGGAGCTAGTGGATACAGCTGTATTTTTAGGTATTACACTAGACTCCAAGCTTCAGTGGGGCCCTCACATTGCTGGGTTGGCCGACAGACTCAGTTCAGCAGCATATGCAGTAAGTAAGATTAGACAATTTTCAGATGAAACAACAGCACGCCTAGTGTATTTTAGTTACTTTCATAGTATTATGTCCTACGGCATTTTGCTGTGGGGCAATGCTGCAGATATAAATACAATTTTTGTGCTGCAGAAGCGAGCTGTTCGGGCAATCTACAAGCTGGCCCGTAATACTTCACTTAGAGAAAAATTTAAGGAAACTGGAATCCTAACTGTTGCTTTTCAATATGTCCTATCAAATGTATTATATGTTAAAAAGAATATATCGTCACTGGAAAGGAAAAGTCGCTGAAGCGCCATTTTGCTCATATAGAGTTATTCATATATTTGGAATCAGCAGATTTTTCTGCGTCGAATGATCTGGGTTTCAAAGCAATCAGAGTAATTTTGTGGTCAGTTAGCAAAATGAAAATTGGTATTATTTTATAAATCTTTTCGATGAACGACGCTCAAAACGGTCTTTTTTACACCTATGTTGCTTATTTTTCCATTACTTATTTGGAGCATGAATAACACTTTAGCGATTATTCCGTTAGCTCGTATTGTTTACTATGGCGCATCAGCAATTTTTGCTTTCTCTAAAAAGTTAAGCTATGGCGGTTAAGCGAAAAGGTCCTCTAGTCATTTCAATAAAGATATTGTTAAGTCAAAAGTGTCTACTGATAAGAGGAAAATGCTGCGTTTTAATCATTTTTACCTACATTTTTTTAATAGTTTCTGTGATGTCAGATATTTTAATCGAATAAAGATTGTTTAATCAAAGTGACAATAGCGAAAATAATGCTAAATTCAAGACTTTATAAATGGACTTCAGACATTGATTACTGTATCACCCAAGTAACAAAGTTCTCCTATATTGCACAGTTTATAGGCTTGCAGCACTTGTAACTCTTTCTTAATGGTTCCAGGTTTTACTACTAAGCTTATAACAGGTTACACGGAGTTTGTTTGGGTTTGTAGTAGATCTGTTCTAGAACGATATTATAGGCGCAGTAAAGGCTAAGATGGCCTATACAAGTGTTTCACCGGTGTAAATATAGGTACTTGAGAAGACTTGCTCCAGTTTTATAGTACAGTAGTAATTATAAATCCGCTATAAGGTCATACGCCAGTAATAGTAATTAATAGAACGAAATGCACTTATTAGTACCATTTGACCTTGTTACTTGATGTGCCAATTATAAGTGAATTACTTAGTTCTACAGTAGTTGGTATTATTGCGGGCTCTCGAGTGTTGTTATAGTCTTAATCACTATATAAAGGTTTCTTGAAAACTATTTATTAGTGTCCAAAGTATTCTCCGTGATGTCCATCTGAGCTTTTAAAAATTTATCGCACCTTCCATTCAGGCCATTTTGAATGCTGTTAGGACTACATAATATTATTTTTAAGCACATCTTAGTAAATACGCCGTGGTCAATGGGCGAACAAAAATTGAGATGTAAAACACAATATACTTCAACGGAAATAATTGCGCGTTTGCCGTTCAAAAAATTTATCGCACCTTCAAGGCCATTTTGAATGCTGTTAGGAATAATATTATTTTTAAGCACAACTTAGTAAATACGCCGTGTTCAATGGGCGAACATAAATTGAGATGTAAAACACAATATACTTCAACGGAAATACTTGCGCGTTTGCCGTTCAAACATGTATGCACGTACACGTGCGAAATACTTACTTGTTAATACATTTCATTTAATATAGATTAACTTACCTTTCATTTATTTTTTATTTTTTTCATCAACCTCACAATACAATTCACAAATGATTAAAGTAAGTAGCTAGTGATAGAAGCGTGGAGTACGTAACAGGCCTGCCTGGTTCTATTAAATGCTCATAGTGAATTTCACGGGAGCAAATAGCTCTGCGTAGTCAAACAATAAGTGTATTATTGGTCTAAGTAGTGCTAGGCAATTCTACTATGAGTGTATTATTAGCAAAAGTGCATGCTTTTGCTAAACGCATGTATAAAATGGGCCCTTTTCCGTGGTTATAAACGTTTACTAGCCTGTTATAGTCCTGGCTCATGAACAACATGATTCTTAAGACTTTATTTCTGTGTTAACTAACTACGTCTTATCGTTTTCATACATTTGAAGGCATCTCTCATATTAACAAAAAAAGTATCAGAAAGTAAATTTCAGCTTAAAGAAAACAAGGAATCATCGAAACCTCATTTCAAATTAAGCAATTCCTACAAAAAGTTAAGGAAATACTGATTCTTAGTTGATAGTAGTAGTTGATTTAATTATTATAATAGCTCATCTGTCAAGCGCCAAAAATGGGCGCCTTACCCTAAAACTATTCAAAAGTTCTTCTTCTACTTTGCAGACCACCGATTTAGTATTTTGTTTCAAACATAAAACTATGTGTATTTGCGAGTAAAAACTTATTTATTAAAAATTCTAATTATATAAAAATTATATATAGCTTTCATGGTAATTTCTTTATATAATTTGATCAGTTTAATGAGAGTAATTGGAAATTGAAAAATTTTCGAAAAACGAACTGTCAAACCTGACAGTTCGTGACAGATGAAAGGATAATATAACCGAAATATTTTAATCTAAACTGTAGTACTGTCTTTTTAAATTAACACCTAATTGTATTATTGTAGTCTGCAGTAGGTTGCTACAAATATAGGTACTATTTTTTTTCATTAATTAGAGAAGGATAGGTACGTAACATTAAATGAATATTCTGTCCATACTTTCATACTTACTATACTTACTTAATTTATTACTTACTAAGTTACTAATATTATAAATGCAAAAATGTGTCTGTCTGTCTGTTACCTCTTCACGCTTAAACCGCTGAACCGATTTTGATAAAATTTGGCATGGAGATACCTTGAGTCCCGGGAAAGGAGTTGTGGGGGTCCTCTAGTATATACCAATAACATAAAAAATAGAGGAAACCTTTGTATTTTTGTGTCTGTATTTTTGTAACGAATAAACTCAATAACTACAAAACCGACTTTAAAGTTACATATTTCACCATTATATTGCTACATTATCCCTGAGTAACAAAGACTACTTTTTACCGCCAGAAAATAGCTTTTCCTAAGGGAAAATTTATTTTTTCCGGGTGACGCAGCGACAGAAGGTTAGTTTTTAATAAATAACTTAAAAATGTTTAACTAAATATCTTAATATGAGTATATATGTAATATGATAGATAAAAAATGTATATATTTTTATTAACTAAGTATAAAGGTTTTCTAAACTATTACAGCTGGAGCCTTCTCGCAAGCTTTGTTTCAGAAGGTTCCACTCTTAGAATGATAACAAAGACAAACCTTAGGTAAAATTATAAATAAACATGTTTTACAACATTTTTATTTCATTTGATTTGATTGAATTATGCAGTCAACTATTCTTCTCTTTTTTCTCTTCTATTCTCAAAAATTTCTTTGACTAAAAAAGTATGACTTAATAAATTATAAGGTATAACCACGTTTTTTACTTTCTGAAAAAATTGTTACCAAAGGACAGAGTCATGTACCAAAAGAAAATACTATAGCTGCCTATGAAGAGTCAATTGACGAGATTTGTGGTTATGCTAAAATATTGTCACCGGAAACATCTGCGAATCAATCATCTACCCCTTCAAAACCATCGTCACCTAAGCATAATATTACGAAAATCACTGTTAACGAATCAGTGATGACGACAAGACTAAAACAGGAAATTGTACGTCAAAAATTTCATTTGTTTTCAGGTCGCTAAGAAAAGAAACAGTTGTTTAATATCACAAATTCATTACTAAATATACAATCTAAAATAAAATATACAAATATATACGGTTATTTAACTGAATTGCTTGTACTTTAGTATTCGATTACTACATTTTAAAATATCTTAAACACTTTAGCTAATTTCACCAGGTCATGTTGGTTCATTTTGGACGTTAAGAATAAAATACCAGCTGATAAGAGACAATAATGGGTGGTAAGCAAAAATCACTGTTAAGAAATATATAAAGTGATGGTAGTTCAGCAAAATTGAACTTTTCTTTTTTGGAGGTTAGCGACTTTTCCGGGCTCTAAATTTTTAAAGTTCGTACTGATATTCGCTGAAGCGCCACTTATCTTCTAAGCTAATGCGATATTAGATTGGGTATTAGCTTCAAAAAATGATAAAAAAATCATCCATACAATAGGTTTTGGAATTTCCAAAATCGGTTAAAGGGTTGCAAAGATATGAATTTTTTTCCAAAAATTAAAACTTTAAAACGCTCTCTCCTAAAGTTGCCTATATGGAGGTTAGCGACTTTTCCATTCCAGTGACGATATATGAATTCTAGAAAAAATGTGATACCCATGGGAGAAATACTCGTAATAAACATAAGCTTGACATTCCGGTGACTAGACTTACTAAAGTCAAAAACTCTTTTAAAGGTCAATGTATACGCCTTTATAATAAGATCCCAGAAAACGTTTTAAAATCTCTCAATTAATAAATTCAAAAAGTTGTTAAAGTACGTTTGTGTACAAAAGCGTACTATAAAGTTACTGATTTCATGAATGATAGTACACCATGGGAATAAGGTCGCCCCCTGAAGAGCTGTTTCTGTATAATATACAGTATGGTACACTCGTTGTATTTTATTTAGTCATAATGACACTGTAATTTTATATACTTTTTGTAATTTTCCATCTTTTAGTAAAAGATGGCCCCGTGCGAGTTTCTTACGCCGGTTCTTCTCGACGGGGTAGTTCCCGAACCGGTGAACGTTCGAGAATATTTGAAAAAAAATATTTTTTTTATACCGACGTTCAGAGAATATTTGAAAAAATTTATTCTGAATAAAAAATTTTGAGTTTGAGTTTGAATTATATTTTACATTTTGTAATCACGAAATATTTATTGATACCGAGTTAATTAAATAATATTAGTAAGGTTTAACGTAAATTATTATATAAACTAAACATAAAGCTTACAGGTAGTATAAAATAAGACATAATATTTAACTACAGTTTATACGGTTTTTTCAATAATTAGCCGCCGTTTATTTCTGAGCGGTGTTGCCAAACACCGCTCAGGGGAAACTCGACAGGCTAAAAAGTAGCCGATGGCCGATGCGGTAGCGAAACTAACCTGTCCGCGTCCTCCCCCAGCAGCGTGATGACGGCGGAGTCGGCGAGCGTGATGGCGGGCGCGCTGAAGAACTCGCCGATGACCACCAGCAGCAGCAGCAGGAAGAACGTCTTCTGGATGTCGGGCGTCGTGTACACGATGAACGAGTGCAGCGGCGTCACCCAGTCCGAGTTGGCGTCGGCGTCGTAGTTAAGCGCGTCGGAGACCGGCAGCGGCGAGCCGGCGCGCGCCACCGGCACGCGGAACGAGCGCGTCGCGCCCGGCAGCGTCTCCTCGTCGTAGCGCGGCGACTCGAGCCGGTACGACGTGCCGTTCACCGGCACCACGCACGACACCGCCGTCGGCTGCACCCAGCTCAGCGGCAGCGTGAACACGATCCACGCGCCCAGCGACGCCAGCAGCAGCGGCCGCCCCTTGCGCCAGCGGTCCGCCAGCCCGCCCCAGAACGGCGCCGACAGGAACTCCACGAACGGCCGCGTGCCAATCAGCAGCCCGCACTGGCCGGCGTTCATGCCCATCTGCTTGAAGTACACGCCCATCAGCGGGAACAGCGAGCCGAACGCCGAGTAGAAGAAGAAGTAGAAGGTCTTGACGGTGAGCAGCTCCGGGTCCACCGTGCCCGGCCCGCACACCAGCTCCAGCACGTCGCTGCGCCCGCGCACCTTGTGCGTCGCCTCCTTCGGCTCCGGGTACCTGCGCACGTCATGCACTGTGAGTTGCCACGCGACACGCGCCGGCCGCCGCTCGCTAGATGGACTCTTACCGATTAAGGTGATGCCGCGTTAAAGTAAAAAATCATTTTGGATCGCTTTTAGTTTTAGATCGCTTGTTTTGAAAATAAAAGGAAATATGAAATGGAACAGCAAGAAACGGAAAGGGCGTAAGCGACGAAATTGTTTTTGTCGCGTAATTTAAAAACCATAAATATATTTCATATTATAAGCTATGGGCAAATTATAGTCTACTAGATGACGCCCGCAACTCCGTTGCGCCAAAATTCGTTTATCGCGCGGGAACCGTACATTTTTTCGGGATAAAAAGTATCCTATGTCCTTTCCCAGGACTCAAAGTATATCCATACCAAATTTCAGCCAAATCGGTTCAGCGGTTTGGGCGTGAAGAGGTAACAGACAGACAGACAGACAGACAGACAGACACACTTTTGCATTTATAATATTCGTATGGATGCTTGAACTAATCTATGTACAAATTTTGGAAGCTTAAATCACTCTCCTCTGTTGTCTAAATTAGAATCCCTGTTTTATAGAGGTCTTTCAGATTAATTATTCTGTGTTATAAAAGTTGACCAATCGTGTTATGCTATGGGCAATAATTTCAAAGATAAAGACATGATGAATACTGACAATGAACTTTAATTTCTTAGCTTTAGTCATTGTTGAGAAAAATCGATAGGTATCGCTGCAGCCAAATTATCAAGGCGTCACCTTAAATCTAAGGCTATGTTCACAACATAATCCGCGCGCGTTCAGAATGGGATCGGATTGACAGTTTCGTTTGCTAATGAAGTAGCTTTAGCAAAAATATTCGGAACATTAATTTATAGGTTTATACATAACAATAATAAAATACGTAATCGACCGATTCTGTAAATTAACGATATTAGTGTGTTTTTGGTCAACCCTGTGGCAGCTTTCAGCTTACTATTTTTGTATTTTTAAGCAAACCCAAAACTACATGAAAAAGATTTCTTGGTTTTCCTTACCCATTTATGACCCATATCCAAGTGTGTCACTATTTAAATCTATGATTGTGTCATTATTTTTAATGCGTTAGAACCAAGTTAGAACACTAACTTCGTTCTTCTAGGAAATATTTATCAATTTCCAGAATTATTTGGCGTGAATCGTGATTGACCATTACTATAATATTTTTAATATCACATATTACTTAATATTATCACAAAAAAATTTAAACAAAACTTGAAAGAAATGTACGCGAACAAAAACGTCATTTTGTTTGCCGACCCCGGCTGGCCAGCTGTCCGCTCGTCAACGCAAAGTATAATAATATGAACTCAGGAGATCGACTCGCGCATAGTCATTAGTTAGTCAATAAACGCGTTACGCGAGTATTATTAGAAGTCTGCAGAAAGTTGTTATATTGACTAGTTCATCTCGCCAAAGTTTCTGAAACGAACTGATAACATTTTTTCAGGATGAAATCTAGCCTACACCCTACGAATTTAATTTGGTATGAAATACCTTTTTTGCCTGAAAACATCTATTCTGTGGATCTATAAGTATATAGTACTGACAAACTACCTTGGATGAAGCTGGGCATCCTACTATGTCACCTAATACAAGATTGTTTTTTCATTATTGAGAGATAAATTATTGAAGGTGCGATATAATATCGTAATTTGACAAAAATCTTCTCGGCGGTAGACCCGGCCTTAATCTTACACAAAGTATATAAACTGGCTAGTTTGGTTTCGGCACGGCAATTTGATAAGTGGTAACCTTACTCGAGATTTATATAGTACGATACGCGGAAGTTGCACATATCATACTATGTGCGCAGCCTACCTGTGTACACTGTACTGTATTATGTGTAGTTGAGTACCGGCCCCCGTAGCCAGACCCACTGTGAATAACCACACACCACAAGTAGTTACCACATCCGCCCTTAGCTTCTAGCATGGTAAATAATTCCTGGAACTTAACCTTGTAGGTTTTATTGCAAGTTTAGTGTACGTAGCGAGTTATCTACATAATTACATTAGTCTACATCAATTTTTTAAGAAACTAATAAAAAAAATCGATCTTCGATCAATCGATCTTCGATTCGTCATGCTAACGAGCTGACAAGAGATTATAGCGGGTCAAGGGTACAGGACGGAGGGCACAGGGCGGGGGGTGCGCCCGGCCCCGAGCTACCGTGTGTAGGGTCCCAGCTAGCTGGAGGTGAAGGTGGGCACCTGGACGTGTCGACCTCGCCATACTCGTCGGGGTTGACGAGAGGGCGCGCGGCGTGCGGCGGGGGCTGCTGCGGCGCCTGCATGGCTCGGCGGCGGCGACCCGACTGCCGCCCGCCCTGGCCATCGATCCGCGCCGCCACCCTGCGCCCTGCCGCCGCCTGCGCGCGCCTTCCCACCCCGCCCCCCTTCCGCCGCGCTGACGTCACGCGGCCCTCGACCCTGTTGGCCCTCCTCCAGCGCCCTCCGACCTCGAGGTCCGACCCTCCTCGTGTGATGCTTCATCAATTAGTACAGTTCGAGCACTATATACTACCTACATTATAGTAACAAGATGACGCCCGCGACTCCGTTGCGCCAAAATTCAAATTAAATAGTACATTCTTCGTCATAGGCCGGGAGATGGTGACACAAAATTTTTGGTCATTTACGTACCAGTACGGCGGTTCTTCAGGGGTCTAATTACGTAAAGGAAAAAAGGAAAATGATGGTCATAGCGCTCGCACTGGCGGCCCAAACGCGTGGGCGTTAATCGAACGCGTCGGATAAATAACGAGTGTCGAACGATTTGTTCCACAAAAATGCTTGTGAAAATACAAGCATTTTTCTACTTATGATCATACAGGGAACTGAACAGTCTTTGACCGTTGACGGCCATTCTCCGGAGAGCAAAATTTAAGTGTCCCGGGCTTGTATACTCTGTAATATTATCTTATTCAAGTATGCAATATTTTTAAACGGTAGATAGCATCCGTAACTAGCTACAAACTTAAACACAGGCTTCTAATTTAAGTAATTCAGACTAAATTAATTTAAGTCGTGTTCAAAAACTGTGTTTTTCTGATTACCGTAACGTGTCCCCACGCCAACTTGATCTCGAAACTTGCTTGTAATTTTTATAACGTACATATTTACTTTGATCTATTCATCTTTTTAAATGCTCATCAACATTGGTTAACGCATTGGAAAATATCGACTCAATAGCCCCAGCCTGTAAATAGTTATCATGAAATAATCGCTTGTCCTATCAAAAGTTCTAATTACCGTAACGCATTCTATTTTCGGGTACCCACCCAAAAATGACAGGATTTGGCACATTACAAGTGCACGAGTCACTTCTCCCTAGCGTATGCCACGGCCCTTTAGCGGTCCCACGTCGTTAATGTTAGTGTGCCGCTGATGGAGCACGTGAGTATCTAACTACCATAGCTTTGGTTTCGAACTTTTCTAATTACCATTATTTTCTTTTGCTACTTGATTTTTAAATTAGATTGTACGTTGATCATGTCAATCTATAAAGCTATTTGGTCTACGTACTTTACCGTAAGCTAGTTTTTGCGAACTGTCGGTTTTCAAAATTTTCAAGAAAATCTAACTTTTTATAATTACCGTATACTAATTACCATATGTTCATAATTACCGTTGCATGAAAAACTGATACGTACTTTTTTATCAATTGAAGTTTTCTCGCGGTTTTCATAGATTATTATTATCATGAATGAGTCTTTAATTATTTTATTAAATTTAGCTTTTGCCCGCGCTTTGCCCACGTTAAAAAGTATTATCATTTAATAAACGAAAATTTCGTTCCCCCTACTGAAACACCCCCGGAATGTGGGTATTGTCTTTCGAAAACCTTTAAAAATGGACCTGTAATCCAACATTTTTCAAATTTTTCTGGTAACCAATTCGTCTCTCTGCCAACACATTTTTTTCAGAAATAAGTTTGTATCTCGAAATGTCTAATGTCTCCAACTCAAAACGTAATGAAAATTATGTATCCCGCTATAGGAATATACCTGCATAAACTATAAAAAGCCAAGAAACAAAAAAACATATTTTTTTTTTCAAAATTGGCTTGTATCTCAGAAACGGTGCATCCAATCGAAAAAATAAACGAAAATTTCGTTCCCCCTACTGAAACACCCCCGGAATGTGGGTATTGTCTTTCGAAAACCTTTACAAATGGACCTGTAATCCAACATGTTTCAAAATTTTCTGGTAACCAATTCGTCTCTCTGCCAACACATTTTTTTAGAAATTAGTTTGTATCTCGAAATGTCTAATGTCTCCAACTCAAAACGTTATGTAACTTATGTATCTTGCTATAGGAATATACCTGCATAAACTATAAAAAGCCAAGAAACCAAAAAACATAAAAAAAATATTTTTTTTCAAAAAACTGGGCCTCCTCCTTCTCTCTATTCAGATACGCGATCGATTCGTGATGGGCATGCTACCGGGTCCGGAAAAGGAGAAGATATACGTGCAGGAGTTGGCGGGGCTGACATTAGCAAAGGCCGTGGAACTAGCGGAGAATTTGAAAGCGGCGCGCGCCGCCGCTGCTTCGGCGACAGCGTCAACGTCGAACGCTCCGCCGCTTTTCAAAATTGACAGAATGAAAAACAACAAGACTGACAGAAAGGTTGTCAATAAGGCAAGATGTGCGGTGTGTGGTTATACAAATCATACTTCAGCGGATTGCCGTTTCGCAAACTATACGTGCAAGAAATGTAATAAAAAGGGACATTTGCATAGAATGTGCAAATTGGTAAAGAGTGTACAGGCGGATGAGGTAAACGAGAACGACGACGACGACCACTGTAAATGCTTTAATGTTCGGCCAGCAAAGGGCGAGCCTCTAGTCGAGTCTGTGAGAGTGAACGGGGTTAAATTAACGTTCGAAATCGACAGCGGCTCGGCCGTTACCGTCATACCTGAACGTATATTCGCGCTACATTTCCCTAGCATTTCGTTATCAGTCACACGTATAAAGTTAGTCAGCTATACGGGGGAGGGTATTCCATGCATGGGTAGTGCAACTATGCAAGTCGAGTGGCGAGGCCTCGTGCACGAGCTAAAGGTGTATGTCGTGCAACAGGGTGGCCCGCCGCTACTCGGTCGCGATTTTATCGCAAAGTTTAGCTTACAGTTGACATCAGTGTACAATAATTCTGTAACATGCAGCGACGTCGACTCTCTGAAGTTAAGTTACGCCGATGTATTTTCGAATAAATTAGGAATGTTTAACAAATACAAAGTTAAATTAACTATTAAACCTGGTTCGGAACCTATTTTTTTTCAAAGCGCGGCCTATGGCGTTCGCACTGAGAGACAAAGTAGAGAAGGAATTAGATAGGTTCGTAGAGTTAGGTATAATTAGACCTGTCTCCCAGTCGGCGTACGCTTCGCCCATCGTGCCGGTGTTGAAGCGAAATGGTTCCCTGCGATTATGCGTCGACTACTCCGTAACGTTAAACAAACAATTAGTCGTAGACAAGTATCCGTTACCAACAGTTAAGGAATTGTTTTCGAAGCTTTACGGAGGCCAGCAGATCACCAAGCTAGATTTGTCGATGGCTTATAATCAATTTGTTCTAGAAGAGGAGTCACAAATGTATACGTGTATTAACACGCACCGAGGACTCTTCGCATACAATATACTGGCGTTCGGATTGTCGAGCGCGCCGGCCATTTTTCAGCGCGCTATGGAAGGTCTCCTGGGCGGCATAGACGGTGTGCTCTGTCTGCTGGATGACGTGTGCATCACCGGCCGCGACCGCGCCGAGCACCTTGAGAGGCTGTACGAGGTACTCCGACGCTTGCAGGACGCCGGTCTGGTCTTACAGCAGGAGAAATGTGAGTACTTTAAAGACGAAATTAACTACTTAGGCTATGTCATTAGCAAGGAGGGTTTAAAAAAATCTCCGGAGAAAATTAAGGCGATTATGGAAGCCCCGGTGCCCGCAAATGTAGCTCAGTTGCAGTATTTTCTAGGGCTTATTAATTATTATAGGTGTTTTGTGCCTCGAGCTTCTACTATTTTAAGTCCTCTGTACGATTTGTTAAAGAAGGGCGTCAAATGGAGGTGGACGGACCTAGAGAACAATACCTTTCTAAATATTAACCCATATAGACCCGCCGTGCCCAAACGAGGACACGTTTAAAATTACTTAAATTTTTTATCATTTAAGTTTATTCTTATTTTTATTGTAAGTGTCAATTTGCTAAAAGTGTATCTTATTATTCTTACAAGGTACAAATAATAAAAATATAGTTAACAATGTTTTATATAGATTTTTCTGAAGCTGTTTCTAACATCCGAAATGACGCCAAGTTACTATTTTTTATTTTTAAGTTTTTCTTTTAGGCATATATATTTTTCTACGTGAAAGAACTCATTACACTATAATCTATAAAACATGACTACCCATATGGCGGCGTATAGCGCCACCTCAGGAATAGTCCTCCTGGACGAAGACCGGACCAAAAGGAGAGGACAACCCGTCTATAACATCCCGTCTCGCGACCCCATCGTCGTCACCACCAGGGGGGGGAAATATGGCTGGAGGACAGGATCCTCCAAACATCCCAGATCCTGTCCGAGGTAGAGCCCCCCGACGAATGGACGATCCCAGCAATAACTTGGATAAATGGAGTCCCGGGTTGCGGGAAAACGACGTGGATAGTCCAAAACTTTAATCCTGACGAAGATGTAGTTGTAACGACAACGATAGAGGCAAAGAAAGACCTCGTGGAGAGAATCCGGGAAAAGGCAGGCCACGAAGCTACGAAGAGGGTGCGCACAATAGCATCTCTCCTAGTAAATGGACCGAAGGGACTCGAAGACCTGAAACGCAAGAGGCTGCTTGTAGATGAAGCAATCATGAGTCACTTCGGATCCATAATACTGATGGCACAAATCACCAAAGCCGAGAGCCTGCTATTAATTGGGGACGTAAACCAGCTCCCCTACATAGACCGAGATAATCTCTTCGAGCTGTACTACTATCGCCCGCATCACCTCGCAGACGTCACTGAAGATCTTCTCTGTACACATAGGTGCCCGCAAGATGTCGCCATGGCGCTCAAGCAAATACACAGCACCCATGACCGGGACGGAGATCCCTAAAACCGATAACAACACCTTGTACCTGACTTACACACAGCTGGAGAAATCAACGCTGAGAAAGTCAGGCTACGGAACCGGAGAGGCCTCAAAAGTACTAACCATTCACGAGGCCCAGGGATTGTGCTACAAGAGAGTATACGTCATCAAACACCAGAAGAGGAAGTTACAGCTACATCACAGTGCATCACACGCGGTGGTCGCCCTGACGCGTCACACGGAACATCTTGTCTACTACACCGACGACACAGATGACGCGCTGGGCAAACTTATAAAGGGAGTGATGGAAACACCTGCAAAGGCCATCATGGACCACAACGCCAAGATGGCAATCAAGAACCGGGACCATACCACCATCAAAAAACTGGTCTCGGTGAAAGCCCCATGATGGCAATAAAACTGATAAAAGACTGATAACACTGATAACGACGACAAATACCGGATATGACAACCGCAGCCCTGGCCCAGACGGTCGAGCGGCGAAGGCGCAGCAACACAGTGCCTCTGCCAGCTCCCGTCCTCTCCCAGGGCTGCACTTACCAAACAGTCCATCGTGGAAATACACTAGGCTATCAAGAACCGGGCCCCTTACACCTGGCCGGCAACAGCCCCACGATGGACAGAAGCAGATGACACCACGAGGCAAGATCAAGCCATCGATGACAGCCCCGTCAAGCAGATGGCATCCGATTTGATGACCTCAGCCACAATCAGTGGCCAACAGAAAAGACAACTGTGTGCCCAGACCGGCCGGTGGAATCGGAAAGCCCAGTTATAGCCAAGCGATTCCACCGACTGCCTGTCGGTGGACACAACATTGAACGGTACCTTTTGCCATCCCAGGAACTCCACCCAGCTTTGGTGACCCCTAAACACCCGAGCCAATGCCACAACATCAAAAGGCAAAGGGTGGAGCATCATAAACCTGAGGGTAGCGGGAAATGTCGGGTCCGCCGACAATGAAATGGAAATACAGTACCAACCCCTTCAGGGAATATTATTAGATAAAAATATGTAGAATTATATACCATCTTTATACAAATTCCCCTTCAGGGAAATTATACGACAAAAATATGTAAAATTATCAACATCTTTTGATACAAATTCAGATTGTAAACCGACGCAAAAAACGATATGATAAAAAATGAAAACAAACTAAATTGAAAAGAATAATAAACAGAGCACGGGCCATCTAGGCCTGTGGACAGAAAAAAAAAAAAAACCTAACCTAACCTAACCTAACCTAACCTAACCTAACCTAACCTAACCTAACCTAACCTAACCACTGAGCATCATAAACCTGAGGGTAGCGGGAAATGTCGGGTCCGCCGACAATGAAATGGAAATACAGTACCAACCCCTTCAGGGAATATTATTAGATAAAATTCGTAAAATTATATACCATTTTTATACAAATTCCCCTTCAGGGAAATTATACGACAAAAATATGTAAAATTATTAACATCTTTTGATACAAATTCAGATTGTAAACCGACGCAAAAAACGATATGATAAAAAATGAAAACAAACTAAATTGAAAAGAATAATAAACAGAGCACGGGCCATCTAGGCCTGTGGACAGAAAGAAAGAAAAAAAAAAAAAAAAAAAAAAAAAAAAAAAAAAAAAAACCTAACCTAACCTAACCTTACCTAACCTTACCTAACCTTACCTAACCTAACCTAACCTAAACCTAACCTAACCTAACCTAACCTAACCTAACCTAACCTAACCTAACCTAACCTAACCTAACCTACCCTACCCTACCCTACCCTACCCTACCCTACCCTAACCTAACCTAACCTAACCTAACCTAACCTACCTAACTATCTGACTCAAGATCCAGACACAAATTCAATTTGGAACAGGAGAAAAGAAGACACGCAATTGAGCTTGTGAGAGTCGAAAGATCCCATGCAAAAGAGATGCGACTGTTAAAAGAAAGCTTAGCGGAGGAGATAAATAAAACCAGAAAAGAAACTCAAAGTATACTAAAAGAAACAGAGAATATCATAAAATGGCTTAATTATGAAACTAAAGTCCCCTTTAAAAAAAATGGAGGAGGCAGGGACAACCCTTAAAAATATAGAAAAGCATCTCAAAACATCTCACAACAAGGAGAAAAGTGACGAAGGGGAAAAATGGAAAAGAATAACAACGGAAATAGAAAAACTGAATAAAAACTCTAGTACCATCACAAACCAACTGGATACGCTGCGACGCCATATAAATGAAATGACAAATAAATACAACAACTTACCCCTGTTACACCTCGGTAGGGAGCAACGAACCGAACAAGGCGAAACCCCAAACCCTGAAACATCAAAACTACTAGAGGAAATGGCAAAATTGAAGCAGCTGATGATCGAGAACCTAAACCGAAACGACAAGACAGGATAAGTAAATACAACAACAGACACGACGACCCAGACACAGAACATCCCGATAGACTGGAGAAAAGACCTGAAAGAAATAAAAGAGACGATACAGGAAATAAAAGACCCCTATACCTGTATTTCAACCAACATGCAAGACCTGAAAAGGAAAATAATAGAATCGACAGACACGACAGTAGAACTTTTAACACCGATAAGAATAGCCAAAGAGGAACTAAAAACCGACGCAGAACTGAGAAATAAAACAAACTCACCTGATAACATCTCCGACGAAGTCCACGACCTGAAAAGAAAATTCAAAGACACGATAGACGCCACAGCAGACCTAATAAACCCTATGAAAGCTGTACTCGAAGACCTGAAAAGAGAGAAAGCCCAAAATCAAAAAGACATAAACCCTGAAATAAACGAAACATACGAAAAAACACCAAAGACCTACGCCGACGTAGCTAAGAAAAGGAATGCAAACTTTAAAATATGCATAGCATCTGACGACAAACTACAAACGGCAGAAGATATATTACAGAAAATAAAAACGGATATAAATGTGATAGACCTCGGACTGGGGATAAACATGGTTCGAAAAATAACAAATCAAAGAAAAAAATAATAGGTTGTAACACCACAGAAGATAGAGAGAAACTAAAACAAAACCTAGAAGCCAATAAATCTTTAAGAATGCATGAATTAGAAAACAAAAACCCCCAACTTAAAATCATAGGACTTACAAATGACATCCCAAACAACCAAATATCCGAGGCGCTGATAAAACAGAACAACATATTAAATAAAGAAGACCCACAAGAGATTAAGATAGTAAGAAGGGTAAGAGGAAGAACCAAAGAACTTGCAAATGTGATATTGGAAACATTTCCCAAGATATGGAACCTATTAGCCGGAAACAAGGTACACATAGGTTTCCAGATAGTACCAATAGTGGATCAATCACCAGTAATCCAATGTTACAGATGCCTAGCTTTTGGACACACAGCAAAGGTGTGCACGGGAGACTTAACATGTGGATACTGTGCACAACCTCACGACACCAGACAATGCTCAAATAGAAACGGCCCACCCAGATGCATCAACTGCAACGAGGAAGCCCACCCATCGTACTCTGCAGACTGCCCTGTATGGTGCAGATGGGACAGACTAGCAAGAGATAAAATAAGTTACTGCTAAAGTTGCCCCTAGAACCACGAAAGACACTAAAATAGCACAAATCAATACAGGCAGAGGCCAAACTGCGACGGTTGAAACAATCCAAGCTACAACCACCAGTGGATTTACAGCAGTCCTCATCCAGGAACCCTATGTAGGAGCATCTGGAATACTGACGTGCGGGTACAATACCATCCAGAAAACCAGCAACAGAATCAAACCCGTAAAGGCAGCAATCATAATATTAGACCCAAACGTCAGGACTCTCACGAAAGACAAATGGCAAACAGAAAACACAGTAGGGGCCAAAATTACCTTGCCCAATAACCAGGAGTTGGGGCTGATATCAATTTACTGGGAAGACTACGAGAATATAGAAGACCAAATTAAAGAACTGGACACAGTGATAAATGATATGGATACAAACCTGCTAATCCTGGGCGGCGATGTCAACTCCAAAAGCCAATGGTGGGGAAGTAATACAGAAGACAAGAGAGGAGAAATCCTAGCAGAACATCTAGCAAGTAAAGACCTGGAAATTCTAAATAAAGGAAACACACCTACCTTCTACACCATCAGGAGAGGTATCCCCTACACAAGCGTTGTAGACATAACATTTTGCAGCGCAGCAACCGCCAGACTCGTCAGCACCTGGAAGGTGGACAAAGAATTAGTCACAACATCTGACCATAGAGCCATAACCTTCACCATCAGCACAAACGGAAACGCTGAAACAGAAAAAACAACTAATCTAAGAACAACAAGGAAATATAAGACGACCAAAGCAAACTGGGCAGAATTTAAGGAAGAAATAGTAGACAGACTAACAGCACTCAATATCCCACCATCTGAAATAGAAAAGATTAATGACAAACAGAAAGTAAACGAACTAGTAGAAACATACACAGAAATCGTAAAAGGAGCTAGTGACAAAACTATACCTAAGCTAGAACAAAACAAAATAAAAACGATAAAATGGTGGACCCCGGAACTAAAAGAAAAGAAGAGAGACGTCAAATTACTAAGATGTAAAATAAAGAAAGCTAACACACACAGAAAAGAAACAGTCGTGCAGAATTACTTACAAGCACTAAACGAATATAAGGAGATGATACTTACCACCAAGACTGCTAGCTGGAAGAAATTCTGCACGTCACAAGAGAGAGAGAGCCTATGGGACAGAATATATAGAATAATAAAAACAACCAAAAAGGGAAGAGAAGAACAACTACTGAAAAACAACGACAAAGACTGTAACGCGTACGAATCAGCTAAACTACTAGCTGATACATTTTATCCAAATGACTTACATGACAGCGACACGACAGAACATAAGCTGATTAGAACAGAAGCTGATGACTATATAGACGACATAAACAAGGACGAGAATAATCCACATTACTACGACGACTTAACCTACATAACGGAAACAGAAATAGAAACAACATTTAAAGATCTCAACCCAAAGAAAGCACCCGGAAATGACAGCCTGACTTCAGATATATGGCACAGAGCATTCACAGCAAGCCCGAATACAATGGTGGCTCTATTTAATGCCTGCCTGAAGAACGGCTGCTTCCCTAGGATATGGAAGGTTGCCACAGTGATCGTACTGCAAAAACCCGGTAAAGACAACTATAGCAACCCGAAGTCATACAGGCCGATAGGACTACTTCCAATCCTAGGAAAGATATATGAAAAAATACTGTGCAGGAGATTATTATGGGAACTAGGAAAAGACGGCCTCAATCCCCGACAATACGGGTTCATGCCACAGAGGAGCACCGAAGATGCCCTTTACGATGCGATAGAACTGGTGAGAGATGAGGTTAAAAAACGGAAAATGGTGGTCCTCATCTCACTAGACATCGAAGGGGCATTTGACAACGCATGGTGGCCACAAATAAAGCTACAGCTGAAAAAGAAAAAGGTCAATAAACACCTAAGTCGAACCTTCGAGGACTACCTGGATGAGAGGAAGATCGAACTGACCTACGCAGGACAAAAAATCGAGAAGGAGACAGAGAAAGGGTGTGTTCAAGGCTCAGTGGGAGGACCCCCGATGTGGGACTAACTAATGGACCCCCTTTTAGAAGCAGCAGAAAACCTAGAGGCACACCTCCAAGCTTTCGCAGATGACCTCGTGCTTATTGCATCGGGAAAGGATGCCACCCAGGTCCAAGCGAGAGCAAAAAAGGCACTGGAAGAGATAGAGAAGTGGGGCAGAGAAAATAAGCTAAGATTCGCAGCACATAAGACCCAGGCATTACTCATCACAAAGAAAGTGAAATATGAAAAGCCAATAATAACCTTCTGCGGCTCAATTATAACCTTCTCTGACCACCTCAAACTGCTCGGCCTTACCATTGACCACAAACTCACTTTCAAGAAACATATAGAGAATGTCAATGATAAGGCCATTAACATCTACAAAAGGATATCCAGTGCCTGCAGAGCCACGTGGGGTTTGAACCCCGAAATAATAAAGACGCTTTACACGGCAGTCGTCGAGCCCACGGTTCTGTACGCAGCAAGTGTCTGGGATTTGGTCATCGAGCGAAAAGACATCAGAAAAAGACTCGACCGTCTAAACCGTATGTTTACCATCCTGATGTCAAAGGCCCATAGAACAACATCCCTCATGGACAGCTCGGTGATCAGCGGTATAATCCCATTACGATACAGAATCGCGGAGAACGCCGAACTGTACAGAGCGAAAAGGGGTAAATCTCTGACGCAATTCCCGGATAGACCGATGGAACGCAGAGTCCACCCTTTCGAACTTCCACACCCTGCCAATAGAGAGCCATTTACCATCGGCTGGATAACTGAGGAACACGAAGTAACTAAACTGCCAGAAACCATCCCAATCCTGTACACAGACGGTAGCAAACTGGAGGGAAAAGTGGGAGCTGCCGTCAGCTGCTGGACAAACTATAGAGAAACAAAAACAGCTAAAATCAAACTGGCAGATTACTGCTCAGTATACCAGGCAGAGCTCGCAGCTATACTCAGAGCTACACAATTACTCCCAAAAATGAAAGCCAAGAAAGCTGTTGTAGTCTCGGACTCAAGATCGGCCCTCCAGACATTAGCGGACCCAAACAGCATCAATCCAGTGGCAGCTGCAATTAAAAATGAAATAAGAGAAAACAAATTGGATATCAGCTGGTACTGGATTAAGGCGCACATAGGCTTGGAGGGAAACGTGAGAGCCGACCACCTCGCCAAAGAGGCAACAAAAGCCAAAACAGCTCCGGCATATGACGCAGTCCCATTAAGCGCAGTTAAATACTTTATAAGGCAATCCACCATTGAAAAATACCAGAATCAATACGATGAGGAAAGAGCTAATAAAGCCATAAGAACCTTTTTCGAAGACATAAAAGAAGCACACAAGATACTCTCCAAAATAAAGAAAGACAACATCACAGCCCAAATATTCACTGGTCACGGCGGATTTGGAGAGTATCTTGTAAGATTCAAAATAAAACAAAACTGCAAAACATGCACATGCGACAATACATCGGCACAAACGGTGCTGCATTGCATAATAGATTGCCCTATATTTGGTAGAATGCGCTGGGAGACGGAGCAGGAACTAAACATAGATATAAAGAAAGAGAACATAAAAGAAATTATGAAAAATGAAAGAAACAGAGAAATCTTCATGAATACAGCTCGTAAAATTGTACAAGAAATAAATAAAAGGAACAAATGAACAAAAAGAAATGAAGACGTCGAAGAAGACGATCTCAGCACAAGAAGATGACCCCGGCACGAAACTCGCAAAAAAAAAATGATATTTTATTTTCCCGTGTTAATAAGTAAAGATATAAGGCTGTCGGAAAATAAAAACCGACAGTTATTTGTAAAAAAAAAAAAAAAAACCTAACCTAACCTAACCTAACCTAACGTAACGTAACGTAACGTAACCTGACCTGACCTGACCTGACCTGACCTGACCTGACCCGACCCGACCCGACCCGACCCGACCCGACCCGACCCGACCTGACCTGACCTGACCTGACCTGACCTGACCTGACCTAACCTAACCTAACCTAACCTAACCTTTTTTTTTCCAGCCTTTCGTCGTGCGCCTATTGCGGGAGGGGCGGGTACCGCGGAGCGACTTCAAACTCCGCCCCTTCCCGCGCGCGGCCGCAACCGGCCTCTTCTCGCAGCGGCTCTGGCCGCTGACCTCACCGAGAGCCCCCCGGGCCATAGGGGGGCTTACATCTCGGGACCCTTTGTGCGGACGGGGAATTTAAGTCTGAAGTACTAATTCACAATTAGTCCAAAAAATTCAAAGTTCAACTTGTAGCCATAATAATGTTTTCACTAGCACGAGAGTTAGACACTAGTAAGTATATCTACTTTCAGACTACGCTATAATACGAAGGCAGTGTTTTTCAACCTGTGGGTCGCGGCCCCCTGGGGGGTCGACGAAGGTCGAGAGAACTATTTCATCACATTTTTTTCACACCATCTAAAAATAGGTGTAAAACATATACTTACTGCTACAGAGTATCGTGCCATGTACATACTCGTATTACTATACCTCAAAGAAGAAGGCCGAGGCGAAGACGAGTGGTTCGTAATGGCCACGACATCCCGCCTTAGCCTGGGAGCTCGGGGCGGCGGTGTGGGGATGCCGCTGGCCATTGCACCGAGTCCCCGAGAGGGTCGCGATGCGCAACATGTTCACGCGCATCGCGACATACGAAGAGGAACGGCCCTCTGTTGGGCCTCAGGGGCCATAAAACCCCCTCATGAAAGGGCCTGCACCGTACAGCAGGTGTCGCCGACAGAGTCCCGGAAGCCATGTTGCAGTTACCGGTCGCACTCGGTCCAGCGTGTTGAGGGAACATCGCAGTGTTTTAGTGGGTAGGGCCGCGGCCATGAAGGTACATACTATTGGACGGCGCCTTATATTATGACAGTTGATCATGTTACTCTTTTTAACTAACGATGCAGTAAGTTGAGTGAAAGAGAAAGCTCATATCGGTGTATAAACGTCAAAAGTTTGTAATGTTATGTCCTACCTAATAGGACATAACAAAGGAGTCGGTCTGAAATATTTCATGTTTAAAAAGTGCTAATAAAAGTGTTTAGTGAACGTTAAATGCAATATTTTGTTGGGCTTTGTGGTTCCGCTACATAATAAACCATAAAACGGCCAAGGAATGCCTCAAACACGTGGATTTAATATAACATGCGTAAGTTTTCAACAACGTTTTTTGGGCTTATCAATCGCTATTTTTCTAAGCTAAAAAGAAATTTATAAGTTTAATAATCCCTCAATCATGCTATATAAGGCATTAGTGATAAAAATGTCACATCAAGTAATAATTCGGCTACAAATATTGCATAACTTTTTACACACGTAAAAAACACTTTAGGGATGCACTTTACTTGAAGTATAGGTTATCGATAAAAATATTGTCATGGACTAAATGATTTTTTTTCAGGATTTGAAAATGCTTCAAAATAGACGACGAACAGAAATATTTAGACGCAAGTTTCATGCAAGTTTTTAATCCTCATGAAGGCATCACAATATTGGGATTATCATTTCAAACGTAAATTTGAAATAATGATTTTATTGAAATAAAAAGTTCAAACGGAGAGTAAAATGAACAACTCTCACACCTCCCCTCTGTAAGTACTCAAATCGTTACTTGGATATATTTTTTGAAATTTTATCCTGGCATTACTCTTTTTTTAATAAAATGTAAAATTTTAATGAGGCTAAAGTCATTATCATTTAATAAAATAAATTTAATACCTCGATCGTCGGATACCAGACACAATAGATATTCAGTTGTTATGCGGCACTTGAGTTCCGCTTGGGGCTTGATGGGTTAAGCTTAGATTTTAACCGAGTATTCTGGTGGTGAGATGGAGTGAGGACTGAGGAGGGATGGTTTAAGTGAGGAAAATCCCCCCTTATCACTACCACCTTCAGGAGACCCCCCGCTAAGAAAACTGTTGTCAACTGTTTTCATTGTTTGAATATTTTTCATTTAAGAGGCCGGGTGCCATCGAAATTCTCATACATATGTAATACCAAAATCATTTTCTCATACGAAAATGGCACCCGGCCCCTTAATTTCTAATTTTTAATATGTGTGTAATATTATACAATGTGTCCTAACACCGGTGTCCAATCCTTATAATATGTTGTGATGTATGGCATATTTTATTGACTGAAAGATCGGCCACTGGTGTTGGGACAGTGGACACAATATTATATTATTATGTGTCCCGTCACCAGTATGAAGTATCCAAACATGCTTTAACGTCTTTATTTCTTCGATACGGTAATACATAATAATTGTTATTTTACAAAATTGTTGTTTATTAGTTAAGTATAATAAAGTACATTTGATCTTCTGTTGTTTTTTATAAAAACTGTTGATTTTATTGATATTACACTCCGGTCAAGCTTTCGTGACTTATGGAGTATAATTATTATGCATATTTTTAACTATTTGTGTAATTATATACTTAAATATTTTATTTATATAAGTATTTTCATATAATGATCATAATATTATATCCTAAATTGAACATGCAGGTCGAATTATTGATAACCTCCTTTTTTGATGTCGTTTAATAAAAAATAAAATAAAAATAAACGATCATTTTAATTAATTAATCGAAACCCTTACAATCGATTAAATTTTTAACCCATTTTTTATGAAAATTGATTTTTAAAAAATCGATTTTTTTAATTAATCGAAACCCTTACAATCGATTAAAAAATATCGACAGTCGAAAAAAAAACAATCGATTGTTCGATTAATCGATTTCGGTGTTACAACACTACTCTCCAACCGTCCTACGTTTTTTCCTTGGTTTTTCGATCAGCATGAGAATCTGACGCGAGTTTCACAGTTTTTACCCATCCCACAAAAGTACTCAACGCCGCTAAAGAAGTTTTCACTTCAAAAATCTATAACATAAAATTATGGTCGACTATTGGTCGATAGCTGTAGACTAATTTTATATTTTTATCGATATATACAAGCAGATCGCCCATCCCTACACGCACACTACGGCAGTTGCACACAAGCATAAAATGGCCACGCGCTGGCGAGCTAAGAAGCCATCTACCTATATCCTTAATCTGTGGCCGCGGCTCTCACCCGTCGCGGCGAGCCCCACATATCCGCAGCGGGAGTCCCCATCCCCTGCGTCGAATTCGTCACAGAATTTCACTGCGTAAAAAAAAAAAACATATTACTATAATATGTTTTTTTTATATATTTTTATAATATAAAAAATACAAAAGTGAAAAAAATGATCTTACAGTGCTACTGCTTTCAAAATTCACAGTGAACTCTACAGGGTGTAACAAAAACAAGTGATAATACTTTAGGGTGTGTACGTGTTCCCTGTAGAGAGTTCACTGTGAAAGTAGCAGCGCTGAAAGACCAAAAATTTTTTACACTTTTGTATGGGCAAGGGCCCGAGCGTCCCGAGATTCCCCATACAAAAGTGAAAAAAATTTGCGGTCTTTCAGCGCTGCTACTTTCACAGTGAACTCTCTACTAGGGTTGCTGAGGATTCCTCATCCGCTTCCTCATAATGAGGAAGTTCCGCAATATTTTGGGTTCCTCAACCGTTACCGCATCCTCATAAATAAAAATAAAAAATCCTCTTCCGCTATCGCTTCCTCAAAATTTAAGAGGAATTTATGAGGAATTTCACTGCGCATGCACGTCGCGTATCCAATCATGGCAACGCACACGCCAGAGCGCGAGAATTGTATCATTCACTCATCTTCTTTTTGTGTTCGTGTGTTTTGTATGTTACTGTGTGCCGAGTGTTCTAATGAGCTGTGCTCACTTCCGTGAGCAGGTGGCGCTGTACAAATCCCATACAAAATCTTAGTAAACGCCAAACGCGTTCTCAATCGAATGTGAAACAAAAAATTCACACTAGGCACACGAACTCTTCCTTAACTGCTGGACCGATTTTGATGATTCTTTATTGTGTCATGTGTGTGTTTCGAGAATGGTTTAGATTCATAGTTTGGTCCACTGGAAAATGCCCTTTTAATTATTTTTTGTCTATTGTTATGTACAGACAGGACAAAGGCTTTTGGGTTGGGTCCGTTAGTATTTATAATTTCCTATCATCCTATTCCTCATACGCTTCCTCATCCGCATCCTCTTCCTCAAAAAATGTCCTCTTCCTCATCCGCATCCTCTAAATTTGCGCGTGACAATTCCTCTTCCTCCTCCTCTTCCTCATAATCACTTCCTCAACAACCCTACTCTCTACAAGGAACACGTACACACCCTTAAGTATTATCACTTGTTTTTGTTACACCCTGTATACAAGGGACACATCACACATCCTAATACATATTATAATATTATTATCATATCACTTACTTTTGTTACACCCTGTATATAGTACAGTAGTGTGAACCTGTCCACAACAATGTAGGTATTAGTGCGCGATATATTGGCGTGCTATGAGTTATGAGCTGTATACCTATTATAAATTTATTATATTATTATTGGGCTATTATATCATATCGTAGTCTCAAAACAGCTATACTTTTAGAAATCATGATTGTAATGGTTAAATCAAAGTTTTAAATAAAACAATGACAAATGAAAATCATAAAGTTAATATACCTATCGGAATAGAGAAACAAAGGTAAGCGAGATGTCACTATCAGTAACACTGCGTGGTAGAAAGAGAAGCGTGATTTGAGGTTGCATAGCTTTTTTTTCATCTGTTTGACAGTCTGTCTGACGCTGTGCCGATCGTTGTCAATTTGGGATCTCAGAAAAATTGTGATTTTAAGTTAAATAATGAATAATTTTTAGAAATACTGCTCTAGAAACATGGTTAAATGTTTGTGGAATGATTGTGGATCCACACATCGAAAAAACCCGGACAAATATTCATTTCACAGGTGAATTATTCTACATCGACAGGACCTAGTTTTAAGTTTATTTTTGCCAATTCCCTATGAGTTATTGGTATTGATTTTGATAATTCACTTCTATATATGTTTAATTATATGGAAAACATAACTTGACTAGCCATGGTGCACAATTATTTAAGGATATTTTGTGTGAACAATTTTCATCTATTTTACACTAGGGCTGCATCAAGTTATCAATAAGTTGTATCGATATGAAAATATTTTTAAGTATACTAATTATCTAGGAATGTTGAAATGATAATATACTCATCCGTAGTTTATAATTAGTTTAAGTATATCAATATACTATCATACATTTATCGTTTTTAAGGTTCCGCACCCAAAGGGTAAAAAGTCCTAGTAGTGGGTTCCCGCTCTACTACTAAGACATCGTTGCCTGTCCGTCTGTCCATCCGTCCGTCCGTCTCTGTCTCCAAGCTGTATAACAAGAACCGCTATAGTAATAAACTTCTGAAATTTCCACAGATGTAATGTCATTCTACATCCAATATGGCTGCTCATCCAAGATAGGGGAATAGTTGAAAGCACTTCTGCAAGATGGGCATCAAATAAAAGGGCTCATTGAGAGTGAATTGAAAATTAATAGGGTCTAGTGAAGTCGTGTCGTGTCGTGTACTGATGTGACGTGACGTAACCTGTCGTGTCGAATCGTGTCATGACATGTCGTGTCGTATCGTGCCGGGTTTAAGAAAATGCCCGGTTGAAACCGGTCACCCTTCATGCGCGAGTCCGACTCACACTAGGCCAATTTTTCAGATTTCCTGCTGACCTGGATACCAGAAATTCATGGCTTAAAATAATTAACCGTCCAAACTGGACTCCGAAGAAAAATTCATGCGTACTTAATTATGCAGCAAGCATTTTGAAGAAAAGTCACATTTTACTTCAAAATTACAATTTTATTATATACCTATCTATGCAGTTTTATTTTAAATCCCATTTTATTATTTTTACAATCTTACAATTATTATTCCATGATCAATATTTTGTCGAATTACAAGATGTTTGTACATCACTGACACGCACACGTAAACATAATTATTGTATACACAGATGTAAATCAAATTTTGGTTAAGCTTGACAGCTCGGGATTGTTTCTCTATTCCGATAGGTATATTACCTTTATGTGATTAATACAGTACTCCCAAATTAATAATGCGCATGCAAATCTTCGCAAATTGTCGTAATCACGGAAACACCCGTGAATTCTATGAATCTATGAAACGTAAGAGCCCCAAAAATTGCTTTTGCATTTTGCACCTTGTGAGAAAGGAATAGAAGTAAATATCATATTAATTGTCTGTATTTTTGGCGCATGCGCCACAAAACCTTTTATTGCGCATGTCCAAATCATGTCATGCCATGGCAACGCCACCAACAAGTTGCGGCGTTGCCATGGCATGACATGATTTGCACATGCGCAATATAAGGTTTTCTTCCGACGCTCGGGAAAAACGATCGTTGCCGAACAATGACGAAAATTTCTATGCGGATTATCACTTTGTCGCGGTCACCGGTGTCCTTATGGGGCTTGATAGTTGATGGGTTAATTCTGCCCTGGTAATTGATAGGGCAGTAAGTCAGAAAAGGTGGTTTCGAGAAAACAGCGCGCAAAGTTTTTGTCACAATTTTAGCGTTTGTGACAAAATTATACACTCGATTTTTATGTTCTATATGTCAAAAGAAAGGAAAAAATGTGCTCTTTAAAGTAGAATAACATTGTTTTAACATTTTTAATAAGGTTGATCTAAAACATCACAAATCCTGTCTTCACTAACATATTCTTAACTTATTTTAATCAATATTTAGGTAAGAGGGCAGTAACTGCCATAGATACTGCACTCTTGCCTAGTATTATTCCATACTGCTATATTGCTTACAGAATCCAAAATAATAAATTTAAATTACTACTTAAAACAGCAGTAAAGAAGCATTATACTGCCCTTTACCTTAGATTTTAATTATATTTTGACTATTTCATTATGGAGTAAAGAACGTTACTGCTTTTTAGAGTAGTATTTTAAGTAAGGTCTTTTCAGAATTTCTTGAGCAGTATGTCTGTAAATAGTAAGGAAAATAAAAAAAATCGTTAAAAATAATAATATGAAAAACTCGTTTCATTCATTTGATGTAATTAAAGAGATACACAATATTATTTATTGTTATTTGACATAACGATAACGCTATAAACTAATAAACTTTAACTAGTAAAAAACAAAACTTCTTTAAAAATAAAATTATTTATTAAAACTTAAGAGTTAAGACTAATCAGACAGATTGAATATCACATAATAGTATTGGTTTCTAGGCACAAAATTATTCTTACAATCTAACTTTCGCTTTAATTGTAAAACATAATCAATGTGATCAACAGTCTTAGTTCTAATTATTTGGCATAACATTAATTATAATATACTTAATTAAAAACCAAAAAATATCTTGTAATAATATATTTATTAATTATTATCAAATATCACCTTTTTTGGTATAAAATTTCTCTTAATACAAAAGTAGCTAACTTCAAAGAGCTTTTGAAAAAAAAAAGTCAAGGCACGTAAACATGTAGGTATTATAAATTAAAATACGCTCTGCTCCAGTTTTTTTTATAGAAATTATTTTATGTTAAAAAGCTCTTTGAAGTTAGCGACTTTTGTTTTGTATTGAGAGTAATATTGCGCCAAAAAAGATGATATTTGATAATAACTAATAAGTATATTACAAGATATTTTTTGGTTTTTATTTAAGTATATTATAAATATTATGCCAAATAATTAGAACTCGTGTCAATATTATAATTAGAACTAAGACTGTTGATATCATTGATTATGTTTTACAAAGAGAAAGTTAGATTGTAACAATAATTTTGTGCCTATAAACCAATACCATTATGTGATATTCAATCTGTCTGAGTAGTCTTAACCTTTGATAAATAATTTTATTTTTAAAGTAGTTTTATTTTTTACTTGCTATCCCGGTGAACTTCGTGTCACTTAAAACATTCCCTGGACTTCTACAAATATTTTAAGACCAAAATCATCCCAATCCGTTCAGCCGTTTTCGAGTTTTAGAGCGACTAACACATTTGAAAACACACTTAGAAATATCAGCACGGTAGTATTTCAATTTTTTATCAGATTGAGTATCGAAATGATTAGATGACTACAAACTAAAAAGTCGCCAATAAAGTAAATTAATTCAAAAATCAAAAAACCCGACTGCAAAAAAATGTTACCTAAAAAGACCGAAACAAGACCTAATTCTGCCGGTGGCATCGAATCCATGTTTGAATTGATACGACTCTTGCTTACGACTTTCATGCCAAGATGAATACAAGGCTACATAGAAAAATGTAGAAGAAGAAAGTGGATTATAAAATGCAGTCGGAGGCATATTTTATGAAATGTTAAACTTGGTGAGACATGCCTCCGACTGCATTTTTTAGTCCACTTTCTTCTTCTACATTTTTCTATGTAGCCTTCTATTCATCTTGGCATGGTTATGACCTTTCCTGGTACTTATACATATAAAATTAGACGACCATCACTCAACGCTGCTTGAAGCGAAATGACCGTTATACGTAGCTAGTAGAGCAGTAACAACCACTTACTGCTCTACTGATTTATAAAACTATTAATTAATTATTTCATCTTTTGCTATGTTATAAAAGCAGTAAGTGATGATACTGTGTTTATGTATTAATATGTATTATGAGTCATTCATTATAATTACTATCTTAAAGGGCAGTACAGCTCCATACTGTAGATTTAACTAGTAAAATTCGGTTGGTACTTTGTTTAATACTAATGTAAAGAGCAGTACGTCAGAAATTTACTGCTCTTTTGTTAAGAAATATGTGAATACTAATGAAAAGGGCAGTATATCAATGAAATACTGCTCTTTTACCTAATTAACTAAATTATTTTACCGTTCTTACTGCTATTCATCAAAAAAGAAAATGCATTTCTAATACATGTAGATTTATGAAACCTAGATAGGAAGAAAGCTCGTTTGATGTATGTACATTCCAAATCAGTAATAAAAAAAATGGCCACCTTCGACTTACTGCCCTTTCAATTACGAGGGCAGAATTAAGAATTTAGTGAAAATTTCAAGTGCCTATTGGTTGCACTTACCTCATGATATCGAGCAAAAAAGGCCAAAAAATCACGTTTGTTGTATGGGAGGCGGGGGCCTCAAAAATATCAAATATAAATATTAATATTTAAGGGGTTCAATATTAATATATTTTTTGTTTTTCGTTATTTATTGTTAGACAGACGGACAGACATCGAAGTCTCTGTAATAGAGTCCCGTTTTTACCCTTTGGGTACAGAACCCTAAAAATGAGAAATTGCTCTTATACCTATGTTGTAGAGTGTTAGTTCCCACATCATCCACTCATCACATGAGACATAATCTTCAATTACTATTGACGTTCGACTCGGATTCGACGAGTTATTGTGTGGTGTATAAGGTGTATTTATTTTAATTTCGCTTTCAAAGCATAAATTACATTAATCATAATTTTACGAAGTAGGTCGCTTTCAAACTTCCAACGCTTTTCAAACTTCTCAAAATAGAATTTTTATAAGCCTCACGCGACACTATTGTCGCCTCTGGTGGCAAATTCGAACGCGGTAGCCCGCAATAGCTTTGTCCACATTAGGGCTCCGTTCCACCGCGACGCACGGAGAGACGACGCACGTGCGTCAAGCTTCGCTTTGTTAGAAAATATATTATGTGACTGTGTCCACTGCAACCCACGGATACGCTACGCACGTAGTGACTCAAGTCAAAGAAATAAATCCGTGCACGTCCACGCGTGCGCGTGGCCGTGCACAGCGTGCGCGGCGGTGGAATGGAGCCTTTATGCAATTTCATCTTCAATTTTCGTCATCTTCTTTTTATTCAACTTTCATTTGGCATATTCATTAATTGAATGCGTCAAAATCCACCCGCGTTGAAAGAAAAGTGTCATAGCGAGCGCTACGATTTCAACGCGCGTCACAGGCATGCCTCACGTTCGCTGTTGACTGCGCTATAACGCATGCCCTTGATGAACAAAAAAAGGCACAATGTGGACAAAGCTATTAGCTATCGCGTACGGAATTATTTGTCCATTCCGAGTCGAAATTTACATTGTGATTTACGTGTATTTGAGGATTGAGCATTCTGTAGACATGTCGATGCCGTTACGTTTAGCTACCTGCGACATAGGCATCCTTTGTATGTTTATGAAACACAAATTTTATGTATCAACCTATTTATTTTTACAATAATTTATAAACATGTTGGCATCGAAAGTCATATTATTTCATATCTTATGGTTATCATGTCGTTAACAAAAAATATTCTAATTAGTCAGGTCCAAACTGTCTTTGAATTAAAATTGTCTGTGTTCCGAAATAAGCCCCAGTGTACTGGTCAATGCTCAAGACGTCATATTAATGTATCCTAATTCCTACATCATATTATACTAGTGTGCCCAGTGCCACTGCAGCACTAATGAAACAAGTGTGACATACTGTAATGACATCCCAACAAAGTCATACACATCAATGCACTGGCGTATATTTCGGAATCAATTAACAGTATGGCGCGGGCGGCGAATTCAGACGCTATGATCACTGACCAGTAGTACTGGTTAAATTTCGGAACTTGCCCTATATAAAAAAGATAAATATTTGCCACGTAACTGTCGCCGTACAGCGCGGCGTACTGTTTCCAAATAAAAGTAACATAATTATTTTTATTAAAAAGAATCCAATGCAACGTTGCTTTTTATACTGTGTAACATCATATTATGTACTGAATACTTTGATTGGTGTACCATCGAAGAAATTGATTCATTTGCAGTTGACAGACCTACGATGTTTGGTCGGAATATGTCAACTTAATTCATGAAGCCCCAAGCGGCCACATCCGGCCGCGATAACAATGAAAAAGCTATTGTGTCTCGTTTTGCCACGACTGATGGGTTAATGTAAGTCGGCTGGGTTTGACAAATGCGACCAAAATAGGTAGGTCCACCATCTGCCTATAAATCAACTTCTCTGATAGTACACAGTCGTATATTTTATAAATGCACTTGGAGAATGAAGACATTTTTTAATACAGCACATTACTACAACTGCACTGATAGCAACCAATACAATTTTTCAGTCTTCGAGCCAATTATTTAAGCCCCATGTATCAAGTTTATTAGTTTGCCCTTTTCAATATAATACACACCTTTATTCTAAGCAGTGCTTTAATAAGCAAATTCACAATTATTAAAGTAGCAGCATTAGATACATTCTTAATGTATAACTTGTTTGAGTTTATATATTTATCCTCAATATTTGCACTGTAATTTCCGTGTCACTTTTTCACATTTAGAACCAGTCGTTTTTTATGCCTTCTCTTGTACTTCACCTATTATATTATCTTTATCTACTTCTTTATCTTGGTCAGTGTTTATTTCAGGCGCGGCAACATTGTCATTCGAAGTGACTTCCTCACTCGCATCTTTGGGTTCAATACAATCACCGTTTGTTGGTTGAATTTCTTCTTTGTTATTACTTGCCCCTAGGTTATTTTCATTCACCGTATTATCTACATCTTTATCCATATTATCTTCATCGTTATTGAGATTGTTGTCACCTTCTAAAACAGTCTCTGTTAAAGATAACACATCATCATTCAAATTCGTACATGTTTCAATCTCTCCTAAGGCCACATGTTTCTCTGTAATGGTATCTTCTTCTGAAGACTCTACGAAGATATTTTCCATTGATTCGCAATTGTTACTTTTATCACCATTACTTTCGTCTACAAGTGTCGTATCTTCCGGGAGGTCAGCTATCGAATCTTTATTAACATTGCTATTTACTTCTATCTCAACATGCGATATTCCATCAACTTCTTCCGGTAATGCCTCTGATTCAGAATAGCTAGAATTCTCTATACTTATAATGTCACTGCAAACGATTTTATCAGTTTCACCATCACTGTCAGATTCCGAAGAATCTGATATTGCGATGGTCGAGTCAGAATCAGACGATGAGGTGACTCTCTCGTCTTCGAAACGTAATCTTTGCAAAAGATGAAGCTCATCTTCATCTGAATCGATATCTATTACATCATTACTATTTAAATTGTCACTATCGACATGCGATACTTTTTGGATTTCACTGTCTGAACTGTTTTCAATTGCGCTAACAGCATTAACATCGCTACTTTGTTCTGATGGGTTCAAGTTTTGACTTTTGTTTTCAGCATCATCTAGCGGAGCATCGACATTTTTGCTTAACACCTTTTTATTTTTGTCATGAATTAATTTTTTAAGTATTTCTTTTCTTTTTTCCTTATCTGCTAAGTGTAAATCTGACGCTTCTTCCTCTTCACTTTCACCTGCCTCTGATTCGTCTGCTTCCTTATCTCCAATTTCTTCCGGTTCGAGTTTCAACTGGTGTTGTCTATCAGCATATCTAAAATTAATTTAAAATGAGTTATTTACTAGATGACACCTGCAGCTTCGTTGCTACAAAATCGTACATTTTTTAGGATAAAAAGTACCCTTTTCTTTCCCCAGGATCCAAAATATCGAAATTTCAACAAAATTGGTTCACCGGTTCGTGCGATAAGAGGTAACAGACAGACTGACACACTTTCACATTTATTATACTAGTATGGATTGTCTTGAAAAATGCTACATTTTTACACCTGTGAATTAACTTACTTGTTGAAGACTTCAGATTCCCTCTTAGAAGCAATAAGTTTATTTTCACATAACTTTCGTTGTAGCTCTACATTATCTTCTGCAGGATCTTTTTCCTGGCTGTCAGTTTGGATCCTTGAAGCCACTGAAATTCTCCATTCATTCTCTTGTCTACGTCTTTTAAGTTTTTTGCCACATCTTTCGAACAAATCTCGTGCTGAAATTCAGTACAATATTTCATACTAACCACTAAAGAAAAATTAACGAAGTTTTTGTAATCCAAGCTAATTGTTTTAAACTAAAACAATAATTGTTATTGTGATTTATCAAATATATCTTAAACAACCTAACTAACTTATATATTATTTATAGTACGAGACCCATTTGCAAGAAAGTCTTCAAATAACGATTTTCGTTCAACTCATTTCCGCCCTACGAATTATTGGTATGTTAAGTACATACCAATAATTCGTTTGGCATATTTTCCTGAGTACGAAAAGTGCTGTTCTTCCTTCCTAAGTGTATGGAGGGGGTAGCTATGACGTCACAAAGATGGCCACCGGGCCTATTATATTGTGCGGATTACTTACTATTTAATATCTACTGAACCGATTTACTTAAATAGGGTGTCAAACGAAAGGTTATTAAATAAGCATCATTTTATTATGAAGAACTATCAATGTGAATTAAGTACCAAGGGAAATATTTCGCAAAAACATAATTTCAAAAAAATATTTTTTCCTTCTTATGTATATGTCGCAGCCAACTGGTTTAAATAGCCGTTCAATCAAACAGCTAGCCCTTTGACTGAACAACGTCATTTAATCACACGTCGAGCTTTTTAATTGAATATTTCAGTCGCTCAAAACGTTCAACACTACAGCTGATTCAAAAGCAGCCGTTTGATTAAATTAGTTCAGCGCTCACCACTGCGGCGCTAGGAGCGTTTTGTTTACAATATGGCGTCAACTGGCCGGTATTTTATGATTGTATTAAGATATTTTTCGTAAATATACGTTACAAGTGTTATTAAAGTGACAGAAATTATGGGAGCACATACGAGTGAATCAAAATTAAAACAAATATTCGAGGAGAAATTACGGGATTATGAAATGCATCACCAAGGTACTTATATTGCAATTTTGTTCAAAATGAGTTAGAATACAATAATTTAGTCTACTTGTTATCATTACATTTGTGTAATAATAACACTTAACTAATGGTCACCTTAGTTAATTTGCCATTTAACCGTGTTTCTTTAATCATTGATTTAACCAGTTAGCTAAGCGTCGTCTAGCTGTAGTGTTGAACGTTGCAGTCAACAAGTCGGCTAAACGACGTATAGCCGTGTGATTGAATGGCGTTGTTCAGTCAAAGGGCTAGCTGTTTGATTGAACGGCTTTTTTAACCATTGGACTGCGACATTTATAACTTGGTAACCGTCAGGATAATGGAAATATAGGTTATTATAAAATATTTGCCTACTATTATCAGCTTTCTAACGAACTTTAAATCATTACAATAAAGCTATACACAACGGAACTGCAGCCGTTTGAATGAGCCTCAGTAGCGCTGAACCCATAGCGGTAGCTAAGCTACTATGCTAGTTTTCTATAGAATGATAATAGAATTTTGAATAAAAAGCATGAATGAAGTATTAAAAATATATTAAAGTGAGCTGGTACTTATTCATAGGTTGTATTTGGGTCAATCAATTTTTAAAGGTCCCGAGCATAATTTTCTATTTTTTTTTTTGCTTCATTTTCAGCATTTTACTATTTCATTTAGAAGAGGATTCTTCGTAGATTAAGATTATATAAGCAGCAGTGATGTTGATTAAACACATTTGTGGATTTAACTTCACTAACCGATCTTTTCACGGAAAATAATGTCCTTTGGACAACTTACACAGTAGTACTTTTTTAAATGTTAAATGCCCTTAAGAATTAAAACAAATTCTTCTAATATTAAATAATAAATAATATTTTGATATTTGTTCTATGTACACCCAAAATACGAAATATTTTTATTAAAATTTAAACGAATGATGTCTTTTGGACAACCAAATTATGTTTCTAATATAAAAAAAAATAAGTAAAGCGGAAATAGTGATATTTTTTTTACAAAAAACTATTAAGGCGAGGTGGTTACGTATTGTTTTATTGATTTTACTAAATTAAAATGAACTGATTCTCGATAAAACTGAATGAATGAAGTATAATGTGATTTTCATATGGGGACATCTTAGTTGTCCAGAAGGCATATTTGGTTGTCCATGGGACATTATTTGTTTGTCCAAATGATAATGACCACCATCTAACCTTGAAATATTATATTATTAGAAGGTAATTATTGTGTTGTATGAAAAACAATATAAAGATTTACCTAATTTACTTACATTTGATAAGGTTTTCAGGGTCCACATTTAGAATTCAAAATAAAACAGCTTTTTCTAATCAGTCAAATAGTTTACTCTCTTATCTATTATATTGCAGTCTTAGACAATCTCTCTTAAGTTTTTCTTGAGATCCAAATGTTAACATTAATGTACTTTAAATCACAAAATTTGCTTTGAGTTTCATTAAACTACTAACTAGAATCACAATATTTTCAGTAGAACCTTACTTAAACCTAGGAAGACACTTTTTAACTCTTTAAAAAACAATAATATAAAAAAATACCATCCTTCTAGCTAAAACTGTTTAAATGAAAACGTAGTTAAAATCTAGCTTGAAAAGAAAATCAACAAAATTTCTTAACGTAAGTTTACAGTAGGAGCAACTCGTACTGGGAAGCAAAAGGTTGAGTTTCGGCGCTCTGTTCCGTTAATTTTAGGTGCTGGTAAAATCATCTTGATTTCCTTCAATTCAACACTTGCGAGATCTGGCTCTAAAGGCACCCGGAACTTCATATTGACTTTGTTCAGAAGCCGCATAAATGACACTCCATAACAGTCATTGCCCTCTATTTCAATGATCTTTCCGACGTAATAAACCTTGAGGTTTTTTGCATTAAACATGACTAAAACGTAATCATCTTCGGCCGGTCTTCTAGTCAGCTTTCCGAAATTTCCTCTTATTACTGAGAAGTCCTCATCATCTTCATACACTTCGTCCATAGCACTTTTGTCATTACATGGTTCGGGCATAATTCCAGTGTCTTCTTCAGTCGTATATTCATTAATATTATTTTTATTGAAATTCCTTTTTATCATCTTCTTGAGAACAATCTCTTTTCCTTTGTTATTTAAAACCGCTTTACGTTTGACCTCCATAGTTTTCGCCTTATTTTCCTTGCCCTCTTTCTTATCATTCATACTTTCGGTCAGAAAAGTAGACGCATTTTTATCGACTGATGAATCTCCGATTCCAGGTAATTCATCATCAGAATCCTCACCATATACTCTCTTGTAAATACTAGCGCGTCGAGTGTCATGCAGATTGGTGTATGAAAAATCACCTTGTTTTGAAGATTTCAAGTTGATAAGATGTACGTCATCATCGCTAGAAACGTCTTCACAAAGATTTAAGTTAAAAGGTATCACAGGATTCAGTACCACGTTGTCGATTTCAGGTATGTCTTCACAAGTATTGACAGAGGATGAAGCGTTTCTTGAAGGTAAGTACATCTTTGGATGCAAGCATTCGCAGAATGCTCGTGAGCAGAAACAGCTTAAATTTCTGTGTATTACTTGACCGCGAATCCTTGAAAAGATTTGGTGTACATCTTTGGTTCCAGGCAGAGGGATGAGATCATTCGGAATACATCTCTGGACGTTGTCAATATTTTCTTTGGTGATGTAAAATAACTTAATCTTACTTGATTCTTGGAGAATTGTGTAAAAGCCAAATGCGTCAATAATGTCATTTCCAGTAGCCACCTTTTTGTCGGCTTCTCGTTTTAAATATCCTCCAATCCCATCAGCTGGACCCTTTCCATGGCCAGCTTCGAAAAATGACCAGCTGAAAGCTTGAAATCCATAATCAAATGTCTTTGTGCAAGCCAAATAAAAATTTGCCTTTTGGCGGTATTGTGAAAACGGGCCGTCAGAGAAATAATGAATAGTGTCGATGTCCCCGTAATTTTCAATTATATGTTTCAGTATCGGGTCTAAATGGGCCCATACTGCAGCCGGTTGATGAATATTACACGGTGATATAGTGCAAAATGACAAAATTTTGTGCTTTTCATCACTGTCATATACATACACGACAACAGTGTGAAGAGTTATTTGGTTACGTGATCCACCAAAATGATGCGCTTGAATTTCTTCACTACATTTAGCGTTGTAGTTTTCGCTAAAATCAACCAATATTACCGCTTCATTTGGTCGAATCTCGTCAACACTTTGCCGGAAGTTCTTGTTCTGTGTTTTCATATTAAAAATATGCTTTTTTAATGTTTTCAGATCCCCTTTAAAATTCTCCAGCATATCTTGTATCGTGTCTTCTATCAGTTTTTTTACATTCTTTATAGTTTTAATTCGTTTCCCTTCTTTCAAATAGATTTCCTCTTCTCGCACCCATTCCAACCATTGTATTTTTCCTTTAACATTTTCGCTGTTAGTTTTTATTTCTTTATCATGACACTGAACACAGACTCCATACATACAATCTTTTTGATTGCTGTTGCAAACTGTTTCCATTATCAGTGCGCCAGTATAAATTGCATTAATGACTCCTTTTTGTCTTAAAGCCTTGAACTTATATTCGGCATTTGTGTGTGTTTTACAAAGACGCATGTCTCTTCCATTTACTGTCGGTCTAAGTATGTAGAAGGGCCGGTGTTTTGTAAAATTGAAATATGAACATTTGACGCCCGGATTCTCAGCCTTAAAAGCCTTGAATAAATTTTTTTACGAGTCTAAAAGGTAACGTTTTTGTACTTTCTCTTGGCCCCTAGTTACGGTTTCTTTTTTTCCAGCGGTATTCCTCGATACGTCATCCCTCAAAAAGAAATATTGAATTTTTTTTCTAAGTTCTGAATCTTCTCTGCGTCCTGTTATCTTTGCCTTGAAATTTCCTTTTGTGAACCCCAAACTGTCCTTTATAATTCTTGTCTTTTGCCGTGCATTTGTAATGTTTTCAAATATATTCTTCACCGTATTTTTTTCTTTTCTATTCTTTATATTTTTGTATCTTTCTTTTATAGCGTTTGTTAGGGTTCTGTATTTAATTTCTTCTCTGGCTTGTTTTTCTTTTGCTTCAAGTGCTTCTTTAGCCTTACGTTGAGCTCTTTTCTTATGTTTTTCATATTTTACCTTCCACTTATTTGCTTCATTTTTTAGTTTCAAGTTTTCTTTATATAACTTGGTTCTATCTCTTCGAATTTTTTTTCTTCCTCTCTTTTTATGTCCGGAGTTCAAAGACGCAGCAGGAGAAGAGGGAGGTGGAGTGGATTCATGTTGTTCTTGAGGTAAATTGATTTCCTGCAAAATGGATGGAGAACTGGGAGGTGTATCGTTAATGATATTGCGAACAGCTTTTGTTCGTCGTCTTTGTTGTTGTTTGCGCAATTTCCAAATTATTCTGCAGTTATTTTTTTCCTCCGGCTCCATATTCGCAACCAACTTTTTATTTTTGTGATAACTTTTCCTTTTTTTTCTTTTCCGTTCAGCCAATTTATCTGGGTCTGCTTTAAGCCTTTCTCTGTAGTTTCTTGACTTTTCTTTCTCCGACAATCGCATTGCCTTATCTAAAAAATTTAAAAATTATAATTAAACTAGACATAAAATCGCGTAATAAAAATGTATTCCCGAAACAGCCGAGTAATAAACAAAACATGAACTATTTAACTGTTAGAGTAAGTTTTAAATAATTATTGTCCTAGGTACAACCAAATTGTCCATGGGACAACCACTTTGGTTGTCCAAGTGACTGGTTGTCCGCGGGACATTTTTAAAATTTTGAGCCGCCAAGCAAATACTATTGTTATTTTATATATTAATCTCAGCTCACACTAAAATATAGACGAAAGCGCATCTCGTGTAGTATAATTGATAACGCATCAAGTACTTACATTTTAATCACAGTTGTCCGACGGACTGACAAAAAAGCCACCCACACTCACCAACGTCGCTCGGACGACTGTCGCCGTGATTTTATACAAATCAAAATGGCGTTTGAGCCCGACAGATAACTATTGTGTTTGGCTTGTTGTTTAGGAGTCTACCGCGCCACCTGTGTTTAGGTTCCATAACTAAATTACGGTTGTCCGTGAGACCTGTGCCATGTAGGTGATTTATGGGGACAAAAGTAAAATGCCTGAAAATCGTATTATATCCAATAAAAAAAAAATTGTTTGTATGTTTTGATGTCAATAATTATGAACTGAAACAAGAAATGTATTTGGTATTTATGATCGTGATAGTATGTTTTTCGTGATGCGAAGTTTGTTAATGCATTGTGGTTTGGGGACAATTGTGATAGTACTGGAAAATTGCATTTAGTCTCTCGGACAACCATTAAACTACGCACAAATTAATAAAACAAGTAAAATATTGTTCACAATAATGCTAGAAAATATTAAAAGGAATATAATTAAAACCAATTTAACTCTTTATGATTTAATATTTATTAATTATCGTTCAGGGACATGATGCGTGTACCGTCGGACCAATAAAAGTTGATCGACCCATTTACAGTTTTTTTTAATGTGATCAACTTAATAATGGGTTATAGGTAAGTATGTGTTGTACTAAACTAACTGATTGTAGGGATCCTCCTAATATTTATTATGTTTATTATTTACAATAAAACTTATATATATATATATACACTTAATAAATTATTATTTACATATTTACATTATGTATACAAAATTATATTTATAACACTAAAATTATATTAGTAACATAAAACCTTATCCTAATTAAATAATATAATACTTACACTAATAACATCATTAATTAAAACCATTCGGATTACGAGTACGTGCCGTGCCGTTGCTTGTAGAAAATCGTAGTATGGAACCGCGCACGACAAGTGACCGCGGTGACATCAATGAGACGGAGCATACGAGTGCGAGGAGCGTGTCCGAGAACCGGCTAGTCGCTGCGCCGACGCACGCCGCCGGCCGCCCCCACTCGCTTGACCGCCAGTCCGTTTAATACGCTTTCGCGACGTGGATGCTATACATGCTATCTAGTTCTTAGCTCAATCAAAACGCTTGTATTAATCGTTATTGTTTCTTTCTATACTGCTACTTCACTGACTTTCTTCTATCTATTCTGCTTGTGCTTGTGATCCGTATCCTTCTGTGCATATGAACAATATTGTGACGTTTAGTGGTGGTGTGGACAATAAAAAGACCAAGTATGGCAACCACACACACACAAGTTACTACACTGATAAAATTATTAAAAATAATTAAACATTTTTTTTTATTTTATTAATGTCCATAGCCTTATCTGTATCTTTTGAATAATTACACTGGTAACAAAAGTCTTTAGAAGGGACATTGCATTTGTAACCGACATGACATAATATTCAATTATCCACAACGGGATGAACGGTAACCAACTTTACATTGAGATGATATTAAAAGTTCGAGATCTTTTAATGAGATTGAATTTACGGATGAAATAACTGGCAATCAAAAAATGATTGGTATCCTCGATCTTTCAGCCACAGCACAGCCTATGTGTTCAGAAGGCGTGGGCTTCGCTACTTGGGCGTTCTGAACTTCTGCCAACATAACGTCTGTTAGTTCGATCTAAGCGCATGGCGCATGCTGTCGAAAGGCTTGTCGTGTCTGCGGTAACTTAAAAAGTTGTGTCAAGTTTTGAAGCTTGAAAAACAATTTCTTTTAATAGAAAATCAGAGAAACTTTCTTAAAGTATTAGACGTTAAGGGTGTCTGGCAGTGGGAAGCACTACTGGAAGACAAGATCCCTCCACTTACTGCGAAGAATATAAACTAAAAAATTGAGCTTTACTTTTCCGAAGGTCAGGTTGCCCTTCAGAACTGGAAACCTCCTTAAGTAACCGCGACCGAAACTCCATAGCTGCTGGTCGTTTTTACCTCTTTTAAGGTCACAAACAGACAAACTTTCAGCTTTTCTAAAAGGAGGAAAGTCTGGCCGTCGCAGGCTCTTGGTCCAAAAGTGTTTCATGTCATTTGTTGCTCAAAAGAAATTACTATTTAAGCATAAAAACTTGACACAACACAGGAACTTTTATTTTCAGGTGGATATTCGGACGAAGAACATGATAGTTTTAATATATTTACTAGGGTGGAGCGAAAAAACTTTTTTTGGATATTCGTTTCGGCATACCTGTAAAAAGTTGCTGTTACTGCTCACAAATATACGTACAAAATTTTATTTATATCAAAATAAATTTAGAGGTGCCCCCAGCGTCATGAACTTTAGACAAATTCGAAAAACTTCGTCAAAAACCACCAACTTCTAATATTGCCAAATTAACGCTGATTTATATTATGTGTATTCATTTACGTTCGTAACTGTTTAAGCTTGAATATTGCGAAGATAGATGGGGAGATTGAGGCAGAAGAGGTGATTTCATTGCACTTTTCAATCGTTGTTCGAACGCCATAAAGTGCGCGCTATCAATGTAATCCTGCTTGTGAGAAACAGATATTCTAAGCACTACCCACAAGAAAATAAACTCCTGTAAGTAATATTTTTAATTTCCTGTTCACTGATTGTTGATAAAATACTATTTGCGATATAATTTATACCTAGTATTTCTCTTTATTACATTCATAATATGTCGTCAAAACACGAAAAGAGACATGTTGTCCCGTTTTTGGTTTATCGGAGAAGTTACCAGTGTGTCAACTACCAAATCATAATTCTGTTATAAAAAATACTTATTTATTAATTAATATCACATTAATATGAATCAAAGCTTGACAAAACAACTAAAGAGCCGACAGTTCATGATATATCCCAAAGACTGGCTACGGAAATTTTACATATCTGGCGAAAAGCGTTGCTTCTCAAAAAAAGAAGTATATTATTTACTTGATTAAAGAACTGCAAGAAAAATGATGATAGGCCGTGTAGATTTAAATGCGTCTGTAAAAAATATAAAGAAAATGAAATTGCAAGAAAAAAATCACTGCGTAACAAAGAGATAATGGGTCCTAACCAGACGTCTTATTCGCGTTCTTTGCATGTTGACTTAACAACCGAAAGAACGAGTTCAAGCAACTATAGATTCTTCTTGTAGCTTTTACAAGCTAATCAATCGCCATAATAAGTAGCTGCTCAGCCACCCAATAAAAACAGATTCAATTTTCCATCATTAGCTCTCGTATGCGATCGTACCTGAGTCTCTGACAGAGCAGCTGCTATTATAGCTTTATCTGCTTCTTTATCTGTGTTAAAAGATGTTGATTGTTGGTATTATTACATCAAAGGATTCTAGTGCTGTCATTGATCGTTAAAAATGCGATGAGAAATAATGAAAAACAGATCAGCAGACACGATGTAGATCGCAATTATAAAAGTATACGCAGAAATTATTTTGATGGTAGAAAAGGTGGCTGTGATGGTACAGTTGTGAATATAGTTTTTAAAGAAGATGTTATTCGTTTTATGGAAGAAGTAATTAACAAACTACTAAAGTAGTTTTTTGTTTCAAATGCCTAATTGTGAAATAAAACAACAATTTAATACCCAACAATCTATTTTTTTTTTCTAATGATCATTCCTTGATAATATATCATAAACTAGCGACCCGCCCCGGCGTCGCACGGGTATAAAATATATAGCCACTGAAAAAATGATTAAAATCGATAGCCTATCACGATCCTTCATGTGGTCTACTTCTTATCTGTGCCAAAAAACATAAAAATTGCTCCAGTAGTTCGCGAGATAAACCCTTTCAAATAATTTCCCCCGTTTTTCCACATTATCCTATTAGTCTTAGCGTGATAAAATATAGCCTATAGCCTTCCTCAATAAATGGGCTATCTAACACTGAAAGAATTTTTCAAATCAGACCAGTAGTTCCTGAGATTAGCGCGTTCAAGTTAGCCCTTTCAAATAATTTTTCCCGTTTTTTCCACATTTTCCTCTATTTCTTCGATTCTATTAATCTTAGCGTGATAAAATATAGCCTATAACCTTCCTCGATAAATGGGCTATCTAACACTGAAAAAATCATCAAAATCCGTTGCGTAATTTTAAAGATTAAAGGGAACAAAGGGACATGAGGGAAAAAAAGCGACTTTGTTTTATAATACGTATAGATATTTAATTTTTCTTGATAAAAACATTGAAACCACTAACCAGAGCCTGTAGCCAAGACTTTTCTTTATCGTTTCTTTATAGAATCGTCGATCAAAATGTATAGATTTGACATTAGACGAGTCGAACGTCAACGTCATATTCGCGAATTTTTAAGTCAATTCCATACATTTTGATCGGCGATTCTATAGAAAAGCGATAAAGAAAAGGTCTTGGCTAAGGGGTCAGTCTTTTATTTAACATGAACATGAAGTTTTTTTACAAGGAACACTAAATAAAAAAAATACTATTTATCAAAACTAGACCAATGTTTTCAAAAAATTCGTATTTTTCGAATTTTCAATTGGGTTGGGGCACCTCAAAACATCAAGACAAGTAAACCATATTTTGTATGCAGAATTTACTCATAGCAAGGCAACTTTCTATTGCTATGCCATTAAAAAAAATTAGAAAAAAAATTTCTTCATACAAAATCGCTCCACCCTAACATTTACAAAGAAACGTAGATCATTTGAGAAGTAGGTACTCAAGAAGGAGCTGATACCCGTTTCATACTACATGTGGTTGATTGTAAATATTCGGGCTTTGTACGGTTAACAGTAAATTGTCACGACAATGTTGTGCTACTACTCGTTATGCACTTCTCTGAGAAACTACCAAGTGTTGTGTGGATGAAATCTGGCACTACCAAAAAACAAACAACCGATAAGAAGAAATTATTGCTGGCTTATCACACTCTAACTGGGTGTGCCACTACGTTGTCAGGTCACACAAAAAAATCAAGCTGGCCGATTTTCCATTATCAACTCCTTTCAAATTTTGGTGTTAGCTCAGCTTACAGAAGAACGATTTTGTAACGCTGAAAGATTTGTCACTCTTATGTATACAAACAAGACCGCGGACTCAAAGAACTGGATAACCTAGACAACTTAAGAGCAGCAATGTTCCAGAACATCAAAGAAGGTACTTCCTACTGCCAGACACCCTTAACGTCTAATACTTTAAGAAAGTTTCTCCGATTTCCTATCAAAAGAAATTGTTTTTCAAGCTTCAAAACTTGACACAACTTTATAAGTTACCGCTGACACGACAAGCCTTTCGACAGCATGCGCTAAGATCGAACTACCAGACGTTACATTGGGAGAACGCCCAAGTAGCAAAGCCCACGCTTCCTGAACCCATAGGCTGTGGCTGAAAGAACGGGGATATCAATCTCTTATTGCCAGTTACTTCATCCGTAAATTCAATCTCATTGAAAGATCTCGAACTTATAATATCATGTCAATGTAAAGCTGGTTCCCGTTCATCCCGTTGTGGATGTGTCATGTCGGTTACAAATGTTATAATCGGTATTCAGAAGATCAGATTCAGGACATTAATTTGAAACATTTTTTTTTAATATTTTTTAATAATTTTATCAGTAACTTTAGTACAACACATACCTACCCATAACTTATTACCTATTATGCTGGTCACATTAAAAAAACAGTAAATACAACCTATAAATAAGTACTAGCATACTTATATACATTTTTATTACCAACTTTCATGCTTTTTATTCAAAATTCTATTATCATTCTATAGAAAACCAGCCCAGTAGCTTAGCTACCGCTATGGGTTCAGCGCTACCGAGGCTCATTCAAACGGCTGCAGTTCCGTTGTTTATTGCTTTATTGGAATGATTTAAAGTTCGTTACAAAGCTGATAAAAGTAGTCAAATATTTTATAATAACCTATATTTCCATTATCCTGACGGTTACCAAGTTATGTACATAAGAAGAAATTATTTTTTTTTAGAAATTACGTTTTTTGAAAATATTTCCCTTGGCACTTAATTTACATGGATGGTTCTAAAGAATAAAATGTTGCTTATTTAATAACCTTTCGTTTGACACCCTATTTAAGTAAATCGGTTCAGTAGATATTTCAATAATCTGCACAATATAATAGGCCCGGCGGCCATCTTTGTGACGTCATAGGTACCACCTCCATACACTTAGGAAGTGACAACAGCACTTTTCGTGTTCAGGAAAATATGCCCAATAAGTACATACCATAGTTAGGGTCTAAATTATTAAGTAAGATACAAAAACAGTTACCTTCAGCCTCCATTTCCATATTTGTCCAACCCAATCCATCTTCTTCGTTTGCGTCTCGGACGCAACGTAGCACGTCATGGAAGTCAGGGAAAGGAAGGGGAGCGCCAATGGGAACCTTCTTGTTCACAAACTTTTCCAACTCTTTAGCAGGCCCCTGCGGGCAACCGGGCCGAGCTTCTATCACTATTCGAGGCTCTGATGGCATTTTTGTGTTAGTCAGTTGACGGAACTTAGCATGAACACGGACTAGTCTTTCTTTATATCTGGAATTTAATAAATATTCACTAATTATTTTACGTAAAAACTAGCAAATTTAATCATTGACAAAACCAAATGGTGAAATAAAGATGTATGTCTAGAATAAGTAAATTTGTGATGTGACAGACCTCCACAGCTATTAAAGAATATTATGATAATAATATTATAATCTTAGTCTCATTTCGTTAAATAGCTGTCAGTATATTACTACTGTGTGTTTACTATAATTTAGGCTCTAGTCCAGGGGTCGGCAAGTAACTTAGGGTGGTGTCCGGATACTGCAGGAAAATTTTAATGAGGTCCAGAAAAAAAACACACTTGTCCTATGTAGCTTAAAAACATTATTTTAAATAATAAAGGTATATGTATAGTGTATACCTTATCTATACAATGTCTGGTACCGACATTGTATAGATAAGGTATCCCGACACCGGTGTCCGATCCTTTAATGTCATGATCTATGGCATATTTTATCGACAAATTCTGCCCTGCTAAGCGCAAAAGCGGTATCTCCAAAAAACCGAAAATTTGTTTTTTATGGCATCGGATAGCTTAGAAGAATACGCGTCTATTGAGCTAAGCCTTATAGCGGTATGTTATTCATAAGTTATAAAAAAACGGTAAGAAAGTTTTCTCTATCTCAGTTTTACCTAAAATTTCTAAGGATATTAGATGTATATCAATATAACGTAGTCAAATAGCCGTATATTTAAATACCGCTAAATCAGAAGCGTTTTACGCACGTTGTGTTCTAAGTCAATAAGCGGCATAAAGCGTTGTAGGGGTAAGTCAGCAGGTAACTACTGACTTACCGCTACAACGCTATTTTTTAAACGACTTCCAAAAAGGAGGAGGTTTCTCAATTCGACCGTATATATGTTCTTTTTTTATGTTTGTTCGCGGATAACTCCGTCGTTTGTGGACCGATTTCCAAAATTCTTTTGCTGTTGTAAAGGATATAGTCGGAATTTGGTACCACGTTCACAAAAGTGGTGATCTGATGATGAAATCCATGAGGAATCGAGGGAACTCCTTAAAATTTGTATGGAAACATATAGTGATTTTAACTTTTTCTAAAGGATTTCAAGTATATGCTACCAAAAAGTAAGATTTTGCACCAATGTATACCCTGGTTCCGAAGGTGCTGTACAGAACTCGTGACTCCTTATAGATAGATGTTCGGGGATTTCGGAGTTATTTAAACAACTAAAAGCAAATGCCAATACATCAATTTCATCAATCATCATCATCATCACCATAATTATTATGCCACGCACCATCATATTATGAGCCTATAATACATTATACATAACTAAAAAGAGAAAAATAATTATTTTTAAACAAAAAATTTAAACCGACTTCCACACTAAAAACTACGGTGAATAAACTAAAAAGTGTTAAATAATTCTAATTCTATATTAGTGGCTTTTTTAGGATTGGCCTAAGCCTCAACTATATCTGTACTCAATCTTCATACTTTTGAAGTCGGTACCAGCCAGCTAACTTCTATGTCAAAAATCTCAGAAATTTTAGGAGCTGGTACCGACTTCAAAAGTATGAAGATTGAGTACAGACATAGTTGAGGCTTAGGCCAATCCTAAAAAAGCCACTAATATAGAATTAGAATTATTTAACACTTTTTAGTTTATTAGAATTATTTAACACTTTTTAGTTTATTCACCGTAGTTTTTAGTGTGGAAGTCGGTTTAAATTTTTTGTTTAAAAATAATTATTTTTCTCTTTTGTGCTTACTTGATTCGCAAATCATGAGATACGGCTGCAACTGCAAGTCAAATTGATCTTTAAGACGTATTCTATACGGTCTGATTTCTGATGCATCTTGCAATGATTAATCCCTGCCTTGGCTTATTGTTTACTTGTTTGTTGTTGTTGTAAACAAGTGGAAATGTTATGATAACTGTTTAAATTAGTGAAAATACTGTGAATTAATGTGTTCAATGTGTCTGAAACACACTAGGCTGAATTACGCCGGCGTAATTTCCGTGGTCGAAATTACGTTCCGCCGCATTCTACACTCGACACACTCTAAATTACGCGAAGAGCCGAAATTACGCGGCGGAATTTCTCAGATTCATAAATTCTCAGATGTAATGTGTGCGTTAACGCTTTAGAGTTAAGGTTGGATTTGCTATGTTCGGTTTTGATACTTCGCTTCTGCGTTAATATAAAGTGACCCGTAATCGTTGAACATAAAAAAACGAACATAATACCTCCCCCATTTCGAAAGTCGGTTAAAATTGTAGCCTATGTGTTATTGTTGTGTGTTATCTGATGTATAAGTTATAATCTATATTATTGTATTGTTTTATTAAAATCCGTTTAGTGGTTTTTGCATGAAAGAGTAACAAACATCCATACATACATACATCCATACATACATCCAAATTTTACACAACATTACCGCCGAATCGCTGTTCGGCTCGCGACGGAATTTCGGCATAGTGTGTCGTCCATCGCGTTCCGTCCGTATTTTGTATGCGTTTGAAACGCCGCGGAATTCACGCCGGTGTAATTCAGCCTAGTGTGTTTAGACACAATGACTGTGGTTTGATTGTGTGCTTAAAAACTGGAGTTTTGCCGCCACCGACGAAGAAAACTGCACCAGACGGTATTTCCACAAACAAAAAAGATAATATTTTGAAATCTTTCGAAAACATATTAAACCCCAAAATAGGATGTCCTTTTGGAGAGAACTCCCCACTTTTGACTGATTAAAATTCATAGAACACGTTTCTTTTTTAAATATGTTTTTTTATGATTATAAATTTAAATAATAAAAGAATTTATAAGTGCACTTTGATTTGTTTTATTCATTATAAAAATATGTATTTTATTCGACTGAAAATTCATATCATTTTGTATACAAGCATGTTAGGCGAAAAGCTAACCAAAAGGCGGTAACTCAAATCTCAAGTATGTAATTACTAAGCGGTCCAGCAGTATCTCATGGTTAAGGCATTTCCGTGTATATTTTACATATTTAACTATTTGTGATAGAAAACATACCTAATATTATATATAAATTACATTTAATAACCAAAAATAAGAATCTGTAAATTAACTTAAAACAAATTTTACATAACGTCAATTATCTCTAAACTAGCTTTCACTGACATACCGCTTTTGTGCTTAGTAGGGCAGAATTGGCCCTCAAATTTTTTTTCTCTCTCAAGGTTGTAAAATGGCAGCCATTTTAGTTTTTCTCGGGCTTTCACACTAATCTGACCAGAACTGCTCTTGTAAATATCCTATGAAGATAAAAAAGGTCTCATTGATAGCTAAATTTGTGGACTACGCTTACACAGGCAATATGTTATAAATTTCGTGGAATTAAACAAAGAAAAACCCAAGATTAAGAAAAAAAAAATGTGTATTTTTTGTTAATGGCTTTTTGTGAAAAATCTAGCACATTAAACTGGTTCTTTTTTGTTTTTAAAAGATAGAGGAAGTTTTCTTCTTTTAAAATTCTTTTACTTCAATGCTCTAAGTCAGATAGTTTAGAAGTTATAACGATTTTCTTGTGATGAGGTGGTGGATGATGACATTAACCCATCGATTGTGGCAAAACGAGACACAATAGCTTTTTCATTGTTATTGCGGCTGGATGTTGCCGCTTGGGGCTTGATGAATTAAAGGATCAGACACCAGTGTCGGGACACATTGTATATTACTTGATACAGTTTGGTATTACATACATTATAATATTGTACTATTATATTCTATTCTGTGATTATAGTCCGCCAAACATCGTAATCGTAAGTGGCAACATCCTAGTGTCATCCCTTTCAAATCAATCTAAGAAAAGGGATGACACTACGATGTTGCCACTTTTTAATTTCTTCACTTTTTTGACAGACTAAACAATATTTCACAGTCGGAGATTCGTCCGTTTGTGGACCGCGGTCCGCCTGTTGCCTACCACTGCTCTAGTTACTAGTGTACTAGTGTACTAAAGTAATTCTTAAAAATCTTAACCTCCTTCTAATGATTTCATTATTTACCACTGGGTAAATAGAAAAAATTCTATAAACATTTAAAACCTTTACCTTTCTGTAAGTAAATACATGGAATTCTCCTCATCATCTAAGTCTACCTCCTGTTCTTCTAACTTTTGTATAGCCCGGTGTAGCTGCTTAATGGTTTTCTCCAATTTCCGTATCTGCCTGGCTCTTTTAGTGCCATATTCACCTTCTTCTCCCTTAATTATCAGACTTTCCTCTGCAACTTTATAAAAAATATTTTTACACAAATCCCACATAATTAACAATTGTAAATATTATATTAATATAGTAGGGGGGGTTTAGTGTTGATAAAAATTCTAAGATGTTTCTTGCTTTCATACATTATTATAATATTTAGAGACCAGATTATATGCAACATAAAAAGCTTGTTATATGCATGCAAATATGCATGAAAAATGCTTGAAATATGCACGAAAATTGGCAGAATATGCAAAATTAAATGACAATATGCAAATTCAAAATCCGCATACAATTAGTAGGTACTTATATTATTTTTGATAGGCGATAATTATAGGTAACATTATAATATGACATTCAAATTATTTAAAAAAAAATGTTAACATAATACAAATATTTTTCTAAATTTTCAGTGCTAAGATTGTGTCTACGATCATTTAGAATTTTTTGTAAATAGAGAAGGTTCGCTCCACATTCACTGAGGAAACTGGGCAGAATTTGAACTTGGGTGCTTTGTTAACACTTAGATACAGTTTCTGGGAAAAGTTCTGCCATCCCATTAATTTGTAGTTGGAAAGCGCAACGTTCTTCTGGCTCTTTCATTTTACTATCGTAACTGTCGAAACAAAAGACGCGCACGGCTACTGACTGCATACGAAATGCAGTAAAAGTCACAACTATTAGTCAATAGCCCTTATGTTTTTGTTATTATTGTTAACTGTTATTGTTATTAAATTTGGTCGCATTTCGTAATGCAGGGTTAGTGAAAAATGTTGTAAATGTACCGAAAATATGCATCATAACGAGATCTTAGGTAAAATATGCTATTACCGCTGAAAATGGCAAAAATATGCAAATGCATATGCAGATATGCAAATGCATATAATCCGGTCTCTAATAATATTGTATTCAATAATGTATCATTAATAGTAAATTTTACAAAAAAAATTAAAAAATTAATAGGATATACTTTTATGGACATCTTCTTTCTTTGTCTCCTGTGCCTTGGCCAGCTTCCGTTGCATATTAAGCTCATCCACAACGTCTTTGATAAAAAGGTACATTTTGTCTGGTCCCGCTTTTATGGCTGCAGTTTTGCTCGCAACCATATCTATAAATTCTTCTGATTCCACATATTCCTTTGGACACTGTTTGTAGTATGCTTTAATTTTTTTCTCAACAATCTTCTTCATATCATCTGAATTTTCTATTTCAAAACATGTATCAATAAACTTCTGATATGTGGGATTAAATTCCTGTTCTTGTACTTCTACATTTTGTAATGTTGTTTCACATTTTTCATCAGTTTTATATTCGTGCTGCTGTTTGGGGTGATCCTCAGATTTGTCCTCATTACTTTCTGTTAAAATATTTGATGTGGCTATTGGGTCTATTTCAATTTCTACAACTTGCCGTACACCTTGTGATTCCTGTGGATAATTAAGTTTTTTTCTACTATGTGGATCTTCGCTTAGTTTACCATGATTTATTTTGTCATTGAATTTATTCTTACATGGACTGTCTTCAATTATTACAGGAAGTTCTTTTCCTATTTCATTAAAATGTCTTTCAGATGGCTTTATAGGACTATCTTCTATTATAATTTCAACATATTTAGGAGTATCTGGTTCTCGATTGTTCTGTTCCTCGAAGTTTACATCTGCACTATCATCATCCTCGATGTTTTGATCAGTTTTCAGTGATTCTTCAGGCCTCATGTACCACTGCGGATTAGATGTGGACTGTTGTTCTGCAACCTCTTCATCATCCAAGTTCACCACTGGAATTTCCGTGACAGGCAGTTTTGGTTTATTTTTTATCCTTTTTTGTGTAACAGGTGTCTTAGCAGGCAAATTAATTGATTTCGTAGATGGAGCCTTTTTAATGGTAATACTAGAAGGCAAATTACTCAAAACACTTGTACCTGCACTTTTTTGTCCTTGGGGTTGCACTTTCTTTATTGGTACACTTGCTGTGTTGTTTCTCTTTTGATTCTGAGTTTTAATAACAGCATGAGATGCTTTTGTAATGGGATGTTGTTTTGGTACAAGAGGATCTTTAAAATATACTACCGTATTTGGTATTGGTGCTTTTTTTACAGTTACGGAATTACTTTTTAGTGTGTTCACTAATGGATTTATGAATACATTCGATTTTAAACCACCACCAACCATTTTTGGAATAGTGTATACCTTCTGGGTATTGTTTTTGTTCACTATTTTGGTTGGAATATTTTGTGAGGAATTACTAGAAGTCTTCTTTGCTGGTTTTATAGAAATCCCAGGAAGTCGTGACGGTATGTGCACCATAGCATTTGGAAGTGGCTTCCTTTCAGGTTTCTTCTGCAATTCAATAAAAAAGGTAATTAAAATTATCAAAACTTATTTTCCATTAAACACTTATAAATCAATAAGTTTTAATGCTTTAGTTAAAATTATAATATTATATTGTCACCTTTTTTGGCGGGGGTTCGGCTTCTTCATCGGACGAACCGAGTTCAATAATTTCTTTGGTAGCCATTTTTTATTAAAGATGCTATTACACGTAAAATTTATCTAACGTTAAGTGTTTAATAGTATTAAAAACAATATTTAATTATTTTTATAACTTGCTTATGCCTCAATTATAGAAAAACACGTACAAATATTACATATACTACTCTGTGAAATATTACATCAAAATATGCATCTAGGGCTTGCACTTCTTTTTCTTCATCTTTTTGACAACTGGATACAACTGACAAGTTGACAAGTGACGACGTTGATTTTTTTTTTAATTCGTCCCGGTCGGGACAGGCAAAGGAAGCGTTGTCCATACAGCCATTTCTATGTTTTCTCTATTTAATGAATGATAGTGAAGGCCGAAGCCAATTCTTTTATATTAATCATCTGAAATAGAGTTTTCATCAGGCCGAAGCCAATTCTTTGATATCAATAATATGAAATAAGTTTTTCATCAGGCCGAAGCCATTTCTCATGTTTTGATAGGGTAAATTACGAGTCATTCGAATTTTTCAGTAGAGGGACACTTTACAGTTTACACTTTGATCGTAAAAATAAAAGTTTGTGGTTTTTATACGATGTAAATAATAATGGAATTAATATTGAGGGGCATTCACGCTACAATAGAAATAGAGTATTTTTTATCAGGTATTTTTGCGGTGTAACCAAAATAAAATATCTTTTTGTCACCATGGTCATCACGTGCGCCTTGGTTTTGCAAGTGAAAAGAAAAAATTTAGAAAACATGCTAAAGTTTTTAATAATATTTTTTTATGATACACATTGTGTATGTTATTATAAACGTGTTATTGTATAAATAACAATATATCAAGTATTTTTTGTACATTCTTAATAACCTTTTGTCTCATTTAAAGGTTTTTTGGCCAGTCCTACTACTGGTATTGTAAAAATGCTGAAAAACAGTTATTGGACGTTATTAGATTAAATAATACAGATGCTGATCGTTTTGATATATTATAATATTCGAAAGATGAAAGTATTATTATTTATTCAATACGAAAGTTAATTTGCAGCTGACTTGTGTCTTCTGAATACTTCAATGAAGTGTGACTTCTGAATACTTCAAAAACCTACTTGTTGCCGTTAGTTGTATTGTATGGAATGAATAAGGGAACGTAACGCAATTTGGGGGCCTTGTAAAATGCTACGGTGTGTTGCACAAGGGCTGATATTAAAACAACGCGTTAATTTTTTTTCGGTTTTATAGAGGAATAAGAATTTTCAAATTCAGCTACCCTTTTTGTTTAATATGTTTTATTAGGAAATCCCTGGATTGTGTAGTGCTTTCCTATTATTTTTGTCGCTGAAGTAGGCAAATGGCAAGCCTTTAGTTTATATATTTTCATGAAATCCCTCGACTTTGTGTTTAATGAATTAAGTTAAACAATTAATGCCATACAATCGTAGCAACGAGTGAGTAGCAACTCATCAGTATAATCCAGACTCAAGAACATGTGCAACCTGTGGGATCTATTAGACAAGCCCAACTTCCTCCTGAAAGTAGAGTACGGCCACAGCGAAAGGCAAATTAGCTGCTATGCATTGTGCTCCATATTGAAATATTGTCTAAGTATGCCGATTAGCTCGATGAGGACAATCTGAAATCTCTAACTATTTGAGTTACGTTTTACCTGAACAATTTAATATACAGACGTACAGATAAAGAGACGGACATATTGTTCTCATCTCTGGGCAGGGGCGCCAAAATACCAACTGCTCCCTCTGGATCGTATCCAACGAAGGGCTGCTCGAATTGTTGACTGCCATAGTTTTTCAATCAGCTTGGACCCCTTGGAATTACGCCGAGATGTAGCTTCACTCTGCATCCTCTATCGGTTGTATCACGGGGAGTGCTCTGAGGAATTGTTCGGAATCATACCACCTGCAACTTTTCGCCATCGTCCCACGCGAAAAACATACCATCCTCATCATCTCGATGAGTGGCAGTCTTCCACAGTGCGTTTTTCGCGTAACTTTCTGCCGCGCACTGGAACGATCTGTCACCAGCAGTATTTCCAGACCTATACGACCTGCAAACCTTCAAGAAAAGAGCGTATTCCCTCTTAAAAGGCCGACAACGCACCTGCAGCTCTTCTGATGTTGCGAGTGTCCATGGGCAACGGTAGTTGCTTACCATCAGGTGACCCGTTTGCTCGTTTGCCCCCTTATTTAATTTTAAAAAATCCCTTAACATCTATAATATTAAATATTAATAGATAGCGGCTGTAACTCCATTGCGTCAAAGTCCGTTTATCGGGTGGGCACCGTACATTTTCCCGGGACCAAAAGTACTATTTTTCCTTTCCCGGGACTCAGTGTCTCCATACCAAATTTTTGCAAAATCCGTTCAGTGGTTTGAGCGTGAAGAAGTAATTGACAGACAGACGAACAAACTTTCATACTTATAAAGTTATAATATTAGTTGTTACAATAGTACTATGTAATATTGGTAAGAATTTTAATTTTTTGAAGTCATTTTTTGTTAAATATTTAATTAAAGTACCTTATTTTACAATAAATAATAAAAATATATGTGAAAACAACAATTATTTATAATGTTTCCTACATACAATATCAATTTTAAACAAATTTCAATCAAACTTTGCTTGTCCAACTACTGGTTTTGGGTGTCCCAACTACTGTAATTCCGTCCCATGACTGTGTTTTACCTACCATTCAATTTTTACCAAAAAACCAATATAAACTGAAAAACCATCGCATTTTTATGTTTGCATATCTTAAGTTAGATAATTTATGAACACAAATATAATATCTATTTCTATTTCATGCGAAGTATTTAATGTTTTAGAGCTTTTTCTGTAAAAAAAATCCATAGCTGTCCAATGACTGGTAGTTTACGGTAGTATATTACTGTCCCTTCTTCAATTTGACATAGGGAGTGCCTCCGCTGCCGGCGCCGGTTGCCGAAATTGCTGCCGGCGCCGGTTGCTGAAATGGCTGCCGGCACCGTTTTCCGAACTCCGAAGTTTGCCTAAGTCACACGATTTTTCCGAATAGGCTGCCGGCGCCTATTCCCCTAATAGCACATTTACATTGGTCCATGGTTGGGCCTCGGTTATTAGCTCGGTTGGCCAACAGTTAGATTTGGCACACCTGATTGCAAAGCAGCCAACGATGGCCTAATGGTTGGCCCATCATTGTTTTCTTTTGTTGGGCCTACGTAGCATTTTATGAAGGTAGTTTGTTGGGCCTGCCGCACGGTTGGCCAACAGTTAGATTTGGCACACCTGATTGCAAAGCAGCCAACGATGCTGGCCAACAATGGGCCAACATAAAGGCTGTCAAAAGGCCTACGGTTGGTATATTTCATGCTTACTTGAGTAGGACCAACATTGTTAGGTTAACGTAGGGCCTACTGAGAGTTAATTCGTGTAAGGCCAACATTGTTTTTTGACGTAGGCCGACTGAATATAGCATCTTGCAGGGCCTACTGCAAATTATTTCGTGTGAGGCCAACATTTGTCTACTAAACATAGGGCCTAATAAATGTACTGTTATGTAGGGCCAACTGCAATTTAATTAGGTAGGGCCAACATTATCAACGTTGGGCCTACTAGATACGGTTCTACGTTGGGCCTACTGGATAGTCCCACGTAGGGCCTACTAGATATGGTTTTCTACGTTGGGCCTACCAGATATGGTTTTACATTGGGCTTACTCTGCATAGTCCCACGTAGGGCCTACTAGATATGATTTAACGAAGGGCCAACTGAAAATTAATATGTGTAAGGCCAACGTTGTTCATTGACGTAGGGCCTATCGAGGAAATTGTATGTAGGGCTAACGTAATGCTCATAATGTGGGGCCAACTTTATGTTCAGAACCATATTCCCACTGCAGGTTAAGGGTTGGATCACAATACCGGACATTGCTGTCATCCCATACAAAATGCTGTGAATTTAGTTTGTTATCCTTTTTAGCAATATTCCGCGAAATAAACTTCCACCTTTAAGTAAATGAGTGAGTGCACGCATAGGCATGCGTACAGCACCTCCCTCCTCCCACACTGCCTATGCGTACACTCGCATGCAAGAACTTGCAAATACCACCACCACACAAGCAATAATGTCGGCAAATCCGTGCAAGGCCCCTCACCACCATGCAGGTTGAAAACCTCGACGCGCGTTTCGCTCCAACACCGGAGCATCCTCAGGATGTGGACTCTACGAACAACGTCGTAAAACGTAAAGTAATATAAAATACTTTTATTAACGACGTTTTTTCTTTGTTCAAAATCGTCCATAAATATTTCGGCCATCAAAGGACTTAAAGGTGAACCCATAGCTAGACCGTCGTCTGGAACAAAGAATTCGCCGTTAAATCGAAAGTAGTTTTGTTCCATGCAGGTTTTAGTAAGAGTAAGCAATTCATTACTTTCACCAGGAGGTAAACGTTTTTCTAATGCATTCCTTAAAATACCCAATGTTTCCTTACGTGGAACAGTAGTGAATAAACTATCGACATCAAGTGAAACTAATTTGCAACGAGGTGGCAAAGTCACATCTTTAATTTTGTTGACTAATTGTAGACTATTTTTTATGGCATAAGGTGGCCGAAATGAGATCTTTTCTTTTATTATGAAATTAAGTGACTTTGCCAGCTCGTATGCTGGTGCACCTATGTATGAGACAACTGGACGCATGGGAATATCAGTTTTGTGAATCTTTGGCAAGCCGTACAGTGATGGTGCGCGAGTATTCATTGGGATGAGTTTTTTCTTTGATGATTCAGTTTGAAACAAATATTGATTATTATTAATTGCTAATTTAAGCTTAGCTAAAAACTTGTTTGTTGGGTCAGAAGGAACCCTTAGAAATTGTTCACCCTGAATCACGTCATTAACTCTGTCCAAATAATCGTCGCGCTCCATCACTATTACTGTGTTACCCTTATCCGCTTTCGATATTACTAAATTATTATTATCTATTGTTTGTTTTAATGACCTCAAAGCCACTCTTTCGGGGTTAAAAGAAGAACCGGAAGGAGTACCTTTGATTTCGTTGGCTAGTAGGCCCTTAACCATGTTATCTTTCTTATTAACTACGGCAGTTATTTCCGAATCCACCGCAAGCATTTCCAAAGCATTCTGATTAATATTAGGAGTATTTAGGAGTATTTAGGAGTATAGAATATTTAAGACCCTTTTCCAAAAGTGTCATCTCATCCTTGGCAAAATGTACGCTGGTTTTAGTTGTTTTGTTTTGGTAAGTTTTTGACGCGAGGGTGGAAAGAAAAAGGTTCAGACCTGGATTCTGTATGTGATTGGACAATCCTGTTTTTATTTACCAAAGTCTTAAGCTTTTTCTTTTGACTTAAATATTTAGCGTGCACTTCGATTGCTGCGAAATGGCGTGCCTTTTCGTCTAAGCGATCGAATTCGATATTATGTAATTTAAAAGAGAGCTCGGTATAAAGAACTTTGAGATGTAATTTTAAATTATCCCTAACGGTAAACCAGTGACGTGTCTCTTCGTTAAGCCAGATAGTCTCGGCTTTTTTGATAGCAATATTGGAGGCTCGGCTGTGCGTGTTGGTTCTTACATTAATATAATTAGGAACAACATTTAGACGTTTGCATTGTTGATTGAATCAAACATTTTGAGCCAAACAAATGCTGTGGTCCGGTATTGTGCTCTGTATTGTAACCCAACCTTTAACCTGCAGTGAGGCTATGGTTCTGAAAATAAAGTTGGCCCCACATTATAAGAATTACGTTAGTCCTACATACAATTAAAGAGAAAGTAATTAAATTGATAAAATGCTTCATTACGAATTAAATTAATAGTCGATTGACAATACAACTTGGCCTTACACTTAAACAAATGTATAAAAATATATATATATATAATGGTTACAGTAATTTATTTGAATTATTATGCCTAAGTATCAAAACTTCGAAGTCATAAACTACAATTAAACCAAGTAGACACACTAAACAAATAGTGGCCAAAGGAATAATTTCCTCTGACGCCTAGAGATATAAAGGCACTGAAGATAGGACAGGCATAAACAAAATATTATCTCTTATTTGCAACTGGTCAACGAAAGTGACCCTAGCATAATACCTTTTTAGCCAGACAGGAGACAAATGAACAAACTGAAACAGCAGAAAGTAAGCAAGAGATTGTAATGTTGATGCATTACAATCTCTTGCTGCATGGTGTTGCACCACTAACCGTATTGTTAGTGGTGCAACACCATGCTAACGAAAGGGAAACAGACGAATTGTTCGTCATTATTGAAACTGGGCAGTAGTAAACATTTTCTACTTATATCAGAAGGACTAAGATTCACGCTTTGAACGCAAGTACTGACCATATATATACCCAACTTGCTGCTATGAATGGGTTCTTTGTAAAAGTCAATTTTGTTTACAAAGCAGTTGCACCTCAAAGTATAGGAACTTACATCAGTTTCCACAATAGATTTAACAATAACAATATCACCATTTGAAGTAACAAAACAGGAATCTCTTGGTGAGGTACCAATAACGTAATCATTGTAATGTATTTTTCTTATCTGTCCATTTTGTTCTTTAATAGGTTTTCTTTTAGTAATATTCTTTTTTTCAGAGTTACAATTCTCACCCATTCTTTTAGCAACCTGCTCTAATGGCATGTTATGACCACGAACCATGTTCTTTATTTTAGACATAAAATTCTCAAAGGGAAATGCCGAAAAGTTATCAAGATGGCCAAAGTTATATGCGTCATCTGCCAAATGGAGCAGATTGTGGACATTATAATATACAAGAAATTCGTTGCTGAACAAATCTGACATGTATAGAACAAAACAATGTAGCAAGTCGCCGGCGTACTGTCGCCATTCATCATGTTTACAAATATTTGCAGTGCATAATATGTAAATTGCACAGTGCAATAAAAGAAAATGCGTGTACAGTGTTTTGCTTAACACACCACGTAAAACAACAGGGCCTTAATACAAAATGAAAGCTCTGAACTCCGTAGCTTTCCAATATTTGAACATATTGATAGGTCTAGGACGTCTGGAAAATTCCGTGGGATATTTATCCCGTATCACCCGTAAACGTTCTGATATTTCGCCTATTTTCGAAGCAGGCATTCTGCATTTTTTTGGTCCATTTTCTAACCAACACCTTATCAGTTTTTTTACAACCCCCAGACACACCAAGTGCATGTAATCTAAAGGTACTTGGGTTATTAACCCTACATCAAGTTCAGATAGTATACTTTTTGATTGCTGGTGCTCGTCGCCATACAATTGATCTGAAAATCCAGCATCAGTTCTAAGGCGCATATCTGATGTGTATAACCAAACAGTCCTCCCCAGATATGTACCTTCTTGTTCGCATTTCTCACACCCATACAGTGAATTGAACGACTTAATACTTTTCAAAAAAGATCGCGCTGGTGCATCTGCTATTATGCAACTCACTCGGAAGTTATAATGTTGTCCATTAACAACCAACCCATGCTTTTCTAAATGGAGACATTCATCGACAAAAGGTCTAAGATAATCATTGGCATCGTTAGGTTTTGAAGAGCCATAATAAATTCCTACAATAATTGGTTCTTTATCAATAGACTGATCTAAAATGCTTAAAATAAGCCAAAATGAATTGCTGCTACTGGAATGCACTGGTAAACCATCAACATTAAGAGTTATAGTTATGTAAAAAGTACTTCCAAATTGTGACAGTTTTCTTTGCATCAGAGGATAGTAATTTGAACATAAACCAGCAGAAGCTCTTTTTTTAACTGATTTTCAAGCCCAAAATACACATACAAGCCTCCTGCACATTGGACAACATTAATACTCCTTGGTGTCTGTAACAAAACGCGAGCATCTTTTGGCAAACTTGGATGGTATACTTGCAATCCTTCCAGTAGATGATTGAGTGCGGAGTGTGAAATATTGTACCGTTTAGACCAAGAAACTAGAAATGATTTTAAAACACTGTCATTTGTGTCAAACAGAAGGGGACTGTTTGGCACATTAACATTGATAGTGACGTCATCGTCACTGTCACCGAGCATATTATTTGTATAGTTTGATTCACGAGTAAAATTACTGTTACCGACATCTACAGTATATGGTTGATTAGGTGGACCCGTTTAACTTTACAGATATTTCTTGTATCTTTAAGGCTAAATGTCTTTTCTTATTTCTAGTTGACAGCCCTGTGTAACGTTGATTATTGCTGGATAGAAGTTGGCTCAATTGTCCTGCGTCTGCTTTCTCGACCTCCATCTCTATCGTTGGAGAAGCGGAACCAGTTGCTAACCACGGTCTTTATCTCGTTTTCTGTAGCCGTTTCGGCGACTTTGTGCCGACGGAGAGCTTCTAAAATAACAAATTTATCGATTTTAGACGCGCTTTTACCCTACTATACCCTATTTTATTTAACATTAGAGAGTTACAAACTTAAATAATTAACTGTAAAAACAAGTTAGCTCTACAACCTTGCTTTTTGCAAATACTGTCGACGTCACCGCGATTGATTTTTGTTTTGTGTGCGTCACTTTTGTTTAATATTTTTTATAAGACCTGTGGCATTCAAGGATGCAAAGAAAAGAAATTGAAATTAAAGACAAACGGTATTGCGGTTTGTACAGATGTGGACTCACAGGTGCAAATTCAAGAAATTTATATTAGAGAAATTACACGGTTACATACACAACAGACCAACCGGTGCAACCAGATAAGTCACAGGAGAATTTTCATTAAAACAAATATTTTTATTTGTGATTATCATAATCATAGTTAGAATTAAAATATTTTTGTAGTTATACATATAAATAGAATAACTAAAAAATATACTTATTTTTAGTTACTCTTTCACAGATTGTCATGAGTCATTACAAATCAATAATCAACCAAAACCAAATGTCCTTCAAATAAAAAAATTATACATACAATATTTAACCAAAAAATTAATACATATATGTTAGCAGAGTTAGAGAATATCTTTTGTACCAAAATAAAAAAAACCAGTATGTAGTTTGATAAGTAGAACAAAATACTTATGTTTTATGTCAAATAAACGTCAGTAATCGCAAAATTCTTAAATAAAAAGTATCCATAAAAACGTATAATTACATAACAATATTTTATTATACACGCATAAACAGCTGCAAACAAACAAAATGTCACACAAAATATAATCACGTGACTGCAGGACTATATTTTGTGTGACATTTTGTATGGCAGACTCAATCACCTGTTTCAGTATGTTTACATTTTTTAAACACCTTTTAGAGAGCAAGAGAGAGAAGCTAAGGATCGGTGTTAGTTGTGTTTTAGTAAATAAAATAAATAGAGCCCAAACCAATTTTGTAAGTACATTGAGCAAACATGATTTCAATCTAAAGTAAACACACTATATTATACGTGCACATACCCAGATGGAAGTTTACTCGCAATTTATTTAAATTTGTAAATAATGCCGGCTTCAAAGAATCGTTGTATTTCACTGTTGGCAGCAGAACGTAAAATCAATGTTGGGCCTATGTTGAGTATTTGTATAGATGTTCTGTAGACTACACAACAAAAAGCCGCAGTAGGGCCTTCGTTGGCAGGTTATCACAATCACTGTTGGGAAAATAAAACAAAATATATATTGGGCCTATGTGGGGCCCAACATATAAAAAGCCGCAGTAGGGCCTTCATTGGCAGGTTATCACAATCACTGTTGGGAAAATAAAACAATATATATGTTGGGCCTATGTTGGGTACATATGTGTTGTAGGCTACACAACCAAAAGCCACAGTGGGGCCTTCGTTGGCAGGTTATCACCAATCACTGTTGGGAAAATAAAACAAAATATATGTTGGGCCTATGTGGGGTATTTGTACATATGTGTTGTAGGCTACACAACAGAAAGCCACAGTAGGGCCTTCGTGAGCCGGTTGTCACCAATCACTGTTGGAAAACTATAACAAAATATATGTTGGGCCTATGTTGGGTATTTGTACATATGTGTTGTAGGCTACACAACCAAAAGCCACAGTAGGGCCTTTGTTGGCAGGTTGTCATCAATCACTGTTGGGAAACTATAACAAAATATATGTTGGGCCTGTTGAGTATTTGTATAGATGTTCTGTAGGCTACACAACCAAAAGCCACAGTAGGGCCTTCGTTGGCAGGTTGTCACCAATCACTGTTGGGAAAATAAAATAAAATATATGTTGGGTATTTGTACATATGTGTTGTAGGCTACACAACCAAAAACACTTAAAGGGCCTTCGTTGGCAGATTGTTGAATTTCACTGTTGGCAGCAGAACGTAAAATCAATGTTGGGCCTATGTTGAGTATTTGTATAGATGTTCTATAGGCTACACAACAAAAAGCCGCAGTAGGGCCTTCGTTGGCAGGTTGTTGAATTTTACTGTTGGCGGCGGAACGTAAAATTTATGTTGGGCCATTGTTGGCTCTTCGTTCGGAATTTTAGTGTAGGAATTTACGATTGGCTTTTTGTTGGCCCTTTGTTGGGATTTTCTCACACCATTCCCCGACAGTTTACCAACCGTTGGCAATTGTTGGCCAACGGAGTGTGCTACTAGGGTCGGCAAACAATATCGCTTGTAAAATGACAGAATAATGATCAAAAACATCAGTCTTGAGCTAAAGGACTATGAAAAGTACAAATAATAAAGTCATAAATAGTCATATTATTGTAAGGATGCATATTTGAATCCTTCGATCGGGGATTCTTGGAAATGCTATTGTATTCATTGTTGTCGCGATCACCGGTGCTCGTATGGGGCTTGAATCTTGATGAGTTAATGGTGGTGATGATGATGCTGATAAATGTGATCTACATAGTAGCATAATACAATATCTTTGCTTCTTTAAACAACGCTGAAACTCTCTAACATGTATATGGAATCTGAAGTTCTGTTCAGTACCTTCGGAAGTATACCACGGGGTTTATAACTGAAGCTGTGGTGCAAAATCATACTTTTTGGTAGCTGAAGAAAGGTAGCTAAGGTAAAGCTAAGCTAAGAAAATGCATCACAAAAAACTAAAATATCCACAGCCGAACAAATAGGTACCTAACCTTCACCTTTGGAAGTCGGTAAAGTCGAATATATTTGAGATTATAATTATTTCTTTTTAAAATTTGTGTATCGGCACTGGAACCTAGAGCTTTACGCATTATCACCGGCTCCCATTTTGAGTGCCAGCGCCGGCAGCCGTTGTTTTATAATATATAATTTTATAATATATCTCGGCTGCCGGCAGTATACTTACCGCCGGTTCCCATTACTGATAATATTTTTGGCAGCCGGCGCCGGCAGCGGAGGCACTCCCTTTGACATATTGTCGTCATTGGTCATTGTCTTAATATAAGATTCACTACGTAGACGTCTTCATAATGGCTCCACTCCAGTTCTATCAAAGCAACAAAAAATTGGTCTTCTCTTAAGCTTAGCTGTTGGCTAATAAAAGTGTTAAATAAAGGTTTTTACTGAACATTTTATGCTAGATATTGTTGAGTTTTGTGGTTCCGCTAAATAATAAACCATAAGAATGGCCAAACAATGCCTCAAACACGTGGATTTAACATAAAATACGTAAGTTTTGAACAACGTTTTTCGGGCTTTTCAATCGGTATTTTTGTAAGCTAAAAAAAAAACTAATTTATAAGTTTAATAATCCCTTATTCGTGCTATATAAGGCACTAGCTGTCCCGGCAAACGTTGTTTTGGCCATTTAAAATATTTCAACTTCATCAGTTGATACAAATTCATACCCCCTCTTTTGTCCCCTAAGAGGGGTGGGGCGAAAAATTGTATACACCAGATGTTAAGTTGGAAAAAACAGTTAATAATATGTCAAAGTAAGTCCATTAAAGAAAAAAGTTTGATACAAAATCTGACCCCCTCTTTGGTTCCCTTAGAGGGGTGGCGTGGGGGGATTTTTAGTCACCAAATGTTGAGTCGGAGGAAGACAAATATATCTGTGAAAATCGTATGCAAATCGGATCAGTAGTTTTCGTGTTAAAGCAAAAGTCTTATACAAAATCTGACCCCCCTCTTTCGTCCCTTTAGAGGTGTGGGGGAAAAATTTTTTATACACCAGATGTTAAGTTGGAAGGAGGCAAATAAATATATCTGCGAAAACCGCATTCAAATCGGATCAGTAGTTTTCGTGTGACAGTGGAACAAACATACAGAGTACAGACAGACAGACAAAAAACTAACTACATTTTTGGCTTCTATAGCGATGTAGTGACACCCCCCGCTTATTATTTTTTGAATATCTTTAATGTACAGAATTCTCATTTCTACAGTTTTATTATAATGTATAGTTAGCGGTCACCCGCGGCTCCGCCCGCGTGGATATAGGTTACCGCTGCAAAAAGCCTACCCAGGAAAGACACGGTCAGCAAAATGATTTCCAGGTCAATTCACAGAAACATCGACGACGCAGTCATTTTCCGCAGGCTGCACAGATTGTCTTTCGGTGGATGTTAAAGTTGTTAATGATGAGAATATTTAAATGTAATTAATAATAAGTTTTCACCTCTGACGGTAGTCCCGGAGTGCAATCCGTTGTTTTAGGATAAATAACTAAAGCGATTATTGTAGAACTTTTCTATTTAAAACAACATTAATTGACGTTAAGTTATTTTCAGGTAACAAAATATACTGATGGTCGGGATCCCCGACTCGTGATAGAGCAAAACATTCTTTTCATAAATCTATTCCTACTAATTTGAATGTTTGGCCCTGGGATTTACATAATATTTATCGTTACTGCAAAATAATTTTTTACAGGAAATTGGAGCCTTTTGAAGGGTATAGGCAAATCAGTACGGATCATTGGTACTCTTGGTATATGAGCCAATTCACCAGCTGCAGGGCCGGTTATAATCTTCGCTACTGTGCACCCCCGCCTTGGTAGCGCCCACTTCGAAACGGGCGTAAATCGCAAATTTTAATTTCGCCGTAACTTCTAAACCAAACGTCCAATTTTAATCATTCAAAGACCAAATATTATCTACATAAACTGTACTTAGTGACGAAATAATTCATTTTGATAAAGATTAATAGCATGAGTAAAATAAATGCGTTTAAATGTAGTCCAAAAAAAATCAAGATTTTTAAATAAAATAATGGTTGTTGTACCTCACTTGACATAGATAGGTATAGTGTGTCGCGAACTTTTTTGTAGATATTTAAAAGATCTACATTTACTTAGAACATTGTATGGTTCTATCTTTTATAGTTTAGGCAGCGTACGCAAAATAAGTAAATTTTCTGGTTGATTTTTTTCACCTTGTGTCAGAAAAACCCAAATATCTTACGGAACCCTATATTTTCCGAAATAAAATGTAGCCTATGTTACTCGTAAATAATGTAGCTTTCGAATGGTGAAAGAATTTTTTAAATCGGTCCAGTAGTTTTTGAGCCTATTCATTACAATTAAACAAACAAACAAACAAAGTTTACCTCTTTATAATATTAGTATAGATTAGTGTTAAAAATGTCACATTGATTAATAATTTGACTACAAAAATTGCATAGCTTTTTACGTATGTTTACGGATTCACATTACTTGAATTATAGTTTATCGATATCATGAACTAAATGACTTTCTTTTCTGGATTATAATGTGCTTCAAAATGATCGACAAATATAAATATTCAAGAAAAACACGCACACTACTTGTATGAAAATAAGCACAAAATGGCCACACGATGACGGGCTAAGATTACATCTAAGTATACTATAATACTTTATCTATGACTTGGAACCAGCAGACTTAAGAAATTACCTACGAATGGATTCCAGATCAACATAATATAAATTGACTTTAATACAGATTTAGCAGTTTAAAGGTTGAAACCCACTACAGATATAAGGTTGAAACCATCTGGCAGCACTGATTTAGTCAGTTAAGCGCTTAAGCGCTTATTCCACTTATCCTAGCTAGGAAGTCCTAGCTAGGATCCTAAAAAATTTAGTCAAGTGTAATAACATTTAGAAAGCTAGGATCCTAGCTAGGATAATGACAACTGATTAAGTCACTAAATTAGGACAAGTGGAATAAGAAGCTTCTAATTTGCCTCCTTGCTAGGATCCTAGCTAGGACTTCTAAATAGGACAAGTGGAATAAGCACTTTATTCGACTTGTCCTATTTAGGAAGTCCTAGCTAGGATCCTAAAAAATTTAGTCAAGTGGAATAACATTTAGAAAGCTAGGATCCTAGCTAGGATCCTAAATCGGAAAAAAATGTGGCTTCTAACTGACTAAATCAGTGTTGCCAGATGGTTTCAACCTTTTATCTGTTGTGGAAACTGCTTAAAGTCAATTTATATTATGTTATAAGATCTGGAATCCATTCGTAGGTAATTTCTTAAGTCTGCTGGTTCAAGTAGCTCAGAAAGTTCATAATTCATAATTTTACGTGGAGCAAAAATTCTTTCAACCATCTTTTTCGCCTTTCATTTATTTTTATTTTCATTGAGCCAACAGCTAAGCCTATAAGAAGACCAATTTTTTGTTGCTTTGATAGAACTGTAGCGCTAGCACGGCGACCAGCGGAAATGCGAAAGTATGGACAAACTGTGGAAATAAACCTAAGGTGCCGTTCCGATCTTTACCGCGGCTAATCGCGACCGACAAAAATTTAATTAAAATGCCACTTTATGACAGACTATAGTATATGTCATAATGTAGGATATTATTTCAATTTTTAGGACTATAGTCTGTCATAAAGTGGCATTTTAATTGAATTTTTCGGAACTAAAAAAGATCGGAACGGCACCTTAAGTTTATCTCCACAGTTTGTAACTATAGTCTGTCATAAAATGGCATTTTAATTGAATTTTTCGGAACGAAAAAAGATCGGAACGGCACCTTAGGTTTATTTCCACAGTTTGCCCATATTTTCGCATTTCCGCTGGTCGCCGTGCTAGCGCTACTGGAGTCATTAAGAAGACGTCTGACCAAAATGACAACTGATTTAGTCACTAAATTAGGACAAGTGGAATAAGAAGCTTCTAATTAGTCTCCTATGTAGGATCCTAGCTAGGACTTCTAAATAGGACAAGTGGAATAAGCGCTTTAGAAGCCACATTTTTTCCGATTTAGCCCGGCCGCACATTGTCCGAAATTTCTGATACGAAACATTTGAACTGCCAGAGTACTCTGGTGTTTCGTCCCAAGGTTTTTGGGCCCAGTGGGCCCAATGACCAGATGATATTATGAATTTTAACATTTTTGGGGTTCCGTTCCCAAAGAGTAAAAACGGGACCCTATTACTAAGACTTCGTTGTCTGTCCGTCTGTCTGTCTCCAGGCTGTATCTCAAGAACCGCTATTGCTAGAAATCTGAAATTTTCACAGATTGTGTATATCTGTTGCCGCTATAACAACAAATACTGAAAACAAAATAAAATTAATATTCAATGGGGGCACCCATATAACAAACGTGATTTTTTCAGCCTTTTTCGCTCTATATCAATAATGGCAAGAGGTAGGCACTTGAATTTTTTACACATTCTTTTGTTATATTATGTGTAAGTACTTTAATATTTTATAATAATATTATAATAAAATAAAAATTTAAGGGGGCTCCCAGACAAAAAATACTATTTTTTATGACTTTTGGGCTTATGTCTGTAGGGCTAGCAAATAAGTTTAGATTTGAATAAAAAACAAAATAATTATTTTGTATGAAAACATTTGTTACACACTGAATGAATAAATGATATTTAAAGAAAAATAATTCAATGGACATCTTTATCTATATATATTGTAAGAAACTCAAAGGTGTTTCAGTTTAAAATTTATTTATTATTATTATTTTTATATAAAGCTTATATATTTCTTTAATTGGCACATTATATATAAAATTCTTTGTAAGATAACGACTAATTTAAAAGAAAAATTAATTACTTAAAAAATTAATTAATTAATTAATTAATTAATCAATTATTTAATTAATTGATTTTGACATAGAAGACGTCATGTCACATTAAAATTTTCTCAACAATTTATTTTCAAAAAATAAAAACGGTTGTCTGTAAAGTCGGTTTACTGACGATAGTTAAACGTGACAACGTGCCTCTTTGTCGCTCGTTCCGTGCTCTCGCTTGCACTTCAAGCCTTAAATGGAACGCCTCAGAGCGAGGTAACGCCGCATGAGTCATGTTTTTTCGTGCGTGCAGCCGGCTCCATCGAATTATAAGACGTTGTCACGTCAAAACTCATTTCCCCGACTGTACATTTCTGCTTAGCACAATTTTCCCTGACTGTACATTTCTGCTTAACAACTCATTTCCCCGACTGTACATTTCTGCTAAACAACTCATTTCCCCGACTGTACATTTCTGCTAAAGAACTCATTTCCCCGACTGTACATTTCTGCTTAGCACAATTTTCCCCGACTGTACATTTTTGCTAAACAACTCATTTCCCCGACTGTACATTTCTGCTTAGCACAATTTTCCCCGACTGTACATTTCTGCTAAACAACTCATTTCCCCGACTGTACATTTCTGCTTAGCACAATTTTCCCGGACTGTATATTTCTGCTAAACAACTCATTTCCCCGACTGTACATTTCTGCTAAACAACTCATTTCCCCGACTGTACATTTCTGCTTAGTGTCGCGACACATCTGCGGAACGTACGGCGCCGAAAGTTCAGCGGCTGAAGTGTCAGTCGCAATATTCAGTTGTTATGACAAACCTACGGTCAAAACGTGGCGTCTTGCTCAGCGCGCTACGCGACGGAAAGTTACGTGGCGTTGTCGTCAGTCTGTGTCGACACTTTATGGTGTGTGGTTGTGGTGACGTACACTGAATTGCCTAGAAAAATGGATTTAATTAGAATATTAGCTATTATACAGGGCTTAGAAGAAGAAGAAGAAGTAAAGAAGAAATCCTTTTGGGTGCATCCGCTAAATACAATGAGAATCCAAGAAGGTCAATTTCAAAAATATTCAAAGTACAGATCCTATCCTGATAAGTTTTTTCAATATTTTCGGATGTCAATTCAATCTTTTGATGATTTGCTATTTCTCTCTAGTAACGATATTTTGAAAAAATGTACTAGGTTCAGGGATTCTATTTCACCGACAGAACGATTAATGGTCACGATAAGGTAAGAAAATAAAATATATATTGTGATTTTAATTGTTTATTTATATTACTTAGAAACGAAAAAACACTACATATACTTTAATATTTTTTACGTAAGCGCATATCACGCACCATTATTCACACGGTTCATTATCTAACAATGAAGTTTCATTATTTAATATCTCATCCAAGTCTTCAGTTGACAATTCTGTCATAGCAGGTGAACCGATATCAGTTGAACTATGTCTTTTAGTGATATCACCATGTGTATTTGAACTGTTGGAGGTACTCGCGATGCTGGTCGGACGGTACTCATAGGTATTATGTGCTCTAGTCGATGACGTTGGGGAGTATTCTGAAACCTGGTAGTTATACTTGATCCTCTTTATTGCGGACATTATTTCAAATTTGAATTCAAATTTTTCCCTATCGGTCATGGACCTCATGTCGGGTAACATAGAGAGTAAGAAATTCTTGTCAGGATCATCTGCAGTTTTGTCTACCGAATCAATTTTTTGTAATAAAGATTTTTGAAAGGGTGTAATTTTTTTGCGGTCTGACGCTGACAAGTTTGATGACGTTGATGCAGGCGGCGGTGGAGTACCAGTTGGAGGCGGCGGCGGCGTCCTCGAATTGTCGCTAATTAATTCATCGGGCAATTCAAGATTGCCTTCTGTATCACGACTTTGTAGACTAACACTCAAAAAAGAAAGCATCTCGAAGTATGGAGTAATTCTGTTCTTAGGCGCCGCACTGCCACTTCTCAAGTTTTGCTTTTTCTTTTCTCTCACATAGTAGTCCCTCAAATGTTTCCATTTCTTGGTTAAATCATCAACTGAAAGAAAAAAGTTATTGTACATAAAAATCACACTAATATAATAAATGTAAAAGTTTAATATGAAATAAATAGCTACCTAGTTAACCAATGATAATTTATGTTTAATTGTTTTTCAGATATTTGTCTACTGGGATGAACTTTCAAAGTTTAGCTCTGGATTTTTTAATGGGGCGCTCCACAATTGCCTTAATAGTCCAAGATACATGTATTGCGATTTGGAAGAATTTGCAGTCAACAGAAATGCCTGAACCTACTGAAGAGATGTGGCTTGCTATAGCACAAAGATTTTACTCTTTGACAAACTTTCCTAATTGCATCGGTGCCCTGGATGGCAAGCACGTACGCATTAATTGCCCAGCACTATCTGGTTCTCGTTATTACAATTATAAAAAATATTTTTCCATTGTTTTGATGGCGCTGGCTGACGCAGATCTACGATTTTCCATGATTGATGTGGGTGCTTACGGTAAGGAGGGTGACAGTACTATTTTTAAAAAATCGAATTTAAGTCTGAGACTGAGCAGAGGACTTTTAAATTTACCAACGAATAGAAAACTGCCCAATTCAAACGGTTCAAAGGTTCCCTTTGTAATCATTGGCGATGAAGCATTTGCACTTGACAAAAACTTAATGAGACCATTCCCGGGAACTACTATAGCTAAAGAAAAACGCATCTTTAATTATCGTCTTTGCCGAGCGCGAAGGACTGTAGAATGCGCATTTGGCGTACTTTGCAATAAATGGAGGGTTCTGCACACGCCACTTTTGGTAAACCCTAATTTTGCTACGCACATAGTAAAAGCAGCGTGCGTACTTCACAACTATGTCAGGAGGCGTGATGGATACAACTACAGGGATCAATTTTTCGAACACGGTTTAGATTCCATAGAGGCAGAATCAAGACTTCAAAACATATCAACGGGCACTACAGTAAGGCAAATATTTATGGAATATTTCAATAATGAGGGAAAAGTAATCTGGCAGGATCGATTTGTACAATAATCTTGTTTTAATAATTAATAATTAGAGAAAATTGTTCTTAAATAAATTTAAGAACTTACTTGTTTCATTTTTCTTTTTGGTAGTGTATGAACTCCAATCCTCGTTAAATTCTTGAGCAATTTGTTCCCATGCAAGTCTTTTTGCCAAACGATCGCTATACGATTTCTCACTTATGTTCCATAAACATGGTCGTAAATGAACTTGTAATATTAATTTTTCTGAATCAAACATATTTCTTGTCAAAAAACAACGTGTCTACAGCGAAGCCAACGAGCGAGTGTAAAGCGTGTGCGTGGCGTGCTATAGTACAGAAAGCGACGTTGCCGCTCTTCGCTACCGCCACGCGCGCGATGCACAACACTCGCCGAACGTTCAGCTACGCTCGCCGCCCGCCGAACTTTCGGTCGCGCAACGCGTCGCGTGATGTGTCGCTTGCTATGCAAAATACATTATACGCATTTAAGCTGAAAGAATCGCCCGAAGGAAAGGTACGCACTACGCCGAACGCGGCGTGATTTCGGCTGATGTGTCATAGAGAACTTGAAATACACTGCGAGCGTATTTAGCCGAACGTTCGGCGCCGTAAGCTCCGCAGATGTGTCGCTACACTTAGCACAATTTTCCCCGACTGTACATTTCTGCTAAACAACTCATTTCCCCGACTGTACATTTCTGCTTAGCACAATTTTCCCCGATTGTACATTTCTGCTAAACAACTCATTTCCCCGACTGTACATTTTTGCTTAGTACAATTTTCCCCGACTGTACTGTGCTCTGTGCGGTGTACTGACGATAGTTAAACGTGACAACGTCATAGCCTTAAATGGAACACCTCAGAGCGAGGTAACGCCGCATATTGCGTCATGTTTTTTCGTGCGCGCAGGCCCCATAGAATTATAAGACGTTCTCACGTCAATAAAATCTAGCCTTTTCAAGATAATGTCCCGTCAAAACCATTAAGCAAGCACTCAAATCACTGTGCTAATACCAAGAGGAGCTCCGTGACTCAAACACAAGACATTATCAGCGCGTTGGCTGTATCGACAGTATCGACAGGAGTGAACCATGGTTCACGGTTCACATGGTTCCATGAGGCGCGAGCACTCTTCTTTCAACCATTTCACCAGGAAACTTCCGGCTACATAAAGTGAAATTCGCTCGTAAGGAGACGGCGCGGCCGCTTCAAGTCCACTTCTCCTTTTGATCTTCTACTTAGTATCTTTTTTAGTTTTATTGTTTTCTTTTATCTTTTCTGTTTCTATAGTTTTATTGTTTTTTTTTTTTAGTTTTACTTTAGGCTATTTTTAGAACGTTATTCTTTGTAAGTTGTAGATGTTAAGCAATAGCCAAGATGCAGGGACATCCAGTCATGATGCAATCCTGCCGCTGAAAAGCTTAGTGCAGTGTAGCCCCCCCATCAGTGTGTTTGCGGCGCGCACGTAGACAGTAGACCACGGGTTGTGCTGCGCGCGTTATCCCCCATAAGGACACCGGTGACCGCGACAACAATAGAATAACAATAGATTTCCAAGAAACCGCGATCGAAGGATTAAATGTACTAAACAATATTATGGTTTTAACTGATTATTTTTGTGTTAGGTTAAAACATATCTAACACTATCACCTTAAAACTTATATTATTATTATTAATACCTAAACATACTGCGTCGAATCAAGTTTAACGAAAATACCTGCTATATAGATAGGTACTGCGTGATTTTTTTTTTTATTTCTTTATTTATTTTAAGGGATTTTTGTGCAAAAAGACGATGTCAATCCCATCGTACCTTATACTAAATATAACAAATTAATTTACAATAATTCTAAATTATAGTTAAAATTATATAGCATTTTAGCAGCATCAGAAGAAGGTTCTGCTAAAATGCTATTAAATATGCCAATATTACATTTAATTAATTTAAAATTTAAAATCAAATTTTCTCTTAAGTTTGCGTTCCGGGAACACTCCATCAAACGGTGGTAGATATCATCCCGCACACCACATTCCTCACAGTTGGGTGACTCCACTTTCCTCATTAAAAATCCAAAACTGTTACAAGGGATGTGCCCGGATCGCAATCTACATGCAGTGACTATTTGCTGCCTACTTAAATCAGAAACTGAGAACCATGGTATACGAAGAGGCTCACTCTGAATGGTTTTATACCATATACCCTTGTACTTAGATCGCTCATCAAAGTATTCTTTAAAAAAAAACAAAACATTTTAATTTATATTTATAAAAAAATTCAGAATAGCTAGGCATTTTTGAATTTTTGCTCTATAGATGAGAATCATTTAGACCAAACGAGCGAATGCTCATTGCTCATTCGTCAACGATAAGTAGTAGGGTTCACACTAAACTATGTCTGACTGTGATAGCGATATTGTGATTTCAAGTGCTGCATTTATTGTTATAATTATAACGCAATTAATGAGAAATAAATAATAAAGAAAGGGTGGTTGGTGGGGAACAAGACTCGATAATTTAAAAAACCCGCCAAAAAGTCAAAATTTTCAAGAACACTAGAATCCCTTTGAAGTGACCGCCTCGAAGAGCGAGCACGTCCGAACACGAAAGAACGCTCTAGGCAACTGCTCGAGCGCTCTTGCGTCGGTTACACCAAACGAGCGAGCATTCTTGGAGCATTAATAACTAATGCTTTATCCCCATAACATAAATTTTAAGGTTATGTGGATAAAGCATGACTACAAAAGTTTTAGATCTCTCTATTACCTACAACTTTGCCATTTAACTTTTTTCCATAGGACTTTTAGTTTTGCCGGAAATCGAGATAAATCGTTTTTTAACCTTCAAAATCCACCCCCACACCCTTCCCAAACTCAGATCGCCCGTAAATTATTTTTCCCTTAATTTTTATATTATTCTCCTTCTTTTCTAATGGGCTTCATCCTACTATTATTCTTTTTCACTTTTTATTATTTTTGAAGGTATCGGCACTGGTCTACATTGTCTTAATTTTACTTAAAATTATAAATCTGTTAAATTATAAGTATTTTTTACTATTCTGTAATGTTCTTGATTTGTTTAAGTGTAATTAGAACCTAAAATATTGAATAAAACGTTTTTACTGTGTCCAGTGAGTAAGGGGGCGTCCACAAATTACGTGAGGTGTTTTATTGAATTTTTTGACCCCCCCCCCCCCCCCCTCTGGTGAGATTTTGTGAGATTTTATTCAACCCCCCCTCCCCCTCCCAAATCTAACGTGAGATTTTTCAAAATGTGGATTTAATACATAAACGTTTGGTTTGACAGTCGGTAGATTTTCTTTCGAACGAATTTTGAATGATTTCAATCGTATAACGATTACGCTTATGATTAAATCATACAATAACAGTACAATCTGCATGAAATGGACCAAAATACTAAACAGTACCTATTTATTTTGTTGAGAAAAAAATAACGTGAGATTTACCGGCACCCCCCCTCTCCCCAACGTGAGATTAGGTGAGATTTGACTCGACCCCCTCCCCCCCCTAAACACCTCACGTAATTTGTGGACGCCCCCTAAATACTAATACAATAAAGTAAATACTCAGTATTTACTGAGTTTGAGTTTTTACTCTGACTCAGTTTTTACTGCCTTACCCATCCCTAATAAAGCCTTGTCGAACTGTATTTAAAAATTGCGAGACGTAGCTTTTGCGGCGGTACCGACCAATGCGGGCCACGGGTAGTAATAATGAATATAAATCAAAACTGCTAAATCGATTTTAATTATTTTTTCAGTGGCTATATTATATTTTATACCCGCGCGAAGCTGGGGCGGGTCGCTAGTAAATTAATATTCATATCCTTTATTTCCAAGAAATTGATTACAATGATGTACTCAGGTCTATGGGTTTTACAATTTCTACCTCAATGAGGTGTGGAAATGTTATAATCTTATGTAACACTGGTAACATAATCTTAAAAAGAAAATAATATAATATACTACACATTTAGGACTTACTACTAAAATGTATAGTTTAGATTTAATCATTTTAACCAATCAAATAATACAATTAAATTAAAATAAACACTCTACTTCCTTAAAATTATTGTACTTAGTCATTTAGTCAATTTACTTAAATATTAATTACTAATGTCCAGTTTAATACAACATATTAAGTCATTTAATTATTCTAGTCATCAGTGGCAAAGCCTCCATAGAACACGATTCCTACCGGCTTACCTTGGCCAATTTTAATATATACATTTTTTATTATTAATAATTATAGCTTACCCCGCTTCCTACAATTTCATAAAAATAATTCGTCATGTATTTAAAATCACGCAAACGCACACATACCCGTTTTTACGATCGCACTCAGAACGCGTACGTACTGCTCCATAGTGTGCGGCGGCCGCGCGGTGGCCGGGGAACTCGCTCAAAATATCGGGAATCCAAACATTTGAAATGTATGAAATTCACGCACACATACACATTACTACTACATGCAAACGACTCGTCGATATTGTCGAACAACAAGCCGATCCCACATAGCCTACCTAGTCTTTATTTGTCATGTGTTAAGGTTTAGTTTCACATGTTTCGCTTTAAAAGATTTCATCCAATCACAACAGAGCTAATTGCAGCGGCCGACCGGCGCGTGCTGTCATTTCAATTCACTTAAACAATTATATTACGCGCTCATTTGCACTCATTTTGTACTGTTATTATTGTAATATGCAAAATTTTGTTTATTAAGTTAGTGGGCTAGCTTGATTGTAATATTATATAGTTTAAAAGAATCGAAAGTAGCGAAATTTTACTTGCTAAGTGTTGTGTTGTGTTTTTGTTTGTTACATCGTAAAGGTTGGTTTGTTTTACTTACTTTGTAATTTGTCGTGAATATTGAAATAGGTGAGAAATGGCAGCATTAGTACAAATTGACTGTTGTCTTACGGATTACCTATTAAATGACTTAAATTCGTTCTCAAAACAATCGTTCGAAAATAAAAAACATGTCATTAAACAAGGACGGGCGCGTCCCGATATGAAAATTGATTATAGGCGTAAGGATGGGTTTTTCAAACATTTTCACAGTTCAGTGTATGATAAATATAATTGGATAGCGGGCAGTTGCAAATTAAATAAGTTATTTTGTTTTCCATGTTTGCTGTTTTCCGATACAAATAGTGCTTGGAATAAAACGGGTTTCTCAGACATCAATAATTTGACCAATTCGGCTAGGAAACATACTCAAACCGAAAAACATTTACGCAGTTGTATATTAATTATTATTACACAATTTTGGAAATAGTAGAATAGAAACATTTCTCGGAAATAATTATGAATCCCATATTCGAAAAGTGGAACGTAATCGAAACTTAATGAAACGTTTAATAAACACTGTTGTTCTTCTTGGAAAACAGGAGTTATCTTTCCGCGGGCATAGTGAAAACGTTAATTCAGACAATCGTGGCAATTATATAGAAACATTATTTTATTTAAGTAAGTACGATAGCGTTATAGACTCCCATCTTGAACAATGCTCATCTACTTCACACTTCGTGTTTACCGGTCTATCGGGAGACATTCAAAATGATCTTATACAATGCACCGCGGCGGTAATTTTAGACGAGATTAGACGTGAGATTAGCCATGCCAAATTCGTTTCAGTTATGATTGACGAAACCCCAGATGTCAGTCATAGAGAACAGTTGTCTGTTATATTTCGTTATTTGTCCGAAAATGGTCTGGAAGAAAGATTTGTAGGTTTTTACGACGTTAGCGAAAGCCGGACTGCGACTGTATCAGCGACTCAGTTGCTCGATATTCTTGAACAATATCGATGCAAAGACAAACTGATCGGTCAGACATATGACGGTGCCGCCGTTATGTCAGGTGAACGTGGAGGCGTTCAAGCACTAGTACGGGGTCAATGCCCTCTCGCGCGTTTCGTACCGTGTTATGCTCATATTCTTAATTTGGTTTTAAGTAAATCTTTAGAAAATATTTCAGAATTAAAATCATTTTTCGGCCATATCAATGGAATTGTCAGGTTTTTCAACAAATCGTCGAAACGGTCAAATCTTTTATAACAGTTTTCCGATCGTCGTATGCCTGGAGTAGCCGAAACACGGTGGCATTATCATTCGCGCATTATTAATGTTATATTTAATTGCAGGTTAGATATGATTGAAACCTTTAATCATATAGTAGATAATCCCCAATCGTGGGATGTTGATTCTATATCCATGTCGGAGTCGTTTGTAACTAAATTAGAAGATATGCAGTTTTGTTTCCTTTTGCATATTTTTTCAGAGATTTTTGCCAGAACTGACATTTTGTTTGCTTTGCTTCAAAGCAAACAAGTCGACATCGAAATCTCAATCAGAGAAATTGGTGCATTTCAATCTTGGTTATCAGAAGAGTTTTTAAAACAATTTGATTTTATTTTCAATAGTATTCAGGAATATTGTGAACCACCACGACGGCGCCGGCGGATGGATACAGAAATTGACTTGAAAACACAATACAAGCGTTTATTCGTTGAAATAATAGATAACATCAAAAGCCAAATAAACTCCCGTTATTCATCGTTTCAAAACTTAACTTTTCTTGATTTAGTCAATAAGTCTAAATACGCGAGTTACCGTAGTAGTTTTCCCGAGGAAAGTGTGTCTGCATTAATATCCGAATTCCCGAATATATTTGATTTTCACGCATTAAAAAACGAATTAAAAGTTTTATACAGTACTTCAACATTTAATAATTTAGATATCTATGAACTTTATTTACATCTTTTTAAATCCGCGTTGAGTGAAGCTTTTCCTCAGCTTTTAATGTTATCTCAAATTGTTTTGACTCTTCCTGTATCGGTGGCTTCCGCTGAAAGGTCGTTTTCAGCATTGAAGCGAATTCATACCTATACACGAAACAGCCAAAGTGAGGCTAGATTGTCAAATCTCGGTGTAATTTCAATTGAAAAACATGTATTATTAAAATTGCATCAAAAAAGCGACTTTTATGATAATGTTTTGGCATATTTCGTAAAGAAAAACCGTAGAATTATGTTAGAATATAAATAATAATTCTTAGGTAATTTTTCAGGTTGTAGAATAGGAATATTAAATAACGACGACAGACGACAAATAACAAAATTAAACATTTAGGTACGTATTTCTGCTGATATTTCTTTGCTACTAGCTTTTGCCCGCGATTTCGTCTGCGTGGACTTCAGACAGGTAGCCTATGTTCCTTTCCATGTTTGACATGGGATGCATGCAAAATTTCATCTAAATCCAGTTTTTGCATGATTGAGTAACAAACATCTACACTGGCAAGTCAGGATTCACTTATTTTTGGTGTGTGAGTGTGAGTGACGTGTGCTTAAAACGGCTTTTTTTAAAGCCACTTTTATCATACTCGACATGCACTGTTCATATAATACCAGTGATGTCATGTATGGTGAAGGTGGTGAATACTAACAACACTAACACTGCATGCAACGCACACAATGCAAGCAAAGCACCCTAGTAGTTATGGAAAAGGTAAACTAACACACTTAATACAGGTATGTAATTTATTGCACGTTTTTTTTACAAGAATTGAAATTTTGCTTATTCACGAGTTAGCCGTTTTTTGGTCCGGCTTTACCTTTATTTTTTTTCACCCCACGCCACTGCTAGTCATTCCATTATTAATATTTAATTATTCTAGTCATTCCTTTATTAAGCCAAGTGATAATTTAATAAAATTATCACTTGGCTTAATAAAGATAAATTCTGTCATAGTCAATTACATTTAAAATAACAATATTAATTTAAATATTATCTCTTTGCTGTCAAGTGTCAAAAAAAAACAAAATGCAGTCCTGAAACCACATTCACGGTCCTGCGCGGCGGACTGCAAGTGGTGGGCGGAGCTTGCAGGTTTGTGCAGGACCCAGGTCGCGTCCTGCTCAGTGGCAGGCCTGCAACACCATTCACTATCCTGCATTAGCCGGCGGACTGCACGGCGGACTGCAATGCAGGATAGTGAATGGGGCTTTTATAATCACTATCTACGCTTTTTTATGAAAAAAGGGATACGTATTGCCTTGATAAGGTGATAATCGTATAAGAAATAAAAATATACTTAAATTATATTTATTTTAAGTAAAAATACATAATAAAATCTAATAAAAAAATTTAACACACTATTAGGGCCTGTTTCACTACTTCCTGATAAAGTGCCAGATGGTGCCACATAGGCTATCCATAACTTTTTTGACAGATTCTCCATACTTTATCAGCTGCCAAGTTAAGTTGTGGATAGAATATCCGGCACTTATCAGGAAGTGGTAAAACAGGCCCTTAACATAATAAAATAAAATTATGGGGATCCCCCCATAATTTTATTTTATTATGTTGTGTTTGCGGCGCGCACGTAGACAGTAGACCACGGGTTGTGCTGCGCGCGTTATCCCCCATAAGGACACCGGTGACCGCGACAACAATAGAATAACAATAGATTTCCAAGAATCCGCGATCGAAGGATTAAATGTACTAAACAATATTATGGTTATAACTGATTATTTTTGTGCCAACCCTACTTCAAAATTTCTTGCCAGAAAACAATGGATCATAAAAGTGGGACCAGTCGCCAGACGAAAAAATGTTAAAAATCATATCTGGTCATTGGGCCCACTGGGCCTAAAAACCTTGGGACGAAACAACAGAGTACTCATCCGATCGCGGATCGACTATCTTTGAATTCTTGGCTTTTTAATGGTGGACCATTATCTGAGACTAGTATTGAAGGAATACCATGTCTGGCAAAAATAGATTTCATGTGTGTAATTATGTGTTTTGCCGAAGTGCCTGAGTGTAACAATGCAATTTCTATATACTTTGAAAAATAATCTACGACAATTAAATACTTGGTACCATGTATTTCGAACAAATCAGTGCCCACTTTATACCAGGGAAGTAGTTTAAACTCACGATTTATCATTGGTTCTTTAGAGTTGCTTCTACGATAAGTAAGACAAACATTACATAGGTTAACATATTTTTCTATGTCCGAGGTGATGTTTGGCCAAAAAACTTTATTTTTTGCTAATTTAATACAACTGTTAATGCCTTGGTGGCCTTGATGAATAATTTTCAAGATATTTTCTCTCATTGAGACTGGTATTATAATGCAATTAGACTTGAAGACTATGTTATCAATAACATGAATTTGATCTTTGAAAACGAAAAATACTCTGACTGACTGACTAAGAGATTTTTTATATTCCGGCCAACTATTATAATAATAGTGCATAACTTGACTTAAGGTTTGATCTTTAAGAGTTGCATTTTCTAATTCTTTTAACATATCAGGACTAACAGACAAAGTCGACGTGACAAGGTTAATATGTAAATCTATATCTTTTTCTAGGCATGTGAGTGCATTATTTGGTAAAGCAGCTCGTGATAAAGTATCAGCAACAAATAAGTATTTACCAGGTTTATAAACTACTTGTAACTCATAAGGTTGTAATCTAAGCATGATTCTTTGAAGTCTTGGTGGAATATCATAAAGAGCTTTTTTGTATAATGTTATTAAAGGTTTGTGGTCGGTTTCTACTTTTACCTGTCTGCCATAAATATAATGATGAAATTTAGTTGCACCAAACAATACAGCTAACAGTTCCTTTTCAATCTGGCTGTAGTTCTGCTGGCTTTTGGTCAATGTGGCTGAAGCACAGGCAATTGGTTGACTACCATGTGACAGGACTGCTCCTAGGGCGTCTTTTGAAGAATCTACAGACAGAAGTAATTGTTTGTTAGGGTCATAATAAGTAAGAACAGGTGCTGTGCTAATTAGTTTTTTAAGGTTATGAAATTCCTTTTCATGATCATTTGTCCATATCCAAACTGTGTCTTTTTGAAGTAATTTTCTTAAGTGAGTGGTTTCTTTTGTTAAGTTTTTTATAAATGGACCTAGATAGTTCACCATCCCTAAGAATCTTTGAAGCTCTGTGACTGAAATTGGACTTTGCATTTTGCATATGGCTTCGACTTTACTATCATCAACACTGACTCCCTGACCACTAAATATATGTCCTAAGTAGGTACTTTACTTTTGTTTGGCAAATAACTGACTTTTCTCTATTAAATTTAAGATTTATTTCTCGGGCTCTTTGTAAGACTTTTTGTAAATTTTTATTATGTTCATTTATATCTTTGCCATAGACTAAAAAATCATCCATCATTATTTTAACACCGGGAAGATCACCAAATCTTTTCACCATTTCACTATGAAATATCTCGGGCGCTGCATTTATACCAAATGGTAAGCGTGTGAACCTATATCGACCATATGGTGTAATAAAAGTACAAAGTTTAGATGACTTTTCGTTTAATTTTAGCATCCAGAATCCCTTATTCGCGTCGAGTGTACAGAAATATTTTGCATTAGACAAGTCAGACTTAATCTCGTCTAAAGTAGGAAACTGATAATGAGGTCTCATGATGGCTTGATTTAATTTTCGAGGATCTATACATAGGCGTAACCTTTTACTATCTATAATAACAATTGAACTTACCCATTCAGTTGGCTCTTCGACACGTTGTATGACTCCACTCTTCTCCAGTGACGCTAGTTCGTCCTTGAGAGGCTTTTGAAGTTGCAGCGGTACGCATCTGCATGCATCGATGGAAGGCTTTGCATCTGGCTTTAAGGTAAGGTTTACCTCAAAATCTCGAATGCAACCTAGTCCTTGGAACAGATCACTCTTGCTATTAATAATAAACTCAGACCCACAGGTTTGACCAGAAAAACTAACAGTATTTACTTTCTTTAGAAGATTGAGCATTTTACATGTTTTCCTACTTAAAGTATTTTGACAATTGATGTCAAGTATATAGAAGCTAATTAAATGGTTTGTATTTTTATATATGACATTGATATTGCATTGTCCTACAGTTGGTAATAGTTCTCCACTAAATGTAGAAAGTTTGTATAGACTTGGTTGAATGTTGTTAGTGTTTAAGTTAAGGTATGTAAAAGTGTTGTAAGATATTATGTTAGCATCGGCCCCAGAATCCAATAAAAATTCTACATTTTTGTTATTTATAATAAACTCTACTGTCCATTTACTATCATCTAAATTATTACTATTGACTGTGCCTATAAATAAATTATTACCATCTAATGTTGATGAAGACTCGTTGCTTTGAAGGACTTCTTGCGTGACTACTTTGACGGACTTGTTAAATCTGCACATGACAGCAAAATGGTTAAACTTGTTGCAGATCTTGCATTTGATTCCAGCGGCTGGACATCTGAATCCATGCACTTGTCCACAGCGTGTGCATGTTTCTTTGTTTGTTTGACGATTCCGTTGTGGCTGCCTGCTTGCTGATCTATGTCTTGGTTGATTGTTGTACCTTGGTTGAGATGATTGTCTAGGCCTGGATGGATATCTTGTTAATTGTCTTCTGTTTACTTCACCTATGACATATGATGAAGTTTTCTAGCATTTTGGCTTGTTGTCTGGACATCTCTTGGTGTTTGGCAAGTTCTATTGTTTTTTCCAGTGTAGACGGTTTTTTCTTGTATAATTTTTTCTTTAATGAATTGGTTTTTAGAATTCAAGTTCCAGCTGAAGATGTCTCGTAGGAGGTTGTCTTGAAGCTCTCCGAAATCGCATTGACTGGCTATATTTTTTAAATCTGTGATGTACTGTTCGATAGACAGTTCGTCCTCACCTTGTCGTCTGTTAAATAGCTTGTGTCTCTCGATCGTAACATTTATTTGCGGTAAAAAATGTTTCTCAAATTTGTCAATTAGCTCTTGAAATTTTACTGTGTCGATGTCTAGGGAAAATGAGTAAAAAATAGTCAAGGCGTCCCTGCCGACATGACGTAGCAAGATGGCTACCTTACGTGCATCTTTGACTTCCTCGAGCATGTTTGCTCGTAGGTATATTTTTAACTGTGTTAGCCAGTTTTTCCACTCCAGTGGCATGTTGTTGGAGTTAACATTTAAAGGTTTTAGGCCTGGCCCAGCTACTTGTTTAGAGTTTTCGTCCGACATATTGGAATGTAATTGCGCGGTAACTCACCGGCTTGGCTATTTTGTCTTCGAATTTGGATAGACGTTGTCTTGGATTCTTGATTCTTGACTCTTGACTTCTGACACCATGTCACGCTGGGCAGATGGATGGCTCGAGGTATAATTAAATAACTTCCATTATTAGTAACTTTATTATTATTCGACATTTACACACAGCGAGATGCACATCGGGAACAGGAAGAGGACATTGCAGGTTATCGACACTAGAGCGCGTTGTTGCTACATAATAATATCCTGACATCGATAATTTAAAAAACCCGCTAAAAAGTCAAAATTTTCAAGAACACTAGAATCCCTTTGAAGTGACCGCCTCGAAGAGCGAGCACGTCCGAACACGAAAGAACGCTCTAGGCAACTGCTCGAGCGCTCTTGCGTCGGTTACACCAAACGAGCGAGCATTCTTGGAGCATTCTACCTATTTACCGGTGAAAACGTGGCGAACACACTAGAACAACGAAATAATGCTCGTTGTTTGTTTACTGAGGTGGGTTTACACCAAATGAACATAGAGCAAGAACAGCACAAGAACATTCTTTCGTATTCGTTTAGTGTAAACTATAATTCGTTACAACATACTTTAGATCGTTTACACCAATCGAATCAACAAGAACATCAAGAATAAGAATTTTTGCTCTATAGATGAAAATCATACTTATAGCTCCGTTTAGACCAAACGAGCGAACGCTCATTGCTCATTCGTCAACGATAAGTAGTTAATTTATTTTTATAGTCATCAAAGGTTGGATCCCATAAACATCTTTTGTTATGGTATAATTCTATCATTTGTAAACATTTTTCATTACTCCAATCCATATTTACGAAATAACCTTTGATAAACTACCTAAAACCAGCCGCCAAAAAGTAAAAATATCAAGAACACTAGAATCCCTTTGAAGAAACCGCCTCAAAGAGCGAGCAGTCCGAACACGAAAGAACGCTCTAGGCAATTGCTCGAGCGCTCTTGCGTCGTTTACACCAAACGAGCGAGATTCTTAGCGCATTCTACCTATTTACCGCCGAACACGTGGCGAACACACTAGAACAACGAAAGAATGCTCGTTGTTAGTTTACATCAAAAGAGCTTAACTAGAATGAGCATTCGCTCGTTTGGTCTAAACGGAGCCAAAAGGAGCTTTACTAGAATGAGCATTCGCTCGTTTGGTCTAAACGGAGTTTAAGTAGTTAATAAGACCTTTATATCAACAACATTCTGGCAATAAAGACATTTGAATTTGAAAATGAAAAATATTTTGTATGACGTACTATGGCAACTTTATGCCGATAGGTGCGAGCAGCTATAACTCGGCCGAATTTTATTTATGATTTGAATAAAAGAAAAACTTCCCAAGTCTATCGTACTACTAAGATAGAATCATTTTACTGTGGGAATTGAAATTTCACGCAGTTTTAGCAGGTATTTTTGTTAAACTTGATTCGACGCAGTATGTTTAGGTATTCATAATATAAGTTTTAAGGTGATAGTGTTAGATATGTTTTAACCTATCAACCCCCATAAGGACACCGGCGACCGCGACAACAATAGAATAACAATAGATTTCCAAGAATCCGCGATCGAAGGATTAAATGTACAAAACAATATTATGGTTATAACTGATTATTTTTGTGCCAACCCTACTTCAAAATTTCTTGCCAGAAAACAATGGATCATAAAAGTGGGACCAATCGCCAGATGAAAAAATGTTAAAAATCATATCTGGTCATTGGGCCCACTGGGCCTAAAAACCTTGGGACGAAACAACAGAGTACTCATCCGATCGCGGATCGACGTCATCTGACAAATAATGTCAGACGCCCGCCGTTCTGCACTCTGCTCATATATTTTGTATCTGACGTCCGGCCCGGATGAGTTGTCAGATGCCGTCTATCGGATGGCAGAAATTTTTAATTGCTTTCCGGCGGGCGTCCGAAATTTTACGTCAGATGACGTCGTTTGGTAGCAGTTCAAATGTTTCTGATCAGAAAACCGGATCGCGCTCTCTCTTACATTTTGTACTGAGCCGAGTGAGCTCGAACTCGCCGGAAGGAAATTTCGGATAGTGTGCGGTGTGGCGGTCCGGCCGACGTTCAAATGTTTCGTATCAGAAATTTCGGACAATGTGCGGCCAGGCTAAAACACGAAAACAATTCAAACGATTAAGCCATAGACAAATATAATACATACATGGTTACCAATGGTTACGTCAAATTTAATTCTCATCCCGAATAATGGGGGCGCTGATTCCGCTTCAAATAGGCACAAAAATCAAGTGGGTATCATCGATCCAGCGTACTTGTATATTAGAGATCAGTGTGGGGCAGGCAAATGAACCTAATTAGTGTCTTTACGAATTAGTTGCATGTTGGCAGCGAGCGAGTGACGACGAGTGACGTTTTTGATTAAAAATGCCAAACCGTGTATTCAGAAAATGCAAAAATTATAATACATAGGTAAAAAAGGATGAAAAAGTTCCGTACCACACGGAATTACATGAAAACATCTAGTTATTTACCTTATAAGTGAATATTTTCCAAAATTTTTGAAAAATTATTTAATGTTTTATTTTATACTGAAAAAGGATAGAGAATACGGACGACAACTGTAGCGAGATAAGGACAGATAGTCGCGTGCCATAGAATAATCAATTCAAGTATTCAGAAGCGATTACGCAGGCATCAACACGTAGGCATAAACTAATAATTGCATAATATTGTAAACATGTTTTCGTTTTAATATTTTTTAATTTCAAACATGCGAGCGCCTTTTTAACTTTCTAGCCTTAGCCAAATACTAATTTTATAAATAAAAAAAATGGATAAGCCGTGTAGTACGCCACGTGCCGCTCGGTTTTCGGGGCCTGTCCATAATATACATAAATCTATACAATAACATATAGCCACGCGCCGCGCCGCTCCCGCCCCGCTGACTGCTAGTTTCAAACTCCATTCTTAAACCACCTTAAACGTAATTTGAATATTATTTGGATATGAGTGTTTGCTTCTTTTACATTATAACAGAAGTATGCCTTTATAAATAAGTAGCCATGTAAATATTACTAGCTAAAAGCTGAGCTTTGTGAGGACTCGCGTCGTTTTTCTGTGTGGTGTTAATCTATAAGGCAGTTTTTTTTTTTTATATTTAGTAACCAAACCTTGAATGACCGATGATAACACATCTACATAACATCTGTTGAGAAATTCAACATTTTAGTACTGAGTGATTATAAAAGAAAAAATACGTGTATTTTTATTTTTAACAAGGATCATTATATCAAAATTTGGCAGGAAGGTTTTATTGCACCCTGTATATAAAATATGAAAATGACTATAATATGTTAAAACACAAATCATTAGGCGTAATAGTTTTTTCGTAAAGTGTACCACAAAAGTGCTCAAGTTGTTGGATATAGGGCTCGCTTCGCTCGCACTGATGATTTGCAGGTTTCCGAGTGAAGAGCTCATCCATACTAATATTATAAATGCGAAAGTGTGTCCGTCTGTCTGTCTGTTACCTCTTCATACGTGGGAGAGCCATGCTTCGGCACGAATGGGCCGGCTAGACCGGAGAAATACCACGTTCTCTCAAAAAACCGGCGTGAAACAGCGCTTGCGCTGTGTTTCGCAAAGTGAGTGAGTTTACCGGAGGCCCAATCCCCGTTTGCTCGTTTGTCCCCTTATTTCATAAAAAAAATGCCCCAACCGCTGAACCGATTTTGCTGAAATTTGGTATGGTAATACTTTAAGTCCCGGAAAAGGACATAGGATACTTTTTATCCCGGAAAAATGTACGGTTCCCGCACGATAAACGAGTTTGGGCGCAACGGAGTTGCGGGCGTCATCTAGTAAGCCATAAATAGGTTGACAAAGTACGGGCAGAAAGGGGTGAGCATAACTGGATGCCTACAAAAAGTAGGTGTCCAAAATAGCGAATGCTTAAAATGTGAAACGTGTCGTTCGTGTTTGTTCACCGACGAAAAATTGTGGTTTCACAAACTGGTCACTTTGAAAGATATGCCCAAGTTTATGTTTCGCTTCACCCAATGTTTATTTAGTTTCCTATTTAGTTTTATATTAAAAAAGGCATGCAGTAGCAGTACGTTACGAGTCTAGCCCGGACATACATACAGACAAACAGACAAAAATTCTAAAAACTATAAGAATTTTTGGGTTCGATATCGATTGTTGATCACGGTCCAGGTATTATTTAAAAAAATATTCAATGTACACTTCTTACGATTTTATTATAATATATATTATACAGCATAGATTAATAAAAATTAATCTAACAAACAATTAAGTAGTTTTATTCAATGTCTCTTCTGTTCAACAATAACGATTAATTCTCTTGATCTTTGTCGCGCATGCGTGCCGATGCGCCTGTCAAGTGCAACTCAAAACCATCTCAAAACATATAGCTATCCTTTTCTATATCATTCGCGTATTATCTGTCACATTCATTGTTGTAACCTAGGTAACCTATATAAATATGACAGAGGTAAGTACGTATAATATGTCGTTTAGGAACAAAATCTGAGGACCAATTTGTAATTTGTATGAACATTAGGGTGGAGCGAAAAAACTTTTTTTTGATATTCGTTTCGGCATACCTGTAAAAAGTTGCTGTTACTGCTCACAAATATACGTACAAAATTTTATTTAAATCATAATAAATTTAGAGGTGCCCCCAGCGTCATGAACTTTGAGAAATTCGAAAAACTTCGTCAAAAACCACCAACTTCTAATATTGCCAAATTAACGCCGATTTATATTATGTGTATTCCGTTACATTCGTTATTGTTTAAGCTTGAATATTGCGAAGATAGATGGGGAAATTGAGGAGAAGAGGAGATTTCATTGCACTTTTCAATCGTTGTTCGAACGCCATAAAGTGCGCGCTATTAATGTAATTCTGCTTGTGAGAAACAGTGATTCTAAGCACTACCCACAAGAAAATAAACTCTTGTAAGTAATATTTTTAATTTCCTGTTCACTGATTGTTGATAAAATACTATTTGCGATATAATTTATACCTAGTATTTCTCTTTATTACAGTCATATTATGTCGTCAAAACACGAAAAGAGACATGTTGTCCGTTTTTGGTTTATCGGAGAAGTTACCAGTGTGTCAACTACCAAATCATAATTCTGTTATAAAAATTACTTATTTATTTATCAATATCGTATAAATATGAATCAAAGCTTGACAAAACAACTAAAGAGTCGACAGTTCATGATATATCCCAAAGACTGGCTACGGAAATTTTACATATCTGGCGAAAAGCGTCGCTTCCCAAAAAAAGAAGTATATTATTTACTTGATTAAAGAACTGCAAGAAAAATGATGATAGGCCGTGTAGATTTAAATGCGTCTGTAAAAAATATGAAGAAAATGAAATTACAAGAAAAAAAAATCACTGCGAAACAAAGAGATAATGGGTCCAAACCAGACGTCTTATTCGCGTTCTTTGCATGTTGACTTAACAACCGAAAGAACGAGTTCAAGCAATTGTAGCTTCTTCTTGTAGCTTTTACAAGCTAATCAATCGCCATAATAAGTAGCTGCTCAGCCACCCAAGAAAAAGAGATTCAATTTTCCATCATTAGCTCTCGTATGCGATCGTACCTGAGCTGACAGAGCAGCTGCAATTATAGCTTTATCTGCTCTGTGTTAAAAGATGTTGATTGTTGGTATTATTACATCAAAGGATTCTAGTGCTGTCATTGATCGTCAAAAATGCGATGAGAAATAATGAAAAACAGATCAGCACACACGATGTAGATCGCAATTATAAAAGTATACGCAGAAATTATTTTGATGGTAGAAAAGGTGGCTGTGATGGTACAGTTGTGAATATAGTTTTCAAAGAAGATGTTATTCGTTTTATGGAAGAAGTAATTAACAAACTACTAAAGTAGTTTTTTGTTTCAAATGCCTAATTGTGAAATAAAACAACAATTTATAGGCCTGGAGATAGAGACACAAAATTCTTGGTGATTTGTGCCAGTATGGCGGTTTTACAGGGGTATAATTACGTAAAGGCAAAAAGGAAAATGATGGTCATAGCGCTCGCACTGGCAGCCCAAACTCGTGGGCGTTAATCGAACGTGTCGGATAAATAACGAGTGTCGAACGATTTGTTCCACAAAAATGCTTGTATTTTCAGATAGTCGAAAAAAAAAAGTAGGCGAAAGCGTAATGCCATACTTCTCGGGTGCGGCTTACAGCCCGCCATACCGACGCGAATACGTTTATTAAAATTATTAAAATTTTAATAAAAAAATTGAACCATTTGTACCAGGCTAATTTTTGCATAGCTAATCATCGTCGAGTAGCCATTCACGAAAATCACCTCGCCATACTTTTCCGACAGCGCCCAATGGCCGCCATACCACTGCAAAGGTGTAAGTTTTTTTTTTCGCCATTTATGGCGGCCATTGGGCGCTGTCGGAAAAGTATGACAAGGTGATTTTCGTGAATTGCTACTCGACGATGATTAGCTATGCAAAAATTAGCCTGGTACAAATGGTTCAATTTTTTTATTAAAATTAACGTATTCGCGTCGGTATGGCGGGCTGTAAGCCGCACCCGACAAGTATGGCATTACGCTTTCGCCTACTTATTTTTTTTCGACTATCTGAAAATACAAGCATTTTTGTGGAACAAATCGTTCGACACTCGTTATTTATCCGACACGTTCGATTAACGCCCACGCGTTTGGGCTGCCAGTGCGAGCGCTATGAGCATCATTTTCCTTTTTGCCTTTACGTAATTATACCCCTGTAAAACCGCCATACTGGCACAAATCACCAAGAATTTTGTGTCACTATCTCCAGGCCTATTAATACCAAACAATCTATTTTTTTCTGATGATCATTCCTTGATAATATATCATAATTAATATTTAATTTTTCTCGATAAAAACATTGATACCACTGACCAGAGCCTGTAGCCAAGACTTTTCTTTATCGTTTCTTTATCGAATCGTCGATCAAAATGTATAGAATTGACATTAGACGAGTCGAACGTCAACGTCATATTCGCGAATTTTTAAGTCAATTCCATACATTTTGATCGGCGATTCTATAGAAAAGCGATAAAGAAAAGGTCTTGGCTAAGGGGTCAGTCTTTTATTTAACATATTTCAATGAAGTTTTTTTTACAAGGAATAGCAAATAAAGAAAAATACTATTTATCAAAACTAGACCAATGTTTTCAAAAAATTTGTATTTTTCGAATTTTCAATTGGGTTGGGGCACCTCAAAACATCAAGACAAGTAAACCATATTTTGTATGCAGAATTTACTCATAACAAGGCAACTTTCTATTGCTATGCCATTAAAAAAATAAAAAAATAAAAATTAAAAATCGGTTGTCTGTAAAGTCGGTTTACTGACGATAGTTGAACGTGACGTCATAGCCTTAACCCCTCAGTTCCGGGAAAAATCTATGCAAAAAAGTTGGCAGGTCGATGTGCAAAAAAATGGCGCCCGGCCTACCCTCTTTGTAAAATTAATGTAATATCCTTACATACAATCCATATTTTATGTTTGTGTGAACTACATTATAATATATGTTAAATTTTCTATCTATTAAGCCATCATAATTAGAGCACAATTTTGAATAGCCGAAATAATACTAATAGCTCACAGATTGTTTATTTATTTTTCATTCAGAGTGTGGTCAATGTATCAAAGGTCATAACTAACCAAACTTCTTCATACAAAAGTATTCTCTAAGTCATCGAAATACGTAATATAATCGAAACAAAGAGCGCGGCCCAGGTGGGCCTTACGGTTGTTGAGAGACTTGAGAGTGTAAATGGAACGCCTCAGAGCTGTCAGCGAGGTAACGCCGTATGAACTGTCATGTTTTTCGGGCGCGCACCCCATATCGAATTATAAGACGTTATTACGTCAAAAAATTCTTCATACAAAATCGCTCCACCCTAATGAACATACGCCATCTTTATTATAACATCATTGGTAAAAATGGGTAAAAACTGACTTTTATTAAGAAAATAGTTAATAGCATAAAAATACACTCACCTGTGGAACTTGATTTAAGAATTGGGTTTCCAAAAACTTCTGCAATTTTGCACAACACAATGCATATTTTAAATTCCGATTTTATCTAATACAAACGATTATTTCAGCAAGTAAACATTCGAAGCGAGATAACTTTTTTGACAAATCGGAAAGAGTGTTGCTAATAAAATAAAGTAGAGCAACTACAAGAATTAGGCAAAATATTCTGAATCATACTAAAAATATCACGTGATTTTACTAATGCAGTTTAAAAACACTGAATTTACGTGTACTTCAAAATAAATTGTAAGATCAATGATCTGCTTATAAACGATCGATAATACTCATTTAATTAAGTTTTACAGTTCTTAAAATTTGGATGAGGTACTTTTCGTTTTACCATGGCAACTTTATGTAATGTGTGAGAGAGAAAAAATACATAACTAAAGGTCAATAAACTTGTCTTCAAAAAAATGTTCTAAGCGCAGGATCCAGTGATATATATGTCGTAGGATGATTTGATAAATCGAATTATCGCGAAAATTCTAGGGACTTCGCGAAAACACGGATAATTAGACAATGGTGATTACATTTTTCAAACTTACTGACAAAAGGGTACTATCTTTCCCTATGTATCTTTGAGGTATTACACCATAGACTTATAAAGGCTAAGAAATGACAATGCCTGTTCATAGGAACTTTATTTTTTATTTAACCTTTTTCTTGGGTAAATATCTATCATAGAAAAGTTACTAATCATAATAATAATAATATCTATGGACGCTTCACACCACGTCAGTCTGGCCCCGTGCTAAATACCCGAAGGACTTGTGTTACAGGTACCAGACAACGGAAATATATTTAATACTTTTATACTATACATATATTTAAGATTTTTATTATATCATACACATATTTAATACACATCCATGACCCAGGAACATTGAAAAACTTTTTGTTCCGTCGGCGGGATTCGAACCCGCGACCCCCGGCTGGAGTTGCCACACACTCTAACCATTGAGCCACGGAGGTCGTCAAAATATAAATAATATAAACGCTTAAAAAATAATATAAACGCAACTACGATTACGTTGTATTTTTGGTTGTTTAAGTACATTAGCAGAGTTGAATCCTTCAATTGAAGCTATTATAATATTTATTCGTTCTTTAGTCTATTCAGGTTTCGTACGTCCGTCCTGTCTATTAGCGTAAAACTTTCTTAGCTCTATGTCGAATCTTTCTGTATCGAAAATAACCTCAGAATTAGTTTCTGGTTCTGTTCTGTTGAACTTTCAGCGCTAATTTCACTTGTATCAGTCATTTTGTATTTACAGACACACTTTTACATAACTTTTTGCACTATTTTTCAAATCCAACTGCAATTTTAAACACATTAAAATATATTAAAAACTGCTAGTTCGCTTACAAAAACAACCACAAACAAAACAACGCGTGACAATCAATTGACATTTAAAATGTCAACTCTTCAATCAATCAGAGAAGATGTTGTAGTGGGGCGCTTGAACCGACCAATCAGTGATTTTTTTCGATAATAACTAACGATTCGTTTCGCAATCTTACTAAGGCGACTCGTGTTTTCGCGAAAACACTACCTTTTGTCAGTAAGTTCGAAAAATGTAATCACCATTGTCTAATTATCCGTGTTTTCGCGAAGTCCCTAGAATTTTCGCGATAATTCGATTTATCAAATAATCCTACAACATTTAAAAGAATTCTTGGTTATCTCATATCTGTGCTGTCCGGTACATAATTTTGGCTATGTTCCGAAATGTACTGCGACCACTGCACAGTGCTATCACTGTAAAAAAAATCGTTCCGTAATGGAGTTGCAGTACACTGTCGCAGTACCCTAGTGAAATATATAGCGCTTATTCCACTTATCCTAGCTAGGAAGTCCTAGCTAGGATCCTAGCTTTCTTAATGTTATTCCACTTGACTAAATTTTTTCCGATTTAGGATCCTTGCTAGGATCCTAGCTTCTAAATGTTATTCCACTTGACTAATTTTTTTAGGATCCTAACTAGGACTTCCTAGCTAGGATAAGTGGAATAAGCGCTTATGACGTCATCAATCGTCGCCATATTGTACTATGACTGAGCACTGGCGTTTTCGAGGTAAGGCACTCGCAGTACTTTGATCACGTGATCAGTCAACTGTCAAAAGTCAACTGTCAAGTGTCAAAACCACTCGAGTGTCTAACGTTTTAAAACAATACCTACAGTTTAATCCCAAAGTTATCAATTTCTGTAATTAATTTGGATTAATAATAATAAAACACTGGAAGAGTTGCAAAAATTAACCTTATTAGACTGTGTTGAAAATGTTCAATACGAGCTGTCAAAAATGCGGCTGATAGTATACTGGATTGCGTTCCGTTTTAAATAGTAACCAGTATACCAACAGTATACTAACTACATATAAAGGAACGGCTTCGCAGTATACTAAAATGACGTCACACTCTGCAGTGGTCGCAGTACATTTCGGAACATAGCCAAATATCTCTGTCATCTGTGCTCAGTGTTGTCACATCTACCAACTTTATGGTAGATCTACCTATTTCACCTCCCTTCTACCTATCTACCAACTTCGGTATCAAATCTACCTATTTTTCAACATATCATTGTTCACGTACAAATAATAAACGTTACAGGCTACTCGGATAGTATTTTGGTACATTGAGTCGTCTTGGTAGAACACTTCCTTCAGCTACCGCTACTACATGAGCTACAGCTGTTCTGAGCCGTTCGCTCACTTTCGAAACGCAGATTAGTCTGTGAACGATCCGAAACGTTACAAGAGTGGTAACAAAAATTTTAAAAGACTGCTCCTTAGCCCGAAGTCCTTTGCAAATATGTTGCAACAATAAAATACGGAGACCAGTCCCCAAAGCAAGGCCTTGTGGATTTGTGAGACAAGTACTTGCACTTCCACATAGCAGTGCAAATGTTGAGATACTGTTCTCCTCTGTCAGTTTAATGACATGTCAGAGAAACTCACTCAGCAGTCAGCATTGACACATTGGTGATTGGAAGGTTTACTTTTAAGGAAGAGCCGAGTGCTGAACATTTAAAATCTATACCTTTTTTAATAATATTATAAAGCGGAAGATTTTGTTACTTTGTTTTTTTGTTTGAACGCGCTAATCTCAGGAACTACTGGGCTGATTAAAAAAGTTATTTCAATGTTAGATAGCCCATTTATCGAGAAAGGCTATAGGCTATATTTTATTATGTTAATACTAATAGGAGCGAAGAAATAGAGGAAAGAGTGAAAAAAAGGGGGGAAATTATTTGAAAGTGCATAATATAAGGAGTTCTGGCCGATTGGAGTCGTCTACAGGAGGTTCAGAGGACGACTTCCAAACACGTCGCGCCCCACGTCGCAGACAATACGTGTTTAGTGTTTTAGTATTTTAGTGTTAGTGTTAATTTTTAGTATAATTGTATGTATGTTAGTCTATAAGGTATTTATAATATGGGCCAAGATGCCTGAGCTAAATAAATAAATAATTGAACGCGCTAATCTCAAGAACTACTGGTCCGATTTGAAAAATTCTCTCAGTGTTAGATAGCCCATTTATCGAGGAAGGCTATAGGCTATATTTTATCACGCTAAGACTAATAGACGCGAAGATATAGAGGAAAATGTGGAAAAAATGGAGGAAATTATTTAAAATTGCTTATTATCTTAAGAAACTACTGGAGCAATTTTTATGTTATTTGGCACACATGAAGAATAGACCACGTGAAAGGACATAGGTTTCTTTTTTTGCGGATAATGTACGGTTTCCGTGACATTCCTAAATTACGCGGGCGAAGCCGCGCGGAACATCTAGTTATTCAATAAAAATATGTATAAACACTTTCAATAAAACTCTCTATGGATAAACTAGCATTTTTTATTCTAAAAAATTTGCTGATATGAGGGTGGTAGATCTACCAACTTTTTGTTGTAACATCTACCTAATTCTACCAATTTTTGGCATGACGTTTAGTGTCTACTGATTTTCGAAAATTCGGTGTGGCAACACTGTCTGTGCTGTCGATTGACAAATAATCTGTGGATTGACATAAGAAACTAATACAAAATAAATATCTCCAAAATCAATTTTTATTTTATACTTTATTGAATAGGACGATGATTAAACTATTTTCATTAAAGCAACAGAAAAAAGATGAAGAGGGATCATCAAGAGGAGGTGGTTCACAGAAAAAGGCATCAGCCGCACAACTACGTATAACAAAAGGTATTGATGATTTTGAGGTAAATCTTACATGCTATGAAATCATTGATAAACTGTAGGAGAATGCAAAATGATTCTTTGTTTTAATCTAAATCTGTTAGGAAATGATTATTTCTTTTGACTTTTCATGTTCGTTTCAGATCTCAATGAGTTAAATCTACCCAAGACTTGCAATACAGAATTCCCAGATCCAGATGACTTGTTAAACTTTAAATTGATAATATGCCCTGACGAAGGTTTTTATAGAGGTGGCAGATTTGTATTTAGTTTTAAGGTAAACATTACAACACACCACAAAACAAAGCAATCCTCTTTCTAGTACATTTATATTGTTTTAATATTTTGGGGTTTGACACTGCAGTCTCTAAAAAACATTATTTATGTGGCCAAAGCAACTTTTTGTTTCAAATCATTTCAATAATTGTATTATTTCTTAATTTTATAAAATTAAGAATGAACTTATCAATCCCCGTAAGGCCCAAGTGGGCCGCGATAACAAAAGATTTCCAAGAATTGGCGATCTAAGGATTAAATTATAATAATTTTATTACATTCTCTGGATAATACTGCAATAATTATATTGTATATAATATAACAAGATAAAATAATTCATGAGACATGTAAATAATTGCAAACCAACTAAAGCTTTACAGACTTATAATTTTATATTTATTTAATGTTTAAATATGTATCTGTATTTAATATTTACTAGAGGTAAAAGCCCTTGTCATATTGATGGCCCCAACGAATAAACATGCAATCGAAAAAAGACAACTTTTCAGGAAGACAAAATAACGTTTGGAACCACATAACTTTGACTACATAATAAATAGACAAATATAATGTATGATCAAATTAAAGGTAAAAAAAATATCTTTCAGCTCATATATTTTTAAAAATCAATACTAAATATATACGACTAAATGTCGTATAGAAATCGTATAGTTGTAATTAAAGTTTCCAACATCGTGTAACCATATATTAAACGTACAATATGTCATATAAGAGTTTAGTCACTTAATTTAGTCCTGTAATCGTTGACACGACGAAATTATATGACTATCCTATAAATATCGCAGTTGTGACCTTTAAAATACATATTTGATGTTGCATAAAATTAATTTATATAACAATCATAATATGCTTGTAATGCCGACCATAACACTACTCCTCATCAGTAATAAGATTTCTATATGGCTATCATGTAAAGTCCATATATTTAACTTTTATAAAATACATCTTTAAATAAACGTTTCTTACATGATTTTCGACTCTCTTTATGCGACTATTTTAAAATGTTTATAAGCCTAATATTCATATTTTGAGAACTTAAATAACTTAAGTTATGATTTTAAAATACTTTTAAAACTTACTGTTACAATACATTTTAGTTATTTCATGATATTTTCATATTTCTCTTTTACGACTTTGGCCAAGAAATAATCGGCCAAGTGCGATTCGGACTCCCGCACGAATGGTTCTATAACGTTATAGAGCAAAAGTTGGCCAAAAATAGTTTTTCTTACGGGAGCACCCTTAAATATTTATTTTATTTTAATTTTTTTATTAAAGAACAAATACAATTGAAGATTTTGTGAATATTTCATGTACCTACTTTTACGATCTATTACTAATATTATAAAGCTGAAGAGTTAGTTTGTTTGTTTGAACGCACTAATCTCAGGAACTACTGATCGATTTTTTTTCGACATCAGAAATTATCACCATATTGAGATTTCGATAAAATGTATGGGTTTCTACTTTGTAACGGTACCCTAAAAATGGCGGATGATAAAATAAATAAATGGTAAGATATGCGACTTATAGTTATGACTCATGAGACATCATATAAAAGTCACCATCATTACCTAAAATCGTTGTAATTGTAAAAGTACAAGTAATCTTAAAATTAATTAAATTCATTAATATTATTTAGCAATTATTCGAAGGGGGCGTTAAATATTTGTTAAAAAACGTATATACAATCGTCGAGAAATTTAATTTCCCTTAGAAAAGTAGATATTGTTACCGACTAACACCAAATACATTATAGTCAATAGCATTCATTCAATAATAAATATGGCAGACAAACTTTTACCAACATGATGGCTACTTTTTCTTTTATATTACTTCAACAGAACTGTAAAATAATTAGTATCCGCAAAAAGGTAATGCCAATGACTACTTCCCAATGTTTATACAACGTCTACTGGATCACAATACGACGAAACGGTTATAAAATTAATCACATTACGACTGCTATACGAATATTTAGCCACTAAAACGACCATGACACGATCGTTATACAAATAAAAGTTATATATTTTGCGCCTATTTCGCGTCATATAAAGGTTGATACGAATGCTATATAACCAAAAAGGCCTGATCTCAAGTTATAACCAAAACGTTATCTCGAAAATTATATGACCAAATTTTGCTAGTTGGGGAGACAGTATTTCAGTCTGGACCAATGCCTGCAACTTTACAAGGTGCAGGTTCGGCCTCATGGAATAATGTTCTCATATCTGGGCAGGGACCCCAAAATACCAACAAATCCCTTTGGATCGTATAAAATCCAAGGGCCGCTCGAATTATTGACTGCCATAATGTTTCAAACAGGCTGGACCCCTTGGAATTACGCCGAGATGTAAATAGCTTCACTCTGCATTCTCAATCGGTTGCATCACAGGGAGTGCTCTGAGGAATTGTTCGGAATCATACCTCCTGCAACTTTTCGCCATCGTTCCACGTTAAAAATATACCATCCTCATAACCTTGATGAGTGGCAGTCTTCCACCGTGCTTTTTTCGCGTAACTTTCTGCCACGCACTGTAAAATTTGGAATGAACTGTCACCAGCAATATTTCCGGACCTATACGACCTGCAAACCTTCAAGGAGAGAGCGTATTCCCTCTTAAAAAGACCGGCAACTCACCAGCAGCTCTTGTCATGAACTTTACAATAGCTCTTCGAATAACCTTTACAAAAGCAGAAAAGACAGGAGAAGTTAGTAAAAGATATCAGAATAGCTGTGATTATTATATTCAAAGTTTCGCCATCTGCAATGAGGCATTAGTGATAGAAGTCGCTTGCATTTTTACACGAATAATCGTGCAAGAGTTATAACCCAAAGGAAAAGATAGACACGAGCGCCAGATTGTTTTAACACGTTTATTCTGGTGAACTCAAATAAACAAATAATCTGCAATAAGCGCATGTTTTATTATTAATGCGATATATGTTATTATTTTTTCCGTACAATAAAGGTTTACATTGCTATAAAATCGTTATTTTAAGTCAAAAAAATTCAATAAAAATTTACATAGGTGTATCATAGTCCATGCAAACGAAAAATCAAAAAAAATTTTTTGTGTAAGAGCTCTTGCACGTTTATTCGTTGGGGCCATCGATATATATTTACCCTTATATTTAACCCATCAATCGTGGCAAAACGAGACACAATAGCTTTTTCATTGTTATCGCGGCCGGATGTGGCCGCTTGGGGCTTCATGAATTAATTACTTATTTCACTATGTGGAATTAATATTCATAGTATTTCAAATTTAGTAAAACAGGTAGTAAGTCCTAAACTTGTTTTTACAGGTAGGTCCAAATTATCCTCACGAACCCCCTAAAGTAAAGTGTGAAACAGCTGTATATCATCCCAACATAGATCTGGAAGGAAATGTATGTCTAAATATACTCAGAGAAGACTGGAAACCAGTACTCACAGTTAATTCAATAGTCTATGGATTACAATACCTATTCTTGGTAAGTAATATTTTTGTTGACTTTATTTAAGCCATAATTCAGTATTAATTACGTTGGGAATAGAGTACACAAAGAAACCAATGTCACATGTGATAGTAGCCTCAATAGTGAATTTTATTTGAGCCAGAGTGATCTGGGAGTAAGGCTTCTTACAGACGAACGGCACGTGTCGACGGCACGTGTCAGCGGCAGTCGGCGGCACGTGTCGGCGGCAGTCAACGGCAGCCGATGGCAGCCGTTGACAGTTTATGACGCTTGCAGGGCGCCTACCACGACCTTTCCTAAAACTATCATGTTTCCAAAACGCTTTGTTGTAAGATTACAATAACATTACCATACTCACTTTTTAAATATTATTTTACTAAAAAACAGTAAAAATTTTACTAAAAAACAAAACATTGTTAAATCCGCTGTGAAATATCAATTTGTTAAAATCGCTAGCTTGAGGTAAAAGTAATAAATGTTTATCTGTCAAACGGTGTCTCTTAGTAGAGGTGGTGGTAGGCCCCTAGTTGTGACGTACCCCCGCAAGGTAAGCGTCCACAGGTCGGTATCGTACGCAACGGACGTTTTGCATCAAACGGACATTTTTTTCACCGTACGTCCGCTGAATCTACAGTGTACGGATTACCGACTAGCCTAGTAAGTGAATGCTCAAAAGGGGGTGTGGATGAAAAAGTCGAAAGCAGTTAGGAACTTTTTTTGGGCTAATTTGAAGATAAACATACTGGCTAGTCGGTAATCCGTATGCTGCCAAAACAGTGGACGTACTGTAAAAAAAAATATCCATTTGACGCAAAACGTCCGTTGCGTACGATACCGACCTGTGGACGCTTACCTTTTCGCTTTACGTCACAACTGCAAGCGTGATAAACTGTCGACGGCTGCCGTCGACTGCCGCCGACACATGCCGTCGACTGCCGCCGACACGTGCCGTCGTCTGCCGTCGTCTGCCGTCGTCTGCCGTCGTCTGCCGTTGACTGCCGCCGACGCGTGCCGCCGCACAGTGGTTCCAATTCCAAAATTTGTGGACATAGACCCCGAAGTCGGAATTTCGACTTGATTTTTTTTTCTGTGATAGAAAACAACATTTCAAACAACTTTTACTTGTGCACAATTCTTCGAAAAACTTATATTTTTCACGACATAAGATAAATAAAAAAAATTGTATGGAGAAAAACACATTTTATTTTTTTTTCTTCAACTGCCGTAGTTTGCGGGGTGTTTTGAGGCATAGGCGTGTTAGATAAGGTGACAAGGAACATAAAAATCATTTTATCTGGTCCCGCAGAGTGCGGCCGCGCAAGAAAATGAAGTTTAAAAAATACATATGAAAACGCGTTTTTTACAAAGAATGGGATGTTTTTCATAATGGTTTACTTCTTTTTTGTATTTTTACATTTAATTACATCATCTAAGAGTAAAATATCCCATAAAATACTATAAAAATGGTTTTTGTTGAACATTTTAATTTTATTTTATTCATTATTTTTGCAAAGTTAAGACCTTTTTTAGGAATTATTTTTTAGTTAGAGGACTTGTTAGCAGGATTAAACGTCTGTTTAGTTAAAGAAAATGCTATATCATAACAAGAGGGTCTGAAATGTTTTGAGACTCTATAAACATTACTTCTTCTTCTATAACATCATCAACATCATCGTTGTGAAGTAATTGAACTGCTTCAGGGTGTAAATTATGATGGGCTAATTTAAAGAATTTAGGTCTAATATTGGAAATGTACTTGTTCAGGTATTTGTTCAAATACAAATAGGAGATATAACACCGATTAACTCCGATCCACACACACATTTCCAATATTAGACCTAAATTTTTCAAATTAGCCCATCATAATTTATAATATAATATAATAGGGCCAGATAAGATGCTTTTTATGTTCCTTGTCACCTTATCTAACACGCCTCAAAACACCCCGCAAACTACGGCAGTTGAAGAATAAAAATGTGTTTTTCTCCATACAATTTTTTGTTATTTATTTTATATCTTGAAAAATATAAGTTTTTCGAAGAATTGTGAAAGAGTAAAAGTTATTTGAAATGTTGTTTTCTATCACAGAAAAAAAAATCAAGTCGAAATTCCGACTTCGGGGTCTATGTCCACGAATTTTGGAATTGGAACCACTGTGCGCCGACACGTGCCGTTCGTCTGTAAGCACTCTAACCTGTATCAGTTCAAAGTACTCCCAAGACGAGGTGGCTTTAGTGCAAGGGCACAAAATCCTAAGGGCACAAAATGCCCTTAGGATTTTTGTACCCTTGTGCCTAACCCAACTTGTCTTGAATGCATAATGTTTATACAGCCAGTGAACACAGTGTGCATCTTATTATTACTAAGAAAAAACAGTATTAAATGAATTAACATAGTAAGCCGCCACCCCCAGCAAGTGCAGCATATAGGTAGAATTCCATACTGCTGAATGTTTCCAATCAGCAGTATGGAATTACGGCTATATGGTGCGCTTTGGACACACTCACTATAGTTATAACTTATAAGTTGTAACATTATAATCACATTGATATAAATTAACATATATACTTAGTGATAATTGCTTACAACTACCCCATAAAGTTATGTAGTTCCCATTTGCCTTAAATATTGTTATAATATTAGGTTTTAACTTTTAACCCTATATTTAAAAAAAAAACATTAATATTTATATATTTTTTTAAGGAACCAAATCCGGAGGACCCGTTAAACAAAGAAGCTGCTGATGAGCTTCAAAGTAATCGACGACTATTTGAGCAGCATGTGCAGAGAGCAATGAGGGGTGGATATGTCGGATCATCATATTTCGAAAGATGCCTCAAGTAAACCTGTTATGCATTGATGTAAATTATTTTCTGGCTACATAAATAAATCTCAATTCATTTTTTATATAGATGTTTTTGTCATCAAATAGTTACTGCGTGTTTCAGGAACTGGCTGATATTAACTACATACTTGGGACTTCTGTGTGTGTTACTATGTCAAGCAAAATTTTTCCCTTTAGTCCTCTATTTCACACAATAAAATTATACACAAGCGAATATTACCAATTAAAGTACTTCAGAGTCATTTTCCTTTTGCTCTTTAGCACAACAAAACGACTTTACAGTTTTATTTTATCCTAAGTAACACTTTTTTAAGTATAGATTTAAGTAGTGTATACTACTTAGCTTAGTTTAGCGCAAACTGCAATTCTTTGAAGAAATGAGCATAATATCACCCATGACCCGAACCCAATGATCTTATTGTCGTGTTAGAGCGCTTACAGACGAACGGCACGTGTCGGCGGCAGTCGACGGCAGACGACGGCACGTGTCGGCGGCAGTCGACGGCAGACGACGGCACGTGTCGGCGGCAGTCGACGGCAGTCGGCGGCAGTTGACGGCAGCCGTCGACAGTTTATAACGTTTGCAGTTGTGACGTAACGCGTAAAGGTAAGCGTCCACAGGTCGGTATAGTACGCAACGGACGTTTCGCATCAGACGGATATTTTTTTTACAGTACGTTTCACTGTATCGGCAGCGTACGGATTACCGACTAGCTAGTATGTTTATCTTCAAATTAGTCCAAACAAAGTTTCTAAGTCAAAATTTCTGCTTTCGACTTTTCCATTTATACCCCCCTTTTGAGCATTCATTTACTAGGCTAAACAGTAATCCGTACACTGCCGATTCAGCGGACGTACTGTGAAAAAAGTATCCGTTTGATGCGAGATGTCCGTTGCGTACGATACCGACCTGTGGACGCTTACCTTGCGAGGGTACGTCACAACTGGGGGCCTACCACCACCTCTACTAACCGACATCGTTTGACAGATAAGAATTTATTACTTTAACGTAAAGCTAGCGATCTTAAAAAAGTTGTTATTTCACAGAGGATTTAACATTGTTTTAGGCAGGCCCCCAGTTGTGACGTACCCCCGCAAGGTAAGCGTCCACAGGTCGGTATCGTACGCAACGGACATCTCGCATCAAACGTTTTAGGAAAGGTCGTGGTAGGCCCCCTGCAAGCGTCATAAACTGTCAAATGCTGCCGTCGACTGCCGCCGACACGTGCCGTCGTCTGCCGTCGACTGTCGCCGACACGTGCCGCCGACTGCCGTCGACTACCGCCGACACGTGCCGTTCGTCTGTAAGAAGCCTTAGGGCCAACCTACACGTACCACAACCACACGACATTGCAACGACAAAATGTCGTCGAGCTGTGGTTACGTGTGAATGGTGTCGCTGCAGCATTTTGTGGTTGCGTTGTGGTACCGACAAAATGACGACGTGGTTGCGTTATCTGCAGTGGTTGCGATGTGGTTGCGACGTGGTTGTGATGGGCGCGCGTATTTTAATTATATGTATTATCAAATATTAAAGTATACATATATAGGTCTACCAGAATCTGATGGCAATTTTTGACAGCAAATTTTCAAAAAATATCCTTGATCATTGGATAAATTTTTATATTTGCATGTTTCACACACAAAATAAGCCGCTAAAGGAATAAAAAAGGATGAAAATGTTTTATTCCTATTACCCCGGAATTGCTAGAGTCAATTTATTTTCTCACTTTTTGCCATCAGATTCTGGTACACCTATAATAGGGGTGTAGACTATTTTTGGGAAATATGTTAATTTTACAGATGTACATATTTTGTTTGAGCTAAAAATATATATAAAAAAATACACTCTTATTTCAATTTAAAAAACCACTTATTAAATTTCGTTTTAAAATTTTCCGCTAAAAGCTAAAGTTCATCATGGCGTCGCTATGATGTCACGGTCCTCCAAACTATGGAGTGTAGATAGAGGAGAAATATCTCTGTATGTAAAAAGTGTCCACGGAAATGCGTTAAATTATTGGTTAAATTAGGGTGAAACTAATTCACCCTAAAGTGGCGCTACAGTAGCAACAAGGTAAATTTTAAATCGTTTAGCAACTTTTATTTCAGCTATTTTAGGTTATATTTTTCAAAATATATTGGTATTAACCCAGTAATTCTAGTAATAATTTATATTCCATTAATAATTTAAATTTTGTCACCAACGGCTACATTCATTCCTACACTCCATAATTCATTCCAAACCCTTTGCTGCAGCTAGCGCCACTCTCGGAGGATTTTTCAACTGTTATTTACTGCGTACAGCTGGACACTTTTTCAAATATCCCCCATATAAGATAGTTCTCCTCTATCTACACTCCATACTCCAAACAACAAAAATCTTTGTATAGGTTTGACATCGAAATGTCACTGTCACTCACAATGTTTTGGAGATCGTGACGTCACATCCTGTAATGGCTGTTTGCGATCACGTGATATTACGGATTAAATATTATTTACTTTTTAATAAATAAAATAAAAAATATTTTAAAGTTTATGAGTAAAAATATGTCATTTTCGGTAATTCTATAACCCTTCAACTGTTGACCACGCTCTAGGAGCTCGATGTCAAAAATGCGCGTCTGTTGACCGCGCTCCTGGAGCTCGATTATCACCTTCGTGTTTTATTTTAACCACAGTATATCGTAAACTATATCTTTACCGCTCAAACTTGCACAAAGTGTACTTAATATAACAAAGACGGGCTTTAGTCACTTCTAATGGCTCTAAAACACACTTACGACAATTGCTAGAAGTTTCAAACTTGACCCTTGTATTAAAATTTGTTTTTTTTTGACGATTTTTGTTTTTTGTAAAGCTTGTGGGTTGAAAAATTATGGATTATGAGCCATAGGTAAAGGCCAAAAAATCTCGTTTGTTGTATGGGAACCCCTTAAATATTAACTTTATATTGTTTTTAGTATTTGTTGTTATAGCGGCAACAGATATAGGTACACAATCTGTGAAAATTTCAGAAGTTTAGCTATAGGGACACAGACTGACAGACTTTTGCTACAGCTCTAATGAATTATGAAAACACAATATCTACATATAAAAAACCTTGACTGATGATAGCTACCACTTTCGAGATTTTTGAGAGCGCGAGCGGCGTGTCGTTGCATCGACGCAACGTTGTGGTTGCGATGTGGTTGCGACGTGGTTGCGACGTGGTTGCGATGTGGTCGGTATTTTACGGTCGACAACGACGTACGTGGTACGTGTGAATGGTCCAGTTCATTTACAATACGAAATATATGCCCGACCACGTCGTGTGGTTGCGGTTGTCGTGTGGTTGTGGTACGTGTGGGTTGGCCCTTACAGGTTAGAATTTTGTCAGAAATCTATACTAATATTATAAAGAGGTAAACTTTGTTTGTTTGTTTAATTGTAATGAATAGGCTCAAAAACTACTGGACCGATTTTAAAAATTCTTTCACCATTCGAAAGCTACATTATTTACGAGTAACATAGGCTACTTTTTATTTTGGAAAATATAGGGTTCCGTAAGATATTTGGGTTTTTCTGACACAAGGTGAAAAAAATCAACCAGAAAAGTTACTTATTTTGCGTACGCTGCCTAAACTATAAAAGATAGAACCATACAATGTTCTAAGTAAATGTAGATCTTATAAATATCTACAAAAATGCCCGCGACACACTATACCTATCTATGGCAAGTGAGGCACAACAACCATTTTTTTATTTAAAAATCTTGATTTTTTTTGGACTACATTTAAACGCATTTATTTTACTCATGCTGATAATCCTTATCAAAATAAATTATTTCATCACTAAGTACAGTTTGTGTAGATAATATTTGGTGTTTAAATGATTAAAATTGGACGTTTAGTTTAGAAGTTATGGCGAAATTAAAAATTGCGTTACGCCCGTTTCGAAGTGGGCGCTACCAAGGCGGGGGTGCGCAGTAGCGAAGATTATGACCGGTCCTGCAGCTGGTGAATTAGCTCATATACCCGTTGCATATACCAAGAATACCAATGATCCCTACATAACAGCTGATTTGCCTATACCCTGCAAAAGGCTCCAATTCCCTGTGAGACGTAGCTTTTGCGGCGGTACCGACTAATGCGGGCCACGGGTAGTATTAATGAATACAAGTCAAAACTGCTGAATCGATTTTAATCATTTTTTCTGTAGATATATATTTTATACCCGTGCGAAGCCGGGGCGGGTCGCTAGTATTTAATAATTTCATAAAAGATGTGAACTGTGAAATATAACTTATAAGCACAGCTAAAGGCTTTGTCCACATCATCGGGGCTTATCATGATACGAAGTGTATCATGATCGCGATCATTTTGCGTCCACACTAGCGATCATGATACCAGGATACGCTTCGATGCTACGCGACGGAGATCTGATCGCGCGAAATGATACAGGTGTGGACAAAGCCTTATAACCTCAGATCAGCTTTGATACTTTGCTGGATACTGTCCATGACTGCTAGCTTATAATTAGCCTAGTAAATGAATGCTCAAAAAGGGGGTGTGGTTGGAAAAGTCGAAACAGAAATTTTGACTACGGAACTTTCCTGTCCTGACCCCTCCGAGGTGAGCCGGAGGGGAGGGGGGGAAAAGAAGGACCCATTTTCTTGTTTTTTGACTAATTTACGAAAACGGTGCTTCGTACGTAATTTTATTGTACTACATACGAAAAGTTAATAAAATTCTCTACAACTTTGTTCTTTACACTTTGTATCTATCTCCAATCGTTGCCTAGCTATGAGCTTCTAAAAGTGGTCGATTTTCAAATACACGACATCAATACGACCTAAGGATATTTGTATTTTCTGAAATATCAGGATTTTTTGAAGACAGTAAATAGATGAACGATAGCTTATTTTGTGGTCTTTTATAAAACAGAAAAAACTTTTCTGGATTTTCTTGTATCTAAGAAAAAAACATTGATTTTTCGATGGCCATAGAAATGTATACCAACAAATCTTTACTTCCCTCCCCTCCGGCTCACCCCGGAGGGGTCAGGACTTTTAGTATGTTTATCTCCTAACTAGTCCAAACAAAGTTCCGTAGTCATAATTTCTGCTTTCGACATTTCCAACCAGAATCATTCGTTTACTAGGTTATATAGCGCTTCAAGTGTGGCATGTTTTTGCCTATTCTTTGAAGAAATAAATATATACTAGCTATATGACCGAGCTTCGCTCGGTATTAAAAAAATTTAAAAAACACACATAAAATGACATTTTATGAAAATGATTATATATATATATATATATATATATATATATATATATATATATATATATATATATATATATATATATATATCGGTACCGAGTTCGACACAAAACACTACTCTCCAACCGTCTTACGGTTTTTCCAAGGTTTTTCTATCAGCACGAGAATCTGACTCGAGTTTCACAGTTTTTACATGGTTTTTACCCATCCCACAAAAGTGCTCAACGCCGCTAAAGAAGTTTTCAATTTAATAATAAAAACAAAACTTCACACTCTTCTAAAGCTAACGAATTGTTTTAAACTGCAGTTACAAGGTGCTGCACTAATATTTTTGAATTGTCATTTAGAAGGTACTAGATTGTACTGCTTTACCGACCAAGCGTGCTTACAACCTAGTTTATCGTTTTATCACTAGATGGCGAGATACTTAATTTAATCATTTTGACCAGGGCTCGAAAAACGTTATATTTTTCGAAACGTTATCGCCTTAAGTACCTAAAGAACGTTTCATTTCGGTTTCGTTCGGAACGGAACGCTATTCGGAACATTTTTTGAGAACGAAATGATTTTTTCGTTTTTGATCCTTAAAACGGTTTTAAACGGTTTTTCCCGTTTCCTCGATCAAAAGTTAAATATATAACAAAAACTATTATTTTTCGGGCATTCGTTTGCGGTATCACGGCGAGGCAATAATCGGCCAAGTGCGAGTCGGACTCGCTCATGGAGGGTTCCGTACCGTTACAGAGCAAAATAAAGTCAATAATTGTGTTTTTTGTATGGGATTAATTTTATTAATTTTTTATTAGTTTTATTAATTAATAAAGAACGCATATAGTCAAGGACTCTATGAAAATTTCAAGAGCCTACCTATTATCTTTATTGATATCGAGCAAAAAAGGCCAAAAAATTACGGTTGTTATATGGGAGCCCCCCTTAAATATGAAATATAATATCTTGTTTTTTAGTATTTGTTGTTATAGCGGCAACAGATATACACAATCAAATCAAGTCCAGCTATAATATTAGCGGTCGCACAGACGGACAGCCTTCGAAGTCTCAGTAATAGGGTCCCGATTTTACCCTTTGGGTACGGAACCCTAAAAATCAGGTACAGCATAGATATAAATAAGGGATCGTTTTACCCTTTAATTTAAAATTGTCATACTACGTAATTGCGCTTTTAGGGATGGATTTTTTTACCCCCCTTGTTTTTAAATTTTTTTTACCCCTTTTCCTAAAAATGCAGATTTAACCATTCTGGCTTAACTAATTGTGCTTAACGAGGTACAAAAAATGTTTTTAATATTTGTATTTATGATTTTTTATTATATTTAACTACTAGCTTTCTCGACAAAATATGTTGTTTTGCCATATAAAGTGTTTCTACTTCATCACGAATAAACTTTATTAATATAAATAAAAAACTTATTTTTATACAAAAAGCTCAGGGAAATTTTAATCGAAATAGAGTGAAAAACATTTTAAAAAACATTTAAAATTAAAATAATAATATAAATATTTGAGGGGGACTCCCATACACAAAACACAATTTTTGGCCTATTTTTGCTCTGTACCTAATGGTAGGTGTTGTGTAATTGAAATACATTTTGTAACGTAGTACTTTTATTGTAAGAATAATTATTGAAGTCTGAAGTAAACAACCTCGGTGCTATGGCAACGACCCTAAAGGTACCATAGATAAAGTATATGTCAGCTCTCCCCCGCTATTCCTGAATGCCTGGGCAGGAGAGGCAAAAGCTCCAGTAAGTGCCGGCGTCAAATTGTTACAGCATCAGTGAGAACATTAAGTATAGCGTGGTCCAGGCGGCGTAAAATTGTTGGTAGCCGCCTCCTCCACCCTTATTCCATGTATATTTGAGAGTAGTTCTCTTCTTGTATATGTTATGTGTATCTTTTATGTATCCAAAAAGTGGGTATGTGATATTGTAAATAAATCACTCCTTCCAGTCGTATTTCCATTCGCATTCTTCCTTTTCTTTCCATTTGTGCTTAATATGTATTTTTAACTCGAATGTCGCTTTTGTATAATATTTGAATCTGTTGATAGTATTTTTCAGTTTCCTTTGAATAATAATATTTTGCCTTTTGTTCTCATTCTGTTCTGTATAATATTTTCCTTTTTGAGTGTCGTTCGTGTCCCGTTCATCCTTCCCTGCATCGTGCAATATTTAGTCAATGGAATTGTATTCATATCGTATATTTATTTCTTCTCTTGATGGGAGTTGGTTCTGTTCTTTGTTTTGTTTGCTCTCATCCGTAAATAAAGATTTTAATGAGTCGTGTATGATGTTTTCAGTTTTGTCCACGGCGTTGGCTGGATCTTCGAAAAATGTTGTAGATTGTAGATTTTCTTTCTTTAAATATTTCTCCAATGTATCGCAGCGTGTACATCTGTTCTCTGTATCTAATTGTAGTAACCGAGTAGTTGTAGAATTACTTTCAGCTCGTTGTTGCATGTTAAGAAGTTGTACTTTGATGGAAATAAATTCCTCTTCAATATTGTAACTAGTCTCAATCTCATTATCTAATTCCTCATCTGGTACTTCAGATATTATATTTTGTTGCAGTTCTCGAATTATTTGAAAATCTTCGTGTAGGTTCTGTAGCCTGACATGAGTCTCCGCGTAATCAAGATTCTCATGTGTTTTTAAGTATGATTACCACCTCGTAAATTGTGCTCGTATGGAGGCGCGAATCCTCTTCCGATTCTGCAAGTTCGTAGTCATCCTCGTCGCCAACTTTGTTGTGTAATTGAAATCAATGATATTGTATGTTACTAACGTAACTAGATTGGCAGTTTACGACAGCAACGCGTCACCACTTTAAAGATGCCTGCAGGCATATCTGCCATACATAGTGACATAATAACATTATGAAGTGACATTGTCTTTTGGGCTATCAAGTGGTTACGCATTTCTGAGAATCGTTTGTAAGACGTTGCCACTCTAGTATTTTAGAAACTCATTGATTGAAATACATTTTGTAACGTAGTACTTTTATTGTAAGAATAATTATTGAAGTCTGAAGTAAACAACCTCGGTGCTATGGCAACGACCCTAAAGGTACCATAGATAAAGTATATGTCAGTACGGAACTCGGAACCCTTCGTGCGCGAGTTCTGCTTGCACTTTGCCAATTTTTTGTATACGTGGCAAAACGAGACACAATAGCTTTTTCATTGTTATCGCGGCCGGATGTGGCCGCTTGGGGCTTCATGAATTAATGAATGTACATTTTATAAAATGAGGGGTTGTATACATATATTTTTAATGTCACATTATAGAAAAATAAAAAAAATAAAAATTGACCAAAAATAAAAAATAAATGTTAAAGGTGAACACTGAACAACCCTTACCACTAAGGGGTATGAAAAATAGATAGTAGCCAATGCTCAGACCAGTAGGTCGAATCGGCTGCTATCTATTTTAAACTGTAATGGCTTTACTGATTTTTACTTACTATGCATAAAAATATGTGCACATAGGTAAAAAATCAGTAAAGCCGTTAGGGTTCCCTAGAAGTTAGAACATTTTTTTTATTACTATCAAGCTAATTTTTGTGAGTAGCTTCATTTTGATAAGACGAACAACATTTTTATTTGCGAAAAATCTTGATAATGGTAGGCTCTAACAGAGATAGAAAGGACTTCATACTTTAATTTGATGGTCCTAAGACCTAAATAATGGATTGTTCTATTTGTAGGACAATGTTACTCTTAAATTCACTTTCAATTTTTAACTTCCGTTTATTTTCTCAATTTTAAAAAGACACATACATGACGTGTATTTACTATTTACTAAGGACTAGTGACGCCCGTACATTTTTTCGGGATAAAAAGTATCCTAATATGTTCTTTCCCGAGCCACAAAAGTATCTTCATACTCAGTAAACCAGTTGAGTTGTTTGGGTGTGAAGAGGTAAGAGATGGACAAAAACACCTTCGCATATTTTATAATATTATATTAGAAAACGTATTGACACGTTTTGCTACTTTATTTGCATCCCAATTCTCTGCTTCAAATTTTAAAAAATCGTTTACATAACAAATTACTTTTGTGTGTCTATTGATTTCTAGGGCTTTTTTATTTAAAAAATTCACCCCCGAGACGGGGTTTCATTCACCCCCAGGGTAAAAGCGCAAGTAGGTAGTATGCCACTTTTATTTCTTTAGTTATCCCCTTACACTCACCAAAGAAAATCGATTGAGGTTCAACAAAATCGGTGGTGAAAACCTGTACTGACTGCCCTAGTATGTCCCGCTGTGTGGATTTAACCGTTTTATTTCGGTTTTCAAAACGTTCTCAAATACGTTTTTGTTCCCAAAAACGTTATTGCAATGAACCGTTCCGAACGAATCAAAACCGTTATTAAAAATAACGTTTTCGAGCCCTGATTTTGACGAAAAAAATGTTTTCACCAAAACATGTAGTTAAAAGGTCCTGCACTGATGCCGACGATATGTAAATAAACAATTTCTCAATGGACCAATTAACGCATCGGAAAAAATTTGTTCATATTTAAGCCAATCAAAATAAAATCAGAAGGGCGCTGATTGGTCCGCTGCAATGTCTGTCTAAAGGTCAAACGTTGCGCTTCGTTCGAGTTCCATCTAAGGTTCAGTTACGGTTGAAACGATAGCACGATACTGAAATTTATTCAGACGCAGCGGAACCTAACCGTAACTGAACCACAACCAAAGCAGATGTGAACCTGAATTGAAACGTTTAAAAATAACGCGATTGCCTGAAACATCTTTTTGTCGCCATGGTCATCACGTGCGCCTTGGTTTTGCAAATGAAAAGAAAAAATTTAGAAACATGCTAAAGTTTTTAATAATATTTTTTATGATACACATTGTGTATGTTATTATAAACGTGTTATTGTATAAATAACAATCTAATTAGTATTTTTTGTACATTCTTAATAACCTTTTATCTCATTTAAAGGTTTTTTTGGCCTGTCCTACTACTGGTATTGTAAAAATGCCGAAAAACAGTTATTGGACGTTATGAGATGAATTAATATTGATCTACTTGATATAATATAATAAAGATAAGAGTATTATTCAATACAAAAGTTAATTTGCAGTTGACTTGCGTCTTCTGAATATTCAATAAAGTGTGACTTCTGAATACTTACTTCAAAAATCTACTTGTTGCCGTTAGTTGTATTGTATGGAATAAATAAGGGAAAGTAACGCAATTTGGGGGCCTTGTAAAATGCTACGGTGCGTTGCACAAGGGCTGATATTTAAACAACGCGTTAATTTTTTCAGTTTTATAGAGGAATAAGAATTTTCAAAATCAGCAATTTCTTATTCCTCTATAAAACTGAAAAAATTAACGCGTTGTTATATTATAATTGCCGAAGCGCGGCTACACCTAGTTTTACCCGGCTACAACTAGGTGCAGCCCGCCACATGCGGTGAAACTTAGTTTCGCATGTGGCGGGCTGCACCTAGTTGTAGCCGAGTAAAACTAGGTGTAGCCGCACTTCGGCTATTAGCCGTAACATATAGTGCGTCAAGAATGTCTAGGAGGCGAAACTTTTTTTTTTAGCAATAGCAACACTCTTTTGACATTTGTCCCTTTGTTGTATCACTACTCTATGACATAATAATTACAAAACAAAGATTTTCAATTTGTTTAAATTTAGTTTTACAATGTGAAAACTACATGTTACTGTGATTAATATTAATAATTAAAGTGAAAGACGTGTCAGAGTGCTGAAAATTTGAAGATTTTCATTGAAGAAAAATAGTAAAACGCGAAAATTTCACTGAAATTCTCGCGTCCACATTTCCGATTCTGATCGCTCAAATACCATAGTAGCAGGTAATTAAGCGTTTGTTTTATAAATTCTGTTTGTTAATTTTATTGTATAATGCAATTTTAAGTAGCCTGAGTAAGTATTATGTGGTATAATAAAACAACAATTTTACGTAAACAATGAACTGTCAAAGAAATCTATCGTGTAACGCGCCGAACAATGATTGATACTTTGACTTAGGTGCTTTGCGTAATTATGTATCTTAGTCTGCTTAGATGTACTTATATAAAATTCTCGTGTCACAGTGTATGTGCTTAACTCCTTTAACACTTTGATGCAGCGTAATATAATATTATAATTATTATTTATTACGTTTTATGTTTACAGGTAGCAGAAAAAGCGTTTAACGAAATAACCGAAATGACTGGGAGAATTTATGCTATCATTTTGAAAAAAAAAAACACTGAAAATAAGTACAAGGAGTGGGAATTAACCCTTTATTAGGATATTGAAGAGCTGATAATTGAAGATGAAAGTGCTTCTTCACTGTGACACCACTGCTGTAACTACATAGACCTACAAAGTGGCGATGATTCTGTTTCCGACTGCATTGTAGAATATTATTTGGATGATCATATTTTATTAAAATAACAAAACCCTGTTTTTCATTTAAGCTCATTTTGGATAACTTTGAACAATACAAAAATGTATTGTTCAAAGTTAAACCGCAATTCAAAGTTACCCAAAATGACTGTATTTATTTTTTGTATTTTTTTTAAATAAGTAGTTCCTTAACAAAACAGGAGTGAGCTTGTCTCAGCTGGCACTGGTCATCAAAGTAGCTCTGCAGCTCTCAGGGAGAGGGTAGGTACTTAAATAACAGGTGTTATAAATTCATAATATAATAATAGCTCCCACACCGGTTTCGGTGACGGTGGCCGGTTTCATTGAAATCAGGCCAACTACGCAAGAATAATTTTATAGTGCCCAAGTGTGTGCGCAGTACATAAGAGCACTCTGTATTCCTTTACTCTCATAACCCAGTGGGACGGCAGACCGACACGACTGGCGAGAGATCAGGCGCAGGACCGACTTTTTACATGCCCATCAGACGCATGGATCATCTTACTTGTCAGACAATCAGGTGATCAGCCTGCATTATCCTAACCAAACTTGGATATAACATGTTTCCAATGCGGGAATCAAACCCACGACCTCCGAGTCAAGAGCCGAGCTCAGAACCACTGGACCACAGAGGCGTTATAATATAATATATAACACTAGTGACTAGCTGATGTCCCGGTGAACTTCGTGTCACTTATAAACCTTCCCTGGACGTTATGTAATATCTTAAGCAAAACACTGCTCCCCACACTAGGATTCCCTGTGTCGTGGAGAGCAGTCTCTTCCATCATGCACATAATATATACATACAATTAATTTTAACCAGCTAATGCATCCTGAAATTAATAAAAAAAATAAAAAATAAATAAAATAATGACATATTTGTGATAACTAACATAAAGTTACATGAAGTCTTTTTAACAGAACCAATAATGTATTTGTAAGTAAACAGACAATATATTTTTTAAAAGTAGGTGATGCTATTATAATATGATACAAAATACACATTTAATAGCATTACAATATCATTACCAGAGCCACCGAAATCAGCTACAGTACGTGTAAGTTAGTGATGAGGTGAGCTAAACAAAGATTATAATACTTTACATAGATTAGATTGTTTCTTGTAATATCGTAAATTAAACACACACTATAACTACATCATAATTATTTCAAATTTTCTTAACTACATAATAATATATATAAATCATAATATTTACATCGTGTTTTTTAAACTGTATTCAATATAAATTATCAAAATCTTTTATAGTGACTGGATACAGTGTGGCCATAAGAGGCCACACCGGAAACAAGTGGCGACTCTATTAATGTCGTGACTTTTTTGACGGACTATATAATATATTTTCATGAAATCCCTCGACTTTGTGTATAATGAATTAAATTAAACAAATGCCATACAATTTTTGCTACCCATCAGTATAATCCAGACTCAAGAACATGTGCAACCTGTGGGATCTATTAGACAAGCCCAACTTCCTCCTGAAAGTAGAGTACGGCCACAGCGACAGGCAAATGAGCTGAGCTATGCATTGTGCTCCATATTGAAATATTGTCTGAGTATGCCGATTGGCTCGATGCGGACAATCTGAAATCTCTAACTATTTGAGTTACGTTTTACCCACAGAACAATAAAAACAGAACAAAAATAAAAATTACCTGAACAATATGAAAATATTAATACAGACATACAGATTAAGAGACGGACATCCTTTCACATCTATATTATTAATAGATGGCGGCCGTAACTCCATTGCGTCAAAGTCCGCTTATCGGGTGGATACCGTACATTTTCCCGGGACCAAAAGTACTATTTTTCCTTTCCCGGGACTCAGTGTCTCCATACCAAATTTTTGCAAAATCCGTTCAGTGGTTTGAGCTGGAGCGTGAAGAAGTAATTGACAGACAGACGAACAGACTTTCATACTTATAAAGTTATAATATTAGTTGTTACAATAGTAGGTACCTACTATGTAATATTGGCACAATAGACATATAATTCTGTCTACTCTGATATTGGTAAGAATTTTAACTTTTTGAAGTCATTTTTTGTTAAATATTTAATTAAAATACCTTATTTTACAATAAATAATAAAAATATATGTGAAAACAACAATTATTTATAATGTTTCCTACTTACAATACCAATTTTAACCAAATTTCAATCAAACTTTGCTTGTCCAACTACTGCTTTTGACTTTTGGGTGTCCCAACTACTGGAATTCCGTCCCATGACTGTGTTTATCTACCATTCAGTTTTTACCAAAAAATCAATATAAACTGAAAACCCATCGCATTTTTATGTTTGCGTAACTTAAGTTAGATAATTTATGAACACAAATATGATATCTATTTCTATTTCATGCGAAGTATTTAATGTTTTAGAGCTTTTTCTGTAAAAAAAATCCTTAGCTGTCCAATGACTGGTAGTTTACGGTAGTTCACATTCTTATTCTGCCACGTAAAATAAAAAAAAAACAATTATTATGACTTTGACATTTATATTATCGACTTTGACATGGGAGTTTTGGCGGGCATGTGAAAGAGTGCTGTTGTGTTTTTGTATTATTTTCCTAAAATTGTGTTAGCTGGGTTTTTAATGTGTAATATTGGTAGAATATTAACCATTAGATATTCGTGTTTATGCACAAGTGTAGGTAAGTGATGTAATATCCAGAAACGTGCTATTTTGTGTTCCCTCCAAAACTCCATCGAAAGTTTCAGTAAAGCGTCTACCACTTTACTGAATCGACCGACTTGACTCCTGTGACTGTATTGACTTTTACTTAGACTTTGACTAGACTTTAGACCTGACGATACATGAAAACGATGATGAAAATTATAATAGGAGGAATATGGTTTTCCCGCCATATTCCTTACCTTTTTACCTTGTCTGTGGCACAACATACCTACACATCTTTGTGTCAAGTTGCCAAAAAAGAAGAAAAAGAAAAAAAAGACTTTGACATTGACTTTGACGTTATACTTCCCGTCACAAACCCGTTAACCGTTTCATTTTCTACTACTTATTTAGTGTCATTTTGTTCGTTGTGGAGCGTGAACGTTTCTTTTGTGCCGACGCTTTCCCTTCGAGTTAGTTCAAGGTAGAAGTTTCGACACGTTTTTCGGTTGCGACAGTCTGCGCGATGATATACAAGTGAGAGTTCATATTTTAGGTCCGGGCAAGGCTCATCTACCACGGTGGGCCAGTTAACTAGAACAGACGTTCGAAACTCGCTAACCGAGGGACGGGGGGCGCGCGACGCCGTCGAGTCGCACACGCGGGAGAAACGATTCCGACTACTTAATCAGAGAGTGCAACAAAAACCAATTTTTAATGTGTCAGATTAGCATAGCATATTGCTGCTACGTCAGATCGCAGAACGCTTCGAGCAGAAACTACAAGGTTATGCAAATGAGTTCTGAACGCTTCTATACCAGGGGTAATCAAAAGACCATCCACAACTTTAATAAACTTTAACATTTTTCCCATTATTTTCCTCTGCTACTGTTCGGTGTCACGATCGCTAATTGCTAATTGCCTACCTGGAACCGAGTGATAAGGCGCAAGATCGGCGGCCGAGTAACGCGTCAGTCGTTGATCGACGATACGAGTGTGCAATGATGGCGAGCCAGCCCGAGGAGACGCTGCTGTCGCGCTGCGAAATACCCATCATCGACCTGGCGCATATTGGTATGTAAATATTTAATATCTATAATTTAATTTAATGTCAAGTCCTGCTGTTAGGTCATCAGGACCAACAAAGACTAGAATAATAATAACCAAATAATGTAATGTGTAGATCTGAAATCTACTGGGCTCAATTTCTCTTATGATGCATTTAATTTTAATAGAGGCTCGTCGCTCATAAACTAATATCAGCTGACTGTTATCCCTGGAAAACAAACTCAAAGACAACAAAGAAGTTTCTTTTAACTTCTTTGTTGTCTTTAAACTTACTTCCCTGGGATAGCAGTCAGACAGACAACAATGTAACAAAAATACAATATCTGTTTTTAGAGTCAACCAATTTAGCTGAATAAGTTATTAATACCTCAATCGCCTATTCTTGGAAATCTATTGTTATCGCGGTTGCATGTAACCGCTTGGGGCTTGAGGGATTAAGGTCTGTATTTTTGGTCAGTACTGAAGATGCGACCCGGTCTCAAGATGCGGTTCGGCTCTATGATGGTCCAAATTTTGACAGCCAACCAATCACAGAGCCTGAACCGTGTCATGAGACCGAGATGCATCTTGAGTACTGACCAAAAATACGGGCCTAGATGTTACATCTAATAAAGTCTTCTGCCTCAATCAAAATAGAGCAAGTTTGCCATTTTTATTACTTGCCTAATTATTGTGCTAGATTTTTATAAAGTTTTTTGTACATATATAAATAGGGATTTAACCCTTCGATCGTGGAAAAACGAGACACAATAGCATTCTATTGTTATCGCGGCTGGATGTGGCCCCTTGGGGCTTGATGAAATAATATACATAATACTAGCTGTCCCGGCAAACGTTGTTTTGCCATATAAATAATTTTTGGTATGAAAAATAGATGTTGGCCGATTCTCAGACCTACTCAATATGCTCACAAAATTTCATGAGAATCGGTCAAGCCGTTTCGGAGGAGTACGGGAACGAACATTGTGACACGAGAATTTTATATATAAGATTATGGCCTTGGCTATGGCTTGTCTAATTTTAGCTTGAAACATAATATAAATAATTAATTTATCTGGTTGTGAGAGTGACACTGTGTTAAAGAATAAAATCCCAGCTGGTTTTTCCGATCCTGGGATTTTGGGATTATGTAAAGACAAGCCTGGGAATTGGGATTATTTTAAGATGGCAGTAGTGGCAGTAGCAATAACAAGTCAGTAAAATAATATTTTAAATCACTTTAATGCTTCAAGCCCCAAGGGGTCACCGGCGACCGCGATAACAATAGAAAAGCTATTGTGTCATGTTCTTCCACGATCGAAGGAATACCAATAATTAAAAAATTGATATTTGTCCAAATACATGTGCTTGAGTGTACACTTAATTACTGTGCATAAATAAGCGCATTTAAACAATTTGTAGCTTCTTAATTACATCACTTTTTATATACAATATATACAAAAATTACATTGAACTTAAAAACAATATTTTTTATCATTTTTGCAGATAATCAAATTTAAATCAAATCAATCAACTCGATAACATTGACAACAACCAAGGACTGTTTTGATAAAGAAGTATTTATTTTGACAAAGCGGGAAATATTATGGCTGATGACTTGATAGTTGATACTTTAATCTGACATTGCTAAGGGCATTGGCCCAACATCTTTGTGTCTAACTCACGCCGCGCGGTAACCTGTCAATCCACCATGGCTCCAGACCCCAGCTATGTTTTTATGGAGCTATAATAGCAAGGGACGTTTTCTTCAAGTCATGTTGCCCATGGATCCCCTTTTCAGTAACATGTAATGTATAGGTAGGTACAGTATTATAAAAAAAAGACAGGTTGCACTCCGGGAGTGCCGGCAGAAGTGAAAACTTGATTATTAACGTTGTGCATTTTTTAACCCTTTTTTTATGAAAATCGATTATTAAAAAATCGATTTTTTTTATTACTTAATCGAAACCCTTACAATTTTTTTAACCCATTTTCTATGAAAATCGATTTTTAAAAAATCGATTTTTTTAAGTACTTAATCGAAACCCCAATCGATTAAATTTTTAACCCATTTTTTATGAAAATCGATTTTTAATTAATCGAAACCCTTACAATCGATTAAAAAAAATCGACAATCGAAAAAAAAAACAATCGATTGTTCGATTAATCAATTTCGATGTGTTGTAACTACTCTCCAACCGTCTTACGGTTTTTCCAAGGTTTTTCGATCAGCACGAGAATCTGACGCGAGTTTGACAGTTTTTACCCATCCCACAAAAGTACTCAACGCCGCTAAAGAAGTTTTCACTTCAAAAACTAACAGTAATTGCTAATACTAACTATAGGTAGATCATGTAAAGTAAAAAAAAAAAAGTAAGTACAAGTTTTAGATTGGCGTTACCACAGCGCATGTTCCTTATTTACTGCTCATTTTAATACCAACATGTTATGTTACTGACAAAATAAAACTAGAAGCTAAATTCAATTACGTTCCAGAAGTTACCTTCTAAATTAACTAAAAGTTATCTTACTGGAACACCTTGGCAACCCATTACATGTAATTACTGAGTTTCTGTGACACTGTCATGATCTGCTATGGGCGGCTAAGTAGGCCACGTATTTAAAGGCTAAACTGTGTCGCTTACGTAAATTCGTCAGTCGTCTAGACTAGGCTAAGTCCAGTTATGTAAAGTTACGGTCTGTGAGACTTGTTAATTTGTTGATCACAATACACTGGATGCAAGACTACACTCATTCATGCTTGTATTGACCCACTTTTACAGTACACAAGCCTTTGTGATCGCCTTTGGTGTGTTCACAAACCCGGCTCAACATCGGGACATATGTTATAATACCTCGATCGTGGGAATCGCAGACACAATACATATTCAATTGTTATGCGGCACCCGGGTGCCGCTTGGGAGTTGATGGGACGTCAACATTTTGCTAGCATAAAATAATGCCAGATATTGCAGAATTGTTCGCTCAGAATACACTTTTCTAGCCTATCAATCCTCGTAAGGCCCAAGTGGGCCGCGATAACAAAAGATTTCCAAGAATTGGCGATCAAAGGATTAAAGTCAAAAACTATCCCATACCATATTTTGTCGGAACTCAAAGTATCAACTATCACTATGTCTCATCCAAACTGAGTCACCACTCACCAGTTAGTATGAAAAGGTTTGTCTGTCTGTCTCCAGGCTGTACCTCAAAAACCGCTATAGCTAGACTTCTGAAATTTTCACAGATTGTGTATGATATCTGTTGCCGCTATAACAACAAAATACTAATTGATTTTTTGGCCTTTTTCGCTTTATATCGGTAATGGATAGGCACTTTAAAATTTCATGAAATCTTCAATTAAATGTGCAATTTAATTACTAATTATAAAATTAAAGTAAAATTAAAAAATAAGGGCGGCCCCCATACAAAAACACAAATTTAATATAAAAAATACGAGTTCGACTCGCACTTGGCCGATTATACTACTATTGTTTGAACACATGGTTAAGTACACTAACATGATGTACAATCACTATTCTCGTTAGACCCATAATGCTACGCGCTATCTCCCTTTCCCTCAACCTTCGATAGTTTGCCATCTTTGACAGCCGGCACCCCTTATTTGCGGCCAGATTTAATTAGGCACACCTATATTGTAATAATAATAAGAGTAAAATAAGCTTCCATTTGATATATAAAAGATCAATATACGTTATGGATGCAAAAATGTATCGGAATCGTACCTGTTCACACCTGGTTCCAATAGAGTTGCGGCCGGGTGCCCAACGGCACACCGGATTTTTCTAAATCTCTATACTCATTGCCGCGAAATGAACCATGTTTGCTTTCAATACCTGATGAAAACATTTTATCCCGCAAACTCAATTCTTTTAAATTTTTTTAAAAATAGTTGCGGCCACATTTGGACTGGCACCCCAGTAGAAATATGTTCTCCTAATCATAAATATTAGTAAAAAGGTGGTTTTAAGCGTGTACTCGATACCTGCACAGTTCTGCAGTCGTATCTCGTACTAAAACGATATGAGAACCCAGACATTCAGAGGACGTTCGGAATTGTAAAGCGGCTCGTAGTAGAGTAAATGAAGGCAAAAATCAGGTGCAACCTCCGATTTCGTTGAACCTCCATCGATTTGGATGAAAATTTGGGATTTAGTACATTAAGCCGTCTACTTTAAAAGTGACATACGCTCGTATTGCGCTTTTTTTATTTTAGGGGTGAAATCCACCCGTTTTTTTGAAAATAGAAAAAATGCAGATTTAACCATTCTGGCTTATCTAATTGGGTTTAATTCGATAAAATAAATATTTTAATGTTTTTTCATGATATTTTATGATTATTTAATTAATTTTTCAACCCTTAATATGGCAACCATCCCTTTAATCGTGAAAAACACTTTTTGTATTTCTGAACTTTAAAATCGCATATTTACATTGTATAAACAGTGTGTTTAATATTTATGATATAATTTTTGGATAAGACTGAAATATAAACCCCTAAAAGTACCCCTTTATTGCGGAATCACGGTAAAAATTGGGTTCAAAAACTTAATAGGTTTATGTTTTTGAACCCAATTTTTTCAGTTTATTTACTTAGTATTAATTTCTTATTAAGTTTTTTTGCGGAATTTTTTCACCCTACAGTTTACAGAACTACCCAATGTCTGAAAAATAAGCTTTAAGTTTTTATTTTAAGTTTTTTATCAGCATTAATGAGTTCGAATATTTTTTCATAGTTAAGATAAATTTTATTAATATATTTCAAACATTGATATTATTTAGTCCAAAATAATATTCAAACAACGATTTCAAACTACCCTCTGTGCAAAAAATTGACGCAAAGGCTGAATCTGCCAGACTGAAATATTTAATAGACGCACATCATTATAAAAAGCCCCTCTCTTATCGAGTCAACATTTACCGTTTTTTTTTACTTTCTGAATATTGAAAGACTTGAAAAGATTAACGCATATTTAGTAAGGACTATATGACACCTGCAATCGAGCTGGAACCGTACATTTTTCGGGATAAAAAGTAGGTATCCTATGTCCATATCCATTCCCAAGACTAAAGTATTTTCATACTAAATTTCAGAAAAAAAGATTGAACCGTTTGGGTGTTAAGAGGTAACAGATCGACAAAAACACTTTAGCATTTATAATATTAGTATAGATGTACCTATTGACAGGTTTTCCTACAATATTTGCATCCCAAATCTCTGCTTCAAAATTGTTTTCAAAAAAAAATATTTTTGTTTTATCACAATAGCTCTGTTAATTTTTAAGTTATCAGGTTCATTTATAGACCATTTTAAAGGTAATTTAAAGAGCTTTAAGCTTAACTTGAACAATACTTTTTAAAGCCCTTGGTTTAAAAAAAAATTAGGGTTAAAAGGTCCCGATTTCATGGTTCTAGCAGTAAAAGATAGGCTTTAAAAGTCTCTATATTCGTTGTTTTTCATCTTTCGTTTCTGTTGTTTCGAAAATTTGAATAATTTCGATTTTACTAAATCATTCTATTTTTCAAAACTAAGCATTCTAAACCAAGAAAAATTTTTGTGGTCATTACTTATGCTAAAATAAAGTAAAGCCTTTGGGGATAACCATAAATTTGAATTATTGTAGAAAAATTTGAAAGAGTCATCTTATTTTTATCATAACTTATTAAATTTTGATGCTTTTAACTTATTACAATGCTTATTAGAAAGGTATTTTTAAGCACTTTAAAAAGTTTTTAAAAAAGCACTTTAAAATGCATCGGTTTACCGTTACTTAAGTTTGAATGCTTAGACTTAGGTACTCGCCGAAAGAAAATATATATACAATCACCTATACCTCACTTTGGATGAATATAGGAAAGCATTTTAGAATAGATATTAGTTTGTTTTTTTATTGGCTTTAATTTTGGTAATTACACATTTTTCATAAAAACCTATAGTTTCTTAGTTAATTATGAAAAACCGCTTTAAGACAAGTATTTTTCTCATGCAAAAACATGATCTTTGATCTTTAATAACTCCGAAAGTATTGATTTATTCAAAAAACTTTAAATAAAAAAATTTGCTTGGAATTTGTGTGTCTGGGGTTATTTTTATTTAAAAAAATTCACCCCCCGAGAAGGGCATCCACTCCCAGGGCAAAAGCGCAAGTTGGCACTATGTCACTTTTGTTTCTTAGGGTATCCTCCACCTACTTACCAATTTTCATGAAAATCGATGGAGGTTCAACGAAATCGGAGGTGAAAACCTTCACTGCCTCCACTATCGATCTCGCCTGATTTCGCAATTTGAATGACAGCTGCCCAAGTTCTCGCAGCTGCGAAGCAATGCACCTATAGTTCAAATCGATTTATGCTGGTTAGTACATTGTTGTAGTTACATGTATGAATACTTTGTTCATATAAACTGTAGTAAGCATCACAATAAGAGGTTTAACAGTCCGTGAATGTTTTATTCTCAAACACAATAATAATTGTCACTTACAGGGCCCCTCGAATTGTCTCTCTACAGTAAGTTGCAAGCAAAACTTTAAATAAAAAAATTTGCTTGGAATTTGTGTGTCTGGGGTTATTTTTATTAAAAAAAATTCACCCCCCGAGAAGGGCATCCACTCCCAGGGCAAAAGCGCAAGTTGGCACTATGTCACTTTTGTTTCTTAGGGTATCCTCCACCTACTTACCAATTTTCATGAAAATCGATGGAGGTTCAACGAAATCGGAGGTGAAAACCTTCACTGCCTCCACTATCGATCTCGCCTGATTTCGCAATTTGAATGACAGCTGCCCAAGTTCTCGCAGCTGCGAAGCAATGCACCTATAGTTCAAATCGATTTATGCTGGTTAGTACATTGTTGTAGTTACATGTATGAATACTTTGTTCATATAAACTGTAGTAAGCATCACAATAAGAGGTTTAACAGTCCGTGAATGTTTTATTCTCAAACACAATAATAATTGTCACTTACAGGGCCCCTCGAATTGTCTCTCTACAGTAAGTTGCAAGCAAAATTTCCACCATCGTCCCTAAAACAATTAATCGTTTATTCGAAATACAAAATCCAATTGAAGCCTTTTATTTAGGATACCGAGTGGTAAATCTCTCGTTAGTCGTTACATATCGAGGACAGTGTGTCGAGATAAACGAACACCAAATTGGTAGTGAACGGACGATTCCTCGAAAAAGAAAACCAAAGAAACCTATCATTTACGTGATTTTTTCGAGGCCAGTCGGCCATCGATTCCTTCTGTGTCGGATAATTTCTACACGAGTAAAAAAGTTGACTGGAAAGCTCGATAGTTTTTCTCTTGTTTGATCTTTTTGTTTCTTTGCTTCTCTAGATTTAAATATTCGAGTGTAACATTACAACATTTTAATTGCATATTTTACGTAGAGATCTAAGACGTCATTACATATTTGATGTCCAAATGTCCATGTCCAAATTTTGTATATTCAAATGATGGAATAAATACTTTTGACTATTGACTATTGATATCAAAAAATATTTATTTACTTGCGCACTTGTAATTTGAATAATATTGTACTAAAATGACTATACTCGGTGTCACTCTACATCTGCATGATAGAATCTGAAGTTAGGAAACTTAGGTATAGCAAAAACTGCCGAAACAACCTTGCTGATTAGCTATTAGCTGAAAGAGTGAGACTTGTTCTGTTGGCAAAAATGACCCTTTTTGTAAAAAGACTAGGTAGTCCTTTTACAAAAAGTTTACTTCATTCATGTTACCTCCTCATATTTGGTACCACCTCGTTTGTATTGTATTATGAGAAGTGAGTGAGGAATGACGAAGTGAATATCAGATGTTCGTGCTTGTCCTTAATTTTCCTCTTTCCCTATGCTATAAGGCCTCAGATCTCAGTAGGTACTAGGGTGTAATTATGCTAGCTACAAGGAATTATGTGTGCATTGTTATTTAAAACATTGTAAGGTTGAATTTTACCAATGTCATTAACATTTTATGTTTAAAAGAGAAAATTCAAGAGTCCTTCAGCAGATTTCGTATTTCAGTATTTCACAACTCAATATCTACAATAATTACGTATTGTAATTACCGGCAGTCTCCTCGATGAAGGCGGATTTCTAGAAAATTGTAAATTAGCCAACACTCCGCGCGCCGTTGACTATAATTAGTAGTTATGTCATTGTAATTACTAATTATACGTTTATTATTATTATGTACGCGACAAGAGTATACCTATACGGAGATGTATAATCCACTACTCACTAGATGACGCCCGCAACTCCGTTTCGCCAAAATTCGTTTATCGCTCGGAAAATGTATATATTTTTCCTGAGTAAAAGTATCCTATGTCGTTTGCCGGGACTCAAAGTATCACCATACCAAATTTCAGCAAAATCGGTTCAGCGGTTTGGGCGTGATGGCAACAGACAGACAGACAGGCACTTTCGTATTTATAATATTAGTATAGTATACAACATATGGATGTATAATTCATTTTGTATTTTAAGTCGTGCACCTTTAATAGCGATGGTGCTGCGATAAAAGCTGTGAAAAGTAATTTAACTCGGCCTACACGGTAAAATAATAAATATATATTCATAGTTCATACTATTCCTTAAAAAAAATTTGTTCCGAACAAACACGAATATTAAAATAACCCTGCACTTGTGTCATTGAGTTAAAACTATTGACGTTCATGGGTATTGTAAACCAGAACCAACTGTACAAACTTGTAGATCAAATATGTTATTTAAATTTTAACGTTTTAAATACATAAACAGACGCCGATAAAAGGAATCATACCATTACCATATATTTTGAAAGTTAAGCCCCAGGAAAAGTTTGTTGCATGCAGCATGCCACACCAAAAGGCGAAACCAATCATAACCATATTAAGAGCGGGTTGTCTGCTGTGTTTTCTAATACCTAAGTATAACGATCCCGGAAGACGATTGACTCAAATGAAATTGAGATTCATTTAATCATTGTATATTTATCTGATATTTGGCTAACGGAAAACACGATTCACTTATTTGGACTCGATAGTTATATTTTTCGATATTATGAAACTTTCTGGGCTTTATAATAAATATCTGTTACACTTATTGAGTTACTATCATTAAATAACTTGCACTACTACAATCACACACTTTATAAAAGAATAGCTTAAGGAAATATTAGTATTGGATTTAATTTTTAAGTAATCATCAAAAACATTTTTCGAACTTACGACCTTTACTTTCGAGTTTCGTGCTATAATGCGGGAACCGTTGTTACTTGTTACGCGATATTGTTCACTATTAGCTGCAGCGTAAAGCACATTGCCCGGGAGCACGACACATGGAATCATTGTATCACGATTAGAGGATAGCGGTGTGTGTAGGCGGGGCTAGCGTTTTGATAATAGGCTCAAAGGAATGGAAAAAAAGGTTCCTAATCCTAATTTTACCCGACTTCAAAGTTCAAGTTACTCCCGATTCCCGGTACCCAGGTGCAACAACCTTTCTGACAATCCAAGGATCATTTTTTGTCTGTTTTTTGGTGGCGTGTATCCACTACAAAAAACTAACAAAGACCTCGTTTCCTTCAGATGCGAAGTAAATTTTAAAGAATACCTGAGAAACTATTTCAATATGTGACGAATAATGCTAGTTAACTTGTAAATCATCAGGTACATTTCAGTCGCTATCACTCATCGCAGTAAAACGTTACAATGACGTCAAACTTCTACGAATCTGTAGGTGTTTTAAATTATGGAAGATATTTCTTCAGTTCCTGAAACACACAGAACCAAATGTCAAAACCATTTTATTAAGAAATACTGTAAAGCAATGACTGAGTAAATTTTAAAGACTAATGCCCAAATTTCTAAGCTTTTTGACTGGCTAACGACAAAACTCAAAACATTAACCAATGAACAACTCTACAGTTTAATACTATGATCTCCTGTAAAAAAAACCCAGTAAGTAGCAAAAATGTAGAGATTCGTCCTGACTCCTGAAATGCATAGAGGCTGTATTATGATTTTCGAAAATTACAATCCGTCAAGACTCAAGACCCAATGTTTTTGAGGTTATAGGTCACGTTATACCAATAATGTTTTGCAATATCAATAAACACTAAAATGTAACAGAACGTTGCCGTGCTGGTTTGTGATTCTTCATGAGTCACGATGTAACAAATGTGAGTAATTGGGGTTTTCGAAACACATTTACGTAGTGTAGGTACATAAAATTGATAATGATAGTCGGAAATTCCAATACAATTGAATTATTTTCTAGCATGCCTTTGATCCCACTTCTTTTCAGAACCATGTGATTTTTTACTGGCCATGTGTATCGACATGATAGTTGGTGTGAATGGACCGTACCGATGGACCGAATGAACAGACTAACTAGCGCCATAATTCTAAATCGCGCTATCGAATTTCCCTGATCGCTTAGCTGATATTTGAAACAGCGGGCTTCGGCCACCACCACCTTCGATCACTAATATTAGTGATCGAAGACCACCACCTGGTTTGGTGGGAGATCTCTCATTGGAGTTTCCACTGATATTTCCATAACACCAAAACATATTCATCGCGGCTCATTTCTTGAAATAATCGAAACGGTGTCAGTGTTTGGGAAACTAAGCTACTATGAATGAAGCCGGTGAAAATGTTCAATCAACTCTTGACCCACTTGGCGGCTTGTTACAGTTAGCTTTGCCAAAATCGCAAGTCAATATCCTAATAAATTGTAACTATATCTCTGCGTCCGGCGACTGCAACGGAATAAGGCGATAGTCGATACCAATACGGAACGTCAATTCGTTGGTTTGTATCGATTTGTCAAAAAATCATTAATCATTTTGTTTTAATTCATGAAGCTCCAAGCGGCCACATCCGGCCGCGATAACAATGAAAAAGCTATTGTGTCTCGTTTTGCCACGACTGATGGGTTAATACTGTTATTACTGACAGTGAAGGAAGCTTACGCCTGATTCCAAAGCACTCGAGCTTATGCCGGTTGGTAGCGGACGACATAAAGCAACTGCAGAAGACGTGCCACAGCGACACTTTTTTATGGAGTTATATGAAATTCCCTTTGTGGTTAGCGACATGAAATTCTTATACAAATTCATACAAACCAGACGTCGCGTCGTCCAGCGACAGTCGTCTGCGGTTGCTTCGATTTTCATGTCGTCCGCTGCCAACCGGCACCTACGCCTTAAATGAATGGTTGATGATAGAGTCTACTACAGATTAGGGGGCGTCCACAAATTACGTGAGGTGTTTTTTTTAATTTTTTGACCCCCCCTCCCCCTCTGGTGAGATTTCGTGAGATTTTATTCCCCCTCCCAAATCTCACGTGAGATTTTTCGAAATGTGGGTTTCTTACATAAACATTTGGTTTGACAGCCAGTAGATTTTCTTTCGAACGAATTTGGAATTATCTTAATCGTATAACGATTACGCTTACGATTAAATCATACAATAACAGTACAATCTGCATGAAATGGACCAAAATACTAAATAGTACCTATTATTTTGTTTAGAAAAAAATTACGTGAGATTTGCCGAGACCCCCCCTCTCCCCAACGTAAGATTAGGTGAGATTTGACTCGACCCCCTCCCCCCCCCTAAACACCTCACGTAATTTGTGGACGCCCCCTTATATCACAGTCCACTCTCCACAGAGTACAAAATATACATATAATATGTATAATGCACAATTAGTAATGCTTACTACAGCCAATAGACAGATCATATTTCATTGAAATGTTACGCAAGGTAATTATTGATTTCACAGTTTCTGAACCATACCCACAATGGCTACTTGATGTTACATCATTAGTCATTACATACACGCAAAATGCACAGCCGTTTAATTTTTGTTAGTAAAAATTTTATATCATTCCTCTACATCTTACTTTTCGTCTTAGTCAGATTATAGAAAAACCGTTATTGGTTTTTTAACCCTATACTTGGCAAGGAAAAAAATTTAAAAAAGAACGTATTCAATATGTTTATACGTGGCTATAGAAGGGATAAAAAATAATTTAAAAAATTTAATATGAGTAATTTATCATTTATTGAGCGTATCATATTAGGTACACTGCCAAGTCCTTAACAATTAACACTATAAAATCTATGTATCTAATTTGCTACAATGCCAACTTTTAAGTGAAGCAAGATATATAAATATTTATAACTGAGTAATTATAAATATTTATAAGCTGTTACTTTTTAGTATGAAATTCTATAAAACAATTGCGTTCCGTCAATAAACATAATCTCTATCTGCATTTTTGTCAAAAAAATTTAGTCAACCCTTTTGTGCACTTGCTCTACTGGTTATTAAAGTTGGATATTTTGGATAATGAGCAACTTGATCATACTACTACAGCATCTGGTGATCTTTCAGCTACCTACTGGCTTCTGAATAGTCATAGATTTCATGACAGGCCTGATATTGATCATAGTATTATCAGTTCTTTCAAACCTCCGCAGGTGTTCAAAAATTTCAATTTAGGAATTAGGGGTTTTAGTTTCTTGGCATCCATCCTGGCTTTTTCATCACACCGATATAGAAACCAGGAATTATTTATACTAATATCGAGCATTTGTGAAAATATTGGAAAATGCCAACGATGGCCCCGGAATGGTGTACGATATAAAGCGACCAGCATGTCATAGAGACCAACGCCGCCCATGTAAGGGCCTGTCCATATCTCCACGTTACGACGTCGTCAACGAGGCACAGGACGTTGACATGATGCGAAAATTTACGTTAACGTAACGTAAAAATGCACATCACGATGTATCTACATTGTACGTCTTTTTCGCTCGTTTTTTTCACAACGCAACGCAGCAAGGGTGCAGCTAGTACAGATGGTGACGAGGGTGATGGTACCGGACACCAAGTCCTGGTCTCAGTTGCTGATGGATTAGGCGATAAAATTGATGGGGAACAAAGGTTAATCAATGGTGACTGAATTGAATGTTGACTGTATGCTTGTACCAAAGACTTTGAAGCGACCATTTGATTGACCTCAATATCGTCATCTAAGAGAAGATTTAGGTTTTCTATTGAAGATGGCAATGATGGAGGTGGTGAACTGCTAGCAGAGTACGGAAGGCGGGAGAAATGTTGAACTTCGTCCTCAGAAGTATCACTTTCGTCCAAATCTGATTTTGCTCCCGGTTTTGGAACACGAGCTACGAGTTACCGAGCTCTTATCTGTGTTGTTGCGTGCATAAGTAAGAAAATTAACTGTGAATGAATAAAATATATAATTTAAGTACATAATGACTACATTTTGACTCCTTAGATATAACCAGTTTGAAAAGAAACAAAGGAATTGTATATCTATACAAATCTGGCAATGTCACATATTTGATACACAGTTAAAAATATCTAGAATGTTCGCTATCCAGCAGTGTATCACATTTGCTACACTCGAAAAACAATAAAGATTACATGCACTAATAATAGATTTAGCTATTGGAAAATAACGTTAGTGGTTAGAATATACAATAAGCTTTTGAAATTTTATTACTTTTGAAAACAATTTAAACAAAACATAATAAATAATCAATAATCTTACTTTGCGATGCGAAGACGAATTCGATCGGTCCGCTATATTGCGCTCTACTGCCCATTTTATTGTTGCAAACATTTAAAAAGGTTTTTTATTTTGAGCTTAAATATATTTTCTACCATATTAAATAATAAAAGTTAAAAAAAACATTAGCTAAATTCTCGGGATTTTTTTAAAGTTGTATGTATCAAATTGTACACAGTACCAAGAATAGGGTTAACTGTCTCGTATGGGCCATTTATTACTTGGCGGATCGTCTCGCGAACCGTTCGTTATGTGCCAGTGACTCATTGCCAGTTGAACGAGATTGATGCGCGTCAATCGCAGAGAAAAACGTCAATATACTCGACCGATTCTCAGTAGAGCAAAGTTTCCGTGTTTTTTGCACTGATATTTCAGTACATAATTACTTAATATAATATTATGAAGTGCAAAAAGATTTTCGTAATTCGATATTTAAAAGTCACGTTGGCCATCTTTGTTTCAAAATGGCGACGGCGAATGGACGAGTATGGACATTTCACTTTCATCCTTGTTGTGCAAATATTACTTTCTAAAATATTAAAACGGTCATTTGCATTATAAGTTATAACAACAGGGTAGGCATTTTGCAGTTGATTTTCAAGGCTGTTTATGATTTTTGTCACCAACAAGAACAGAGAGATCTGAATATTAAAAAAAAAACAAACAACTCTTTATCAAAAATACGATAAAATTACATAGATTGCGAGTATTTTGTTATAAAAAATCAAAAATTTTCCGCGCAAATGCCCACTTGAAACTTTTTTATTATTTTTGTTAGATAATAACACTCATAAATTCGTAATCTCATTATCATCGATACTAACGTAATAAGTATTGCGTAATGTATTTACTATTTTCAAGATAGATTATTTTATTATACTTAACTTATTAATTTGTGTTTTCCTGAAATCCAAATGAAGACGAAACCTAGTGATGACGATTGGTCTTCATCTTGGTCTTGCTTTTTTGCAAGACCAAACTAATAATTATTTTCCTCATCGCTATACGAAACCACCAACACAAACTATTGAACTAGTTTGTTGTAGTTGATTGTTGATGGAACTGCACTACCAACAAAAACTTCGTTAGAGTTTATTTCGATAACAAAGACTGTACCTATTTTAGGTAAAGCTCTTTTAAGGTCATTGGTGAGAGGCGTCTAGTGATTTTTGCTAAAAATAACTCTTGAGTCTTGACTTATTTTATTACTATTTGTGACGTATGAGTCAGTTGTGTCTTTGTTTCCTAAAACGTCTACTCAAGTCCTAAAATTAGCTGCTTACTTTCAAGTTCGATAAATAGGTGTACTTTTCCCTCTTCCTAATGATTTTTTAATAAAATTAATACCAATGCTGTTTAATGTTTTTCCCTTGTCTGTCTGATACTGATCTTTGGACTTGGAATTTTCGTACTGATCAGACCCGAACAAAACGTAGCGTCTCTCTTGGGTAAATGTTTTTTAACCCCCGACAAAAAAGAGGGGTGTTATAAGTTTGACGTGTCTGTCTGTCTGTTTGTCTGTCTGTGTGTGTATCTGTCCGTGACATCGTAGCATCCAAACGGGTGGACCGATTTCCATCTAGTTTTTTTTTGTTTGAAAGCTGACATGATCGAGAGTGTTCTTAGTTATAGTTCATCATCATTAGCCTGCTCAGTGCTGGAAAATCGCGGTTTATCTGGTTCGTGAAAGGCCGTTAGCAGCTTGCAGTCGTTTGCTGAGTTTTATATTTTGCATTCTGGTTCGTGATATTTATGAATAACATACACATTAATGGAAAGTTGACCTGGTGCTGCAGCATCACCTGGTAATCAATAGGATACCCAACTCCTCACCAACTTAGAGCAGAGGTTTCGTGTTTGGGCTCATTTTATTTGCGACAACTAGTAAGACGTAGATAAACAGTAAATATTTGCATGCTATGAAGCAATCACCTGGATTCTATAGGAGCCGAGCTCCGTATGAACCCAAAGTTGGAGGTTTCATGTTTGGGCTCAGATTGACGGGCTTATCCAAGAGGACATTCATAGACGGTATTCTTTGCATATTATTCTGCACTATACCAAACAAAAGCTTAAAAAGCATGAAATAAAATTAAATTAAGAAATTTAAAAAAACCCCCACCAAAAAACTTTAAAAAGTAATGAAATAATATTTACTTACTTTAAGTTTAAATAATTCCTAAGTGTAAAGTAATATTTTAGTCTATAATTCTTGTCAAGGTGTGTCGGGGGACCGCTAATGTACGTTTGATTTCACATAACATTATAGTTTAAGGGTCAGTTCACAGCGAACCGAATCGAGACAATCAGCGACTTGGCGATACAAAAGCCAAAGTCGCTGTTGACGTAGTTTACTTGGCGGTCCCCCGACTCACCGTGACAACAATTATGGACTAAAATATTACTCACAGCGAACCGAATCGAGACAAACAGCGACTTGGCGATACAAAAGCCAAAGTCGCTGTTGTCGTAGTTTACTTGGCGGTCCCCCGACTCACCGTGACAACAATTATGGACTAAAATATTACTTTACACTTAGGAATGGGGATTGTCCATTTTTTTTTAATTTTGCTCATTACAAAAACATTTAGAGGAATAAGGTCAGTGATCGTTTTTCTGTATATAAACGAAAAAAATACCCATTAGTTACTTATATTTTTGAACAAATATGTTGAACCTTAGTTTGACCTTCAATGGCGTTAAATTAGCAATAAATTCGACCAACATTACGTTTCGAACTTTTGGTAAGCTTCTCGTATCAGCTTTCACATAATGAGAACTTGCATTTGACGAACCAGCCATTATAAATAAGATTGAAAGGAAAAAAAACCATACTGCAGAGGTCATTTGACCGCCGATGATGACGTCAGAGCGAAACTTTAAAAATTTATTGAGAAAAAACTAGCCAATGAATTTCAAAATTACTTAATTTATATTCTTAAAATACCCTATTTTAACTAAAAAATATATAAAAAGTACATGTGATTTTTTTTTGGACAATGCCCATTATTTAAACTTAAAGTAAGTAAATGTTATTTCATTACTTTTGAAAGTTTTTTAGTGGGGGTTTTTTGAAATTTCTTAATTTAATGTTAGTTATAAGTTATAACTATGTCAAATTGACCAACATTCTAGATGTGATATGATTTTATTATTCCTTTAAAATACCATTTTAACTTTATTATGTAAGTCATGTAAAACACATATTCTTGCCTTGAATAATACAAGCCTAGTCATAATCTAATGTTAGGTACTGTACGATAGATATTGTGATATAAACTATAAACAAATAAAGAAACCCTTTAATCATGTTGTTCAGAGTGTAATTGTATGGAAATAACATTCTATTATTGTTTAACGAGAGTGGTCCACGTGTTTCTAATCGAACACGTGTGACACGATAACATTCATTCATGGAACCATACAATTTTTAATTAGAAATAAAAATATAATTATACAAACATACAGAACAAAAGGCAGTGGAGGCCTCCTATTGCAACCCCTTCTAAATACATGGAGTATGGACGTTGGTTTTCAGTTGTCATTATAATATCAAGATCTATAATAGCTATAATAGGTAATGTACATATCAAAGGATGTGTTTGTAGATGATTTCTTAATATTTTTTTTCTAATTTTACTGAAATAGTTCTCTCGACCTCTGGCGAACCCCCAGGGGCTCGCGACCCACATTTTGAAAAACACTGATGTATGAAGTTATTCTTATTTTAAAGTCTTTGTATGTTCAATCACAGAATACACATTAGTTTAACGTTCAATCTACATCAGCTGCTAAATAATGCTCAGTTGTTCGCGGAAAGTGATTGTTGTTCCAAACAAACAAGCTGTTCCAGTAATTTACGACCGTCATTAACTCGTTCAAGCGCGTGTCTTATTCGCATTCCAAACTCTATAAATCTTGAAATGTCATGAAAATCAGCACAATTTTTGTGTTTCAGCATAAATTTTGAGCTTGTTTCAAACTGACATTAAACTTAGCTTAGAATTTAGATGAATAATCCTCCGAAAACCGACCTTTACAAATAAAAAAGACGGGTTGCACTCCGGGAGTGCCGGCAGAAGTGAAAACTTGATTATTAACGTTGTGCATTTGTTTAACCCATTTTTTATGAAAATCGATTTTTTTAATTAATCGAAACCCTTACAATTTTTTTAACCCATTTTTTATGAAAATCGATTTTTAAAAAATCTATTTTTAAAAATAAATTTTTAAAAAATCGATTTTTTTAATTACTCAATCGAAACCCTTACAATCGATTAAATTTTTAGCCCATTTTTTATGAAAATCGATTTTTAAAAAATCAATTTTTTTAATTAATCGAAACCCTTACAATTGATTAAAAAATTTCGACAATCGAAAAAAACAATCGATTGTTCGATTAATCAATTTCGATGTTACAACACTACTCTCCAACCGTCTTACGGTTTTTCCAAGGTTTTTCGATCAGCACGAGAATCTGACGCGAGTTTCACAGTTTTTACCCATCCCATAAAAGTGCTCAACGCCGTTATAGACCAGGACATTTACCTAAAAAAAATAATGAAAAGTGAAAAAAAATCACAGTAGAATGAAACCCATTACAAAAGGAGGAGAATATTATAAAAATTAAGGGAAAATTATTTACGGGCGATCTGAGTTAGGGAAAAGTGTGGGGGGAGGTTTTAAGGGGGAAAAACGGTTTATCTCGATTTCTGGCAAAACTAATATTCCTATGAAAAAAAGTCAAATGGCAAAGTTGTAGGTAAGAAAAAGATCTACAACTTTTCTATTCACACTTTTTCTCCATAACCTCAAAATTAATGTGAAAAATTCAAAAAACCATGTTTTTGGTTTTTTATTTATATCTTTTACAAAAATTTTTTTTTTTCACGTAATTTGGTAATAACTTACATTTTTAAGTCCCGAATACGCTGTCATTTATTTGATTAGAAATATTTATTTTTTCACCTTATTTTGAATTTATATTGAAAAAATACCCTAATTTTCAATCGAAAATTCGACCGTCAAAATATCAGCTTTTTAAAAAAAAATGGTGTGCTTTCTACTCGTTGAAATGTCTACTTTCCGATGATGAAAAAAAAATAATATTACACTATAGTAAATCTTCTCAGAAAATGCAAAAAATCGAAACAGTTTTTGCTCAGCGATGATAAGTCAGTCAGGACATGTTATTTTATGAGTATAGATTTACATTTATATTTATATATAATGATATTTTCTATGACAGAAATGTAATTATAATGAAATAAATCAACTTTTAAATTAAAACTAATTGCAGCAATCACATTTTTATATAAAACTATTCATAATGATTAATAAAGAATTTTCGAATTTGAGTTTTTTTTAGATTTTTTGCATTTTCTGAGAAGATTTACTATCGTGTAATATATTTGTTTTTTTCATCATCGGAAAATAGAGATTTTAAAGAATAAAGAGCATTACAATTTTTTTAAAAAACCTGATATTTTGACGGTCGAATTTTCGATTGAAAATTAGGGTATTTTTTCGATTTAAATTCAAAATAAGGTGAAAAAATAAATATTTCTTATCAAATAAATGACAGCGTATTTGGGACTTGAAAATGTAAGTTATCACCAAATTTCGCGAAAAAAAAAATTTTTGTAAAAGATAAATAAAAAACCAAAAACATGGTTTTTTGAAATTTTCACATAAATTTTGAGGTTATGGAAAAAAAGTATAAATACAAAAGTTTTAGATCTTTTTTTTACCTACAACTTTGCCATTTGACTTTTTTTCATAGGAATATTAGTTTTGCCAGAAATCGAGATAAACCATTTTTCCCCCTTAAAACCTCCCCCCCCCCCACTTTTCCCTAACTCAGATCGCCCGTAAATTATTTTTTCCTTAATTTTTATAATATTCTCCTCCTTTTGTAATGGGTTTCATCCTACTGTGATTTTTTTTTGTTTTCAAAATTATTGGTCCTGGTCTACTAAAGAAGTTTTCACTTCAAAAATCGACCTTTACAAGTAAAATACAAATTAGATAATAGCGTTCAAAAACGTTTGCTAAAATTTGTTTTGCTATTTGCAACTCTATGTTACGTTTACGAACTCTAAGTACGTGTTTTATTGTCTGCTTTAAAAATAAATAATTACATATTTAACTAGCGATTAGGCAAATATTTATCGGCCACTGACACAGACACTGCTGCAATATTTTATTGTTGTTAAATCATAAATTCAGTAGTTGTTTGCTTTAGCTATATTAAAATTGCAGATTTCCTGAATTCCTTAAAAAATCAGACTTTTTCTAACATCCATATTTCATAAAAGTTTAAAGTCATAGGAATCCAAAAATGGTGTGTATTTATATATCTCTTTTATGGTGGTTACACTGGCAGAAGGCGTTAAATCGTAATAAATTTAACGATTGGAAAGTGGATTACAAAGAATAATAAATTATGTAGCGTTGTGTTTTAAAAAAACTTGCGCAACATTATAAAGATTTTTAAGTTTTTACAGCAATTATGGCGTATTAAGTAAGAAGAATCGACAGCAGAATAAAAAAAGGTTTAAAGAATGTTCTACGAAAATATCTAAGGCAGTATTTGTATGCGTCCGTCCGAACGCGCGGTTTGGGTGAAGCCAAACGAGCGTAATTTGTGAGTTGTAAGTCGCAGAATTTCGGTCGCGTAAATATCTTTTCATACAAAATATCATGACTCACAAAATTACGCTCGTGTGATTCAAACAGGACTTTTGTATGAAACTAAATGCAGCAGAATTTCTGCCAGCCGAAATTCAGCGACTCACAACTCACAAATTAGATACGCTCGTTTGGCTTCTTCCTTACATACATAATTAAATATCTGAATATCTCGCTTGTGATCTTGCGGTGTAGCCTCCTTAGTAAAGACCTCAACGCGCAACCTTTTATGTTTTGTTAGGTAGGGTAGGTACTTAACTATAGTTTAATAATTTTACTAATTTAATAGATACTGAATGTTTGACATCATCGAAAAGGCTTGAAATCTCCTGGGCCGTATTTGAGAAAATTTTGCACAAACCTACGGTGTTATAGTAAACTGCGAGAACACGGGTCACTTTTTATATTCGCAGGACATCCACTATACAATTTAAACATTACATAAAACTCTTCATGTGTCTTGAAAGTTGTAATTGACTGCCATTTTCCTGTGGCCTCTTGTAAATTGTAATGGCCATGCTACGGACAGACGAACAAGTTACCCGTCTTCATTCTTGTGTACCATTACGAGTTACGATATAACGGGAGTTTCCTAGTGTTTGCATACGGAGAATTTCAAGAACGAGAAAAACGCAATTTATGTTCTGTATCGTTGCAATTTTTCCTGTTGTAAACTCGTGTTTTATTGAAGTGTAAATTATTAAGTTTTTGTTATATTATGTACATTTATTCTACCAAGGGCGCTTGTGCAGTACCTTCCGAACGAAATCTGGCCGTTTAAAGTGGGTCAAAATCGCGCCCAAAGAAGTCGGTTACAAACAAACATACAAACATACAAATTGAAAAATGGAATAATTATGTCAAATTAGTGTATTGTCATCGGTCCTCGATAAATCTACAAAGTTTGAACGAAATCTGGCCGTTTAAAGTGGGTCAAAATCGCGCCCAAAGAAGTCGGTTACAAACAAACATACAAACATACAAATTGAATTAAAAATCAAAAAACCCGACTGCAAAAAATGTTAACTAAAAAGAACGAAACAAGACCTAATTCTGCCGGAGGCATCGAATCCATGTTATAATTGATACGACTCTTGCTTACGAATTTCATGCTAGGATAAATAGAAGGTTACATAGAAAAATGTTGAAGAAGAAAGTGGATAATAAAATGCAGTCGGAGGCATGTCGCACCAAGTTTAACATAAATTCATAAATCATAAAATATTATGCCTCCGACTGCATTTTATTATCCACTTTCTTCTTCTACATTTTTCTATGTAACCTTCTATTTATCCTGGCATGAAATTCGTAAGCAAGAGTCGTATCAATTAAAACATGGATTCGATGCCTCCGGCAGAATTAGGTCTTGTTTCGTTCTTTTTAGTTAACATTTTTTGCAGTCGGGTTTTTTTATTTTTAATTAATTTATTTTATTTGCGACTATTTAGTTGTAGTCATCTAACCATTTCGACAATCAATCTAATAAAAAATTGAAAAACTACCGTGCTGATATAACCATATATCGTAGGTACACTTAGAAAAGTGTACCTACAATACGTTATAATAGGTACATAGGTTTGGTACTGTTTCAATGTATGTTTCTAGTTTTAAGTACTTACCAAATCATTGTTTTTTTAAATACTTTGTCATTGAATTTTCATCTTGTTTCAGTAATGTCAGTTAATTTTTAATTAATACGGTATTGGATATATCCATGCAGGCGGATTTTGGTTTTTCTTATTTTATTACTAGCGGTCGGCCGCGGCTTCGCCGGCGTGGATGCCGGTGAGCTCTGCAAAAAGCATATCTAGAAAAGACTCGGTCAGCAAAATGATTCCCAGGTCAATTCACAGACTCCGACACTACGTCGACGACGCAGTCATTATACGCAGGCTGCACCCTGCACAGATTGTCTTCCTCCCGCACGCGCAAGTCCGCCTTGGTGACGCCAACTATCGTAATATTTTAATTTCGCCATAATTTCAAAACCAAATGTCCAATTGTATTAATTCAAAGACCAAATATTATCTACATAAACTGTTCTTAGTAATGGAATAATTTATTTTGATAAGGATTAAAAGAATGAGTAAAATAAACGCGTTTAAATGTAGTCCAAAAAAAATTCAAGATTTTTAAATAAAAAAATGGTTATTGTGCCTCACTCGACATAGATAGGTATAGTGTGTCGCGGACTTTTTTGTAGATATTTGTAAGTTCTACAATTACTTTGAATTTTATGGTTCTATTTTTTATAGTTTAGGCAGCGTACGTAAAATAAGTAACTTTTCTGGTTGATTTTTTACACCTTGCGTCCGAAGAACCCAAATTACGGTACCCTATTTTTTCCAAAATAAAATTCAGCCTATGTTCAGCAAAAATAATGTAGAATTCTAATGGTAAAAGAATTTTTCAAATCGGTCCAGTAGTTTCGGAGCCAAACAAACAAAAATCAAAACTTTCCTCTTTATTAATATTAGTGTAGATTTATTGTTCTATTTAATATTAAAACTGCAAGTTATATACATATTTAGAATCAGTGTTTAAAATCCTTTATTTTGATACCCCACTCGATATGCTTGGTAGAATTTTTATTTTTTTTACCTCACAATATGGCGTCAAACATCTGCCATTTTGGTTTTATTTTAATGTCACCTATCTAAGAACACTTGGGTCATTAAGACAAATCTAACGATACCTCAAATGTGAAAATCCGTTTAGCCGTTCTGGAGGTACGAGGTAATAAAGAATATTACATACATAGAAGATACGCGCTAAACACAACCCTCCTGGCAGTCGGGTAAAAATGGACGGACAAGTTGGGGTCTTCATTCTTGTGTACCATTACGAGTTACGATATAACGGGAGTAAGGAGTTTCCTAGTGTTTGCATACGGAGAATTTCAAGAACGAGAAAAACGCAATTTATGTTCTGTATCGTTGCAATTTTTCCTGTTGTAAACCCGTGTTTTATTGAAGTGTAAATTATAAAGTTTTTGTTATTGCATTCTAGACTCTAGTGTTGATACTCTTGTTTGTTTTATTGTAATCCTGTTTTTAACCCCAATGATTCAGAAAACCGAGTTTTTAACTTCAACTTTCCTGTTTAATGTTTACTCGACTTTTATATTTTATTGTTAACAAATCACAATACATTCAATTTAAAATATGAACTGCGTATTAATTATACCCAAATAATTTGTGCTATTAACAAAAGTTACCTTGAGCGTTTCGTCACAATCCTTTGTTCGGTACATGACGGTGATTTAAATTTCTTTGATGAGGATTCAACAATTGTTATGACGTATCCTTCGATCGCGGATTCTTGGAAATCTATTGTTATTCTATTGTTGTCGCGATCACCGGTGCTCTTATGGGGCTTGATAGGTTACGTGTAATAGTGTACTACGTAGAATGTATTATTCTGGTCGAATGCGTATAATTTAGTTTTCATGCTAATGTGCATAATCCTCATAGAGATTCTCAGAAACTGTCTACATTTGTTTGTATGCTTAGTACTTAACTACTTAGTAGGTACTAAGTCAGAACTCTGCAGTCATATTTTTACTTAACGAGGCATTAGCAACTCCAACATAATGACTTCATTACTCCTTTGGGATTCCTATCTTGTAATCTATTTGGTTCTAAATGAAGAAGCAAACACACTTTTTACAAACTAAAAGATACTGCCCGGGACTGACTTTGAGGAAAGATTTAGCAGCTATCAATTTTTGGGTAAATTTTCAGGCCTTTTTGATTTGGGCTATGATAGAATTGTATTTGGAACAAGGACCTATGGACGAGTCCTACTAACATACATTGTCATATTTGTGTCATATTTTAAGGGCGTTATAAAATTGACGTATCTGTCTGTCTGACCGTCCATCTATGTGTGTGTCTGTCCGTGGCACCAAAACGGGTGGGCTAATTTTTTACCGACTTCCAAAAAGGAGGAGGTTATACGTGGCTAAAGCTGACACGATCGAGAGTTCTTAGCCATAATTCGCTCATCATTGGCTTGCACACTGCTTCTGGGTTTTTTTTAATTTATTTATAGTTATGTATTTCGCAAATTAGACCGTATCTCTATAGAAAAACTTTGCATGCAATGTATGCATGCTATTGTCCAGTGTGTTACTCAATAAACCTGATAATACGTAGAGTTCTTGTTCGAGCCGGTAACCGAGACCACGTGTAACTTTGCACGACTCGCTGTTTTATGGATTTGCAACTACCAAACAAGTGTTATGTAACAATACCGATTTATTATTCTGTGTGTGATATATGCAAGCATCGATAAAACATTGATAAAATTACAAGCAACAAAGAGATCATTGCACACGCAGTCGCAGCCAAAAGTTTTGTTGCGACATACGAGATTTTGAGAACTTTAGGGCCTGTTTCACCACTTACTGATAAGTGTTGGATAGCCGATAGGCAGCCAATCGGCTATGACTCATAGGCTATCCATAACTTATCTGACAGAATGAGTATAGAGTATCTGTCAGATAAGTTGTGTACATATCAGTAAGTGATAAATCAGGCCCGTAATCTACTATTACAACTGTCATTTTGGAAGCAAAGAGATCAAATAGAAAACGGCCAACTTTGCTAACTTTACAGTACTTTATCTATGTAGTCCTCCCTTAACCCATCAGTCGTGGCAAAACGAGACACAATAGCTTTTTCATTGTTATCGCGGCCGGATGTGGCCGCTTGGGGCTTCATGAATTAATCTGGATATGATAATATCTCATGTGACATAAATATCACTACCGTCTTGTGTGATCGTCGTGATAACAGCACACAGTATTCAAACAGCGGGCTGTAAACTTTATGACTAAGTTTAATTGATAATGATTAATGGCTAATGAGGCATTGTTCTAAGGATATCATAGCCTTACGACTAGATAATATGAGGTAAACCACATAGTCTTAGATAGATAATACAAGGTTTATAGCAATCTGCAGCTTCTATTATGTTTACAGTTTATCTAGATCACAGTTATAACCGCAGTTATCATAGAGTATAGACTAAGGAAAATACTCTATGCAGTTATCGAAGAAACAGTTACTTTAATACATTAGAATTTAGATCCACGTCATTATTAAGTAACAGGTATTCCTAAATATTTCTTGAAGTCCAAAAAATTAATAATATTCTTAAACCAATTTAGGTATATGCTGAAAAAAGATTTTTTGGTATCGTATGACTAGTAAAGTGATACCACTGGCATTGATAAAGATGATCTCATAAAGCATGTTCACGTCAATAAAACGAAGAAACCATAAAACTACTGCAACGAATACTTTGCTAGCTACTTAGGTCTTAGAGCAAGAGTCGTCAGTCGAATAGGACTTACGGAAAACAAAATGTTTTTTGTACTTGTTTCATATACCTAACATTAAAAATACTTGTGTGTTTGCCTGTCTATAGTCTAGTCTAGATATTTCACACATATCCAAACATATTTGCGTGATCCCATAGGCCATAGGGACATGATCACTAGGGTGTGTCATTTTTTCCATCTTTTGATTTTTTACATGTAATAGTTTTCAAAAGTTGTATTTGTCCATAAAAATATTAAAGACCTTGAAATTTCGAAAAAAGCACAAAATCAGACATTCAATTAAGATTTTTTTTTACTATTTGCAATTAGAAAAATAAAAACAACGGACTGTTTTAATATTATTAACAATGTAAACAATATCTAAAAAATATTTTAGACGTTACACGACTGTTCCTTTATATTTTATTAACCGACTTCCAAAAAACGAGGAGGTTATAATATGTTCGGCTGTGGATATATATTTTTTTTGTATGTTCAACGATTACTTCGCCGTTTGTGACCCGATTTTCGAAATTTTTGTTTTGTTGTTTTAGGTTTCACTCCAATTTGGTACCATGTTCACAAAAGTGGTGACCTGATGATGGGATCCATGAGTAATCGAATTATAAGGAAACGTATGGTGATTTTGGTTTTATGAGAAGCATCTTAAGCATATGCTACCAAAACGCAAGATTTTGCACCAAGGTATACTATGGTTCCGAAGATACTAATAGAACTCCGGATTCCTTATAGATACAAGTTTGGGGGTTTGGGCGCTGTTTTAAGAACTGAAAGCATATGCTACTATACAAATTACATTCATCATCATCATCATCATTACCACGTCAGGGTCACCAATGTCACCAAAATTGAACATAACAAAATATTCAACCTTATCTCCAGAGCGTAAGGCACACATTGGACATTACTTCTGAGAAGTAAGTTGCTTCGATAATGCAAGTAACATGCTAGTGCACTGTCACACGCGGCCACGAGCGGCCACGGGCGGCCGTAGACTTCTCAAGCGATACTATGTATTACAATAATAAAGATAAAGTTTAAATTCATATGACACTGAAAGCCTCGCCGCTGCTATTCCGGTTTGGCGCGACCTTAGCACGTGTCCACTTCAATTTTTTTTAAATGTATTGTTTAAAATTATCTGCAGCTGATATTATATATTGTAAGTGTGACTGTTAACAAATTGTAATAAGATACGTAGAATAATAATACAGGTGTATTATTCTACGTATAGTACGCAATGGTTTTACTAGGTAACTAAAAGGGTGAAATTATTATTTTTAACAAAAAATTAAAACCGACTTCCAAGGTAAAAACAATAATAACATCCGTATAATATGAACTAAAAAGTATTAAATAATTTTTCCTATCTAATGGTGCCTTTTTCCGAATTCGGCTAAAACTTAACTATTTCTGTACTCAATCTTCATAATTTTGAAGTCGGTGCCAGTTACAATTAATGTTTCAAATATTCTGGCATCTGGATTCAGCTATATCTGGTACCGACTTCAAAATTATGAAGATTGAGTACAGAAATAGTTGAGTTTTAGCCGAATTCGGAAAAAGGCACCATTAGATAGGAAAAATTATTTATTACTTTTAGTTCATATTATAAGGATGTTATTACTGTTTTTACCTTGGAAGTCTGTTTTAATTTTTTGTTAAAAATAATAATACTTACAATACCCGCGCCCTGTTTTTATTTGACCTCATTCGACTCCTACAGTTTCAACTAAGCGATATTTTTCAGTTATCTGAGTGGTTCAATTGTAATTTGTGAGCTAAATAATAAATAGGAATTAGTAATTCGTTTCGTTTAATTTGATAAAACGATTAAAATCACTTCAAAACCTAAGATAGAAACGAGAGGGCGAACTAAATTACTATAGAGTTATGAAAAGATATACCGTCGCATACGAGTAGAAGAGCATATAACAATGGTACAAAAACTAGGTTTAATTTATCTGGGGCATGCAACTTATTCATCAGAATCTCCGAAGGCAGTTTCGGAAGCTATTATTTTATATTTGGCGCAAATCGACTAAATTGGATTTGTTGAACGCAGCCAGCTGTAATTTTGCCTTATGTTTAAACTACTTTTCTATAATTTAATGGATTAATTTTTTTTTACTTTCTTTAATGTATAAACATATATTTATAACTGATAAACATTAATATTTATCACTTAAACCGACTTAAAAAAATAGGACAAAAATTCATTTTTTTTATATTTCAAGACACTTGAGCGAGCCAAAAATAAAATAAATATAATATAACTTTTATAACATACACATAATCATATAAGTCCAAGGCAACTTTTGATTCCTATTACGTAAAGAAATTTAAAGAAAAAAAAATCGCCCATACAACGTGACACACCCTAATGATCACATGACTCACCCAAAACCAAAGTAATTCCTATGTTAATATTTTATTTCAAAATTGGTACCGTAACTATTAAAAGACGAGACACACATTTTATGAGAACAATAGAAGGGAAATAGAATAGACTCTTTAGAGGAAGACAAAAAAACTATTAAAAAAAAGAAACTAGTAGAAAAGTCAAGAACTATGTAAATAAGTAGGTATGGAGGTGATTGAATCATAGGAAGACAACTTTGTCTTAAAATAGGATATCTTTTATGATATTTAATTGAAGATTGCGAGCGTTCTACAGGCGTCGTATAAACTCGTTTGAAATGTTGATTCGACGCAATTTAGTCGCTAAGTTATTCTCGGAGGGATGACTTCCTAAAGTGTATTGAACCTTTTCAAGCTGAGTCTATTTCTAATACCATCACGTTTATAGCTGATGCAAGCGGGCAACGGCAACGAAGTTTAAGATAAAGTTAGACTATTATACGTATAAATAACGATAAGGCAAAATTTTAATCAATTTTTGAACAGCTGTGCAAAGCAAGGGGTATAAACCGTATAGTTTTCACAGAGCCAGTAGGTACTGGCTGCCAATAAGACTGGCAGCCACTATTGGCTTGGTATATGCCGCGTGTGAACAGTTTGGCCTGGCTTGAAAAACTGTTCACACGCGGCATATACCAAGCCAATACTGGCTGCCAGTCTTATTGGCAGCCAGTACTGGCTCTGTGAAAACTATACTTAAAACCTGTAAGCCAATGAAACTATCAAATTACAACTTCCTTGTACAAAAGATTTAATGTAGGGTGTTTTTTTTTATGAAATAAGGGGGCAAACGAGAAAACGGGTCACCTGATGGTAAGCAACTACCGTCGCCCATGGACACTCGCAACATCAGAAGAGCTGCAGGTGCGTTGCCGGCCTTTTAAGAGGGAATACGCTCTTTTCTTGAAGGTTTGCAGGTCGTATAGGTCCGGAAATACTGCTGGTGACAGTTCGTTCCAGAGTTTTACAGTGCGCGGCAGAAAGTTACGCGAAAAACGCACTGTGTGTTAGTTCAGAGTTTTCTGCAACCATGTCTATGTCCACCTGGACGTTGAATGTAGTAAAGTAGATGCTACATAGTAGAATGTAGATATAAAAAGATTAAAACATCTTTCTTTAATATAAAAATTCCATTCGGAGTCAGCATCCTTGGACCTTGCTCTACCTTTTCGACTCTAAAAAGTCGAAGGTCGAAAAGTTTAAAAGGTATTTGTCATTTTGAACTCTTAATGCCTTTATAACCTTTATTATTCAGGCGTAGTTTTAAATTTAGGGAGTGCCTCCGCTGCCGGCGCCGGCTCCCAAAAATATCAGTAATGGGAACCGGCGGTAAGTATACTGCCGGCAGCCGAGATATAAAACAACGGCTGCCGGCGCTGGCACTCAAAATGGGAGCCGGTGATAATGCGTAAAGCTCTAGGTTCCAGTGCCGATACACAAATTTTAAAATGAAATAACTATAATCTCAAATATATTCGACTTTACTGACAAAGAGAATATAATCAAGCTACGTGTTTACCGACTTCAAAAGGTGATGGTTAGGTACCTATTTGTTCGGCTGTGGATATTTTAGTTTTTTGTGATGCATTTTCAGCTACCAAAAAGTATGATTTTGCACCACAGCTACAGTTATAAACCCCGTGGTATACTTCCGAAGGTACTGAACAGAACTTCAGATTCCTTACTTTTGTCTTTTACATGTTAGAGAGTTTCAGCGTTGTTTATAGAAATTAGAAGCAAAGATATTGTATTATGCTACTATGCAGATCACATTTATATCAGCATCATCATCACCACCATTAACCCATCAAGATTCAAGCCCCATACGAGCACCGGTGATCGCGACAATAATAGAATACAATAGAGCATTTCCAAGAATCCCCGATCAAAGGATTCAAATATGCATCCTCACAATATGACTATTTATGACCTTATTATTTGTACTTTTCTTAGTCCTTAAAGCTCAAGACTGATGTTTTTGATCATTATTCTGTCATTTGACAAGCGATGTTTGCCGAATAGGCGCCGGCAGCCTATTCGGCAAACATCGCGTGACTTCGGCAAACTTCGGAGTTCGGAAAACGGCGCCGGCAGCAGTTTCAGCAACCGGCGCCGGCAGCCATTTCGGCAACTGGCGCCGGCAGCGGAGGCACTCCCTTAAATTTAACAATACTAATAACATTAATTAACACGCGGCCATCTCTCGAAGCCAGAATGGCGTCGAATAAGTTATTGGTGTGTGAACTGTAAATTCCAAGCTGAAATGTGTAGAAGCGGTATGTACCTACGAAGTAAACACGCGCCCGATTTAATCAGGAAATAGGTCAAGCAACTCATCCAGACCTATAGACGTTAAACACGTGTTTAATATCCAAGAACTGCATTCAACAATTTCATACCAGGCCACGTTACAATCGCGTTAATTATTAAAGTACCTATGTACTGTAGATTTCGAGAAACACTAATATTATATTAATTAAATAGAATTATTATAATACAATTTATATGTAACACTAGATAACGGCTGAACTGCGCTACGCCTATATTCGTTTGTCGCACGGGAACCGTATATTTTCCAGAATAAAAAGTATCCTATGTCCTTTCCCGGGACTCGAAGTATCTCCTTACCACATTTCAGCAAAATCGGTTCAGCGGTTTGGGGGTGAAGAGGCAACACAACAGACATAAACTTTCGCATTTATAATTTTGTATAGTATGGATGTAAAGTTGTGGAAAATTTGCAATTCCTGTGTAAATGAGATCTTCCGGTAAATATATAAATATTTATATTATAATAATGAGTCGGTACTCGGTACATAACTACCTTATACTCTGGTTAACAAGTGCCATTTTCGTCAAAACCTGATCTCATGCACCGAAAATTATGATTTTGGTCTCATTCGATTCGGAATACCATCTAGAACATTCTATCAAAATTCCAAGACGGGCTGAAAAAAAATGCAAAAGTTATAAACAATTAAGTAAACATAAAAATAAGGGTTTGATTTTTTTTTAATATTTCAAAAACTATTTGAGATAATCAAAATTTGAAAATAGATCCTTAAAGAGCAGGAAATTTCCTAAAAAAAATCCTAGATCCTGGAACCTTACCAATAATCCTTATAGCTTTAATTGAGCGGCAAAAGTAACGGTAAAACAGCGTGGTTCGGGTTTCGCGTGATTTGCCGTAATCTGCTACGTGAACTAAAAAAATATTTTAAGTGATTAAATAGTAATATTAAGGAATAAAGCCCTTTTAAGATTAGCTTAAAAGAATAATAAAAATTTCTAGATTTCTTGTTTAGAAATAATCAGCGTTTTTATGTTAACATTAAAATGGTGACTATTAACAAATGAACAAAAGCATAACATTTAAACAAATTGTGATAATTTATTTTTGTTGACGGATTATTGTTTATTGGTATGTCTACTTAGTACCCAATTTATTTCTTATTATAATTAAATCTTATTATATTAATTTTTTATTTCTTTATATTAATATTTAATCAGTTAAAATATATTTTTTAGTTCGCGTGGCAGATTGCGGCAATTCACGCGAAACCCGAACTACGCGTTTTTACCGTTACTTTCGCCGCTCATTTAAAGCTATAAGGATTATTGGTAAGGTTCCAGGATCTAAGATTTTTTTTAGGAAATTTCCTGCTCTTTAAGGATCTATTTTCAAATTTTGATTATCTCAAATAGTTTTCGAAATATTAAAAAAATCCAAACCCTTCTTTTTATGTTTACTTAATTGTTTATAACTATTGCATTTTTTTTCAGCCCCTCTTGGAATTTTGATAGAATGTTCTAGGTGGTATTCCGAATCGAATGAGACCAAAATCATAATTTTCGGTGCATGAGATCAGGTTTTGACGAAAATGGCACTTGTTAATCAGACTATTAACTACATTTAAATTAACGTCGCATTTGTACTCTATTATAATAAAAATAATTTAGAAGTTACGTAAGTTTAAACGTAGATTGCCGGAAAACATTAGTGACATACAACAAATTGTGGCAAAACTAATTCTGAATTAAAAGATACGTAACTCGTTCTACTTGGTGCAAATTGCAATGTTCATTGTCCAATATTGCTACAATCGGAATTTCATGTGGCTCTATTAGATGTACCATATATTACCATATATTTAATATTCATTGTATCTTGATTATTATTATCTGTTACCTGGTACATATTCTGGGTTACAATTTGTATAGAAATTGCAGTCCCTTGGAACAGAAGTACTCATGAATCGGGCGTGCTGTAGGTACTCGTATGGCATATTTAATGATAAAGCCGTAGAGCGCCTTAGTAATAAATTAAAGTCTATGCAGTAGCGTCAATTTCACGTACTTACCTACGGAACATTTTTACAACATAATAGGATAGAATCGTCAGGTAAATTTTACAATGAAAATAATACCGTCACTTAAGATAACCAACTATCCTCAAACAGATTTTACTGACACATGATAGTGGCATGTGAAAAGGAAAGGATAATGACATACGGCGATGTTTAATCGTGTTTTACGCCTGATAATATGTGCGTGAAAGAAATTTTTACTTTATTTTTATTTTACCCATTTACTCCGTACTTTAAAAGGCTTATAAGTCTGTTTTTAGTTCTGAAACACTAGGGTTTATTACTTCTTAGTTGTTAGGCAGTTATATCATGTCAGCTAATATCTTAAACGTAGCTAGTTTTACCCAACTGCGCCAGGAGGGTTATAGACCCTGAGGGGTGGGCCAAGATTTTTTCTTTATCGCTTCTTTATAGAATCGTCTATCAAAATGTATGGAATTGACATAAGACGTGTCGAACGTCAACGTCATAATTAGCGAACGCTTATGTCGATTACATACATTTTGTTTGGCGATTCTATAACGAAGCGAAAACGAAAAAGTTTTGGCTAAAGTGCCTGGTGTCTAGAGTCTAGACCAGTGCGTAGGCGACACCAACGTTTCACCGACACTTTCATTTAATACTAGATTTGTCGATGTCTGAACGAGATTATTATGCAAATGTTAAGATATTGAAAGCCCTAGGTGAAATAGCTGTGAATTTATGAGTTATTAACGGTAAACTAGAAATATTATCTAAGCAACTTACCAAAGGAATAACTCGTCGGTGTTTTGTGTCACCTTATCACCTAAATCTTTTTTCCTTCGAACAACGGCCCTCCTGGACTGAGGATTGAGGACCTTATATTAGGAATACATAATGAGTATTGTTAGTTGCCAAATTGTATGCAACAATACAATAGATATTAGAATATAGTATCGATGTCATTATAGAATTCTGTTACCAATAAAAAGTTATTACAATTAGCCGCTAAAATTCGTAGAATATGTTAACATTCGCCTTAAATAAAAATTCAAGCGAAGTTAACTAGCTCTGTATGAATTATTTATTAGAGATATTGTGCAACGAAGAAATTTGCGGAATTTCTAATTGACGATAATGCTACTAAATGGTCGGTAAAATCGTTGCAGCCAATAGTGCAATAGATATTAGACATCAGTTGATGAGATGTGAATGTACATTAACGGTCAAGTACAAGCTTAGTTACCAATACGAAGAACACGTTCTTCATCATTCAAAGGGATATTTCTTTAGGCTTTGGGGCATTTTTCTAAAAAACATAGAAGTCAAAATTACATAACTCTTGCAGCGCTGCTTCTTTCACACCCTTTTCACGCCCTAAAGTATTATAACTCATTTATATGGGAACAAATATAATGACCACCAAAAAATGCACTGATACCCTAAACTTGTTTACCAAAAAAAGATATTGAACACCAAAAAAATAAAGTCTAAAATTGCAATACTACCAGCTATTTTAGTCATGACAACACTTTAAATTGTAATCGAACACCAAATATAGTAAATGATCACCAAATATAGTAAATGACCACCAAATATAGTAAATGATCACCAAATATAGTAAATGACCGCCAAATATAGTAAATGACCGCCAAATATAGTAAATTAGTAAATTATCGCCAAATCCTTGTGAGCAAATCAATGCAATATTTCTGTCCAAATAAATCACTACGATTGACAAAAATTGTAAGCATATTATTAACAAAATAATCGGCCAAGTGTAAGCAAAATTAGACCTAAAATTGTGTTTTGTATGGGTTGGGACTTGGGAGCCCCCTTTAATTTTTTTTTATTATTATTACTTATTCATTATTGGAGTAAACATATAATCAAGGCCTTTGCGAAAATATCAACGTGTCTACTGGTTGCCATTATTGATATCGAGCAAAAAAGGCCAAAAAAATGACGTTTGTTGTATGGGATTAAGGGGGGCTCCCTTAATCCTTCAGGCCCCGCGCGAGCACCGGTGATCGCGAGAAGTGAGAACAAAAGAATACAATGGGAATTCCTAGAACCTCCGATCGAAGGATTAAATAATAATTTTATTTTGTTTTTAGTACTTGTTGTTATAGCGGCAACAGATATACACGATCTGTTAAATTTTCAGAAGTCTAGCTGGAGCGGTTCTTGATATACAGCCTAGAGAAAGACAGACGGACGGACAGACGGACAGACATCGAAGTCTCAGTAATAGAGTCCCGTTTTTAGGGTTCCGTACCCAAAGGGTACACCGTACAAACGGGACTCTTTTACTAAGACTTGCTATTGCTAAATAAAAATATATTTGGTTATAATTTTACATTAAAATGCTAACGTATAATGTTGGTGATCATTTATTAATTTTGGTGATCGTTTACTACTTTTGGTTTAACAATGATTTATTTGGAGTCATTTTGCATAAATAGGATAGCGAGATAATAAATCTTTGGTGATCATTTTACATTAAAATGCTAGTATAATGTTGGTGATCATTTACTAATTTTGGTGATCATTATACATTAAAATGCTAGTATAATGTTGGTGATCATTTACTAATTTTGGTGATCATTTACTTATTTTGGTGATCATTTACTATTTTTGGTTTTAAGATGGTTGGATGGATCTTTGGTTATCATTTTACATTAAAATGGTGGTCTGTATTTTGGTGATCGTTTACTATTTTTGTCTGTGAAATGTTACTATTTGTGGTGATCAGTTAATTATAAGCCCATTTATATTTCTTACACCTTGTATACAGGGTGTAAAAAAACTAAGTGATAATACTTTAGGGTGCGTTTGGGTCCCTTACATAGAGCTTCCTGTGAAAGTAGCAGCGCTCAAGGAGTTACTTGTATGGGAAAATTCATGACGCTGGGGCGCTTTGCCCCTACAAATCGTAAAAAAAATTGCTCTATCAGCGCTGCTACTTTCACACTTTACTATATCTAATGTACTATAATATCAGGGACACATACTTACCCTAAACTCTAAAGTAATTATCAGGATGTTTTGTTATAATACACCTTGTATATCATGCAATTATTGTATGCCGGGTAGATGCCGGGATACTTTTTCGTTCGTCGAAATTGGGACAACCGAAAATGGATTTTTGAGATCGAGTATACTTTTTGTGGAAATATGGATGCATATTTTTGACATTGAGGTTTTACAGAAAAAAGCAATCGTTCGCTGAATACATTTGCTGTGCAGACGAAGCGTGTCACGGCCAAACCTTCGACTAACAAACACAAGTGTTTTATGGATATCAAAATATTTGCCGTTCTGCTGTGTCTATATACGGAGGGCGATAATGTATTGACATTTTTGGGGCTCTTATCGCGAAATCGCGCGATGTATGCGCAAATAATTCGGGCGTAACGTGATCGAATTTGATAAAATTGAGGACGGAAAGGTCAGAATAGTAAAACGAGACAATGATGGCTTTTCATACGATAGAGAACAGCGCAGTAACAACGTTTAGTTGTTACTTGTTAGTCCTGGCACAGAATATGTTATATTAGTGTCCTGGGCGCTGGCAATCCCTAATAATAATCTGAGACGATCTTTAGAGGAAAGTTGGATGTCAAAATATAGCGCCAACTGCCAAGTAAGTATTCCATCTTCGTAACATCCGTATTGTTCGCCTTGTACGTAACTCTTCTGTGTCGTGTCTGTTAGAAATGAAGGTGATATTTTTGTGATGATATAACGGTATTTAGATTCCGCCTGATGATTATAAACACGAGTGACACATTCCCGCTGGGGATCATGCTCGTTAATCTTAAAGATCTTTCGTAATCTGATGACACCATTTCTTTTTGCATGCCCACGATTTCGTCGAAATTTTCGAGTGTCAGATGAGAATTTCAGTGCCTGCTCCATTTTTGCTAACTGCTTTGTCGTAGGAGTTGGACAACACTAAGAGCTAGTTTAACAATTGCCTAAAACGGTCTAAACTCTAAGTAGCAAGAAACTTCCGGATAAGCTATTCGGAAAACTCATAATAGAAACTGCACAGTGCTCATCGACTTGAGATCCTCAGCTCTGCTCAGCATTTAGAAATATTATACGCGAAAAAAGGCTCAGTGCTCGATACGGATGAAGCACTATAACTTCTGAATCTCTTTAGATTTCGGAGATCCGCAGACTGATTATGTATCTTTAGCAGATGGTTAGCAGACAGCAACCGGTCGCGCAGTTGTCGCGCGATTGGTCGCTAATCGCTGAAAAAAATCGTATTATATAAGCCTGTTGCTCTGCTGTTGTCCGCTAGCTAATAAATGCATTTTAGCGACAAAAAAAGCGCCACTAGCGATCTTGTAGCAACACGTGGAACTAATTTAAAAAGTCAAGTGTTTTGTTTACAAAACGTACAAGTGAAATCTTAGTTATTTATTACAAAAAATGGGCTGGAGTGGTGAGAAAAGGTGGATTTATTGGCTCTGGAAAAGCACTTGAAGCAAACTTTCAATTCATACGTATTATATATAAAACAATAAATTATATAAAACAATCTAATACTTATGGCTAAAAATACTACATATTATTATATGTAATGTATGGTATATATAATACATAACTAAATAATTCTTATCTATTCCTCCATAAGCTTTGCACAATAAGTTGTCTCTGTTGCCTGCCACGTTCAAGCTGTTGACCTTCCTCAATGTACGGCTGCCGAGGTACCAGGAAGTCTGCTTCCCTCTGGATATCATTGGAAGGTAATTCAGGTACAGGAAGCCTGTGCTTGTTGGTGATGTTGTGTAATACAGCACATGCATTAACAATCTTAGCCACAACATGGTGATTGTAATGTAGTACTCTATGTGACAACAGACACCGCCAACGGGCTTTCAATACCCCAATACACCTCTTAACTGTGTTTCTTGTTCGGCAATGCATATTTGTGTAGTTCTCTTCTGCACTGCCAGATTGTGTGTTAACAATTGGTGTTAGAAGCCAAGTTCTCAATGGATATCCAGAGTCACCTGTTAAGAAAATATATTTTATAATATAGTAGGTTACATATCTGCAGGAGATGGGGTAAACACTGAGATATTTGAACTTAAATCAATGAATATTATAGTAAATATAGCTCCATTTCTATGAATCAACATTAAAATAATTTGCAGAAATTAAGTGTGAATGAAAATTGTAGATTTATTGGTTCGTGGTCACAACTTTTTAAACAGCAGGTAAAAAATACCCCATGTCTTTAAAATGAAAATGTATGACTGTAAGTGTAGAGACAAAGCAAATTTGTTGGGTACCTATAATAATATAATAATACATACCAAGAAACCAAATGCTTTCACCATTTTGATTCAGCTGCTGCAAATGATGGTGTATTTCTGAATTTTGCCAGATATATGCATCATGGGTAGCACCACCAAACGTTGCATCAATATTTAATATGTTCAGGTCACTATCACAAATCTGTAGAAAAAGTAAAACTTAAAACAAGATTTAAAAAAAAACATTTTCAACTAAGCTTATCAAATTATTATAGAAATAAGTATTGAGAAAAATATTTCTATACTGAGCTACAACGTAGCAATGCAGTATTATATGTATAGCTGCTACATAATCAACCTACTGCTAGTATTAATACTTACAATTTGAACATTCCTGGAATGTTAGTGCTTCCTATTAAAAAATCTCTCCGTGTGCCGTCAATACACCCCAAAACACCAGGAAAGCCAAATTTATTTGAAAACCTGCCAAAAATAAAATGTAAGCTTTATGTGGGTAATTTTTTTAACAAAATACACATCAATATGATGAATATAATTTTAATAGTACTGACCCATTTACTATTCTTTGCCTTTCTTGCCTGGTTTGAGGAAAATGGATGTTCTTTCTCAATATAGAGGGGTGATTTAAGGCCATGGTCACATCTGTAATTGCCTTAGACACGCTGCTCTAAGTCCATGCAAATAGCTCATACCTACAGGTTTTTGATATGAGCCACTTGCATAGAAAGAGAGTGCTGTTAACACCTGCAAAAGTAGTGTATATATGTAGGATTATCTACACTTTGCAATTAGGTACTAATAAGGAATATAATGATAATTGGGTATTTACTTACTTTACATTCTACAGTAACTTTTGTTTTCCTACGAGTTCGAGGCAAAAAGGGTTCGAGTTCAGTGCACAATTCAGCGAACAACTCTTTAGCCCAGAATACAGAACAAACCAGAAACCGTCAACGCACTTGAAAGTGAGGCAGTCACAGCAAGTACAAATTGTAGTGGCTCGAGTCAGCCGATCAGTGTTGCAAAAGTTCCCGATTTATCGGGAGATCTACTGATTTTGTCGTCTCCCTCCCGATATCCCGATTTAACTGTCCTATCTCCCGATTTTTACATTGTATGCAACGAATGTTTAAAATATAGTCTTATTTTGCATTCTCAAGACAACACTGAAGATAATCAGGTAATACTAAACGGGTAATTAAACTCTTTAGTAAGGGGATTCCCCAAGACTGAGACAGCGCTATTATACTGGGAAGTGAGAATGAAGTAAGCTAATCTATTTTGTGCTTCTAATGCCTCCTGAATGAGAAAAACACGAGACATATCGAAAGCGTCTGTAAACAAATAACCTACAAAAAACAGAATAAAATTACGAAAGATATTTATGTGAAATATAGTTATGTGATTAATACACAGGAAGTATAATACACCTACAATTTGATTTCAACTTTTGTGTAATATTAATGCAGAATAAATATCAAAAACACGTTAGCAACAACTTGGCAACGACCTAAATGGGCTGTCGCTCTTTGACAATTCAAATTCTTTGCTAGCTGCTCGCTATCTGCTGTCGCGTTGCGATCTCACTCATACGTAATACCGATTTTTTTCATTACAACGAGCTTTGATGCACTTTTATAGTCAAAGAACGTTTGTGTGCCAAAGCCTATTATAAGGTCAATGATTTCATAAACGACGGCACATCTTGGGAGTAGGATGGCTGCTTGCAAGGCTACTTCTACATTATTTTATGACTTACAATTATGTATGTATGTTGACATTGTATAATTTTAAGTTACAGCATTGTAAACTTTATTTTAAAAGATTAATTTTTTTCTCACTTTTTTTGGTAAATAAAGTGGGCCCCCTGCGAGTTTCTTACGCCGGTTCTTCTCGCCGGGTTAGTTCCCGAACCGGTGGTAGGCATCATGTAGACTTTCAGAAAATATTTGCAAAAATTTATTCTGAATAAAAAATTTTGAGTTTGAGTTGAGTTTAGTTCCTCAATTGTTCACTTGAGCGCGCTACCATCGATTGTCCGCTATCGCGTCGCTGTTCCTAATACCTAATACAAAAATTATGTTTGACAGCGATATTTGTACAATTTACGCCTGTCGCATTGCTGTTGCAAGATACATAATCAGCCAGCCGGCGCACTGTGGTCCGAAATCGCTAAATAGTGGACATTCGCAAAAAAGTTCGATTTTGGTGTGGAAAAAAATACCATCCGATAGATTTTAGGAGGAGTAACAATAAATCCTTATTAAGTTTTTTATAAAAATGTATATTTAAGGTGAAAAAAAAAAAATTACGAAAATGTTGTATGGGAAAGAATCTATAAATAGATTTTTTGCAAAAACTACTAAGTCATTCTGGTTCATCTTTGAAACAAGTAAAGTTCTAGGGGTATTTAAGGTTTAGAAAAAAAATTACGAAAATTTACGTGCAGCCTTTTGCAGTAGAGGGGTTCAAAATTTTAAAATAATTTTACCAACTTTTTAGGTGTGGAAAAAATACTATTCGAAAGATTTTCTAAAGAGTAACAATAAATCCTTATTAAGTTTTTTATAAAAATGTATTTTTTAAGGTGAAAAAAAATAATTATTAAAATGTTGTATGGGAAAGAATCTATAAATAGATTTTTTGCAAAAACTACTAGGTCATTCTGGTTCATTTTTGAAACAAGTAAAGTTCTATTAGTATATAAGGTTCAGAAGAAAAAATACGAAAATTTACGTGCAGCCTTTTGCAGTAGAGGGGTTCAAAATTTTGAAATAATTTTACTAACTTTTTCGGCGTGGAAAAAAATACTATTCGATAGATTTCCTAAAGAGTAACAATAAATCCTTAATAAGTTTTGTACAAAAATGATTTTTTTAAGGCGAAAAAAAAATTATTACGAAAATTGTATGGGTATAATATATTAAATAAAACAAGTCCTTAAAAACAACAATACTCATATTTACAAACATGGATAGCAAAAACAAAATTTAACTAAAACTAACTACTTGCTGACTAAACTATTGTATTTATAATAAATTATAAATTGTTACACACACAAATAACTCAAACATTTTCAAATGAAACTTATAAATAAACAATAATAAACAATAATCAATTAAACCAACGCGCTTTACAAACGTAGTGGTTCTCCAATGCTATCATCGCCTTCCGTGGTACTACATGCCTGCAAGTGTTCACAAACTCCTTATACATGGTGCTGATATTTGTAAGCATTTTGGCTTTATTCCAATTGGCTATTTGAGTGAAGAAGCTTCAGAGGCAAGGAATAAAGAATTTAGAAATACTAGAGAGATGCATACTAGAAAGACGAGTCGAGCAGAAACCAATGAAGATTCGTTGCACAACTTTTTAATAAGCTCTGATCCATATTTGTCTCACATTCGTCCAAAGTTGTCTAAAAATAAACACCAAGAATTTCATCCAGACACAGTCGACCTGTTGCTTGAAAGACCTCTTTTATCAGAAGATTACGAAGAAAGTGAAGTTGTGTCATTACAAGGCGATGATAGCATTGGAGATCCACTATGTTTGTAAAGCGCGTTGGTTTAATTGATTATTATTTATTGTTTATAAAGTTTAATTTGAAATTGTTTGAGTTATTAGTGTGTGTAACAATTTTTATTTTATTATAATTACAATAGTTTAGTCAGTAAGCAGTTAATTTCAGTTTAATTTTGTTTTTACTATCCATGTTTGTAAATGTAAGTATTGTTGCTTTTTAAGGACTCGTGTTATATAATATATTATACCCATACAATTTTCGTATTTTTTTTTTTCGCCTTAAAAATTCATTTTTGTACAAAACTCATTAAGGATTTATTGTTACTCTTTGGGAAGTCTATCGAATAGTATTTTTTTCCACATCTAAAAATTTAGTAAAATTATTTCAACATTTTGAACCCCTCTACTGCAAAAGGCTGCACGTAAATTTTCGTATTTTTTCTTCTGAACCTTATATACTACTAGAACTTTACTTGATTAAAAAATGAACCAGAATGACCTAGTAGTTTTTGCAAAAAATCTATTTATGGATTCTTTCCCATACAACATTTTAGTAATTTTTTTTTTCACCTAAAAAAATACATTTTTATAAAAAAGTTAATAAGGATTTATTGTTACTCTTTAGGAAATCTTTCGAATAGTATTTTTTCCACACCTAAAAAGTTAGTAAAATTATTTCAAAATGTTGAACCCCTCTACTGCAAAAGGCTGCACGTAAATTTTCGTAATTTTTTTTCTAAACCTTAAATACCCCTAGAACTTTACTTGTTTCAAAGATGAACCAGAATGACTTAGTAGTTTTTGCAAAAAATCTATTTATAGATTCTTTCCCATACAACATTTTCGTAATTATTTTTTTTTTCACCTTAAATATACATTTTTATAAAAAACTTAATAAGGATTTATTGTTACTCCTCTGAAAATCTATCGGATGGTATTTTTTTTCCACACCAAAATCGAACTTTTTTGCGAATGTCCACTATTTAGCGATTTCGGACCACTGTGCGGCGATCCATATTATGCATTCTTTTCTTTTATGCCTTTATGCTCCAGCGTCCTACAGTCTACTTTGGATACTATAGCAGACCTCAGTCGTTAAGATGGCAAACAACAGACAAGATATTTTTAAACATGCGCTACATAAATCTGCGCTCTAGCTCTAGAGTAGAGTACCTGTAGAATTAGAGACTTTTCGGACTTATCTGACTGCGCAAATCCAAGTAATGTTTTACTTTTGTCGGTAACTTACAACTTAAAAGCAAATAGAAATTCTTTATTAACAAAAAATTACATGCCCCGAAAATAGGCGTACCATGACCTGCCCCCCTACCATGACATCTTATAGCAGTATTACTTTAATATTACTTTCAGATTTCGCACAAATAAAAAACATAGCTATGTTTATATAAATAGAGATCATGTTTGTTTATGCGAAATTCAAAAGTAATATTAAAGTAATACTGCTATAAGAGCTCATGGTAGGGTTAGACCCTACATAGACCCCTGTGGGGTCATTAAACTCATTACATTATATTCCTATTCAGGCATCTTACAATTTAATAACTTTTAATTGTGAACTCTACGAATAACAAAACTGGTGAACTACTGTTTGTAAACTTCTATTTTTATTTTAAAAATTGGAACACCCCATTTAATTGAATTTTTCTTTGTCACCAGGTACGGACGTGTGTCCCATGAAGTCGGTAGTGAGGCGCATCGGCCAACAGCTGTTCACGGCTCTCAACGGGAAGGGACTGGCCATGTTGGTGAACCACGGGATTGCTGATGATAAGGTGGGTTTGGGTTGGGTGGATAACATTCACCAGACCTACCTGGCAAATCCCTGGTCTCACGAGCTGCGGAACAAAAGGTTTTTGTATAAATTGGGGCTGCTCAAATATTACGTTAATAAACCTGAGGTTGGTGAGGAAAGGACTTCTCTTATCAACATGTAAGGTTACGAATAATACTTGGACGGCCCTTTACGTGAACAAGTTCATCATCCTTCCTGTGTTGTGAGTTCCATCTACGTATCTGCTTGCTGCTTTATTATGTGTTCGTAATAAATATGTATGAAGAATGGTATTTGACGGGGCGGCCCGTACGCGTACGTACGATCATTTCCTTCCTCACATCACAGGAAGGTCCTTTAACAGAGTCAAGGCTAAAAGTTAACTATTGCCCGGTTCCCAAGGTATTTTGCTATTCACCAGCGCTTGGCTTACGGCAAAATTTTAACCAATCAAAAACTTCGTTGAATAGATTAAAACTCCTGACAAAATCCTGAGCAACTGGACATTCGTCACACCTTTTCAGCAAATTCAAATGGCATGAACACCCATTGTGATCTTTTATCTGGGCTAACTGTTTTAGTCAGCTGTGATCTTTATCTGCGGCTTCCGGCGCCTTAATCCGTCAAGATCCAGGGCAATATTTTTTCTGATTCATCAACGTCTCGCATGACTGCATGTAAATCACTATGTAAATATAGCGGTCGCTTTAATACGACATGAGTATGATCTAGGGCAGAGGTTCCCAAACTTTTTTTGCTCACAGCTAACCCCCCCCCCCTAAGTTCAAGGCCAGTCTAAGAGCGTATTCATCCATCAGTTGGACCTTTACTTTTTTGTATTCTAAGTTTGACTCACAAGTCACAGTACAAGAAAGCAGTAAGCTTCCACTTCAAAGTGGTAAAAAGTAAACGCAAATATTTTCTTGTTTTGTAGCTATTTAACACCTAAAATTACCACACTTATACTTATTTCTAAATCTCCTCGCTCTGTAATATTTCATCTGCTATTAATATAATATTGTCTACCTATATTCATAGGAGAAGTCAAATCGGGTCACCTAATTTTTATAGACGTTAACGACTTGTGGACCCCCATTTATTTTCCACGCAAGCATAGACCCCTGTCGGGCTCCCGTGGACCCCTGGGGGTCCACCTGGACCACTTTGGGAATCAATGATATAGGGTGTGTCATTTTTTCCAACTTTTGAATTTTTACATGTAATAGTTTTCAAAAGTTGTATTTGTCCGTAAAAATAATCATTTATTTTTTCTACTTAAGTTTACGTTTTTGACTCGCTCAAAGACCTTAAAATTTCGAAAAAAGCACAAAATCAGACATTCAATTAAGATTTTTTTACTATTTGCAATTAGAAAAATAAAAACAACTGACTGTTTTAATATTATTTACAATGTAAACAATATCTAAAAAATATTTTAGACGTTATAAAACTATTTCTTTATATTTTATACTTACATGCCCGCGCCCTGTTTTTATTTGACCCCATTCGACTCCTACAGTTTCAATTAAGCGGTATTTTTCAGTTATCTGAGTGATTCAATTGTAATTTGTGAGCTAAATAATAGATAGGAATTAGTAATTCGTTTCGTTTAATTTGATAAAAGGATTAAAATCACTTTAAAACCTAAGATAGAAACGAGAGGGCGAACTAAATTACTATAGAGTTATGAAAAGATATACCGTCGCATACGAGTAGAAGAGCATAATATAACAATGGTACAAAAACTAGGTTTAATTTATCTGGGGCATGCAACTTATTCATCAGAATCTCTGAAGGCAGTTTCGGAAGCTATTATTTTATATTTGGCGGAAATCGACTAAATTTGATTTGTTGAACACAGCCGGCTATAATTTTGCATTATGTTTAAACTACTTTTCTATAATTTAATGGATTAAAATTATTATTTTTACTTTCTTTAATGTATAAACATATATTTATAAGTATAACTGATAAAAAATAATATTTATCACTTTAACCGACTTAAAAAAAATAGGACAAAAATTCATTTTTTTTATATTTCTTGACACTTGAGCGAGCCAAAAATAATAGAAATATATAACTTTTATAACATATACATAATCATATAAGTCCAAGGCAACTTTTGATTCCTATTACGTAAAGAAATTTAAAGAAAAAGAAATCGCCCATACAACGTGACACACCCAGTAATGATCATACTGGGTTACAAAGGCAATTTGGGTCATAATATATATCCTAGAGATTTTTTCTGGAAGCAAAAAATGTAACCACGGAATACGTTTTCTACTGAATGCTAATGACATTTGCTGCTAATATCGATTGAAACAAAGTAGCAACGATTGCAGTTAAACTATTCATAAAATGGCTCATCTTTCACAAGTTATAACTCACTTCTAGAACGGTTATTGCTCACATTAGCTAAGCGTGCCACCTATTTCATGGTATGGTATTTTATACCTGCTATTACATAGTTATTATTCTGATAAGATAAAGAGCAATCCTAGGAAGTTTTTGCTTATTTATATAAGAATTGTACAATCATCGAATGCTGCTATAAAATCGTCATAGTAGATTCTTACTTGCCATGAAGTTTCATAACCTGAACATAGCGCAGTTAGGGAGATCGCACACGTCACACTTTTTGTGTGATCGAGTCTGCGGTTTCCATACAGTCTGATGGCGCGCGCCATGCAGATTGTATGTAAGCCGCAGACTCGATCACACAAAAAGTGTGACGTGTGCGATCTCCCTTAAAAGTACTTATAAACCAGCGACTTTTTACCTTTGATTGAATTGAGTTGACTGTATAGTTTTTATTCAAAGGGAAACATAATAATACGTCCCACAATGCTTTGACCTGGAATAAACGTCTGGCTCCTTAGCAGTTCATTATTTGACCAACATTTTACCAAAAGTTGTCAATTTTCCAGTTGAAAGCGATTTATGGCGATTTGGACAACTTCTGCGCCCTGCCAGAAGGCTGCCAGGCCCAGTACCTCCGCAATCCTGTGAGCAACCACGGCTACGTTCGTCCCGGAATGGAACAATTTGACACCACCATAAAGGTAATGCATGAACCTTAAAAGTTATGAGGGATTTAGGCTGCGTTTCCACCGAAGTTGCGACTTGCGAGGGATGAGCAAAGACTCAATGGAATCTGAGCTTAGCTGAGCTTAGCTTGGTCAGGGGGTGGAGCGTTTTTGTTGATTCTCAAAAACACATTCCTGAACACAGCTCTGATGGAAACTCAGCCTTCCACAGCTAACAGAAGCTCTGACGAAGAGCTCAGATGACGAAAATATCAGTATGAATGGCTCGGCTAAATGACCTAGGTCCAAGGCAATTTTTGTCATTGTTTAAACTTCAAGCGATTCGTGAACCAACCAACAAGGCGAAAATCTCCGTATAAATCCCTTATTAGACTAACTAGCGTTAGGTATATTACCTTGACAGTTGACGTTTATCTATTGAGATATGAAGGCATTTTTGATCACGACTTTCCTTGATTTGCGTAACATTTCACGCATCTATTACAAGAGGAGTGTTCGTTACGAAACATCGATAAATGTTCGTCATCGCATTTTAACCACAAGATAGTACGCATTTACACTCTTATCGCTGCTAACGAATTTACTTTGGCCATCATGAAATAATAATAGTTAATTTTGCTGTCGTAAACTACAGCGCCATCTGTTGAGTTGAAAATAATTTTTCGTGGTTGAAGTTGGCAACACTCGTCAATCGTTAAAACAAAAAATGTATAGTGTTTCCTATATATTTAAGAAAACCCCTCAAAAAATACTTCGGCTTTGAAAGAAGAATAAAAACATGGAAGCAATAAAAAATACTAAACCATTTGCAAAATGTCTTTCACTAAACATTAACCCTTTCAGACCTACCGTGCACAATTGAGGACATAACATTTTTGTGAAACTATTCTAATAAAATAAAAATTTACTCGACTAAAAACTGCAGTTATCGTTTGCGAACATTATAAATGTCTGAAAAATATACCCCTAATGCTATCTATTTATACGTATATGAAATAATTAGTCTCTTTCGAACAGTCGCCGGCGAACTTTTGAAGTGTGCTGGTAAGTGATTTTCTTCCTTTATAATTTTCAAGTTATTTAGTAAGGTGTACTTTGAAATAATTATATACCGATTACTTATGATACAAAGGCAAAGAGCATCGTATTTTACAAACAATTTTTTTTTTTGTATAAAAATTTGCGAATATACGTTATGCCTACAAACGCGGACAATAGGTTCTGTTTGGATATTTTTTCCCAACATATTTTATAGATATTTAGTGAATACTAAATACTAAAATAAAAAGCGTATTATTTGATAAACGTGTAATAAATTCATATAATAAATGTTGTATTAGTTTTTTACAAGCGTACCTACCTATTTATGATCAAAAATAATGCTCTCGAGGAACGCTTTGAAACTTTTGGAAAATGGACACCTATCGGACTTGGAGTTGTCTTCGGATGATGAGGAAGTAGGAAATAATAGTAATATCCCGCGTACGAGACATGTTCGATTGGGTGCTGATGTGATAACACAGAACCAAAGAAAGTACATCCCACCTGACCCCTTCAATGAACATCAAAACGAAAATGAAGACGAAGGTATGTAGCTTTTGATTTTGAGCTTGAGACCGAAGTGTCAGAGGAGCTGGCTATTGAAAAGGGCGAGCAAGAGCATTGGTTGGTGAGAATTTAGATTATCTTACACCAAAATCAAACATCAAGTGGAGGCACAGACAAATAAATAACACTATACAGACGGATATCCCGCCACCAGCGCCACCAATAGCATTTGATCCAGTTGTACAAGATCCTCTTATTATTATAAATATGTTCCTAACTCTCTTTTTACACCTTGGATTTAGGATGCCTAAATCCAACCAATGCAGCCAGCTCTTGCTCGCCCTCTTCAATAGCCAGCTCTGACACTTCGGTCTCAAGCTCAAAATCGAAAGCTACATACCTTCGTCTTCATTTTCGTTTTGATGTTCATTGAAGGGGCAGGTGGGATGTACTCTCTTTGGTTCTGTGTTATCATAATATCAGCATTCAGCACCCAATCGAACATGTCTCGTACGTGGGATATTACTATTATTTCCTACTTCCTCATCATCCAAAGACAACTCCAAGTCCATAGGTGTCCATTTTTCAAAAGTTTCAAAGCGTTCCAAGAGAACATTATTTTTGATCATAAATAGGTACGCCTGTAAAAAACGGCTGAAATGACAAATTTATATGCTGTGCAGTCAGGAAAAGGCAAATATAAGCCTACGTCTAGCAATGAAATAGAGATTATATTATTTAGCTTACACATGGCGTTGTTACGTCGTGTTTCACTGTTTTAGAACTTTAATTTTATTTTTTGGAGAAGTTGAATCTAATTTTGTAAAAAAAAATCATATTTTTCTAATAAAAACGTTATAAAATCATCATCTATTATTTATTTACATATAGAACCTACATTAGTTGTTATAATCACTGAGGGCGGATGGTCACATTTGAGGACATTAAGAAAACATCAATTTTCTCGGAAAATAATGAAAAAATTTAGCTTTTTATAATATTTCCATACTCAATATTACCTAATATAACATGAATAAAATCGGTACTTACAAATTCCAAAAAACAAAAAATCTGGTCTGAAAGGGTTAAAGCCTAAATAAAACATATTGTCTTAAAAGAGAAACATTTCTAGGTATTTTACAAGGTTTGTCCCCGTTTTGGTGCCCAAAATGACTAACAATTTCATAAACTATATTCTATAATAATAACGCATTGAAGTTGCAAATCCAACATTAAGTAAGACTCCACGTAAATATGTCTAAAGACATTATAGCACTTCATATCTCTCATTATAACTCTTTGCCTGTAGACCTATTCAAATGGAGCAGGTACTCGGTGATTAATTTTCACGTCCAATTCCAGGAGCTGCGTCACTCGTTCAACATCACGACGCTGTCGGCTGCGGCGATGCCGGCGGAGGCGGAGGTGCCGGAGTTCTGCCAGCACCTGCTGCCACTGGCGCAGGACATGACCAACCTGGCCAGGATGCTGCTGCAGGCGCTTGCGTATGCTTTCGGTTAGTACTGTGCTAAGAGCAGTGGTAGAGATCAACTACGATAACATGGCGCGCCCCTCCAAATTACTGTTTCAATTGGTGTAGTCACATCCTTATGAAAGAGTTTTTATATAGTAAGTATTCAACCAATCACAGTACACGTAATATTTCTGGTAATGTCACTTATTACCAAGACATGTTGGTCAACTAATCATAACTAGCCTACCGCGCAAGACAACGCACTTCAAACGTTTTAACAACGCACTTCAAACGTTTTGAATTTTGGAGGGGCGCGCCATGTTATCGTAGTTGATCTCTAGGGATGTAACTGCCCTAGTAGACAAGTGGCAAGCGATTATCGTAAACGCCAACGAAATGTATGGGATTTGACATTAGTATTCGCTAGCGAAGCGATGACTTATGTCAAATCGCATACATTTTGTTGGTGTTTACGATAATCGTGAACGGAAACTTGGCTATCCGTTGTCAAATTTACAATATATAAATATATAAATGCGAAAGTGTGTCTGTCTTTGACCCACCTCTTCACGCCCAAACCGTTAAACCGATTTTGCTGAAATTTGGTATGGAGATACTTTGAGTCCTGGGAAAGGACATAGGATACTTTTTATCCCGTAAAAATGTACGGTGTCCACGCGATAACGAACTTTGGCGCAACGGAGTCATCTAGTACATAATGTATAATTCACTAGTCTAACGTCTACAACGGATCTGAGTCTGACAAGGTAAGGTTCTTACTATTTTCTGCTATATTCCAGGTCTACCGCCGGCAGCTTTACTCGCGTCCCACTCTGGGATGCTGCAGAGCGACGGCGTGAATCCCTCAGCTATCCGGCTGCTGTACTACCCGCCAGTGCCACCCGAGGACGGACCGTGCTGTCGCGACAACGGCGGGACGTACACGCGGTGCGGCGCGCATTCCGACCGCTGCACGTTCACGCTCGTCGCGCAGGACTCGGAGGGGGGATTGGAGGTGGGTTACTAAATAGGCTACTTGACCTACTTTTTTCTTCATGCTAATCGCTTCTTAATCATTCATTTTCACAAAAAAAACTAATATTTTAATATTTTACACAGTAGAAACCCATAAAAATGTTTTTTGAAAAATACGCCTCTTAAATGGCGCCGAAAACACTGTCCGCCATAGTGTGACGTCATACGCTTTGTATTTTAAACTCTCTTTATTGAACATTTTTTATGTGCTAAATGTACGAGTCTAAAAGTGCCCAAAAATTATAAAAGAATTAAATAAGAAATTAGAAATCATTTGTAATATTGAAAACTTTTGCAGAAAAGTTTTGGCCATTTCATTTCCCGTCTACAATAAATGGAGATAATATATAAAACTGATGTTTTAAGCGAATTATTCAAGAAAATATATTTTACAAATCTTTCTAGGCTTATTCTTATTATTTATGTACAGATAAACTTACATATAACGAGCACGATAAATAAAAGATATTAAATTACTATGAGGATGACGTCACATCCAAATCGGAAGTGCCGCAAAGGCGTTTTCGTCAGTACAAATCCTATTTTCATAAAATCATATTTTCAAATCGACTTTATTTATCGATCATAAGCTTTTATTTGATGATAAGGGTGAAATATGGTTTCCTATGCCAAGTTCTACTAGAAATATGCATTTGTTCAATGAAATTGAATATAGGTCAAGTAGCCTATTCCGGATTTTTGACGTGACACTGTCTAATTACGGGCTGCATGCACATGTTTCAGGTGAAGTTGAACGACAAGTGGCAGCCGGTGGGTCACCTACCCGGCGCTATCCTCATCCAGACCGGAGAACTGCTGGCTTCGTGGACCACTAACATCTTGCCCGCTCTGGTGAGTTTATAAAAATTAAAAAGCAAGTACGACTTATTATTAGTGCAATCTTTTGTTAATTATTATTAATCCTTCGATCACGGATTCTTGGAAATCTATTGTTATTCTATTGTCGCGATCACCGGTTTGATTTGATTATGGGGCTTGATAGGTTAATTGGCCATACAACTATAGAATAGTTGTATGGCCAATGGGTATTGTCCAAAAAAAATCACATGCACTTTTTTTTTTTTTTTTTTCGTTAAAATAGGGTATTTTAAGAATATAAATTAAATAATTTTGAAATTCATTGGCTAGTTTTTTTTCAATAAATTTTTAAAGTTTCGCTGTGACGTCATCATCGGCGGCCAATTGACCTCTGCAGTATGTTTTAAATTTCCTTTCAATCTTATTTATAATGGCTGGTTCGTCAAATGCAAGTTCTCATTATGTGAAAGCTGCTACGAGAAGCTTAGCAAAAGTTCGAAACGTAATGTTGGTCGAATTTATTGCTAATTTAACGCCATTGAAGGTCAAACTAAGGTTAAACATATTTGTTCAAAAATATAAGTAACTAATGGGTATTTTTTTCGTTTATATACAGAAAAACGATCACTGACCTTATTCCTCGAAATGTTTTTGTAATGAGCAAAATTAAAAAAAAAATTGACAATCCCCATTAACCTTTTAGAGATGTTAGACATGTTCAAATGTCTAAGAACGACACAATATGACATAAATTGTATCGAAAACTGTCAGTTTCATTTAATATAATCTAATTTCTCATTCCAGATGCACCGCGTCGTCGTGCCGTCGGGTGCGTACAAACGCGCGCGCGGCCGCCACTGCGTCGCGTTCTTCTGCCACCCGGACAAGGACGCCGTGATCCCGCCCCTCACCGCGCGCCCCGCCGTCGCGCCGCCCCCCGCCTACCTCCCGCCCCTCACCCTCCACCATCGCCTGCTCAACGCCGCCCACCACATCCAGAAGCGTTTCCGAGAGACGTACGCATGACTAGCGCGCGCTAACCCGGTCAAAGGCGTCGCGTAATGCTATTGGAGTTTTGGAAGAATTAGGTTTCACCACTTCCTGATAAGTGTCGGCTATCCACCACTTGACTTAACAGATGAAGTAAATCTGTCCAAAAAGTTGTGAAAAGCCTATTCGGCACTTTATCAGAAAGTGGTGAAACAGGCCCTAAGTGTAACAAAACTAAATGATAATACTTTAGGGTGTGAATGGAACTAGACTTCGCTGTGAAAGTAGCAGCGCTGAAAGAGTAACATTTTTTCAACTGATTGAAAAATTATTAAAACGCGTGGGCGCTTGCCCATACAAATCACAAAAACATTTTTGATCTTTCAGCGCTGCTACTTTCACAGTGAACTCTGTACAAGGAACACATACCCTAAAGTATTATCACTAAGTTTTGTTACACCTTGTATAGGTAGTGTTTCGATCCATGCGGCACGCAGCACACGCAAAATTAAACACCTTCCTTAATTAAAGGAAGTAGCAGATGTTTCGGTTCTCGGCTGCGTGCTGCAAGAATCGCGAGGCTACCTTAACAAAAAATTAGATAAATTTTTATTTGACATATTGTAACATGACTGGGTTGATTTGCCTTTAATTTTGAGGGAACGTAACTTATTTAAATGTTGCCAGCACAAAAATTCATGCTGACTACATGAATATTATTTTATAATCTTTCGATACGTATAAATTGCATCAAAAATAAGTTACTTACCTTGTTATTTGCCATATAACTCCGTTTACTTAAATAATTACTTATACAAAAACATTTATAAAAACTACTTAATAGAATGACTGCTATGGTTGAGGTATTATGGCGACAATATTTTTATAACATTAAGAGTAATTTACAAGAAAAAAATGTTATCAATGTCAGATAAACGTACTTATACGTCTACTTAATGTGTTCAATAGTTCGTAAAAATTTTTGATCAGTATATTTTTGTACTTAAAAAAACATTTGTACTTATAAACCACAGCGAATTCGAAAAACCAAAAGACATTCGAGAGAGACTTGCTTTGGGTCGTATCGGCCAACAATTCCATTACAGCTCAAATGTTTTTTTAATAATTTTATTATAACACGAAAAACATTCCCTGTGAAATTGGCGATATGTTTTCTTGATATTATTTCTTGCCTTGATTCTCTCGCACTCTACAGATTTAAAACTCAAATGTATGTTATTTTATTGCTTCATTCAGCTTAATAATATCTTCTGCAACAGTATTTGACTTCTACTGCGTGTTAAGAAGCATTCATGAGAAAATTGCTTGTAAGGCTTCCAAGTATTCCCTCTTGACATTTATTAGCTATTATATTAGTTAATTAGCAATTAGCGACGAGGCGTCGGATTTATTATACTTTTTTGTTTATTGTACTCATCATAGGCCGCACACAATTTGAAGATATATGAAACTAAGGGGCGCGATTGGCGCATTTGTTTACACATCTACCAATAGCCCACTAATCACTATATTATCGCTAAGCTACCAATAGTGATTCACCATTGGCCCACCAACGTACCTAAGGCTGGATTTTTATAACGCAAGATTAGAAGCAAATGTATGTAAATAACAAATTGTTACATAATATATATTTTGCTTGTGATCTTGTGGTGTAGCGGCCAACCGCATATAATCCAGCAAAAAAATGGAACGCAGCGCGTTTTTTACAAGAGATTTTCAAGCTGTGCGCGGCCTATACCTTGTGTTCGTGCTTCTGCATTTTAAAGTTAATTTTTTTTATTTATTCTAGAAAATCTTCACCGCTGCTTATTCTTCTAAGTAGATAAATAGTGTGATAGTTTTTATACTTAGCTCAATTTGTATCCGTACTGAAAAGTTATTGTTGTAACTTTTTACGTCCGGAAAATACAGTACTTACTTGAAATTCTGTAAACAATTACTCTTTACGTTCTTTTGGAATTTCCACTATAAACCAAATATTTTTGGAGCGTATCCATTTTACTACATATCCATTGTACTTGAATATTCCTATTAGATCATTTTTAACCAGTCTTCCATTATTTTTTAATCATCTTACTGACATTGGTTGTGTCTTTGGAGAAGATTTAATCAGTGATACTATGTTACCAGTACAGTATATTTGTTCCTCTTTTCTATTAAATACCGTCCATTTTTATATATGGATACGCTCCCCGTTCATATGTATGTCTCAATAATTGTTTGAAATCTGTACTTTTTTTATTAAATTGCAATAATTATTTTTTCAAAGTGATGGGCCGGATGGCGAATAGTAGGTTTTATTTTAAGAAGGTGTGAGTTTATTAGTTAATTATTTTGAAGTTATTTTGAGATTTCAAACATTGTATTATGTATGTCTACTTATAACTTGTGATTCCAAAAAATATTTGAAGCTTCTTTTTTCTTTTAATGTGCAACACAGACAAAACTTACTGCTTAAAACGAATATTATGTGCTTTGAAGTATAATATTAAACGAATGCACAATAATTTGCACAAAAATCGTTATTGGGTGGTTGAAACCACGAAATAAGTCACAAAAAAAATTTGGAAATTTTTAGACCATCAGTGTTGACTGTTGCATTGATTAGTACATCTAATTCCGACAGTGCATTTCGTATGCTGTGAATTGTATTGACAGTGTATTTTGTAGTGAAAATAAAAAAGCTGTGGATGAAAATGTGTTTTATTATTTACGTTAAAATTATTGTGGTTAGAAATTATATTTTAAGTATTGTAGCTTATCTGATTTTAGCATATCTAATTTCTTAGGTACCAAGCGCATTCGGGGAAGTACCGCTATATTTTATGAAATATTAAGTATTTCATCCAGATTGCAAAAATAGTAACGATAAGAATTAGTAAACATGATTTTTTTTCTTTTTTATGTAAGTATTTATACTTAAAGACAAGTATTAAAATAATCTCGTCAACAAACTAACAATAATAATCATTGCTAGCTATTTGACCGAGCTATTCGATAAAACACAAATAAAATGACATTTTCTAAAAATGATTCCTAGCTTGATCGATATATCGCCCCCGAAACCCCCTTTAGGGCCGATTCACACCGGAATGGCAGAGGCGAGGCGAGCAGTTTCAGTGTCATATGATTTTAAACTATCTTCATTATTGTAATACATATAGTATCGCTTGAGAAATCGACGCCGCCGGCGGCCGCAAGATGCCACGAGCGTCCACGGGCGGCCGTAGATTTTTCAAGCGATACTATGTATTACAATAATGAAGATAAAGTTTAAAATCATATGACACTGAAACTGCTCGCCTCGCCTCTGCCATTCCGGTGTGAATCGGCCCTTAAACTAAATTTCATGAAAATTGCTTGTTTAAAGATATAAGATAGGTTTAAACTTTAGAAGTTTAGACTCTAACTCTACTAATAAAACCATTTACTGAAAACCTGAACAGTCCACCCTTCAAACTGAGACAGCAATTGCCTTTAGTTACCCTTAAAAATATTATAAACAAAGAAAAAATTGTCAAAGGAACATGGCCAAATATTGTATGCCATCAGAAATATAAATAATAATATGTATGTAGGTACATACAGATCAAAATATTAACCAGACAATAATATACTTATGTAATTATTTGTTTAAAGTAAATGAAAATGAAAATTTGTAATTACCTAGTACATAATATATGTATTATATCAAGGTCGAATTTAGGTTCCGACTAATACAAAGAATTCTAATTTACTTACCACTAATCGATGATAATAAATGATTTCGGCACGGTGTTTGTGTGCGTGTGACTAGACGTATGCGAATTGTAATTGCATAATTAGTAGCCAGTAGATAAAATATGCTATGCAATACCTTCCCCGAGTGCCACACGTATTTTTCTTATGTTTACAGGCACATTACAAAACTGTAAAATTTTATTTTTTTCTGAACTATTAACAAGACTTTTTTTCTACATACAGGATAGTAGTAGATTCAGCATTGTTCTAATAGTCATATGGGTAGTAAACAAAGTATGACATAACCGTATCTCTGTAGGGGGGAGTGTCCGTTTAGAAACACTGGGTTAGTGCCTATTTTAGAACCGCTACGGGACAAGCGCCGGCTATTTTAGAGTTTTTATTTTGGCGTAGTTCGCGTGTGGTCTCACGGTGTCTTTTGGCGGGAAAGCGAACGTCATCAGTGGCTGACCGATCGTCGAATCGACATGTATTTTTTTTTATAAGTGCACAGGAATTTAAATTATGGTACGTTTTATTTTATTTTAAGTGATAACTGATAAGTAATTTAACTTCTTATAGTATGTAATGAGTTAAATCCTTCGATCGCGGATTCTTGGTAATCTATTGTTATTCTATTGTTGTCGCGGTCGCCGGTGTCCTTATAGGGGTTGATAGGTTAATTATTAGATTCACGGTATGTTAGGTAGACATATATAATATAATTATTTGGTGATAAATGATAATCTTGATAACCCTAACATTTGAATAATATTTTTGTTGAGAATAATTTTTAGGGACACAAAATATTGTCTCTCGTCTACATAGACAACGCCGATTTAGAAACCATCCCAGCGAGAAGAACCAGAAACTCTTTGGTTAACACCTTCACTGCGGCAAGTAAAATCTTAAACCTTCGTCTGGTGCGGCGGCGGGCCAAAATGTGCCCCCAATGATTTTTCCGCCAGTGCGGGGTAGGCCTTTCTCGACCCACCAGCACAAGGTTACATTAAATTACTATAACTTTGCGAAAACATAATGTAGGTGTACAGTTTTTGGACTGTTGGAATAACCTTGAACCAGAGGCGTGCAGAGCTTTTTGACATGGGGTAAGCAGCGGTATCGGTTTAGTAGTTTTAGCGTAAAGCAAAACAGACAGACAAACGGACAAAAAGAGATATTTTCGCATAAATTGTAATATTAGTGTGGATATAAATTAAAAACTATGTTTTCTAAACTATTATAATATATGAGTACGTTCTGTTATGAAGAAACAAAAAAACGCCATCTGTTGTCACGTGTTGGAACTACAATGAAAGTTCATTTGCGTTCACATGTGTGCTAAGCTAAAATAAATAAAAACGCCATAGATGGCGTATGGCGTAATATAGATTGTTATATATTAGAAATGCAATGTGAATTCATTTTCATCGATATTTCCATGGAAATTAGATACATAGTATATTTTTGTCTTATAAAAATGTAGCCTATGTCCTTTCTCAGGCTCTAGACTAACTGTGTACAAAATTTATTACAATCGGTTCATTAGTTTTGGCGTGAAAGCGAGACAGACAGACAGAGATAATTTCGCATTTAATATAAAGTATATAATATTATAAAATGATAAAATAAATAAGTACATGAATATGAATTACATGAAACTTTCGAGTTACTTACATTTCATTTTTGTTGCTGGTTTAATTGTTGTAACTCAGGTACACGTACCTACCTTTCGACACAAATCACAATTAGAATCTTTTCACTGAATGACAATTGTGAAAACTTGTTTATTTTTAATTTTTAATAAACACACATTTTCAACACAAACCTCACAGTCAAATAACATTTTTAAGAAATCAAAAAACGCACTTAATATAGAAATTAGAAACTCAGTAATAACTAATATCTAATAAACTGTTAAATGTACAAACTTTTAAATGTTAAAATAATAAAAATCTTCTAAGAAAACTATAAATATACTGGCGCAAACAAAAATAATATGTTACAGTGCTCATCACATGAAAAAATGGCCTCCCAAAATACAAAACACTTCTGTAATGTAAACAAATATAAACCGTACTAAACAAAAATGCATTATGTGCATATGTGATTAATTAGATTTCCGTCTATTATTTTTACTCGGATTATAGGCAACGAACATATCCGATTACTTCCGAACGCGCCGGCGCGCGGCTAAGCTCGGAAACCATGCGGCAGGACCTGGCCAAGTAAATCGCACACGCACACACGTTTGCGAACAGTGTACGAATACGAAAATCTTAACTCACACATATAGGCGGGGTCTGCGAGACATCGAGTGCCTGTAACCACAGATATGTAGTATAATTTTGGTGCGTACCTTCGCGCGGCGCGCCTAGTTACCACTTACCGACTTATGTTTATGTAGTTTTGCAAATCAATTGGTGCTATTTTATAAAAGTAGGCGTTAATGTGTATTCATATTTTTACTATTAATAATAATTAAAGTCATCTAAAACGTACGAAAGTTAAATAAAAATATGTGTATAGCAAGTATTTATCATTAGGTAAGCAGTGCTTTTATGCCTTTATGGTACGCACGTCCATGCCTTGAACCCAACTACTTTAGATTTGATTCGCCCGGGATCTGCCAAACAGGAAATGAGAAATGCACCAGGGAAAGTGGCGGGCCGATATCGACCCGAACCGCACTAGAAAGTATTTTTAGTAGAGATGGGAAAGACAAAAATAAGGGGATATCGAAAATATATATTTATCGGATCAGAAGAATTAGATGGTCCGGAATCGTTGGCCAACATTGCTTTGGGCGATGGAACGAGCAGCAAGGAGAGTAATTTATCACAAACAACTGATTAAAACGTTTATTAGGAAAATTAATAACAAAATCAGAATACCACTCTTCACTATATTGAAATCACTTTCGTATTTTGTGAAGGCATCAATTAAAACGAAAACATATTCTTTTAAGTCATTATTTCCGCTCAGTTTACCAGTTGCGTCTATATGTACTGTGTGCCAAGGCGAGGACACTTTCGGTATTGGGTGTAACTCCGCTTGGACCTTACCGGAATGCGACTTAGATACTTTACAGGTAAAACAGTTATCTATGAACTTTTTAACATAACGCGACATGCCTTCAAACCAATAAAAGTCATAGAGTTTTTCTAATGTCTTATCATAGCCGAGATGAACTAGTGATTCATGTACGTTACTAACTACTGACCATCGCAATGCCCTGGGCAATATAGGCAAACATTTAGTGCGTCCGTTACGTTGAATTTTTCGGCTAAGTATACCCTTACGTATTTCGTATGATTAAGCAATATCCCCATCTAGCTGTCCATTATTTAAGTCAGACAAAAGTTTTGATATTTCGGTATCACGTTTTTGTTCAGCTAGTAGCCAATCTTTTGTCAATTCAGTTAAATTTACAATTTTATGAGGGACTTCATTCGACTTAATATTATTTTGTGAGATATTGACAACTGGCGGAATATGATTACGCGATAAAAAGTCGGCATGTGAATCTTTACCTTTATTATAAACGATGTCCAAATCGAAACTTTGTAAATAGGCCCACCACCTGTGGACTCGCGGTGTCAAATAAATTTTCTTACGAGATGATTTTAGTGAGTTACAATCGGTTATTACTGTAAATTTGTTACCATGTAAATATTGTCGAAAATGTTTTATTGCATTTACAACAGCTAAAGTTTCGAGTTCGTAGCTATGATACCGCGACTCCGCAGGGGAGGTTCTTTTACTGAAACATGCAACCACTCTACGTTTACCGTCTACAACGTTAAATAAAATTGCTCCATATCCGTCAGAGCTCGCGTCGGTGTGTAGCTCTATAGGATAACCGGGGTCAAAAATCATTAAAACCGGCTCCTTCGTAAGAATAGAAATAATATTTTGTCTGATATCTTCATGTCGCTTTTGCCAATTAAATGTTACTTTATTACACGTCATTCTATAAAGAGGTCCCATAACACGAGAATAATTTGGTACAAATTGTCTAAAATATGTAGCTAACCCAATAAATTGCCTTAACTGAGTTGCCGTAGTCGGCGGTGGCAGCTCGGATAGTGCTTCTACTTTTCTACGATTAGGTCTTATCTCGCCTTCTCTAATTTCATATCCCAAAAATTCAAGTTCAGTTTTCAAAAAGGAACACTTTTTCAAATTCAATGAGAACCCTGTTTTGGTTAAAACTTCTAAAACTAAATTAAGTCTTTCGATACCCAGGCTTACTGTCTCTGATATTATCAAAACATCGTCAACATAAATTATAACGAAGGTATTAGCTAATTCACCGAGGGCTTTTACAATAGATCGCTGAAAAACCGATATTGCATTTCTGAGTCCGAACGGCATAGCTAAATATTCGTACTGACCGTCCGGCGTTACAAAAGCCGTACGCTGTATAGACTCCTCAGATTTAATTGGTATTAAATGAAAGCCTGACGCACAATCCAATTTACTGAAGAAACGCGCACCATTTAAACGTGATATTTGGTCAGAAATAAGTGGTAACGGATATCGGTCCGGAACGGTGTTACTGTTGAGTTCTCGGTAGTCAATACACATTCTATCTGATCCGTCCCGTTTCTTGACTAAGAGTGCAGGACTCGCAAATTGTGAAGCACTAGGCCGAATAATATTAGCTTTCAATAACTCACTAACCTTCTCACGCATTACCCTTCGTTCTTCTGCACTTAATCGATACGGTCTTCGTTGCACAGTTTTATTGGGGTCTACTAAACGAATCACTAATTCACCCGTCGTAACTCGCGTTTGAGGCATACCGGTTATAAAATAACTTGCGTACTTATTTAGAACAGACACTATTTCGAGTTTTTGTTCGATTGGAACATCTGTAATAATATCACTGAAATCGTTACGCGGCGACTGTTTACTATTATTGACACAAAGAACGTCCGATACATTATCATTATTTTCGTGGGTACTTTTAAAAATTTTGAATTCAGTCGCTGTCATGCAGGCACTGAATCCGTGAACTAATATTTCACGACCAATTATTATATCGCTACGTAAATAAATGTCTGGCAAAACATGTAACAAAATTTCAATAAAATTATTTTCAATTTCTACAACACAAGAGATCTGAATAGTACTTAATACAGCTGACTGGCTTATTCCTTTTAAAGTAACAATGTTTTGAATACGTTTACCACTAAACTTCGAAGAAATGCTTTCTTTAATTAAAGAACATTCTGATCCTGAGTCATAATGGAATGTGAAAAACTGACCTTGATGTTTTAATGTTCCGGTCGGAGGGTCAACTACACACATACGTCGACACATCGTTCGTTGCTTTGCACTTCGGAGCCTCCTCCGTTGGGGCAGCGTACTGAGATGTGTCCCGGTTTTCCACATTTGAAGCAGACGATCTTCGAACTGGCAGACTGCGCCTGCTGGTTCGGTCTTGTAGCTTGAGAAGTCTGTGCCTTCATATTCCCTTTACCATTCTTTAGTCTCAGTGAGCAGTTCACCAATTTATGTCCAACCTTGCCACAATGAAAACATTTAACGGCTGACGAACTTAATTTGACACGTTTTGTCTCGAACGTTTTCTGCTCCGGGGCGGAAGTATTTGACTTGCGTTTTAGGTAGGAGAACGCTTGGAGTTCCTGCTGCAATTTCTGACGAGTGTTTATGTCCGAAGTAAATGCCAATCTCTGTAATCTCGCGTCAAATTGTGAGATGTGTGCGAGCGTTGGTGACACAATTATTTGCTCTACGGTAGAATTTTTCCAGCGGTTGTATAGTGACGTCATGACTCTACTTCCGTATGCCGCTAAGGTCTCATTTTCTTTAGGTTTGTCATTGCTGAGATTAATAAGAGTACCCGCGACAGTCTCAGTTATCATAAATCGTGCTTTAAACAAATCTTTGAACTCTGCCCATGTCATTCCTGGATAAGATACCTGAGAAAGCCACGTTGACGCTGATCCCTTGAGTGCTTTACTCAGAGTGACGATCAACTGGCCGCCTTCCATAGGAACATCCGCGAAACACATATCCGAAGTAGAACACCACGATTGAGCGTCTGCGTCAGACTTTTCTGGATCGAACTCCGGCAGATTAATATGCTGTGTTGATCGTTGTGGCTGTTTGAGAGCCTCGATCAAGGCCTTCATTCATGAATAACGCCTTCCAATTATTTTCGTTTTCTTTATCTCTTACTTGCTCGGATCCCACTTCTGATATCGGATCAGAAGAATTAGATGGTCCGGAATCGTTGGCCGCCATTGCTTTGGGCGATGGAACGAGCAGCAAGGTGAGCAATTTATCACAAACAACTGATTAAAATGTTTATTAGGAAAATTACTAACAAAATCAGAATACCACTCTTCACTATATTGAAATCACTTTCATTATAATAATTACTCACTTTTTGAGTACACTAGGTAGAGTCACTGATTATAACGAAACGTTAGACAGTTTCTAGACTTGTGTTCCGCACAACGACTGATAGAGAAGTGGTCGCTCGTCGTCAGACGCCAAGCTCGTCCCCTTCCACCACCCCACCACGTCAATTGCACGAACTTCAGACTAGACTCCGTCGAAACGCCATATTGTGACGTTTGCGTTTCGTCAAATAAGTTCCGCACTATTGACTCATCCGACATATTTTTATTAATATATTTAAATTCCTGTCTTTAAAACACAAAGCCCGTTTTTGTTTGCACATTCTGCAGTATGTTTTATTTTTTTTTAATTTCTTTTTTGATTCGACACTCCTCATGGTTTCTCCCAGTTTTTCATATCACCCTGCACAATTTCGCCGTTTAACGCTCATCTCAAGAACATGATTTTTTGTTTCCTGCTATCGTGCGTTGTTAATTTTATAAAATGAATAATTATTGTATTTTAAAAAGATAAAACCGACTTCAAAATCGTACGTAATTGGGAATCAAAATTACCTATTTTAAACACTACTGAACCGATTTTGATGAACAGTATTCCCGAAGTTAAATAGTACCTAGTACAAAAAAAGAATTACTTTAATCGGACTAGTAGTTCCGAAGATGTGCGAACACAAACATAAAAACATACATGAATATGTATGTCACTTTAGAAATTTGTCACATTTGTTCAGATGCTGATAATATAGAGTAAAACATATAAAAACTAGGCAGTTCTGAAATTAACACATACAATATACAGGTTGAATTGATAACCTTTTTTTGAAGTCGGTTAAAAAACGCGACGTACGTCAGCTACGACTTACGATAGATTGCACATCACTAACTGGCGAGGCGGACGCTCGGTGCGGTATCGGGTCGCCAACCGCCTGCTTGTACGGCGGGCCGCAATAGGCCCACTGCCGCACTGAGTTGATTTTTGACACCTCCAGTGCGTGGTGGGCCGATAACGACCTGCCATAATTTTTTTATAGGAAAGACCTATAATTTTAAACACAATCTCAAATATATATTTGCCTCTGTCGTACCTTTACAAACACCTGAGATAATCGTTCCGCACCGAGTGAGAGAACATAGTTTTCTTCGTCCGCACCAGCTGAAATTCCGCGGCGGGCCGATTTCGGCCCGCCCCGCAGTGAAGGTGTTAAAACACCTATTTCAAAACATTTTAAGTATAAAACGATGTCAATGACCAAGTAAAACTAAGTAACAAGTGTATAATTAATACTTATTACATAGCAATGGCTCCACAGGCAGCAGGGGGCGACCTTATTCCCACGGTCGCGCTGTATTATCAATTATCATTAGTGTCCGACCGAAACTCATTTTTCAGCCGAAACCGAAACCGAACTTTAGGCCTTGCTCTCAGTTTCAGCCGAAACCGAAACTTGATAAAACATTTAAAATGACGATTATTTACTGAAATTTACTGTTTGGTAACATTTGTTAACACATAAGAAAAAGAGCCAAATTGGTATTTTTTTACTTTTTGTGACATTTGTCAAAATAAATATTATTGATCTTAGACTCGAATATGTTCCCTAGAAACTTTTCAGTATCATATTCCGATTTTTTTTACGATTCCTAATTTTAATGTATTAGAAGAATATGACTGCAATTGAAAAACAATCAATTGCAGTCATATTCTTTGTATGGGAAACACGGACATGTAGTCTCACAGACCGCGGTCGAAGTTCGAAACAAAATTACTAAGTAAACTTGCAATTTAACAGAACATATAATAGAATTAGAAGGAAAAAATATATAAATTAGGTTTAAAATTTGATATTTAAAATTTGATATGCCTCTTTCATAAGTACGTGAGATATAAGGCACCCAAATTTTTTTTTTTTTTAATTGGAAGTTTATTTCAAAGGCTTGATAAATCCTTTTATTTGTCAGTGCAAGTAATTTTTTCGTTCTTATTTTAATAAATTTTCCGCAAATACAGAAAACTTTTTACGTCCATTTTACACATTTTTAAAGATATTTTTACGCTTTAAAGTACATAAAAAACTCATAATTTCTCTAAAAATTAAACACGCACAATAAGTGCCAGTGGCAAACTTCCCGTTCCAATTCTGATATCCCTAAACCCCTTTATCTTGGTTATGACTCACGACGAGTGTCTGAGAATTTTTAAAATCTTAAATTTTTATTTATCTTCGCCTAGAGCTAGACTATAAAAGCATACTTTCTTTTTACAGTTAGTAACAGGCACAAGAAAAAATATTTTTGTCAGCTTGTGTAATGAGGGCCGCAAGGGAAGTGTGGATACGATTCTAGCAGTTTTATTTTAAATAGAAATAAAACGCGTGGTAAAAATAAAAGAATGAGGCAAGATGATTGACTAGATAAATCTCGCAAGCTTTATCCTCCTATTATCTCATAGTCAAACAAAATTATTTAGTAAACAAACTTCACACACAATTTAGTTAATTTATTTTATTTACTTAATCCTTTGTTTGGGAAACATTGTTAAAATAAGAACATAGCACGTAATTCACCAATGTGCGTTTGTCGTCTAGAAATAAAATTCAATCCTCTCATGTTCGATAAGAATAAGTTTAGACAATTTGATGAAAATATAACGAAGTACTAAGAACAACAAAATAAATACTTAGTAATTTGGCAGTAATTTGCAAAACATAACCTCAAAACACGATTAAAATATGTATGTCACACACGGTGGCGAGATGGACCGGCGTCTCGCCGGCGAGCAAGCACGAGTTTACCGAACGACACACGAACACTAGAGTTTCGGCAGGGCCGAAAGTTTCGGCTATATTTTGGCCGAAACCGAAACTTAGGCCGAAACTGGATTTTTTGGCCGAAACCGAAACCGAAAGTTCGGTCGGTTACTAATTATCATTCATAAAATCATTGAATTTATACTAGGCTATGGGCTATTTGGCTATGGCACACCAACGTTGTTACTGTACTTTTATATTTTTTAACTTTTTTAATTTTTAAGTTTTTTAATTTTTTACATATTTCATTTAGCAATAATTTTATAATTTAAATGAATTCTTTACTAAATCCCGTCCGTAGTGCATAAAGCTCAAGCTTTGAACAAGTAGTTACTTATTTCTGTTATAGTTTTCTTATGTTCTCCTAGATGACGCACGCAATTCCGTTGCGCCTAAAAAAGTATCCTATACCTTTCCAGGGACTCAAAGTATACTTATTTATTTATGGTATACCAAATTTCATTAAAATCGATTCGGCGGTTTTGGGCGTGAAGAGGTAACAGACAAACAGACACAGCAAACTTTCGCATTTATAATATTAGTATGGATTATGGTGTGCTGCGGAGGAAAGGATCTATCAAATATTATAAATGGTGTCAAGGGAAATATCTACCTAATATAGAATTTTGTGTGTAGGTATATGAAGTTTATCATTAGGATGGGGAATAGCAAGTTTATCGGGGATGCTATAAGAAAACTAAGATAAGTTACTGTTGAGTGTTGCCGAATAATAAAAAGCTTTCAGTTTCTGCCCGAATAGTTCATACAGTCATACTTGATATCATATGACTTGGAGCAGTTACTTAGCACTTTCAGCGCTAAACAAAATACGACAAGAACAGGCATAAACTCGAGTGCCTATTAATTACCGCTTGTGCTGTAGTTTTAACGTTTCTCCCGCGTTCCATTTGATGTTAAAAACGATCAAAAAGCTTAAAATAGGAGGCATTTTGAGCGTTTTTAATTAAATGGAACGCGGGGATAGTGTCCATAAATATTAATCCTTCGATCGGAGGTTCTAGGAATTCCCATTGTATTCTTTTGTTCTCGCGATCACCGGTGCTCGCGCGGGGCCTGAAAGATTAAATTAATTTCAGACATATTTAAACAGATTACACCTCGTGCGAACTGGATCTAACTGAGCACGCTACTATTATCTCTTCCGTAGTCGCAATCAATAGCTTCTTTATCTTTAGTGCACTCCATACCTTCATGAATTTTGATATATTACTAAGAATTCATATTTTCTGCACAAATTATTTAACTGCGCAGCTAATCATTTTTTTAGGTCGTCAAAATGACAGCAGAAAATACTACATGGTCTACAACAAGTCAACAACTCAAAAATAAAGAAACTAATTTTATTAAAGTCACTGCACACGAATTATTTGAACATACTCTTTTGGTAACGAAACTTAATTTCATACTAAATACCAAAAGTGGAATGAAAAAGGAATAGTACTTACCTATCCATTTAGCAAATAAAGTTTATAATATTATTAGCTTACACTTCGCTCGTAGCAGTCTCGTAGAGTCCTACGCGGTTTTCTGATCCAGGATATAAAAAGATTTCCTAAATCGATAACATTTTGATATATTGAGTATATTAATTCCGTATTATTTTATCGTAATTTGAAATAGATTAAGGGCAATACAAAATAAATATTGTATACCGTCGATAAGACACTATAGTTTTCTTTTTATTTATGCTTTCGAAAAGTTTCAAAAATAGAATCGAAAGACATGATGACATGGCTGAAGAGCACATTGAAAAAAGTGGCTGGTAATTAAAATCCAAGGTGTATAAAAATTAAAAACAAATCATCAGGGGAATACCCTATTCTTTTTAATAAGTACCTGCAATTTTCATCATTTAGTAATGCAATACTATCTATTTATAAGCAATATCCCGCTTTTACCTACGCGTCTAATATTTCAACTGCAACTGATCACGTGAAATGAGTAGTCAAAGATATCGTTATTCGTTACTCATAGAACCAAATTCCAAGGATATAATTTTTGCATGTTGTAATAAAAGTATCACGCGAAGCCCGCGTGCAGGCGTCGGACAAGGCGGTCGCTTACCTGATAAAAGATTATAGCTATCTCTAAACAATGTTGTTGGCATCACATGATAGGGCCGTCTGCCGTCTGATTCGCAGCCCGAAATATCGAGGACGACCTGGACGACTAATGAAAGTGCAACTACTTACCACAGATACGATACTTACAGTATAACATATTATAATAATATGGGTTGCTCCAAGCACTCTCCTAACTCGGGTACAACTATAATAATACCTATAATCGAACTACTTAAAACCTGAATCGTACGTTGATTGTTGACCATTTTCCTAAAGCTCTAAGTCTAAACTAAACGCTGCCATACCATAGATTGGAATTTGAATAAGAAATATCAAAGAGTATCAATTATCATGTATAGTGTATACCATACCAAAAAGAACGGACGTCCTGAATTTTTTAACTTCCTAGAAGTCATCCTATGTCCATGCCTGACGCGCTGAATTCAGCGCAGTTCAATGGGGCCAAAAGAGACATTAAAAATCTAGGCGCAATTACTATGTGCCTTTTTCGACATAACTATAGATAGGTATTGTGCTCTTATCCTATTAGTAATTAGGCTATTACTATTGGACGTGCTTCTCCCAATTTAAGGCTGCAACCGCGCATACCCTTGTCCTAGTATTTAATTGAATAAACCAGCGACCACATGTCTGACAAAACATAATAGCTCAAAATTAATTTCATTCGTCTGTATGAGACGGGAATTTCTCGTTGCAAATATTTACGCGAACAACAAATATATTCAGCGCAAATATTCCGTATTTGCCATCATGGTGTAGGTTGCATACATCAAATACTGCTAAAACATATTGACACAACATGTCCTGGGAGGCCGGACTAGGTAAATATGACCAAAACACTTAAACCTATGTGCTTAAAGGTATGAGCGCAAACCCAGGTGAAAGGGTTATTTAAATTATTATTTTTTAACAAAAAATCGAACCCGACTTTTTAATAACCCGACGATATAATAAGAATTATTATTTCATACTTTTTAGGTTAAGAATATTGTTTTTTCCTTGGAAGTCGGGTTGAATTTTTTGTTAAAAAATAATAATTTAAATAACCCTTTCACCTGGGTTTGCGCTCATACCTTTAAGCACATACATCATCTTTAAGATCATCAGATCACCAATTTTGTGAACATGGTACCAACCTCGGATTCAACCCTGTACAACAACAAAAGTATCATGAAAATCGGTCCACAAACGGCGAAGTTATGGTTGAACATACAAAAAAAATATAAACAGACTAACATATAACCTCCTCCTTTTTGGAAGTCGGAAAAAAAACGTGTGGCACTCGAGGATTGCCGCAGTAAAGCTATTGCATAGCATTTTTTTATCGACTTATGCAATTATTATTCGCAAAAGTCTAGTCGTACGCACACAAACACAGTGCCGAAATCTGCCGAACTGAAACGACGTTAGACGATGCACGGCAACGCTGTGCCGGTTGGAGCCACCTTGAAAATACAACTTTGATAAATTTACCCCAAAATGTTAGACAGTGCATAAGCTCTACAATATTTTGTACTATCTGTTACATTAGAGAAGCGCTGTTAAGTTAAAAATATGTGACACGATACTCTATGAGACACATGGAAAATGCGTAGGCTCACTCAGAGAAAACACACATAAAACATGATTTAACAAAATCACGTGACACGTCATATTGGCACCATAATGACGATTAAATTGCCGCATAAAGATAAATTATACTTCACGAATTAATTATTATTTACTGTTCGACTTACAATTTATTTGCTTAATCTTATCTAAATAATTTCATCCATTCAGTTCCAAAAATTGGATACTTTGAAAGTTGAAATGCATTCAGGAGTCACCTTGGCGATATAAGTATTTCATTTTTTATCAGACGATTCGTAGGATTTTGTACTATCGATCACGAAATCAAAAGTGATTGTAAATCAAGCACTTTTAATTCGGGTCACACTAGTCATATTAGGTACATCTTGACAGCCAAAGTTACATGTGGTTACATCCTTACCGCCGCAAGCAGAGAGGTTTATGATTTGATGCTATCAATATTTTAATTAAATTAAAGTTATCAGATCATTTAAAGAAAGATCATTAAATGTCTCTGATTGCAGCAGTGAGAATAAGGAAGCGCTTTGAAGTTTGACCTAATAGCCATGGGACTCTGGCACTTAGAACTTATGGGCGTTAAAACAATCTTGCTGCACAGTTTTTCTACAAAACAACAATTTCAATAACTAAAAATACCTACAGCCTAACATAGAACCTCCTCCTTTTTTGGAAGCTCATTAAAAAGTAGCAGATTAAATACCAGCTGCCCGTTTTAACCAACTTCTATTTTCACCCTTTTCACAGCTTAGCGAAACTTTTAACGGGTTGCGGTTAGTAAAAACGGGCAGAAGACTTTATCTCAAGCAGGTGTAAGCGGATTTCCGCAAAACCAATCTCTTAATTACTTTAATACGAATCATTATCCAGAGACCGCGTTAATTATGTTCTCGGCCGTTCGTGATTGGCTGGCGACGTTCACAGATAACCCGTAACTGGTTATAACGAGCTGCCCACTGGTTTAAATGCCCCCGTCGGAATTAAACGATAACAACATGAAGAAATAGTTCATAACTTGCAGCATGTTCTAGTTGTTTACGTGAACTTTGGAATGCGGCGCGCCGCGTGAAAATCTGATGAAACTGTTGAGTCACTGTTTGGAGATGCTACTTCGTAGGGGACCAGAAGCCTGTGTTTGCTAAGAACACTTCGCTTAGTAGGTATATAACGAAATTTAAAAAGAAAAATGTACCTATATAGGATTCGACATTATGCAGGATTACCATCCATTTTCCCATGTAAAAAAGGTAGTAGGGATGGTATATTGGACCAAAATTTTTGGCCACTAGCCCTGGTCCCTGGAAAATACTACCTTGACAGGATTTACGAAACTAAAAAAAAACATTTAGGAGTTTAAAATAAGATTCGAGTCAGTAGAGTCTTTATTTTTCTCTATCTACTACTACTAGAGCAGACTCTAGTAAGATTAAGCTCGTTAGCAATAGTTAGTCAGAATTTAAAATGTGAATAACGACTTTCAAACAAAAAAACTACTGCTCTACAAGTGTACTTTTAATACACATTGTGTACGTGAGAAATAACATACGTAGAGTGTGGAGAGTGTTTACTTCTTATTTACAGGAATTCCAATCTAGGAAAAGACTTTAATGTGAAATAAAAGTCTACTAATTTAAATAAAATGTTCGATTACATTCAATATCGAATTTTCGATTAGGATTCGATATTCAAATATTCAATTCGTAGCACGACTAGCACCTTAATCTAGATGTCGCCTCTATTGCTTCAATCAACATGCCGTTTTTCATCTACCCAAATATTGCATAATGAATTATTTCTGTATTAACAAACAAGTATGTTTGCGCACTTGTGTTACTTAGTACATCATTCGCCCGGTGACAAGACGATAACTGAACCGGCGCAAACCGCTCTAGCCAGCCGCAGGGGGCCGTACTCACACACACAACAAACACACACACACATATACACGCCGATAACACTACTCGCACTAACAAACTGACATAGGCTTGCATATATTATTATATTAATTATTAAGATATACTAACATAAGCGTCAAATACATAATAATGCTTCCAAGTTCCAGAAACTACTTACATCAATAGATTCATCCGTTTAAGAGATAATATAGGTATTAGGTATGTACCATCGAGGAAATTGATTCCTATGCAGTTGATGGACCAACGTTATTTGGTCGAATATGTCAATTCAATGTTAATTGTGACCTGTCGGCTGGGTTTGACGTAACGCAACCAAACTACGTAGGTCCCCGATCTGAATAGGAATCAACTTCTCTGATAGTACATAATATGTACTTCAGGTACACACACGCAAATAGACACTTCAAGATTACAAACTACCCTCGGTTGTTAACAGGAAATAAAATCAGATGGCCCTATCGAAATATACGGCCATATTTTATATTTGAATTTTTTATCATGTGATGTGTTTTTTTCCAAAACGAAAATTACCCTTTTGTTTATTTTCCGTCCTTTCTTATTTTTCTTAAGATACGAAATTTACCTTTTCATTATTTTTTAACGATTCGAAATTTACCTTTCCTGCATTACTGGTCTATATAACAAAGCCTACTTTCTATATACTCTGATTAAACATTAAATATTATTTTAGGAATTAGATACGATATGGTACAAATGCACCAAGTGTACGCACGTTTGAGCACTTAATTCCCATGCAGATAACTTTTACGGTCCGTTATTGTTATTATACGGGAATTTAATCCAACTTAAGCACAGTATTAAATTGGATTAATTGCACCGGTACAATATTAGCAGTTTATGCCATAGAATTATAACCATACATACATACATAGAAAAGGCATTCCATGCAATCGTCAGCGCGAAAATGTGTCACCCTCGAAATGAGTGAGCTCACTTATCTGAGAGCAGTGTGCCATAGGACGCGGTGACAGTCGGACGTGTTTAATGCATTGATTACGTAAAATATGCATTGAAAGCGTAAAATGAGTGAAAGAGAAAGTAGTATATGCTATTACTGTAAGACAAAAAGGACGACAATATTTTCTCGATACACATTTTTCATGCAAAAACATTGCTACAGTTTTGTCGGCGTATGCCATATCCAGTATTGACATCGTTGATTTATGCATGTCTTCAAAGACTTTTGCTAATGCTGAAATTCTGAACATTTTGATATTTATAAAAACTGCTGCAGATGTCAACTGTAGAGTTAAGTATTGCATTTTTAAACTTCATTCTATGTTTAAACATTGTATAAAATTTATTTAAACATCACACATCGAGATAAAATAACTAGTACCTAAAACCACAGATTACTAAATAGTTCCTACGCTATACCGAGGTCTCAGACGCAATCTAAGAAGAAAATTCGGTAAATTTCCTCACTTGAGTCGTACCGGTTTTAACCAGTTTTCAGGCGATTAGAGCCGTCAAGCTAAAATCGGTTGTTTATCGTTATCAGGGCACTGAAAAGTCCGACTCTCACTAACGTGAAAATCATGTATCGATAACTTGAACGCGCTGTATCCCATAGATTGGACTTCGATAAGATTGTCTGTTACATGTCTGAGCCAATTGGGCTTTATTGTGCAGATAATAAGCTATAATAGTCATATCTCTACTTTCTTATAGATGAAGGATGCTTTTACTCTGGATATCTTGAATATAGAGTCTGAAAAAAAAACTTTTCTAAGATAAAAACAAAACAGTATGTCAGTAATAACAACTAATATGTATTCTGTGGTAATGACAATAATTTAAAAAAATTATGTTGTATTGATCCTAAACAGACTTACGTCCGTTTAGGTTAGTCTGATCATAGAGTTAGCCCTATGATCAGACTAACCAGCCTAAGTGCCTGTTTCACCACTTCCAGATAAGTGACGAATAGGCTATCCACCAATTAACTTGACAGATCAAGTATGGAGAATCTGTCAAAAAAGTTGTGAATATCCTATTCGGCACTTTATTAGAAAGTGGTGAAACAGGCCCTAACTCTATCTAATCCTGGCTCGCACTTGACCCAATTTATGATTTTTATGAAGCACCGGGCGGCCGTGAAATGACGTCATCCTACACTCGCTACAGTCAACCGTAGTCGCCTTTTTAGGGTTCCGTACCCAAAGGGTAAAAACGGGACCCTATTACTAAGACTTCGTTGTCTGTCCGTCTGTCTGTCTGTCTGTCGGTCTGTCTGTCCGTCTGTCTCCAGGCGGTAACTCAATAACGGTAATAGCTAGAGAGTTGAAATTTTCAGAGATTATGTATATCTGTTGCCGCTATAACAACAAATACTAAAAACAAAAGAAAATTAAAATTTAAGGGGGGCTCCCATACAAGAAACGTGATTTTTTTGGCTTTTTTTGCTCTATATCAATAATGGCAACAGGTATGTACTTGATTTTTTCTCGAAGTCCTTAGTTATATGTCTTCTTTAATATTTAATAATAATATTAAAATAAAATAAAAAATTAAGGGCGGCTCCCATACAAAAAACACAATTTTTGGCCTGATTTTGCTCTATAATGGTACGGAACCCTTCGCGCGCGAGTCCGACTCGCACTTGGCCGATTATTCTAGTTCCGGACCAGATAAGGAATTATAACTGTCATACTCTATGAAGGACTCTATTGTTGTACCAAATGTGCGGAGTTTATTTTGATACTAGATGTCGCCAGCAACTTCGTTGCGCCAAAGTTCGTTTATCACGCGGGAACCGTGCATTTTCTCGGGATTCAAAGTATCTCCATGCCAAACTATCACATTTATAATATTAGTGTGGATTTGATCGGATTTCGTCTCTACGATTCGACAATTTATGTGTACTGAGTCTGAATGGTAGCTTCTATATTTCTTCTGGAGTCGTCTATACAAGACAATAGGAGCATAGCCAGTAGACAGCTAACGAAACGTGGCTTCAGACCAGTGAGGTCAGTCGAAGTAAACACGCCGTATCAATCACCTATTGAACTGACACCTATCGTACTGGTAATAACTGGCCGGCGGCCGCGGCGGGCGGCTTCTGATAACACACCCACGGAGCACAAACCGAGCGGGCCGTACAAGCGAAACTCGACCTAAACGCTTACAAAAAATACTCCATCCAACGTATGAAATCACGACGGAGCTCCGCGCGATAAGGCGAAGCGTATAGGGGCAGTTTTCGTGGATCGGAGTGGTCGTGTTCGCAGGGGACATGATATCGGCGCGTCACTCGTAGACGTATTATAAGCGGCGCGGCGGCAGAGCAGTGTACAATCGCGGCCCGCTCAGTGATTGCAATGCTAGTGTTTCCGCAGTGGAGGAGTCAGACGCCCGAGGGCTGTAGGGTCCAGCGATGGATGCCGGCTGAGATCGCGCCCTACCTCGCCCGCCAATTACCGCCGCCGCTGCCGCCACAGGTGCGAATTTTATCAAAACAATGGATATATTGGAAAAAATTACAAATAGGTATTAGCAAGAATTTAATAGCTACTTTTTGAATAGTGTTTGGTATAACAAGTGTGTTTATAAATATAGGTTTTTTGGACAACAAACTACCAATGCGAACTTTTGTTTTTTTTTTTACTTTAGAAACAAAGTTTTAACGTGGTTCACCAAGTGATTCATCACTCAGCTAAAAAATATCCTTGAACTAGTTTTTAAACCGCTTACTAATAATATTTTTAATAAAATGATTATATTTTACAGTTACGTTTCCAAAACTAAAAAAAAATATATATTGTTGAACTCATGCTTTACTTTAAAAAAAATAAACTTTTAAGAAAAGAACCACAACGTCTGACGTTTATATTTTTTCACAGGACGACGACGACGAGTCCACTGGCGGTTCGTCTCCCGAGCGCGTGGACGATGACAACGCGTGCGGGTGGCGCGGGTGCGGCGCGCGCTTCCCGAGCGTCGCGCGGCTGTCCGCGCACGTAGCGAGGGTGCATGCGCAGGCGCACAGCGACGGCCTCTTCTATTGCCGGTGGATGGGGTGCGCGAGACCACAGAGAGGATTTAATGCTAGGTGAGTATTTATTCATGTGAAAACTATTTTCACATGAATTGTTTTGACTATTAACAATTTAAAATCCCAAAGATTGGTGAAAATTTGTTAAGGAAATGTTAGGATCTTTTTGCTCATTATATCAATCCTTAGCATTTATATGCAAACAATCTAGAAGTTTATTATTGCACTAGATGTTCCGCGCGGCTTCGCCCGCGTAATTTAGGAATGTCACGGAATCCGTACATTTTTCCGCAAAAAAAGAAACCTATGTCCTTTCACGTGGTCTATTCTTCATGTGTGCCAAATAACATAAAAATTGCTCCAGTACTTTAAAATAATTTCCTCAATTTTTTCCACATTTTCCTCTATTTCTTCGCTCCTATTAGTTTTATCGTGATAAAATATAGCCCATAGCCTTCCTCGATAAATGGGCTATCTAACACTGAAATAATTTTTCAAATCGGATCAGTAGTTCCTGAGATTAGCGCGTTCAAATAAGCCCTTTCAAATAATTTCCCCCGTTTTTCCACACTTTCCTCTATTTCTTCGCTCATATTAGTCTTAGCGTGATAAAATATAGAATATGGGCTTTCTCAATAAATGGGCTATCTAACACTGAAATAATTTTTCAAATCGGACCAGTAGTTCCTGAGATTAGCGCATTCAAATAAGCCCTTTCAAATAAATTCCCCCGTTTTTTCCACACTTTCCTCTATTTCTTCGCTTTTATTAGTCTTAGCGTGATAAAATATAGCCTATAGCCTTCCTCGATAAATGGGCTATCTAACACTGAAAGAATTTTTCAAATCGGACCAGTAGTTCCTGAGATTAGCGCGTTCAAACAAACAAACAAACTCTTCCGCTTTATAATATTAGTATAGATTTATAAAGTGAAATTCAATAACTAGTGACTAACAAGATTTTGTATTGTTAACAGGTATAAGATGTTGGTACACGTCCGCACACACACAAACGAGAGGCCTCACACATGCAATCAATGCCACAAGAGTTTCTCCAGAGCTGAAAACTTGAAAATACACCTCCGGTCACACTCCGGAGAAAAACCTTATGTCTGTCCGTATGAGGTAATTATTATGAACAGTAATATAAATTTTAGCATCTAATATAATATTTTATGAAGTATAAGTATTTATAAGACAGTAATAAAGATAACATAATAGAACTTGCTACATACTAATATCTTAAACGTCAATCAGATACATTGTAGTAATATCTCCAGGCTTACACATTTATGAACTTATCAATGTGCTCACAAACGTCTCCTTTGTTCCAGGGTTGTGGCAAAGCGTATTCAAATTCCAGCGACCGTTTTAAGCACACCCGCACTCACACAGTGGACAAACCCTACTGCTGTAAGGTCCCTGGCTGCAACAAGAGATACACAGATCCGTCCAGCTTGAGAAAGCATGTTAAAACGTATAAGCACTTTACGAGCGAAAGGGACACACAGAAGGAGTCCTCAGACGAGCGACAGAGCCCCGACAGCCCAAAACTTCAAAACACGTCACCGATTCACCTGTACAGCCCCGTAGCGAAAATACCTTACAGTATAAGCACCACAGTACCTTACAGATATGTGCCCAAACTGGACGCATACAACTACGAACCTTACTACCCCCTAAGAGTACCTACAAGCGAGATGAGCTACGTCCAATACTCGCAGATGTATGATCACGCGTACAGAAGCTACTACTCTAGCTATCCCGTTTCAGAAGTAGACATACAGACTGATGACGTCACAATGGTCGAAGCGACCGAGCATGAGCCCGAAGTACCTTTAAACTTAATCTGCAGCAAAAAAGACTGCAAGCCTATCGAGGAACTAGTCAGAACTGATTTACCCCTAGATTTAAGCACCAAGTATTATAAATAAAACATTAAATTATATTGTTGCTGTTTAATTTGCCATTCTATTTGGTTACACTTTGAGCAAATGTTTGATTTATTTATTGTACATTCATCCCATTCTGCATTATAACTTTATCAATACTATCACTGTGTAAACATTTTCAACAAAGTAGAACGTTAGCAAGTCTAGCGTATTTTATACAAACGATTACAATTAGTATACATTTTACATGTGACAATAGTCCAAATTAGGAAAAGTATTTAAATACAAAGGCATTTATAGATATATAATATCTTTGTTATTATAAAAAATACGCGAAGAAATCACTTTTTTATAATATTGGTTTTGTAAAAACGTATTGAACATCTCACTGGCATAAGAACCAGTTCAGAAAAGCCACTGCAACTCACCGGAACCAGAACTCACTGGAACCACTGGACATAGGTGGGCGAGTCCCCAAGCACGGTGTGCTAAGCTCGCACTAGCTTGGCCATCCCCTCTTGAATGGTATTCAGAGCCGCTAGATCCTTCTTGGCTGTGTCTAGCAGATGAGCCATCCCGCGCTGCTGCAGGGTTAGGAACTGTTTCACGTCTTCCTGCGCCCCTGGTAAGAATAAGTGATTGTTAGACATAGGTTACACGGTTAGGCTGGCTTTCCACCAGAGCTGAGCGGAGCTGTGTTGCGAGGAATGTGTTTTAGAAAACCAATAGAATTGCATCATTGGCATGACTTTGCCATGACATCGCTCAGCGCGGCGATGCTATTGGTTATAAAACACATTCCTCACAACACAGCTCCGCTCAGCTCAGGTGGAAACACAGCCTTAGTCTGGCATCAGTTCAGTCCATCAGTCTGATCCAGACTGACGGGAGAATGATCGTGTAACCGTTTGATTGACGGACTGATCATTTTTAGGGTTCCGTACCAAAAGGGTAAAAACGGGACCCTATTACTAAGACTTCATTGTCTGTCCGTCTGTCCGACCGTCCGTCTCCAGGCTGTAACTCAAGAACCGCTATAGCTAGACTTCTGAATTTTTTACAGAATATTATGTATTTTGGTTGCCGCTATAACAACAAATACTAATAAAAATCGGCCAAGTGCGAGTCGGACTCGCGCACTAAGGGTTCCGTACCATTATAGAGCAAAATTAGGCAAAAAATTGTGTTTTTGTATGGGAGCCCCCCTTAATGTTTTATTTTATTTTAATATTATTATTAAATATTAAAATGCACATAAAACTAATGATCTTGAGAAAAAATCAAGTACCTATCTGTTGCCATTATTAATATAGAGCTAAAAAGGCCAAAAAAAACACATTTGTTGTATGGGAGCCCCCCTTAAATATTAATTTTATTTTGTTTTTAGCATTTGTTGTTACAGCGGCAACAGAAATACACAATCTGTGAAAATTTCAACTCTCTAGCTATTACCGTTCTTGAGTTACAGCCTGGAGACATACAGACGGACAGACAGACGGACAGACAGACGGACAGACAGACGGACAGACAGACGGACAGACAGACGGACAGACAGACGGACAGACATAGAAGTCTCAGTAATAGGGTCCCGTTTTTACCCTTTGGGTACGGAACCCTAAAAACAAAATAAAATTAATATTTAAGGGGGGCTCCCATATAACAAACGTGATTTTTTCGGCCTTTTTTGCCCTATATCAGTAATGGCTAATCAGTAAACAGATAGGCACATGATATTTTCACGAAGGCCTCAAGATTGTATATCTACTTTAATAATTAATAACAATACAGGGAAAAGGTGGTAATGTGGCCCCTGCACATATATTGGCCCCCCTCAATATTTAATGTTTTAACAACGCTATCCAGTATAATTTTGGTGGAATGGGATGCTCGCGGCATGCTACTTATTTAGCACCGTACAAATCCAACAGAGGCTGTCAAGTTCGATTGTCATTCGATCAAGTTGAACTTGCAACCTGCGAAACTTTTAAGTGTACAGGTGGGTTATTATGACCTCTTATTTCCAGCCAGTTTACGCCCGAAAGCGGTGCATTTTGGGCGTAAACTGACTGGAAATAAGAGGTCATAATAGCCCACCTGTGATTTTATTTCGATGGTTGTTAAGAAACAGAAATATTTGGCTTTTGTGTTCAAACATCGAATACATCAAACTGTTCTCTTAAAATATAAAATTATACATTTAATAAATATTTTTGGTACGTTTGTTTAAATATTAGCAATGATTGTAATTTGGCCCCCTCACATTGGTCGTAATGTTGTTCCAATGACGGAGCTGGAGAGCCATGGGTACAGTATCAAATTTTTAATAGTTAATGGAATCAGGCGTTACTTTGCGGAAATCCATAGCTTAAAATTTAGTTTGTTATTATTTTTAGCAATATTCCGCGAAATTATTTCGCGGAATTTTATCAAATTTTTGACTAATGGGCTATGTAGCCTTTGGAGGCTCCAAAGGTGACTATTACATTTTTGATTTTTGCCGTTAAGTTTCACTTGTGCAATACATTTAATGTGATATCCCCGGGGGGCCACATTACCATCACTTGATCTCAAAATACCAAATGTGACTGATTAAGAATAATTAAAACTTTTGATTATCCTGCACGAGTTTTATTTATTCCCTAATAAGATATGTTTAAACAAATGAATAAGAAGTCCCATAATGTATTTTTTAGGTTTCTGACTCCTATATTTTTTAAATAATGCTTGATAAACAAAGTGGGGGGCCACATTACCACCTTTTCCTATATTAAAATAAAATAAAATAAATCGGCCAAGTGCGAGTCGGACTCGCGCACGAAGGGTTCCGTACCGTTATAGAGCAAAAATAGGCCAAAAATTGCGTTTTTTGTATGGGAGCCCCCCTTAAATTATTATTTTATTTAAATATAATATTAAATTATTAAAATACACATATAATTAAGGCTTTTGTGAAAATTTCAGGTGCCTACTTGTTGTCATCGTTGATACCGAGCAAAAAATGTTTAAAAAATTACGTTTGTTGTATGGGAGCCCCCCTTAAATATTTAATTTATTTTGTTTTTAGTATTTGTTGTTATAGCGGCAACAGAAATACATAATCTGTGAAAATTTCAACTCTCTAGCTATTACCGATCTTGAGTTACAGCCTGGAGACAGACGGACAGACAGACGGACAGACGGACAGACGGACAGACGGACAGACGGACAGACGGACATAGAAGTCTCAGTAATAGGGTCCCGTTTTTACCCTTTGGGTACGGAACCCTAAAAAGACGGGTTGCACTCCGGGAGTGCCGGCATAAGTGAAAACTTGATTATTAACGTTGTGCATTTTTTTTAACCCATTTTTTATGAAAATCGATTATTAAATAATCGATTTTTTTAATTAATCGAAACCCTTACAATCGATTACCCGCCCGTCTAACCCGTCTTGGTTGCACTCCGGGAGTGCCGGCATAAGTGAAAACTTGATTATTAACGTTGTGCATTTTTTTTAACCCATTTTTTATGAAAATCGATTATTAAAAAATCTATTTTTTTAATTAATCGAAACCCTTACAATCGATTAAATTTTTAACCAATTTTTTATGAAAATCGTTTTTTTTTAATTAATCGAAACCCTTACAATCATTCGAGTTCGAGTTCGACACAAAACACTACTCTCCAACCGTCTTACGGTTTTTCTATGGTTTTTCGATCAACACGAAAATCTGACGCGAGTTTCACAGTTTTTACCCATCCCACAAAAGTGCTCAACGCCACTAAAGAAGTTTTCACTTCAAAAATTTAGCTTTGCTTTTTATTTGGCTCCCATACAAAAAAAAAAAACAATTTTTGGCCTATTTTTGCTCTATAACGGTACGGAACCCTTCATGCGCGAGTCCAACTCGCACTTGGCCGATTTTTTTATTATGTACTTTCCGATCATCATTCTGGCGTCAGTCTCAAACTGATGGACTGAACTGATGCCAGACACCGTAGTCTTAGACCTGCTCTAAATAACTGAATTATGTTATGCGATAATGTTTTTGCAGGGTTTTTTAAAGTAGTTATAAAATATTGTGTCATACAATAAAATAGCTTAGCACATTGAACCTTAGAGATAGAGCTAGCTTTGGTGTCGTTTTGATAATCATTAGTGTAATGAATCATTACTAAGTTTTCTATATAGTCTACACTTTCTCGGTCTGTTCACCGTCGCATTGCCGTAAAGCGACACGCGAAAAATTGGCAGACAGATCTGCTGTCTTAGGGCCTTATCACACTGGCGATTAGCGAGCGATTTGAAAGCGACGCGACTGCGCAGCGTCGTCGCGGCGTGGCGTGAACGCCATTTTGTACACTCGTATTTTGTTTACTCCCTAGACGAGTGTACAAAATGGCGTCCACGCCACGCCGCGACGACGCTGCGCAGTCGCGTCGCTTTCAAATCGCTCGCTAATCGCCAGTGTGATAAGGCCCTTACTCTTTTAACGACAATACGTTATGTTGTATCCCGTTCTATTGATATTTCACGGTTCCCTCTGTCTCTTCACATTTAAGGGTCAATTCAGACCGCAACGCGACATTTCTAAAATTATTGTATTGAATTGACAGATTTGGAAGACGTCTCACGCAATTGAAGCCTGTCAATTCAGTACAGAAATGCATCTACGCGTCCCGATGCGGTCTGAATTGACCCTAAACCGTTAATCGATGTACCATCGAGTAAATTGATTCCTAGGCAGTTGACAGACCAACGTCATTTGGTCGGATCATGTCAATTTAATGTTAATTGTGATCTGTCGGCTGGGTTTGACGTAACGCGACCAAACTACGTAGGTCCCCCTATCTACCAAGGAATCAACTTCTCTGATAGTACATATTGTGAAATTCGTTATCTATGTATGTTAGTGAGTATAATCCTTACCCGGATCCAAGTGGTATCTCTCATGCGGCGCGCCGGCGCTCGCGCTGCGCTGCAGTCGCACCGCACACAGGAGCTCGTTCAGACGACCCTGTGTACAATCAATTAAATTATTTGTTTCATCTGTGGGGTCTGTACTTTGAACCCTGTTTGTAAGTGTGTGAATGCTGACGCGTGCGAGTTGCAATTGTGTATGTAAGATGTGACGTATGAACGGAGCTTAGAATAAGTAAAATATTATTTCAATAAATAGTTGGTCCAACGCTCTCGAGTCTTTCACTTGTGCCCTCCTGCTACTGCTCTGTAGTCTATACTCTGTGTGTCCCATATACCACCATAGACTTACAGCATAGACATAACATTGGTGACCCCGGTGAACACGAAGACGGCTCCGACTCCGGCTAAAACTAAGACAGCGAAGACTCCGACCAACGAAGGCTCTACTCAGACGACCACCGGGCTGAAAATATAATGAACGAGCAGCAGCATAACCTGATGGGCGCCGCACCGCAAGCCTCAACAAGCGGATTTTCGCCAGCTATGAAGAAAGAAGATACAGAATTGGCAACAATTTCCATTGGTAGCAGAATCCCAGAATTTTGGAAGGATAACCCTCGCCTGTGGTTTTATCAAGTCGAGGCAATTCTAGCCCCACAAAAGACATCGGATGCGAATAAATATTTTATGTGCGTCGCGAAGCTGAACAGGGACGCCATTCAGCAAGTTGCAGACATCTTGGCAAATCCGCCGCAGCAGAATAAATATGAAGCGCTGAAAAATCGACTACTGCAAATTTATGAAGAATCGGAGGCGCGGCAAGTAAGAAAATTAATTTCCGAAATCGAGCTTGGTGACCAGAAACCGAGTCAGCTGCTTAGAAGAATAAAGGAATTAGCTAGAGAAAAAATCGAAGACGAGACACTGAAGATTTTGTGGCAAGGTCACTTACCTTCTTCGGTCCAAGCGGTCCTAGCAGTGACGTCCACTAGTAATCTAGAAGAATTAGCAGGAATAGCAGATAAAATCATGGACACTCACCAGCCCTGTAATATCGGCGAAGTAGCAAGTGGTCAGCAGCAGCCGTCGTCAACCAGCTTCGAGGTAGCAGCCATAATAGCAGAGATCGCGAAAATGAACCTGAAAATTAACCAGTTAGAAGCACAAAGAGATGAAGTCCGGAGCAGAAGCAGGAGCAGGAGCAGGCCGACCAGGAACTATGCAAGGGAGCGGACACAATCGAGACCACGTCGAGCGCCAGGGAGTCCAGGTTGGCTGTGCACGTACCACTGGAAATATCGAGGTCGAGCTTTCCGATGCGAGCCCCCATGCAGCTGGGAGAACAGGAGAGAAGCCCCCGTCCCGAGGCCGGAAAACTAGCAGAGCTGCAGCCGGTGGCGGGAGGCAGCGCAGTTTCCGATCACCGCCTAATTGTAAGTGATAGAATATTCAATTTAAAATTTTTAGTAGATTCAGGTGCATGTATTTCTGTTTTGCCAAAGAGTGTAGTAAAAAATAGACTGGACATAAATTTAAATTCTAATTACTCGCTTTTCGCAGCGAATGGTTCTAAAATTAAGACTTATGGCACTAAAATTCTTACCTTAGATTTAAAATTAAAGAGATCTTTTAAATGGTCATTCGTAATTTGTGACGTTAAGCAGCCAATTTTAGGCGTAGATTTTTTAAATCATTTTAAACTTATTTTAGATATTAATGGACGCTGCTTAGTAGATAAAATAACTAACTTGGCCGTACGTGGAACGATCGTAAACCATTGTGAAAGTACGATTTCCACATTAAAAATTAACCATCCAGTTTACGAAATTTTAAAAAAATATCCGGACATTCTTAAGCCGATGTCATTTAAAGAGGCCCCAAAACATTCTATTTATCATTATATTGACACGCAGGGTCCACCCGTTTTTTGTAAGCCTAGACCGTTAGCGCCACAGCGTTATAAAATCGCTAAGGAGGAATTTCAAAATATGTTAGAAGCAGGCATATGTAGGCCGTCCAAATCGGCTTGGGCGAGCCCACTTCATTTAGTTCCTAAAAAAGATGGACAGGTACGCCCTTGTGGTGACTATAGAGCTTTAAATGCAATAACTAAACCTGACAGATATCCCATTCCCCGTGTGCAGGATTTTACGTATTTACTTTCAGGAAAAAAATTGTTTTCTAAGATCGATATAAAAAAGGCTTATCATAATATTTTAATTAATCCAGAGGATATTTGTAAGACAGCAATAATTACGCCCTTCGGATTATATGAATTCGAGCGCATGACCTTTGGTTTGAAAAACGCAGCGCAAACATTCCAGCGTTTCATGTCTAATATCGTGCTATCGGGACTAGATTTTTTATATTGTTACTGTGATGATATTCTTATAGCGTCCTCTAGTGACGAGGAGCATGAAAAACATTTAGAGCAGGTATTTAGTCGATTAAACGAATATGGCATTACAATTAATTTAGAGAAATGTTCTTTTAAAGCTACGAGTGTAGAATTTCTAGGATACCAAGTTTCTACATCGGGGATTCGGCCACTAAAAACTAAAGTACAAGCAATTATCGACTACCCTAAACCACGAAATGTTAGCGAGTTAAGAAAATTTTTAGGCATGGTCAATTTTTACAGAAGTCATTTACCTAAAGCGATAGAATATTTAGATAAGTTAAATAGTTATATTCATAAAGCTAAAAAGAACGATAAGACTCCTATACATTGGACACCGGATGCTGAAGAAGCATTTCTAGAGTGTAAACACGGTCTCATGAACGCAGCGACTTTGTCGTTTCCTGCGAACAACGTGCCGCTTGCACTCTTTACAGACGCATCGAATAACAGCGTAGGTGCAGTTTTGCAACAACATGTTGACGGTAAATGGAACCCGTTAGGTTATTTTTGTAGAAAGTTAACGCAGGCACAACAAAATTATAGCACTTATGACCGAGAGTTACTTGCTATATTTTTAGGTGTAGAACATTTTAGAAGTTTATTTGAAGGTCGTGACTTGATAATTTTTACCGATCACAAACCATTAACTTTTGCATTTTCTAAATTAAGTAAAAATAATAAGAAGGAAAGCCCAAGACGAATTAGGCAATTAAGTTTTATAAGTGAATTGACTACAGATATACGACATGTTAGTGGACAAGATAATATTGTAGCAGATGCATTATCTCGAATAGAAACTATAGAATGCACTTCAAGTTCAATAGATTATGAAAAATTGGCTATAGAGCAACGTAATGATTCGGAACTTCAGAATATTATTACTAATCCTAAATTCAAATTCAAAAAGATGCCAATTCCGAACTCCGATCATTATGTTTATTGCGAAATTTCAAGTAACATAGCTAGACCTTATTTAACAGAATCGTATAGAAAAGCAGCATTTAGTAGTATACATAGTCTTAGTCATCCGGGTCTGCGAACATCGCGCCGCATGATTAAGAAAAGATATTTTTGGCCAGATATGAATAGAGATATAGGTTTTTGGACGAAGACTTGTTTGAATTGTCAAAGGTCTAAGACAACGAGGCATACGAATTCTAGCTATGGTAGTTTTCCACAAGCGGATAGATTCGATCATATTCACATTGATCTGATCGGACCACTTCCGGTCACAGTAGATGATTATAGGTATTGCTTAACGATAATTGATCGAGGCACAGGTTGGCCAGAAGCGTATCCTTTAAAAGATATTTCGGCGGATACGGTAGCGAATGTAATATATAGAGAATGGATATGTAGGTTTGGCTGTCCTGTGAAACTCACTAGTGACCAGGGCAGGCAATTTGAGAGTAAATTGTTTTCTAGTTTAATGTCATACCTAGGCATTCATAAGATTAGGACAACTCCATATCATCCTCAAAGCAACGGTGCTGTTGAGAGGTGGCATAGAAGCTTGAAAGCATCTTTGATGGCACGGCTTAATGGTAATAAAAATTGGAGCCACGAGCTTCCTAGCGTGATGTTAGGGCTTCGGGCTGCCATTAAATGTGAGACAGGTATGAGCGCAGCTCAGATGGTTTACGGCCGTGCACTGCGATTGCCAGGAGAATTTTTTGTAGAAAGTCCTGAAATTCCAGATCCTTATTTAGTGTTACAGGATATTAAAAATAATATTAGACAGTACAAGCCAATTAGTGTTAAAAGTCATAGTTCGAAAGCATTTTTTGTTCATCCAGACCTTAGAAATTGTTCACATGTATTTTTAAGAATCGATAGAAATAAAACATCCTTAGTATGTCCTTATGAAGGTCCATATAAAGTAATTGAAAGGTCAGAAAAAGTTTTTAAAATTCAATTGGAGGATAGAGTAACTTCAGTTTCGATAGATAGGTTAAAGCCAGCATATATTTTATTAGATAAAAATATTGCAGAACGAGATACCTCTGTAGAAAATGATATTATAGAAAAAAGTAACGTAGAGTGTAATAATCAAAAAATTACAAAGTCTGGAAGGAAAGTTAAAATGCCAGTAAGATTTTTAAATGTATAAGGAAATTGCAAATTTTAGTTTTAAACGAAGCGTTATGTTAAAAAGTACGAAAATATTAATTTTTATGTAATTGTGGTTAAAGATAACCGAGTTAGAGCAAAAATAAGAGTTAATCATTCGTTTCAAGTAACTCTGGTTCAAGACAACTGACTTAGATCAAAACAAGAGTTAATCATTCGTTAAAAGTAACACGTAATTCAAGTTCGATAACAATGGTAGCGCGGCGAAGGTAATATGAGTACCGCGTCATAGCTTATGAAAACAAATGATATAGTATACAGTACAAGCAGTAAGACAACCTTTTCATTTTTAATAAGTACAACTTATATTGATCGTTTATAATTAGGTGAAAATGTAATATAAGTTTATTGGAATTTTAAATAAAAAAACAAATTTTACTTTAAAACATTTTATTTTTATATTATATACAATTCACATTACACCTTGTTTTTACACTTTTTACTTTGATATACTATTTAGATTATACTATGATACTTTAAAAATGCAAAGTGAAATTTATTTTACAATAGCATTACTTAGCTAAAATTGATTTCGAAATTTGTTTTTTGGACAAGTTAAAAGTTGATGTTCGAGAATTATTTTATCATTTAATTTTAAATTTTACCTTCTTCCGCACTTGTAAATTTTATACTTACTCTAAATATGGGAAAGGCCTTTAGCAAGGAAGAAGTCATTGTAAACCAAAACGGAGAACAGAGTATTGAACACAAACTTAACCAGTTTGGAATAATGATCATGGTAATTACTGCAATGTTGACTTTGGTTGTCGCTTATGTATTTATGAAGTATTGTCGAAAAAACGTACAAAATTGGTTACGAAGAGAGATGGGGTTTGTAACCAACCAGCCCCCTCAGGTGGTAGTAAGGAATATCCAACCCCAACCAGCCGCTACAGGTACTGCTACCAGTTATATGTAATTTTACCTTTCTATATCTTGACAATTAAATTTTAAATTTCTTTTTTTCGAAAGATTAACTTTTATTAAATAAATGTAAAATGTAATAAGTAATAATATTTCCCCTATTTTAAGTTAAAATATTGTGTGACTTGTTTTATAAAGCATTTTATCTTATGATTAATGATTATTGTAATATTAACAACAATGTAATTTCTGCGTCAGATTTTGTCGAACGTTATGTTATGTAGAGTAACAAGGAATTTTAATGTACTTATACTTAATTAAACATTGAATAAAAATGCTTAATATTAAAGGGAAATTTAATTTTAAAGCAATGTAATATATTTTTTTTTCTCTAAAAAATATGTAAAATTGTAATTAATGGTGTAATCCTGTATTACTTGTGTAATTTTCAGGAACCTTTTTGTATTATGCTAGTAATTTTGGTACTAATAAGTATGTAAAAATTTTTCAAAAGGGGGGGAATATTGTGGGGTCTGTACTTTGAACCCTGTTTGTAAGTGTGTGAATGCTGACGCGTGCGAGTTGCAATTGTGTATGTAAGATGTGACGTATGAACGGAGCTTAGAATAAGTAAAATATTATTTCAATAAATAGTTGGTCCAACGCTCTCGAGTCTTTCACTTGTGCCCTCCTGCTACTGCTCTGTAGTCTATACTCTGTGTGTCCCATATACCACCATAGACTTACAGCATAGACATAACACATCATTTATTATAGACTAGCGACCCGCCCCGGCGTCGCACGGGTATAAAATATATAGCCACTGAAAAAATGATTAAAATCGATAGCCTATGATCCTTCACGTGGTCTACTTCTTATCTGTGCCAAATAACATAAAAATTGCTCCAGTAGTTCGCGAGATAAGCCCATTCAAATAATTTCCTCCGTTTTTTCCACATTCTCCTATTAGGCTACGTTCAGACGTGCGCGTGTTCTGCGCGTGCTCTGCGCGTGTTCTACTATAGCGTATGGGAAAATACGCGCAGAGCACGCGCGCGGGGTCGGCGCGGATTCAGCGCGTGCCGCACGCGTTTTTTCCCATACGCTATAGTAGAACACGCGCAGAGCACGCGCAGAACACGCGCACGTCTGAACGCGCTCTTAGTCTTAGCGTGATAAAATATAGCCTGTAAGCCTTCCTCAATAAATGGGCTATCTAACACTGAAATAATTTTTCAAATCGGACCAGTAGTTCTTGAGATTACCGCGTTCAAGTTAGCCCTTTGAAATAATTTTCCCCGTTTTTCCACATTTTCCTCTATTTCTTCGCTCCTATTAGTCTTAGCGTTATAAAATATAGCCTATAGCCATCCTCGATAAATGGGCTATCTAACACTGAAAGAATCATCAAAATCCATTGCGTAGTTTTAAAGATTAAAGGGAACAACGGGACGAGAGGGAAATAAAAGCGACTTTGTTTTATAATAAGTATAGACTAGCGACCCGCCCCGGCGTCGCACGGGTATAAAATATATATTAGCCACTGAAAAAATGATTAAAACCGAAAGTCTATAATCTTTCACGTGGTCTACTTCTTATCTGTGCCAAATAACATAAAAATTGCTCCAGAAGTTCGCGAGATAAGCCCTTTCAAATAATTTCCCCCGTTTTTTTCACATTCTCCTATTAGTCTTAGCGTGATAAAATATAGCCTATAGCATTCCTCAATAAATGGGCTATCTAACACTGAAATAATTTTTCAAATCGGACCAGTAGTTCCTGAGATTAGCGCGTTCAAATTAACCCTTTCAAATAATTTTCCCCGTTTTTTCCACATTTTCCTCTATTTCTTCGCTCCTATTAGTCTTAGCGTGATAAAATATAGCCTATAGCCTTCCTCGATAAATGGGCTATCTAACACTGAAAGAATCATCAAAATCCGTTGCGTAGTTTTAAAGATAGATAGAGGGAACAAAGGGACATGAGGGAAAAAAAGCGACTTTGTTTTACAATATGTATAGAAGTATAATCTCTGCTAATTTGCTCATCCTAACATTATCATCTCATTAAAATCAAAAATGCTTTGATGCAGGTTATCACACTACATCTTAATTACCAGATATTTAATATTGCTATTATAATTATAGATTTTCAAAAGTTATCTACTTATTTCTTAAATAATAGCTAAGCAGTTTTGTCTTTCAGCTGTGGATTATGGATATGAATGAGTATGAAAATACAAAATAAACTGCTTGACACTTGCTCGCATTCGGCAGGGGATTGTCAGAATATGTGAACGCAGTCATTGTATTATAATTGTAAAAATATATATATGGGCATTAAGTTGGTTTTTAATTTTGGTAACTAAGGTATGTTGCTTATTCTATGGAAACCATGGGTACCAAGCGTATCTAGTTTCCAGAACTGTAAACTTATGAGTTTACAGTTTTGGAAACTAGATACGCTTGGTACTACTACTAGATACGCAAATAGAGTACATCTAACGAAAAAGCCTGTATCAAACAAAGTAGAGTACACAGTGATAAGGCGCGAGGATCACGGTGTTACATGACATTGCACTGGAAACCGGTTCGAACCAGATAGCGAGATAAGCAGTAATTAGATTGATACACGTCCTAACGCAGTGCGAGTTGCCAATTTCGTTATTATGCCTCTTCATGTGGGATCATCATGGAAAAATACGAAATTAGGAATGTGCAGAGGCTCATATTTGTCTATGATTGCACTATAGACATGTTAGCTCTCATGCTGGCAATCATGGTTGTGTATGGCCCACCGTGGAGATGGCCTTTTTACAAGAAAAAATTTACAATTATTTAGTAAAAAATTTTCGCTTTTACTAATAAAATATTTACACACTGGCTAACTTAGACAATGTTTTTTATAGCAAGCAAGTTTTTCAACGTATCAGAAAATGTCATAAGGAACGATGAAGAAATCATATACGTAACTATTCTAGATGGCGCTGTACCAATTTTATCCCGACTAGAGGTCGCATCCTAAAGGAACCGTAAATTTTTCGCAAAAAAATAGACTAAGTACATCCAGTGGTCTACTCTATGTTCATAGCCATTGTAATCTTTGGTCCTATTGTTTCAGAGCTTAAGTATACTAACACTAGCAAACATTCCCTTTCGAAAATGATATGAATAAACCAATGAATTAAATACGTCAAACAAAAGAAACAAAGTTCTTACACCGAAAATGCATTTATAGAGACCGTCGCGTCTGTATAACAAAACAGTGAGGTATCTGTAACTTTAAATTGGCCTAATCAAACAGCAAATAAAATAAAAGATGTAGGAAATACAAAAACTTTTATTTCTTCAGTAGAAATTTTCAAACAGGAAAATTGCGTTTTACAAGTGCATGTGAAACTAGCATGTGGATTATGCGACAACAAAGATCATTGTATTAAAACTAATCAGCAAACTGGTTCGCTGCGATAAGGGGTCTGCTAGCGAATTATCTTTATAGTGCCCTATTAAAATATCGTAAAACACTAAAATCCTAACAATATTGTGTTTATATTTGTCTCCTTAATTAGCGTAAGCACCCATAGGGGTTTTTTGGTACTACGTTTACAAAACTGTAAAAACAAGTCATTTTTAAACAATAGTTGAAGTTTAAAAAAAATGGTATTTTATACATAGACTAATTTCTTTGAAAAGCGAATTAAAAGCCATTAGCAAGTTTGTTTTACTATTATTAGGTCGGGATTTTAAAGTTGTAATAATCACTATAGTCTAAATCACAAGACGAGTATCAAAATATAATTAAACTAGCGACCCACCCCGGCGTCGCACGGGTATAAAATATATAGCCACTGAAAAAATGATTAAAATCGATAGCCTATGATCCTTCACGTGGTCTACTTCTTATCTGTGCCAATTATCATAAAAATTGCTCCAGTAGTTCGCGAGATAAGCCCTTTCAAATAATTTCCCCCGTTTTTTCCACATTCTCCTATTAGTTAGTAGCGTGATAAAATATAGCCTATAGCCTTCCTCTATAAATGGGCTATCTAACACTGAAATAATTTTTCAAATCGGACCAGTAGCTCCTGAGATTAGCGCGTTCAAGTTAGCCCTTTCAAATAATTTTCCCCGTTTTTTCCACATTTTCCTCTATTTCTTCGCTCCTATGAGTCTTAGCGTGATAAAATATAGCCTATAGCCTTCCTCGATAAATGGGCTATCTAACACTGAAAGAATCATCAAAATCCGTTGCGTAGTTTTAAAGATTAAAGGGAACAAAGGGACATGAGGGAAAAAAGCGACTTTGTTTTATAATATGTATAGAGTATAGAAGATACTAGAATTTGTATAAAATTTCCTACTAGTTTCCTACTATCTAAGATCTCTGAGGCTACCCAAACGGAACTCGGGTACAAAGGAAAATTTTCGTATCGTTATCTTGAAATCTATATCCCCTGTGTCTAAAGTTTGTCTATAAAGTCGTCAGTAGATAATAGTTAATACACAATCTGCGATAGCGGGCACGCGGGCGACGCGTGATCGCCAGTAATAACGAGGCCGTCTGGTATTACTTTGCGCGTGAGTCGTGTCTTCGTCTGTATACGCGCGAAGTCTAAAGAACTTCGTATAAGTTGGAGATTATGTACAGACCTATTTCTACTTCAATAGAGTACCCCCGCTATATCTTTACTAGCGACCGGCCCCGGCGTCGCACGAGTATAAAATATATAGCCACTGAAAAAATGATTAAAATCGATAGCCTATGATCCTTCACGTGGTCTACTTCTTATCTGTGCCAAATAACATGAAAATTGCTCCAGTAGTTCGCGAGATAACCCCTTTCAAATAATTTTCCACGTTTTTTCCACATTCTCCTATTAGTCTTACGACAAAAGATAGCAAAGTAGCCACAGAAAATCCACCCCTCTCTCTCCCACACTCTTTCTTATGTTCATTACGCACCTTTCTTTTTTATCCCCCAAGCGGGACTGAGCCTGTCCCGCGCGGGACATTTAATTTTGATTTAAAAATCGGGACGTCCCGCCATAATCAGAACGTCTGGCAACGCTGATATGCGTATACGTTACTCACGTTGTATAGCGGCGGTGCGGAGAGCTGCGAGGTGAGCTCCTGTAGCCGAGCCCGCACAGACTCCTCCTCCGGCGTGAGGCCGACGCCCACACGACCCCCCACCTCCTGCCGGGCTATCACCTGAAACGAGGATAAGAAAAAACAGTGTAAGAATACAATCAAATAAATTGATTAATACCACCCCTCATTTGGCCTCTAGCCTAAAGTGGAGCTGGGCAGGGCACGTCTCCCGAATGCACCCGGACAGGTGGGCGCATCTAATTTCGGAGTGGCTACCGACTGGTCGGTGTAATAGAGGCGACCCAAAAAAAGGTGGCGCGACGAACTGGATGCGTTCAAAAAGAGTGGCCAGTAACAGCACAAGATCGCGAATTGTGGAATAAAAGAGGGGAGGCCTTTGCCCAGCAGTGGGACACAGTGGGCCAATAATAATAATAATTTGGCCTCGCGGTTGTGTATCTCGCGTATCCCGTGGCTCTGCCAAGCGGAAAGTAGGAACACTTGTTGGGGTTTAGTGGGTATGCCCGGACGCGGCCTTCACTGCCCTGGGAAATCCCACATACCTCGTTGGGCATCCCCAGACCGATGGGAATGCGTTATTGCATTTCCCCAACGATAAAAAAAGGCCTCATCTACGCCTCTAGTCTACCGACGCTGCGAGCTGCGAAACAGCGGCGAACCGCTGTCTCATCCGCCACACGACAATGCGTTATATAATTGCAATTACGTGATAAAGTGTAGTGTGATTGTGTGTGTGAATGTGTAAATAATATATTTTAGGATAAAATTGTTCGGCGTGCATCCGTTGTCTGATTGCCATAACACAAGTTTTTACTTAGCATGGGATTAGACGACGTGATGTACGCTACCTAGCTTTTATACTATTGTATATTATTGTATGTTTAATAAAGAATTTGAATTTGAAGAATTTGAATTTGAATCTCGCTCTATTCCTGTTTTGCATTGGTTTCGCAGATATTTCGCAGTTCACAGCGACACGGTGGACTAAACGTTAGCCGGGTAATGTTAGACGTTATGTCGGCTGGGCTTGACATAAACCAAATTGTGCAGATCCGCCATCTGCCTATGAATTAGTTTCTTTATTTCTCTGATGGTACAATTTATCAAACGTAAACCATCGTGGTCCGTTTTGATATTGATATAGTAGGTAATACAATGATGCTGTCTCAATATGGTAGAAAAGTCACTTGACTGACTCAACATTGCGCAAGTTATTCGTATTGTTTATTATCGAGAGGGTGAACAGCTGGCATTTTCTACCGAGATAAAATTTTGAAAAATCAAAGACATCTCTTTTTTCAACGGGAAATGTTGCAATAGCGCTTGTAGGCACTCACAGGGCACAGTTCGTGTCTTTTTAAGTTTCTCTTTGCCCCCTTAGCCATATTGTATCTAATAGAGTTTTCTGTCTCGTTCTTCCTAGCTATGTCTGTCTCGCTCACCTGCAGTAGGGTGTGGCGGAGTGCGTGTAGACGAGTAACGCTGCGAAGCAACACATGCCCAAGAGATAGAAAAGGCTCGCTTTTCTTTCTCGCTTACAGCTTACTGTTTTCTCTCTCTTTCTCCCTAGCTATCTCTGTCTCGCTCACCTGCAGCAGGGTGTAGCGCAGTGTATGCAGACGAGTGACGCTGCTAAGCAGCACATACCCAATAGATAGAAAGACTCACTTTTCTTTATCTTTCTCGCTTACTGTTTCTGTCTCTTTCTCCCTAGCTATGTCTGTCTCGCTCACCTGCAGCAGGGTGTGTCGCAGGGAGTGCAGGCGGGCGGCGAGGCCGGCGAGTGCGGCACTGCCAAGCAGCACGTATCTCATTGCGTTTTCTATCTCTCTCTTTCTCGATAGCTATGTCTGTCTCGCTCACCTGCAGCAGGGTGTAGCGCAGTGTGTGCAGACGAGTGACGCTGCTAAGCAGCACATACCCAATAGATAGAAAGACTCACTTTTCTTTATCTTTCTCGCTTGCTGTTTCTGTCTCTTTCTCCCTAGCTATGTCTGTCTCGCTCACCTGCAGCAGCGTGTGTCGCAGGGAGTGCAGGCGGGCGGCGAGGCCGACGAGTGCGGCACTGCCAAGCAGTTTTCTACCTCTCTCTTTTCCCCTAGCTATGTCTGTCCCGCTCACCTGCAGCAGGGTGTGTCGCAGGGAGTGCAGGCGGGCGGCGAGGCCGGCGAGTGCGGCGCTGCTGGCAGCGCGGCGCGTGCGCAGCTCGCCCAGCGTGTCGGCCGCGCGCCGCAGCCATCCCGCCTGTAGAGCCGCCTCTTCAGCTTGACACTTCGCACGGAACTTTATCTGTAACACGATCACGGTAATATTAATTTGCTAATGGTAACTATCGTAAAGTAATTACAATAGTTGAAAAAAATAGTTGTATAAGAATTGTTTTGAAAGGATATTGTGTCGAAGACAATGTTGAATTTTAACAGTGATAGTACTGTTACTTGGCGGATTCGGAGAGACTTTTTAAAAAATAAACTTTTATTTAAACTGGAATTATTTTATTCAAAAAAACTTAATATTAAACTTAAAAGAAGACCTGCACCCGACGAAGGTCCAATTCGATCTGATGAAAAACACCGCAAAATGAAATAAAGAAATAGCAAAAGTTTCCAATTGCAATTCTATGAAATGCAAGTGAAAACTAAGCGTTTTTAATATACATATAATCCCATTCGACTTTCGATATAACAACCCCCCCGTTAAGATCGATCATCACATCTCAAAGTGATGAGAGATAAAACTGAAATTACTATAAACGCGAGAAATTGGACTTTCGTTTGGAGTATACAAGGAAGTAGCAAAATTATAAACTAAGTATTTAATTACTAACACATTTTATTCAAAAATAAGAACTTAACTAACACTGTTAACTAACTAACACATAGTAAAAACACAAAATTATGAAAAGACAAATATTAATATAGAAATTATTATCATTATTATTAGAATGAATGTTAATTATTATTTATTCATTAATCGAATAAAATTATACAGTATTAAAAATTTTAAAATTACATTTCATGATCCTTTACAACATTGGTTATGACAACATTTCTTTTTAAAGGAGTCGGCGTACTTACAAAATTTGTTTCTTCTAACATAGAATCATTTTTTACACTGTTATTATCTTTGAACACCACAAGAGATGTTGGGTGATCGGTACGAGTCTTTGAATTGTGACATTGATTGAAGATTTGAATACAGCAAGGATTTTTCTGAGAAGTAACATTTTTCCGGCATTTATATAAGAGATAAAATATGAATAATATACTACTAAATAAACTTAAAGACATGTAATAATTTCCATATGTATCAAAATGAGACGGATTTTCTAAATTATACAATTCATCTTCCATCGAGCGAAGATGGATGCTGGCATGAAGTAGAGAATCAAGATTACCAATGTTCTTTAAATTAGAATGTGGAAGTTTAGAAAGAGTTTTATTAATTTTATTTTGTTCGCAACAATCATCTAATAAAATATTAAAATTTGAGATAACGTTTGTAACATTACCGAGTGACGTTTCGTCGACTGCGGTGAACTGCAAGGTTTTATAAAATGATTTACAGTGTTTCGGTAAGGTCAAAATACCAGTACCGAATAAAATTACATCTAAATTAACGTCAGATTTTCCACAGGTAATATGACATTTTCCTGGCTCTGATTGTACAAATATCCAACGGTTAAAACTTAATTTATGAAATACATCTACAGAACCATGAACAATTTTAGCTACACAAAAGTCTGGAAGTTTAGTTACCACTTCAGTTAATAACACTGTTTCACACGTAGGGTTGGCAACGACTGAGAACAAGTCGGCGAGCACACACACATAACACTTTTCACTTATTAACTTGCACTTGTCAATGTCCCTTAATAGTGAATAGAACATGCGATCACCTGTTACTGCTACATATGAGCTAGTCGGCTCTATTAGAATGTATGTGTCTGGTTTCAATATATCGTATGGGACAGGTAATGGTATTATATTATAAAGATTATAGGTTTGAGGTAGGACTAAAGGAATGTGGAGGACAAATATTATTTTATTTTGATGATAATAGCAAACTAATTTCGAAATATCGGTTAATTCCTGTATATTTTGTAGCGTTAATGATATAGGCAAATCGTAATGGCTAGGGAGTTTATTTCTATGCTTATCTAATTCATTATATAACTGATAGGGACTGAGTACAGTCGGGTGTAAAATATTAAGTTTCGCAAATAAAATAGCATTATTTATGTCATCGATATCGAATGACGACGTTAAAATTATAGCTTCCAAAGAGTTAGATAAGGAATTAATTTGAGTTTTTAAAGTAAGCTTATCATTAGTATTTGAAACTGAATCTAGTATTTTATGTATTGTTTCCATATTTTCCAAAAGATGTTTTTCATTTAAATTTACTTTTGATATAGAATTATTAAACGATGAAATAGTGGATTGTATGACATGAATATTATCTTTCATAAGATGAGCGAGATGTTTCTCGTCTGTCTGGACACTATTTATAGCCTCTGAATATTTGACAGCATCTTCGGCATCCAATGTACCGAAGATAGTTTTCAAGATAGAACCTCCTAAGTCAATAAGACCTCTTTTAAAACGCTGTTTTGCGTTATTGTTTTGAAGCAAATATGAAACCGAAGAAAACTTATTAACATTAATAAGGTGCTGATTTTTCAGCGCCGTGAGTGAATTTATGCAATCCGACTGTATCTTTGACGACGTAAGAGAATTACAGAATACACTTAATTTTTCTAATAAAAATTCTATCTTATCTAGATTCGGTTGAACATGACTTATATCTAAATATGCTAAGACTTTCCAATCATTATTAGTAAACTTAACATCTAAGAGCTTATCGAAATAAAGGCCCGGACTATGTACTAATGATGGGCGATACGTAATCTGATATAGCTAGCGGCGACAGCGCGCATCTGAAATAGAACGAAAGGACTTATGTAACAATTATGTTAATATACTTATTATATCATAGTTACAACTATCTTACTGACCTAGGACACTATGATGTGTCGTCACTTGCTGGCTTTATTTCATCGAAATGATGACGTACGTGCTCACGATTAATTAACAACGTAGCCGTATGATTGCCATTGAGCTTTATTATTTTATAAGGGCCTTTCCACACTGGGGATAAGGCTTTATTTTGTTTATGGTGGCAGCGAACATACACCATATCACCAGCATTATAAATAATAGGCTTTGTTCGTATATCATAATAATTTTTAGATTTTTCTTTAGACGCTTGAATATTTTGTAGGGCCTTTTGACGGCTATAATAAAGACGATGATTTAATACTCGAATATAGTCTGTATATGTATTATTATCGAGGATATCTATGCTAGATGGTATGTAGGGCTTAAAACCGAATAAAAGTTCTAGAGGGGAATAACCCGTTGTACTATGCACATTTGAATTATAAGCTATCATGGCGCTCGGGATGTAAAGGTCCCAAGTATTTTGATTTTCGCCTATGTAAGATCTTAAATATTCTTTGAGGGTGGAGTGGCTCCTTTCGAGAGCTCCACAAGTTTGAGGGTGGTATGGTGAAGCAAAAATATGTTTAATACTGAATAATTTAGCTAACTGTTTAAATAGATCTGAACAAAAATTTGTGCCTTGGTCTGAAATTATCATTTTAGGTATTCCCATGTGAGCAATATAATTAACGAGAGTTCTAGCTGTTTCTTCGGCTGAACATGACTGCATAGGATAAGCCTGTGAAAATTTTGTGAGGTCATCCTGTACGGTAAGTAAAAATTTATATTTGTATTCATAGGTTTCAGGTAATGGACCGACAAGATCCAAATATATTTTTTCATTAGGCCGCGATGCTGTGGAAGTAATTATCATTGGAGCCCGATTGGTTTGACGTAAGGGCTTATTAATTTGACAGGAGCGACAATTTTTAACATAATCTTCGATGTCTTGTCTCATGTTTTTCCACCAAAATTGAGATTTTATTCTTTCTAGCATACGCGATATACCGGGGTGTCCGGCTACAGGTGAGTCATGATTATCTTTTAATATTTGCTTAATTTCACTAGGTGTAGGATATTTTATACAATTATGATAGATATGAATTTTAATACTACAGTTATGAAAAAGAAACGAAATAATATTATATATTTTTGTAAATGAAAGTTTAGAGAAGGGATCTGTGAAATCTGATATTGCTATTTCCTTTTCTTCGGAATACCAGTATTTTATCATGTCTCGGTATTCACGAAGGACATTAAATATATCTTTGTAAGTCATTTCATCAAAATGATTTAATTTAATAAACAAATGAGTAAATACATGATTATCGTTAGATGTTGAATAATATGAATGAAGCTCGCGTTCAATATTTCGGATATTAGGCTCACTAGTAGATGCGTCTATAATTTCGCTGCAATAAGGAATAGAATCATCTAAATCGACTGATGTAGGATACGCGATTAATTTTATTTTAGTTTTTAATAGGCTTTCATTATGTTCCTGAATTACGGTGTCAAATGTAACACCGATTTGTTTTGAGATTTGAAGAAATTGTTCGTAAGTTTCAGATATTGACGGAAGGTTATGAGAGTCGATGTCACTTCCGGGTGACAGTGTAGGATTACATAATAATGAATTATCAGTTGCATTTTCATCTAAGGCGAGTACTGGATAGCGAGATAATGCGTCAGCGTTAGCGTTTAATTTTCCTTTTTTATATACAATTTCATAGTCATACTCTTCTAATTTAAGGCGCCATCTAATAAGTCTGGATCCGGGATCTTTGACACTAAACAGCCACACTAAAGGTTTGTGGTCTGTTATTATTTTAAACTTACGGCCATATAGATAGGGACGGAATGTTTTTACACCGAATAAAATCGCTAAGAGTTCTTTCTCTATGGTAGAGTAATTGCCTTCGGCATTATTTAGGGTTCGTGACGCATATGAGATAGGTTTATCTTTGCCTATGTCTCCTTGTGATAATACAGCACCTACCGCGTAATTAGAAGCGTCGGTAGTTAATAAGAAAGGTTGATTGAAATCTGGGTATTGAAGTAAAGGTGCTGAGGTTAATTTATCTTTAAGGTTATTAAAAGCTAATTCTTGTTGATGAGACCAATTAAATATTGCATCGTTTTTTAATAGAGATGTCAAAGGTTTTGTGAGTTGTGAAAAGTTATTTATAAAACGTCGATAGTATCCGACTAAGCCTAGGAAGGATTTTATATCCTTTGGATTTTTAGGAGTTGGAAATTGAGTTACGGCCTTGATTTTATCCGGATTTGGACAGACACCTTTGTCTGTGATTATGTGACCTAAATAAGCAACTTCGCGCCTGAGAAACTCACACTTGTCTGGTTGTAATTTTAAGTTAAATTTTCTTAAACGATCAAAGACTAACTTAAGTTTTGAAATATGACTCTGAAGGTCGTGACTATAAATAATAGTGTCATCTAAATATATATATGCATGCAACCCCTGAAGACCAGAGAGAACCGTATTCATCAGTCTCTGAAATGTGGCCGGGGCGTTTTTCAGCCCAAAAGGCATTCTAGTGAATTCGTAATGTCCGGAGACACTCGAATTTGTATTTATAGTGAATCCCGTCTTCGGGGCGTCTTTCGAGCTCATCCTAACCTGGTGAAACCCACTAGACAAGTCGAGGGTGCTGAAATATTTACAATGTCCTAACTGATCTAAAATATCTGTGATGAGAGGTAGCGGATAACTTTCTGATACAGTGACGTCATTTAACTTACGATAATCTATTACTATTCGCCACTTCTTTTTACCTGAAGCGTCCATCTTCTTAGGGACGACCCATACAGGAGCACTCCAAGGTGAAACAGAGGGACGTATGATATTTTGGTCAAGCATTTTACGAATCTGTGAATCTACCTCTTCTTTATGACATTCTGGGAAACGATATGATTTTACGTGAATAGGAGGCGCGTCTCCTGAATCTATATTATGTTCGATCGCGCTTGTAAATGTAAGAGGTTCACCTTCCATATGAAAAATATCTGTGTAATGTGAGCAACATTCCAAAAGACTTTCTTTTTCTTCTTGATTTAAATGTGAGCAGCGAATAAGATCGAGGACTTTTTGGACTCTATCGGAACTAGAATAAGAAATAGAATTTACGGATCGAGACGGAATATTACACGAAGAATTATCTTGTTCAAAAGGGCTTAACTCTACGGAATAATCTTTAATTTCGATAGCTGAGTCGGTAGTATTTAAAATTGAAACATTAAATCTTTTATTTGATTTTATTGTAACAATACTATTAGCAAAATAAATACCATCTTTTAAAGTGTGATCTAATAATAAACCTTGATTGTTCGGATAACGCTCAGGTGTGTAATTAGATACCGCGCACTCGATGACGGCTTCGGAACGAGCTGGAATTATATAAGTTGGCTGGACATAGTTCATATCCATGGTTTGCCCGCAGATATTAATTGTTTTAGAATCATAATTAATGTTGGCTTTAAAATGACCGAGAAAATCACTACCGATTATACCGTCATATTCTAAACTTACATCATCATTAAATATATGAAATTTATAATTATAAATATTATTAGATAAGTAGAAATTAATTTGAGATGTACCTAGAGACTCAGAGCATTGCTCGATATTATTTATTCCTTTTATTTTAATGATTTCGCGAGACAAAATGTATTTATTATTTAAACTAGATTTTTTAATTAGACTTATACTTGCGCCCGTATCAATAAGAAAACGTAAATGACGGACAGAAAATTCGGTTTTTAATTCTATATGAGGCAATGATATTTTTGTTATAAAAGATTTTATTTCATAAATTGGAGTTTGAGATTGAACTTGATTTTCATTATGAGATTGGACACTTATTTGGGACTGGTTACCCGTGGCTCTGTCCATCGATTTTTTATTTTGGACACATATTTGGGACTGGTTACCCGTGGCTCTGTCCATTAAAATATTATTTTGGACACTACTTTGGGGCTGGTTACCCGTGTCTTGGTCCATTGAACAATGATTTTGGACACTACTTTGGGGCTGGTTACCCGTGTCTTGGTCCATTGATTTTGTATTAAAACGAGTAAATTTATTATTATATTTAGAGGGAATTTGCAATGTGCCTGAATTAGTCGGAAAACGGCGGCACTTTTTCGTAATCCGATCATTTAGTTTAAAGCATTGTCGCCGACATTTTCACAAGAAATTTCATAAGGTGTTGGTGACGGTGGCGACGGCGGCTCGTATGTAATATGATGCGCGTTTGCGGACTTATTGTAATTATTAGAATGGTTATTATACGAATTACGATTTTCATTATTATATTTCCGTCTATAACAATCTTTAATGTCATGACCGTCTTTTTTACAATATCTACAAAAAGCCGGAGAACTGGATTGATTATTGTTATTCATATTAAATGACCTTTGAACTTGAAATTTTGAAAAATCACGAGACAGATTAAAACGTCTATCTTTATAATTACATTCAGATTCCATATGCCCTGTCCTTCCGCAGGTTTTACACCTAGATTTTGTAATATTAGTTTTATATAAAAGATTTTGAATTTTTTCTTCTTCTAGGGCAATATTAATAGCGTCATTTAGATTTTTAGGACTTCTACATCTAACATTATTACTTAAACGCGAATGTAACCCTAAGGAAAATGAAAATAATGCTAAATCCTCTGTCATAGCAATGCGACCAGAGATATCTTTTTTAAGAGATTCGGAATTATAGATTTCGGATTGTAAATCAGTAAGGCAACTTTCAATACGCAGGGCAAATTGTGCGACAGGTTCATTTAATTGCTGCTTACATGACTGTAGATCTAGTAATAAATGATTATAATGTTTTCTTTCGCCGAAATTTTGTTTAAGGAAAGTTTTTAATTGATTAAAATCCTCAATAACTTTATTCGAACAGGCAATTTGGGCCTTGCCTTCTAGACGCGATAAGATATATTTATTTAATAAATTCTTTTGAGATGGCGATGCTAAATCTAAGGCGTTTTGACAATTAGTTATAAATGCAGTTAGAGTTTCACGATCTCCTTTATAGGGACTAATAAAATTACATAATACATTAATAGGGAATTGTTCGCTTGCTGGGACTTCTGCCTTTTTATCGACCGACATTTTAAAATTAGCTTAAAGAATTACTAAATTATTTTAATCCTCAATTAGTATATATTATGTAGGTAATTTAAGAATAATATTGTTACTTTAAGGATAAGAGATTGGTAAGGAATTTGGTAAGTATATTGAACGACACTATAATAATTATAAAATATAGCTGAAATGCAGCAATAACAAATAATAATATGTTTGACTCACAGGGACAGGAACACTAGGAACTTGAGCGGCATAGCAGCACGGCGAGCGACAGCAGGCAGCGGCGGCGCGTTTCCAAACGCAACCAACGTCAGGGACAACGAGAGCGACAGCGGAACGGCAGCACGACGACCGGGACGGCGGCGAAACAGCAGCAGGAACAATGTCAGGAACGACGGCAGGAACGGCGGCGGTACGGATTTATCGTGCGCGAGATGTCGGGGTGCAGGGGTACAGAACTGGTCTGCAGGCTTACGACGCAAGGCTTATTGTCGAGACACAGTGTATTTGAGTTTTTACGAAGTGGACAATGCACAATCACACTCCGGAGACGAATTGGTTCATAGTTTTTCTAATCACTCAGTTCTCTTTTCACTTTTCAGTTCAGTTTTCGCGAACCGTTAAGGAATACCAGCGGAACGACGGATTTAATAAATGCTGATATCCCACTTACACTTCTGACACCACTGTTACTTGGCGGATTCGGAGAGACTTTTTAAAAAATAAACTTTTATTTAAACTGGAATTATTTTATTCAAAAAAACTTAATATTAAACTTAAAAGAAGACCTGCACCCGACGAAGGTCCAATTCGATCTGATGAAAAACACCGCAAAATGAAATAAAGAAATAGCAAAAGTTTCCAATTGCAATTCTATGAAATGCAAGTGAAAACTAAGCGTTTTTAATATACATATAATCCCATTCGACTTTCGATATAACAGTACCTACGTGACATTGACAAAAGACGTAATACATTTTTACATTCATCAAAAACTATTATAAAGCAGGTCTCTAACATACTACATACAAAAAAGGATATGGGCGAACAGCCCATAGACGGCCTCAAATCTATACTTAATTAGGGATTGCAATCCCGCACCTTATTCAATCCCGCGGGATTGATTTGCGGGATTGGCAAATCCTGCGGGATCCCGCGGGATCCCGCATGTTTGAATTTATGTTCTAAAATTGAATAAATTGAAACTATAGGTTTATGTTTTATTAAAAATCAACTTTACTCATAGAAAATGTCTCTTAATATGCCACAAAAATATTTGTTTTGTAACAAAATAACAATGACATTATGTGATCACTCTAGTCTTATTAGATCGTAAAATTAAAATGGTTTTAATGCCACAGCAATCTTGAAGTCAGAGACCTCTCAACAGTATGGCTCCGCATTGATTGCGACGACCACCCTCGCGTTTTTGCGTGCCTATACCATAGGTCCCATAGTGGTGATCCCGAGACGGACTGACTCTTTGAACACCTGCAAGCTGCTTCAGATTTAGTGTAGGAGCAGATCCCATCCGCAGAGTAATACTTGGTGACTTTAATGCCCACCACGCCGACTGTCTCACTTCCAGTAAAACTGATTATGCGGGAAGATCTGTCTGCGACTTTGCTCTTGCGAACGACTTAACACAACTGGTTGCTACGCCTTCGCGAATCCCAGATGTAGACGGTCAGAATCCTTCCCTGTTGGATCTTCTGCTGACTTCAAATCCTGATGGCTACCAAGCATCCATGACCGCACCACTTGATTCATCGGATCATTGCCTTGCCACTTACGACGGCATTACGACAGCGTGCTGTTAAATACCGTCGTGTGTGGCTCTACAAGTTAGCGGACTGGGATGGGATGCGATCATTTTTTGCATCCTATCCTTGGGGCCACATGTGCTTCTCACCGAATGATCCCGACAACACTGCCAACTCCGTTGCCAATGTGGTGATGCATGGGATGAAGCTTTTCATTCCGTCCTCTATAGTGCCAACTTGCGGCAGATTTCGTCCCTGGTTTGGTTCATCCTCCAAAAAAGCTTCTCGCCGGAAATCCAAGGCCAATGCAGTGTCTGCTCGGGATATAAATACCAGCACATATAAAATGAAATACCACTTACTGCATTCTTGTGAATAAAGAATTATGAATTATGAAATACTCAAGAAAGAGATCACGCGGGCAAAGAAACAGCACGTCAATAGAATTGGTGAGAGACTCGAGCGCCTCTTTTCGAGAACCCGTGCACTCTGGTCTCTGGCCAAAGCTATTGAAGGGAATTTCTGTAAGCCAACCCTACACGTCGAAAATGGATCTTTGTCCCATGACGCAAAAGACAAAGCCGATCTTTTGGGTAAGTTCTTTGCGTCAAGCTTGACCTTGAACAGAAACCGCCGACCATACCGCGATGCACGAGCGTCATGTCGGATATTTGGTTTCATCAGCGCTCAGTGAAAATAGCCCTCCGTTCCCTTGATATCTAATTAAAGTCGAGTGGGCCTGACGGAATCCCTCCTATTGTGTTAAAAAAAATGTGCTCCAGAGTTTGCTCTGATCTTAAGACCGGGCTGCCAAAAATATCAAAACACGCTAGCCCCGCCTACATACTCCGCTATCCTCCAATCGTGATATAATGATTCCATGAATCGTGCCTGCATGAATAGTACTTTAAGCCGCAGCTAGTAGTGAACAATATCGCCTAACAAGGGTTCCCGCATTATAGCAAGAAAGTGAAGGTCGTAAGTCCCAAAACAGTTTTTTGATGATTACTTAAAAACTAAATACAATACTAATATTTCCTTTAGCTATGATTTTACAAAGTGTATGATTGTAGTAGTGCAAGTTATTTAATGATAGTAACTGAACAAGTGTAACAGATATTTGTTGGAAAGCCCAGAAATATTCAGAATTTCGAAAAATAAAACTATCGAATCAAAATAAGTGAATCGTGTTTTCCGTTAGGCTAGTCAGATAAATAATATACAATGATTAAATAAATCTCAATTTCATTTAAGTCAATCGTCTTCCGGGATCGTAATACATACTTATTAGAAAACACAGCAAAATTTGACAGCTCGCTCTTAACGCGTCTTTTTCGGCTCTCCTGTTCTTCTGGCATTGTACCGGCTTCCTGGAAGACTTGGTGTACCCGATTCCCAAAAAAGGTGACCGGTCAAATCCATCCAATTACAGACCAATCAATTATCAATACTATGATAATCAATAATTATCAATAGCCAGCTATTTCGATACTTGGATAAACAGTACGGGTTCCGTAAGGGTCGCTCGGCTGGTGATCTCTTGGCGTACCTAACTCATCGTTGGGATCAGGCGATTGTGTCGAAGGGAGAGGCATTTGCTGTTAGTTTGGACATTGCGAAGGCCTTTGATCGGGTTTGGCACAAAGCGCTGCTATCAAATCTTCCATTCCGTCATATGGACTCCCCGAGAAATTATGCAAATAGGTCATGCGGGATCCGCGGATCCGCGTCTTGTACGTGCGGGATCCAGCTGATTAAAAAATGGCGCGGGATCCCAGGATCCCGCTTTGCGGGATTGCAATGCCTATACTTAATATTATAAAGCGGAAGAGTTTGTTAGTTTGTTTGAACGCGCTAATCTCAGGAACTACTGGTCCGATTTAAAAAAAATCTTTCAGTTTTAGATAGCCCATTTATCGAGGAAGGCTATAGGTTATATTTTATCACGCTAATGCTAAGTACTCACATACGGTTTTGCTCGATAGTTTTACTTCAAATCGAAGGAAATTACATATTTGACATATTTAATTCCATTAAGTACTCACATACGGTTTTGCTCGATTTCAAATCGAAGGAAATGACATATTTGACATATTTAATTCCATCGAGCCGGCTCGAAGCGAGCCTTCGAGCTGTCAGTTTTGGCGGTCCACATGGTGTTTATTGCTCGATTTGGAGTAAAACTATCGAGCAAAACCGAATGTCAGTACTTAGCATTAGACTAATAGGAGCGAAGAAATAGAGGAAAATGTGGAAAAAACGGGGGGAAATTATTCTAAATTACTTATTTGAACGCGCTAATCTCAGGAACTACTGATCCGATTTCAAAAATTCTTTCAGTGTTAGATAGCCCAGTTATCGAGGAAGGCTATAGGCCATATTTTAATACGCTAAGACTAATAGGAGCGAAGAAATAGAGGAAAATGTGGAAAAAACGAGGGGAAATTATTTTAAGGGACTTATTTGTACGCGCTAATCTCAGGAACTACTGATCCGATTTGAAAAATTCTTTCAGTGTTAGATAGCCCATTTATCGAGGAAGGCTATAGGTTATATTTTATCACGCTTAGACTAATAGTAGCGAAGAAATAGAGGAAATTTGGAAAAAACGTGGGGAAATTATTTGAAAGGGAAATTTCTCACGGACTACTAGAGCAATTTTTCTGTTATTTGGATCAGATAAGAAGTAGACCACGTGAAGGATCATAGGCTATTTTTTGTTGACTAATTTTTCTGTGAAATATCTAATTTACGCGGGCGAAGCCGCGCGGAACGTCTAGTTATATATAAAAAAAACATAAGTACTACATTAAAATAAAGACAATGTTAGAGACTAAATACTTAATATACTATAGATAATTAGTAGTTACTCAAGTGCTTACCTCTGAAAATCCAATAATGGGAACAGGAATGTAATTAGACGGATCCGGGTTATCGGCCTGCGCCTGTTTCCACAATCTCATGTCCATGCCTGTAAAATTTATAATCATTCTACTAATAGGCTACTTGACCTACTTTTTTTCTTCATGCTAATCGCTTCTTAATCATTCATTGTCACAAAAAAAACTAATATTTTAATATTTTACACAGTAGAAACCCATAAAATTTTTTATTGAAAACTACGCCTCTTAAATGGCGCCGAAAACACTGTCCGCCATAGTGTGACGTCATACGCTTTGTATTTTAAACTCTCTTTATTGAACATTTTTTTATGTGCTAAATGTACGAGTCTAAAAGTGCCCAAAAATTATAAAAGAATTAAATAAGAAATTAGAAATCATTTGTAATGTTGAAAACTTTTGGAGAAAAGTTTTGGTTATTTCATTTCCCGTCTACAATAAATGGAGATAATATATAAAACTGATGTTTAAAGCGAATTATTCAATAAAATATATTTTACAAATCTTTCTAGGCTTATTCTTATTATTTATGTACAGATAAACTTACATATAACGAGCGCGATAAATAAAAGATATTAAATTACTATGAGGATGACGTCACATCCACATCGGAAGTACCGCAAAAGCGTTTTCGTCAGTACAAATCCTATTTTCATAAAATCATATTTTCAAATCGACTTTATTTATCAATCATAAGCTTTTATTTGATGATAAGGGTGAAATATGGTTTCCTAGGCCAAGTTCTACTAGAAATATGCATTTGTTCAATGAAATTGAATATAGGTCAAGTAGCCTATTGGAATTACTCATAGAATTAATTGATTATTTTCTCGTCGACTATGCCAGAAGGATGTTTTTTCGAGTGTAATTGTATTTCTTTGGTAGGATTAAGAGTGTAGTCTTGTAGTATTCGCTTGAGTGGCGTCATTTAATGTCTTAGTCATAGGAATAACTTAACTAGCATTAAAGCTGCGCTCCGACGGGGTCAGAATCGGAGCGTACGATGTGGACGGAGCGTCGTCATTTATAATTTGTCAGGTGCAGAAATTACGTTCCAGTGCACGCAGTACCATAGAAATCGATACAAAGCAACAAATCCGTTCACTGTGTACGCTCCGATTCCATTCCGGTGGACGCGCACCTTAAAGCTTTTTTTTTTTTTGTTTATAATCTATTGAAAATTATGTCGAATCAGACAAACTGTTAGTAACCACGCACCAGGCGGGGGCGTAGCTAGGTACTGCTCGAGCATGGCGTGGGTGGGGCGCGTGACGGGGGTAACGCCGGTGCAGGCGGCGCCGGACAGCGACGCGCGAGGCCCCGCCCCGTTCAGGAACGTACTCAGCTCGTTGGCGCCCACATGCGTCCCGCCTGCCGCGTTGTTCACCACGTATATCATAACCTGTAATATACGGGTATACAGATTATTTAACGCCTTACTAATAAAATATTTGCACAACAAATAACTATAAAGGTGCCGGTTGGCAGCGGGTGACATGAAGCAACCACAGACGATGTGTCGCAGCGACACTATTGGCTTCTATCTATTTCTATGAAATACCTCCGCAGCTAGCAACACGAAGCTAGCGACACTTATTAATCGAAATACATAGAAACCAGTAGTGTAGCGACGACACGACGTCTGCTGCAACTTCCAACTTGTACCTTAATACGTTTTGTCTGTTATTACTTACTAGATATTCCGCGCGGCTTCGCCCGCGTAATTTAGGAATGTCATGGAAACCGTACATTTTTCCTCAAAAAAAGAAACCTGTGTCCTTTCACGTGGTCTATAATTCTTCATGTATGCCAAAGCCCAAATAACATATAAATTGCTCCAGTATGTTGAAATAAGCCCTTTCAAATAATTTCCCCCGTTTTTTCCACACTTTCCTCTATTTCTTCGCTCCTATAAGTCTTAGCGTGATAAAATATAGCCTATAAGCCTTTCTCGATAAATAGGCTATCTAACACTGAAAGAATTTGTCAAATCGGACTAGTAGTTCCTGAGATTAGCGCGTTCAAATAAGCCATTTCAAATAATTTCTACCGTTTTTCCACACTTTCCTCCATTCCTTCGCTCCTATTAGTCTTAGCGCGATAAAATATAGCCCATAGCCTTTCTCGATAAATAGGCTATCTAACAATGAAATAATTTTTCAAATCGGACCAGTAGTTCCTGATATTAGCGCATTCAAATAAGCCCTTTCAAATAATTTCCCCCCGTTTTTTCCACACTTTCCTCTATTTCTTCGCTCCTATTAGTATAAGCGTGATAAAATATAGCCTATAGCCTTCCTCGATAAATTGGCTATTTAACACTGAAAGAATTTTTCAAATCGGACCAGTAGTTCCTGAGATTAGCGCATTCAAACAAACAAACTCTTCCCAATTATAATATTAGTATAGATTAAAGAAAAAACCTTAAATACTACATCAGAACTTTTTAGCTCTAAATTTCTACCCAGTGTGTTTAACCAGTACATAAGGCACTTTGTTTTTTACAAAAATCATTTACCTGTGTTTTGTTCTCTGTAACTCCCTTGATAGATTCAATATTTACTGCTAAATTTGGTTTGTTGCCCAAAAGACCAAAAAGAGACGTTGTTAGCGACTGCTGATTAGTTCTGAAAAAACATTTAATTCCATGAGTACTTAATCATAAACAAGCATTAAGTTCATCAATTTTAAGAATAAAGATGTACATACAAACATCTTATGACCTCCTCATAATAGAAATAATGGCTCCTCTGCGCTGTAACAAAATGTGCATGGACAACATCAATCATAGTGTTGATGTTGTGCATGCACATTTTGTTGCGGCGATGCAAAATCATCATTGTGTAACATACACAACACATTTAGTATGTTAGCACCTACAAAATATTTTCACATATGATTGTATTATGCACTTACTTAATTTCTTGCTCAGGCTTATTAAATATCAAGGCAACATGGCCATCCTTATCTTCCTTGCCGCCCAACCTTGAATAGCCAACAGCTTTGAAACGACAAAGTGGATTTTGTTCATTTAACTCCAGCGCTGGTGCATTTCTACTGTAGTAAGCTTGACCTGTAATACATCACAAATTGTTTGTTATATCTATATATATAAAAGAAAGTGGTGTTAGTTACACTACTTATAACTCAAGAACTGATGAACCGATTTGGCTGAAAATTGGTGGGGAGAAACATTGAGTCCCGGAAAAGAACATAGGATACATTTTGTTCCGGAAAAATGTACGGTTACCGCACAATATACTTTTATGATTTGCGCGTAAACTACTCAATCGATTTTGATGAATTTTGGTATGGAGATACTTTAGAGTCTCGGGAAAGAACAAGGGATACATTTTTATCCAGGAAAATGTACGGTTCCCGCACAATAAACTTTTATGATTTTCGCCTAAACTTTTATGATTTTCGCCTAAACTGTTCATCTATTTTTATGAAATTTGGCATGGAGATACTTTGAGTCTCGGGAAAGGAATAGGGATACTTTTTGTCCCGGAAAATGTACAGTTCCTGCACAATAAACTTTTATGAGTAAACTATTAAATCTATTTTGATGAAATTTGGCATGGAGATACTAATTTTAATCTATTGTTTTCTTAATTATACCAATTCGAATTAAATAATCATCTTTAAGACAGAACAACGTCTGTCGGGTCAGCTAGTTTGATGATAATCAAATCAAATCAAATCATTTATTTCGGGTATCAGAGGCCCATATAACAAACACCTTAAAATCTAACATACATAATATATAATAAATACCTTAAAACTAACAAACATATTTTATATATACTTAAAAAAACTAAACACTGTCACTGTCAATAATAGTAAAAAATTATAAGTTGTGAACAGCTTGTGAAAATTGAAGTTCAACCATACATTTTCCCTTTTGGATTTAAACATGTACCATCGCGGAAATTGATTGATGACAGACCAACATCATGTGGTTGGATCATGTCAAATGATATTTGGGAATTGGGAATTAGGGCTGGGTTTGACGTAACGCAACCAAACTATGTAGGTCCCCCATCTGCCTAGGAATAAAAATTCTCTGATAGTACAACACAATGTAACCAGAAATATTGGTACCTATTTCTGTAACAATGTAAATAAGCATAAGTACTTACCAGTACCCCACTGAGCCTGCAACAGGTTCCATTTAGCCAACACTTGGTCTCGTTCATCACCAAACACACAACAGTTAAAAACAGCTGTCACCAGCGCCTCGTGAGCATTTGTGGGCCCCTGTTGTTGTTGCTGCATTTGCTGCTGCTAAAATAGTATTTTTGATACATATAAAAGTGTTATTAAACAAAAATTTATAATCGAAATAAAAGAAACATACCTGTTGTTGCTGTCCAAAAGTATTGGTTGTGCCGAGACCAGTACCAAATCCACCAAAACCAGATGTGGCTGGTTTAGTACCAAAGGCTGTGCCAAACGTGGAACCGGTACCAAAGGTATTAGATCCTAAAGTGTTTGTCCCGAAAGCTGGTGCATTACTGCCAAATGTGGGTGCACCCGCTCCAAATGTGGGTGCACCCGCTCCAAATGTGGGTGCACCCGCTCCAAATGTGGGTGCAGTGCTTCCAAATGCTGGTGTTGCTCCAAAACTGGTTCCGGTGGTACCAAAAGCCCCTGTTCCAAAACCTACAAATTTAAATATTCAAATGTAAGGGTGAGGCCAAACAAGCGTACTTTTGTGAGTCGTGACTCGCAGAATTTCAGATGTGTTTAAATATTTTTTCATAAAAATCATGACTCACAAAATTAAGCTTGTGTGAATAAAGTAGGAATTTTCTATGAAACTGAATGCAGCAGAATTTCTGCCAGCCAAAATTCTGCGACTCACAACTCACAAATTACACTCGTTTGGCTTCACCCTAAAGGTGGGTTTACACCAAAAGAACATAGAGCAAGAACAGCACAAGAACATTCTTTCGTATTCGTTTAGTGTAAACTATGATTCGTTACAACATACTTTAGATCGTTTACACCAATCGAATCAACAAGAACATCAAGAATAAGAATTTTTGCTCTATAGATGAGAATCATATAGCTCCGTTTAGACCAAACGAGCGAATGCTCATTGCTCATTCGTCAACGATAAGTAGTTAATTTATTTTATAGTCATCAAAGGTTGGATCCCATAAACATATTTTGTTATGGTATAATTCTATCATTTGTAAACATTTTTCATTACTCCAATCCATATTTACGAAATAACCTTTGATAAACTAGGTACCTAAAACCAGCCGCCAAAAAGTAAAAATATCAAGAACACTAGAATCCCTTTGAAGAGACCGCCTCAAAGAGCGAGCACGTCCGAACACAAAAGAACACTCTAGGCAATTGCTCGAGCGCTCTTGCGTCGTTTACACCAAACGAGCGAGATTCTTAGAGCATTCTACCTATTTACCGCCGAACACGTGGCGAACACACTTGAACAACGAAAGAATGCTCGTTGTTAGTTTACATCAAAAGAGCTTTACTAGAATGAGCATTCGCTCGTTTGGTCTAAACGGAGCTTAAGAAGTCAAATTCTTTTCATAAAGAATACATTTTCACTTGTTTTTTATCCACAATTTCACCATAATCTTGTACAATTAAAAATTACTCAGAAAAAATAAGTTAGATGCTAATGAATTGCTAGTACCTGTATTTGGTTTTGCAGCATTATTCCCAAACCCAGAGAAGAGGGAAGCAGAAGTAGCCGGAGTTGTATTTAATGCCCCAAATGGTGCAGCTGAAATGTTTCACATTTGAAGACATTATTGGATGAAGTGGCTAATTAACAATTTGGAAACTGACGTTTTTTTGCATAAATGGAGGCTTTAGTCTGAGAAAATTACCTAAAATCCTTCGATCGTGGAAAAACGAGACACAATAGCCTTTCTATTGATATCGCGGTCCTTGGTGGCCGCTTGGGGCTTGAAGCATTAAGAGCAATTACAGAAAAAAAAATGAGTTGCTCTCACTTTTTGAGCTACCTGTTACCCGTGACTCGCTGCCTCAAACCTTTGCATAACAAAGATGAATAATTTTCTCCATTCTTTATACATTTTACCCTGATTCTTTGCTCCAGCATTGCAGTATGGCATTTTAAACAAACAAACAGCATCTTTAGCTGTTTCAATGTTTTGTTAAATTAGGGACAGCAAACTTGCGTCAAGTCGCATTTCAGATTCTGATACGTAAAATTTGAAATGTAATAAAGTTGAAACCTGTGTTAGTAGCTGGTGTGCCGAAAGTCCCAAAGCCGGACGATACCGTGGACGTTCCAAATCCGCCGGCGCTGTTCGTGGTATTTGTATTTGCACTCCCAAAGGAAAACATGGCTACAAATACACATATAATTATAAAAAATAATAAGTTTTATTAAAACACGCCACTAATGTTTTAATTAAACACTCACGTTTAGAACCAGCGGCACCGAAACTTGTGCTTTGAGATACTGTGTTGGTCGATCCGAACGAAAATGACATATTCACAGATTATTATTATATATTTGTAGACATATTGTTAACTTATTCCAAAAACATTGAGATCCTAATTTATTTTTCTCGGTAATACTTTAAAAAGTCCCGAAATAAGCAAAATAGCACTCTTTGACCATGTTCACAGATAAGTAGTATACACAGAGTACCTTTTTATATAGGAAAGTAGTATAATATTGTAGACAGATAAGCGTCTTAGAAGAGTTTGACGGCTCACGAATTGACATTTGATGCGACAGCTAGCGCCATCTGAAATTGGTTCGATTAAAGCTCCATAGGTGTGTATGTGTGCGTTTATGTTTGTATGTGTGAATTAGGATATTATGGGGATAGGATATCCGTGTCAGATTTTTATGTTTCAATAAACTTGAATTTGTAAAAATTGAGTTTGTTAAGTTTAGTTCACATAACAATACACAATTTTCACAAAAACAAAGTCCTTGAAACATAAAAATCCGACACTATAAAACAAATAAAAACAAAATTTTGACGAATATGATTTATTTTTCTTGGTCAATATAAAGTCCCTGCCACATAACACTATTTAATCTTAAAAGTGTTTTACTTTTAAATATTGTTGTCTCGGGGTTGAGAAGGTCCAGGTTGGTCAAAACACAGGCAACTTATGCTGAGACTGCAAGAGAAAAATTAAATACTATAATAAAACATATGAATGGCGCATACACAACACATTGACCAAAACTTATTTTCAATGGATAAGTTGACAAGCAAAGGACACGACACACAAATTTTAAAGAAAAAAAACATGATTGGCTGAAGACTAATTTAATTGCTATTGCAAGGGGCGATAGCCCGTTATCGCTTGGGGGTTAATTGAAATATACAATACATTAAATAATCATTTTCAATTTACTGTGTAAGTATTTGTAATTAAAAAATAAATTGTATCAAGACGTGACACTACACTTTACATAATGGTGCCAAAGTGCCAAAAGCCACCACATACCAAAAATCTTTGTCTCAAATTAAGTATAAAACAGACACAATCAAATATATCACTTACATCACATGGGATAGCTGCTGTCCTTGATAAGGCTCTTTGTTACCATCAGTGAAGTCTGTCTCTTTGAAAATATGTCTCTCACATAGCATCCTATGCTAATGTACACAGAGTACAGTTTTTTCGGACTTCTAATGTATAGTTTCCAACTTCAAAAACATATCTTGTCCATGACCCACAACTGAAAATAAAAGATGAATACATAAATAATAATTATATAACAAATAAAACAATAATTATTGTTATGTTATGCTAAATATGTACCTATATTTAGGTATTATATATTTTTTTATTAATTTATAAACGGAGGACCCCCGTACCACTCCCAACCTCAGGAGACCACTCCTGAGGTTGGGAGTGGTACGGAGGGGTTTTCCTCATCCAACCCATCCCTCCTCAACCCATCTTAACACCAAAATCGTGGGGCATGATTCTAAGCTTTAGCCATTCTTTTTATATCTAAGCCCTAAGGACAAAATTTTTTATTACTTCTAAAGTTAAAAAAAGTTTATTACAGCTCTAAACACGAACGTAAAAAAAAAGGCGGACGGAGTCTTGTTAAATACAAAATTGTGTCTTCACTTTTCTTCAGAGTCGGCCACGCACACATTCTGACGCCTGTCAAATGGTATGGACTAGCGCAAGAATGTGTGTGTGCGGACCGTGTACATACAGCCAGCTGGCCGACTCTGAACGACACAGTTTTGTGTATGGTGGGACTCCGTCCGCCTTTTTTTATACGTCCATGGCTCTAAATTAACATGAGAAAGAGGAGTAAGTGTTTCAAATGTGAGGGTTATTATAACTATCATTAGATTCATATTTACGTACCAAAACAGGTTTTTTATTTCAGGACTAGGAAAACGAAACAATTTAACGCCATCTTCAGCAGCTGAAGAGCAGCATTCAAAGCACCTTCTTATGTTTTCTTTGTAAGATGTTTTCACAAAGAAACACCGAGTCAGGAGTCTATACCAGCTATTATCTCACTTTACAACAACACCGAGTCAATTTCTCTTACACACACAGTTTTGCAATTGACCCAGGAATAATACAACGGAGAAATTGAAGCTCAACTCAACGTTTTAATCACCGAATACATCAATAGCACCTTGTTCGTAAATCTCAAAAAAAAAACGAACGCCATTTTGTTATGAGGCCGGAGGGCGGAGAATCAGGGTTGCCATTATAAAATGGCAATATACATTAGTAACATTACTCCCAATTACTAAACAATTGCTTAGCAAGTGTTAATGGTGGAAATTATTTTAAAATCATAATATTTTAATACGAACAATACAAAATCTCACTATTTATATTTTTATTTCGCTTTAAGGATATATAAGCGAAAAAACAGAATAAATTTTTATTCTGTGGCTTTTCTTACTATGACCACACTATGACATATTCTGTGCTAGTAGAGTGCCTTGAGAGTGCCAAGAGTGTCTGACCTCATTGGCAAAGAGGATGTAAACTGTATACTACGTAACAAGAGGTCGGACTTAGAAGAAAAAAAATAAACATCAATTATTTTTTTAATTTGAAACTGAAGTTAAAATTTTAAAGTGCAAAACCTTTCACTCTAAACATACCAAAAATTTAAAAAAATTAAAAAGAAATGAGCTCAAATAAATGTTTTATTTCAATAAAAATTACTGTACATAACTTAATAAATAGGCTAATAAGGTAAATTAAACAATAAAACAGATAAAATCCACAAGCTTTTGTTCTATATTTCTATTATTAAATAGGGAGTGCCTCCGCTGCCGGCGCCGGTTGCCAAAATGGCTGCCGGCGCCGGTTGCCGAAATGGCTGCCGGCGCCGGTTGCTGAAATGGCTGCCGGCGCCGTTTTCCGAACTCCGAAGTTTGCCGAAGTCACGCGATGTTTGCCGAATAGGCTGCCGGCGCCTATTCGGCAAACATCGCTTGTCAAATGACAGAATAATGATCAAAAACATCAGTCTTGAGCTAAAGGACTATTAAAAGTACAAATAATAAGGTCATACATAGTCATATTGTAAGGATGCATATCTGAATCCTTCGATCGGGGATTCTTGGAAATGCTATTGTATTCTATTGTTGTCGAGGTCACCAGTGCTCGTATTGCTCGTATGGGGCTTGAATCTTGATGCCTGATGGGTTAATGGTGGTGATGATGATGCTGATAAATGTGATCTGCATAGTAGCATAATACAATATCTTTGCTTCTAAACAACGCTGAAACTCTCTAACATGTATAAGGAATCTGAAGTTCTGTTCAGTACCTTCGGAAGTATACCACGGGGTTTATAACTGTAGCTGTGGTGCAAAATCTTACTTTTTGGTAGCTGAAAAGAGGTAGCTAAGGTAAAGCTAAGCTAAGAAAATGCATCACAAAAAACTAAAATATCCACAGCCAAACAAATAGGTACCTAACCTTCACCTTTTGAAGTCGGTAAAGTTGATTATATTTGAGATTATAATTATTTATTTTTAAAATTTGTGTATCGGCACTGGAACCTAGCGCTTTACGCATTATCACCGGCTCCCATTATGAGTGCCAGCACCGGCAGCCGTTGTTTTATATCTCGGCTGCCGGCAGTATACTTACCGCGGGTTCCCATTACTGATATTTTTGGGAGCCAGCGCCGGCAGCGGAGGCACTCCCTATTAAATATTATAATATTACAGTACAGTTTTATGTATTTTATTTATAAATATAATAGAATAGCTGTCTATGCTACTCTACTAACTACTTGATTGCCATAAACAGTAAACTCTATATAGGGAGGGGATTAAAGCTGCGCGTCCACCAGGTCGGAAACGGGACGTACGGTGCGGACGGCACGTCGTGTCGTCATATACTTGTCAGGCGCAGAATGACGTTCGAGTACTTCTAGTGCAGTTCATAGTAGTCAGTACCATACATACAAAGCAACAAATCCGTCCACTGCGTACCTACGCTCCGATTCCGATCCAGTGGACCGCACCTTTATACATACACACTTTGTTTTCTTACACTCTGTATACGACAGCTGAAATCTATCGCGCGGGCTCAGGCCAGCTGCATACCACCTCACTTGATCAGAGGATTTTTCCTTGGTGGCCGTACCACTCATAATCCCATACCTTCCTTCTCCTAAAATCTCCTTGCTTTGAATCTCTTTGCTGCTTTCGTTCCCAAGCGCTCGCATGCGACCGCGAGAATAAAAGATTTCCTAGAATCCGCGATCGAGGTAACAGCTATTGCTTGCTGACTAAAATGTTGCAAGCTAGCTGTATAGGGACCTAAAAATCTGAAATTAATGAAATATTTTTCATTTACTTACTACATTTCCATACAGTTTACATAAATTATTAAGTATAGTAACCTTATATATTGTTACAATAAAACAATATGTAACACATGATACACATTTCATCATTATCCAAATTAACTGCATACTGATATACATTATAATATTTTCCAGCGGCGTGCAGAAGATTTTGACACTGGTAATGCAGCGATATCGGTTTAGTAGTTTTGGTGTGAAAGCAAAACAGACAGACAAACGGACAAAAAGAGATATTTTCGCATAAATTATAATAATAGTGTGGATATAAATTAAAAACTATTTTTTCTAAACTATTAGTATAATTACGTTCTGTTATGAAGAAATAAAAAACGCCATCTGTTGTCACGCGTTGGAACTACAATGAGAGTTTATTTCATCGAAACCCATGGAAATATACCAATTACCATACAACATAATATTGTGCGCTAAGCTAAAATAAATAAAAACGCCATCTATTGTTACGTATTAGAAATACAATGTGAATTTATTTTCATCGATATTTCCATGGAAATTAGATAATATATTTTTGCCTCATCAAAATGTAGCCTATGGCTCTCTCAGACTCTAGACTAACTGTGTACAAAATTTTATTACAATCGGTTCATTAGTTTTGGCGTGAAACAAAACAAAACAAAAACTTTTTCTTTTACAACTTTTTCATTTTTATATCTAGTATATTTTAAGTACTCACCTAATCAGCTTAACTTTTGTCTTTTCACATAATCAAGGTTCCGGTTACTTGAGATCCGATCCATAATCCGATGTAAATAAATGCAAAATTTTGGCCACCACAAATTATCTTATCCAAGTGAGTGATAGTTATGAATGTACGCAATTATTATTGTTAAACTGTTAAATATTATACAAACTTTCAAATATTAAAATCTAAAATATTCTTAGAAAACTATAAAACCAAAAATAATAATATAATATAGTACTAACAGTGCTCGATCACATGAAAAAAGCAAATGGCCTCCCAAAACACAAAAAATTTCAGCTATGTAAAATGTAAACAAATATTATAAACCTCACAAAACAAAAATGCATAATGTACATATTATACGTAATTAGTTAGATTTACGTCTATTCATTTTACTCGGATTATATCCGATTGCTCACGACTATTCACGAGTAGTTCCGATCGCCGTCGGCATGGATGGCGCGGGCGCCCGCGCCGGCCGCGGCGCCAGTGATGCCATTGAATTTCAACCAGAACTCCCCAACTATTATTTAAATATATTATTTATTACTTGGGGTACTTTCCACTGAGAGATCGAAACGCTGAAAATACTACTTCAGCCGACCGCAATTATTGTTTGCGGCAAAAACGTCACTCATGATGTCATTGTTTATATAAAAACAGTAATAAAAACCAAATAAATAAACATTTTTGCTTAAAAAATTTCACGCCCATGAATATAATATAATATTTTTACTCCCTAAAATACGCACTATATATTTAATTTTTCCCTACTAAAAGTGGGATATCCCCATAGTTGGCAACACTGCTGGGGTCTGCCGCAGAGCTTGCAGTACAATAATCGCATTCGATATTCATGGTTGTGTGCGTTTTTGGCTGTGCACGGACACACTCACACATACGCGCAAGGCAGGCACCTCAACACTGAGTCTATCTTGACCTCTCGTGAACCCGTTCGCGCGTGTACCTGATTACATGTTGCTATTTTATAAATTGAGGCGTTTTAAATGTGTATTATTTATTTTTTTACTATATTTTTTACTATTATTATTAAAAAATTAACGTCATGAGTCATTTAAAAAGTACGAAAGTTAAATTAAAATATCTGTTATCTGTGAATGGCAAGCACTGCCTTTTTGCCTACAAAGACTGCACGCCCATGATATTTTCTATGAAATAATAATCTATCTTTTTCATATTAATATAGTTTAAGTTGTAAATTATTGTACAATTAAGCAAATAATACTACGACATACTTTGTATTAGAACATGGTATGATATCGTTATGTTTTGCTTCAATTTATCAATTTACGGTTACTTTTACATTTTACAATGGCTTACCTTTCGTTTTTCAATAGTTAATCCACTTAATTTACAATTTTTGTATTTTTGTAATAAATAATTTTCACAAAATGAAATTCGAACTTTGAGTTTTAAACTTCTTCTTCCTCTTTTTTCTCATGTAGTTTATATTCTTTATGGTCTTTTTTATCGGCCAATCACAGTCGACCGTGCTTAAAAATTGTACAGATTATGCGATTATATCTAGTAGCTACGTTTAAATTTGGAACCCAAATTTTTTTTGTTCGGAACTTTCGTCCACCTGATTCGGTGTTGGAGGCGCTCGCATTCAAGTGTTTGGCGGACGCCATAGTTTCAATTGGAAATTATTACGACTAATTGTCGTTGTTTCATAATCTCTAATAGTGGAAGCTCAATAAGAATTACAATAGAGGGACTATAAGGTGTATTTCGTACTATTCTCCCTCGCCCGTCTCCCACGCCACTGTCTTGAACTAGCACTTTATAATGAAGACCTATCCTGACAAAAGCCAAGTCCCTTTAGATTATATTCTCTTTGTTTGTAAACAAGAGTATTATTTATCAATTTTCGTAAAAATGCCTCAATGTTGTGCTTTGAGTTTTAAAAACCGGAGAGTTCGTATATTTCCCAAAGACCCAAAGTGAAAAAAAAGTGGGAAAATGCCTTGTGAATAAAGAATTTCAAAGAAAGAATATGGCACGCTCATGAACGTATAAAAAAAAGGCGGACGGAGTCCCACCATACACAAAACTGTGTCGTTCAGAGTCGGCCAGCTGGCTGTATGTACACGGTCCGCACGCACACATTCTTGCGCTAGTCCATACCATTTGACAGGCGTCAGAATGTGTGCGTGGCCGACTCTGAAGAAAAGTGAAGACACAGTTTTGTATATAACAAGACTCGGTCCGCCTTTTTTTCTACGTTCATGGGCACGCTTATGTTTACTTCATTTCACAGAAGATAATTATTTTGAAAGATGTAAATACAAGCAAGTCGTGAAATTATGCTGTCTAGCCTAAGCCAAACTTATTATTTCCTAGATCTGCCTCTTAAAAACAAACCAATTACAAATTCTAACATATTATATTTTCAGATGCTGAGCTATAAGAAACATTTTTAAGAAATACATACAGAGCTTCTGTTGTCTTACTGTTTATTAGCATAAATATGCAAGATCTATAAGTGATTGTCAAACAATGGGAATAGGCTATCTTATGACCAAGTGTCAAAGCAAATTCAAGACATGTTTGCTAATAGAAAAGTTACTGTAAGGATTCCGCACCTTGTTGCACCACAGTTGCAGCAAGTACTAAAATGTGTTCATACTGAGAGGATTATAGGATTAACCAATAGCAAGTAAAATATTTTTTAAGTTTCATGTGTTGTAACTTTAGAGAATGTATTATGAAAAATAAATAAAAGCTGATATCAATGATTGCTTGGTTTTATTACATTTCAATAATTTTTATACAATTATTTATCAAAAACTGCTGGTTCAAGATGGTGGATGCAAACCATGAATGACCATGACACATACATGTTTGCACTTAGCAGATGCTCACAATAGCATTCCTCTACACGTCTACACCTCCTTCTTGAGAGACTTTAGTGTCTACTAAATACATCACTTTTGCAAGTTTTGCACATTCCTCTTAAGAATGTATAGCATCCCATGAATAAGGGGCGGTCAGAAGATGTCTAGATTTGTATTACAGTTGGCCTTTGGTTCCGTGTTCAGTCTGTAAAAACATGGAATAATATCTAAATATTTCACGTTTATCTGTGATAGTAAACAAAATATGTTAATAATGTTAATAGTAAAAGTAAAACTTAATAATTATACGTATATACATTATACCTATAAATAGTAAAAGTTAATAATTATACGTATATACATTATACCTTTACAGATATTTTATTATTTCCTGCTTGCTGATGCTTGGAACAGGTTAATCGGCGTTCATGTCTCTGTCACAGGCTACACGGTCAAATTTTTATCAATCTGATCCATCAATCTGATTGACGGAATATTGACGGTTATAAAAATTTCATAATATCATTATGAAGAAAACATAGAAAATCGCAACCACTCATTTGACACTTGTAGCAAACAAAGGACGGTCGCTGGTGGCGCCATCTGCTTCGAGCTTTTAGTTTGGCTCCTCATTGGCCCGTCTTTTATTTAGGCTATGTTCCAAACTGTACTGCGACCACTGTAGAGTGTGACGTCATTTTAGTATACTGCGAAGCCGTTCCTTTATAGTTAGTACACTGTCGGTATACTGGTTACTATTTAAAACGGAACGCAATCCAGTATACTATCAGCCGCATTTTTGACAGCTCGTATTGAACATTTTCAACACAGTCTAATAAGGTTAATTTTTGCAATTCTTCCAGTGTTTTATTATTATTAATCCAAATTAATTACAGAAATTTATAACTTTGGGATTAAACTGTAGGTATTCAAACTCAAACTCAAAATTTTTTATTCAGAATAAATTTTTTCAAATATTCTCTGAACGTCGGGTCTACACTGGTGCCTACTACCGGTTCGGGAACTACCCCGTCGAGAAGAACCGGCGTAAGAAACTCGCACGGAGCCATCTTTTAATTAAAAAGATGGAAAATTACAAAAAGTATATAAAACTACAGTGTCATTATGACTAAATAAAATACGAGTGTACCATACTGTATATTATACAGAAACAGCTCTGCAGGGGGCGACCTTATTCCCATGGTGTACTATCATTCATGAAATCAGTAACTTTATAGTACGCTTTTGTACACAAACGTTCTTTAACAACTTTTTTGAATTTATTAATTGAGAGATTTTGAACATTTTCTGGGATCTTATTATAAAGGCGTATACATTGACCTTTAAGAAAATTTTTGACTTTAGTAAGTCTAGTCACTGGAATGTCAAGCTTATGTTTATTACGAGTATTTCTCCCATGGGTATCACATTTTTTCTTGAATTCATATATATTCTTTTTAACATATAATACATTTGATAGGACATATTGAGAAGCAACAGTTAGGATTCCAGTTTCCTTAAATTTTTCTCTAAGTGAAGTATTACGGGCCAGCTTGTAGATTGCCCGAATAGCTCGCTTCTGCAGCACAAAAATTGTATTTATATCTGCAGCATTGCCCCACAGCAAAATGCCGTAGGACATAATACTATGAAAGTAACTAAAATACACTAGGCGTGCTGTTGTTTCATCTGAAAATAGTCTAATCTTACTTACTGCATATGCTGCTGAACTGAGTCTGTCGGCCAACCCAGCAATGTGAGGGCCCCACTGAAGCTTGGAGTCTAGTGTAATACCTAAAAATACAGCTGTATCCACTAGCTCCATAACATCACCATTTAAAAGCACATTGGTTTCCGTTTGCCTTACATTGGGCAATTTGAATTTAATACATTTTGTTTTTTTACTATTAAGTAAAAGATTATTAACGCTAAACCAATGTACAATCTTTGAGAGAGCATTATTTACTTCGTCATGATGTATCATCAGCAAATAATACTATCCCATGCTTATCTTTAATAAAGAATGGCAGGTCATTTATATAAATAAGAAACAGGAAGGGTCCTAATATAGACCCCTGTGGGACCCCATTTCGAATTTTGCACCAGCAGATTTTTTACCATTTATCTCAACCCACTGAGTTCTATTTGACAAGTACGAATTTAGGAGGGCGAGTGCTTTGCCTTTTATGCCATAGTGACAGAGTTTCCTGACCAATGTTTTGTGTTGCACGCAATCAAAAGCCTTTGAGAGATCGCAAAAAACACCTAGAGCATCCTGCGACGTCTCCCAGGCATTAAAAATACTACTGATCAATTCAACGCCTGCGTCTGTAGTAGACCGTCCCTTTGTGAATCCAAATTGTTTATTATGTAAAATATTATTTAAATTAAAGTGCGTTAGTAATTGATTCAGTATTATCTTTTTATGAATTTTACTCAATGTTGGTAAAATAGATATAGGTCGGAAATTAGACGGGTCCGACTTACTACCAGATTTAAAAAGAGGTAAAACTTTACTGTGTTTCATTAGATCAGGAAACACGCCATTTTTTATACAATCATTAAAAATAGTCGCTAAGTAGGGCGCGATAACATCGATTATAGATTTAATAACCTTCATTGATAGGCCCCACAAATCGGTAGTGTTCTTAATATTTAGTAAATTGAATGTTTTTATAATGTCTTGAGGACCTACTTCTTTAAATCTAAAGTCGATATCACATTCATTTACATTTTCTTTAAGTAACAATATAGCATCATCAGGAGAGTCCTTTAAGTTTCTTGTAATTGAAACTGGAATGTCATTTGAAACTGGATTGTTTTAAAACGTTAGACACTCGAGTGGTTTTGACACTTGACAGTTGACTTTTGACAGTTGACTGATCACGTGATGAAAGTACTGCGAGTGCCTTACCCAAGAAGCTTACACCCTAATGGAGGTTTCATGCAGAACAAAAAAGTGAAGGTCAAATATTTGAACTCTGTTGACCTTTTTGTTATGTCCTGTTCTTTTCTTTTGATAGTTCTCACTCGCTCGCTTGTAAAACACAGAGTTGCCAAAGCGTTTTATATTTTCCCTATTAACAAAATCAATTTTAGTTTTTAAGCCTAAAATACGTCCCATATACACGATTAAAAAAGCCTTACAATTAAATAAATAATAATTCAAGGGTGGTTTTTGGTTGCATAACATCAAAAGCAAAAAGAAAAATAAACTTATGTTTTTTTTTATTCACATTACCCCCACTTTATAATGTTAGTATTTTTTAATGGCAACACAAGCAAATGTCAGAACGTATAGAAAAAAAGTTGGCGGGCTTTTTAAAAAGAGAAGTCGTATTTTTTCAACTTTTGCGAAATTAATTATTTAAAATTGTTTATATAAAGCATTTTAATAATAAAACAACGCAAAACGGTGGAATAATAGACGTTGAAATGGAGGATCCTGGGGGGACAGCCCCTGGGAAACCCGGCAGAAAAAGGCCGCGAGGGCCTGATACTGACGAAGACAGGGATGTTCTAGATGAATCATTTTACATCCCGTATAGTAAACCCGGCTACAGACGCTTGTTCCCTGAGAAGTCCCACTCTCAGGAGTATATAGTATATACCGAATCCACCCAAACCAATAGCAATATCGGCAACAAAAATCCGTTAACACTAACATCCATATTCAAAGAAGAAATCAAAGGAATAACCGGAATAAAAAGAGTAGCAGCCAATAAAATAGCAATAGCATTCTCCCAGGCAAGTTATGCCAATAATTACTTGCTCAATGAAGACTTCCATAGAAAAAATAATTTCAAAGCATTCATCCCAGCTAGGAGCATCGAAAAGATAGGAGTACTACGGTATGTACCGACTAGGATAAGTAATGAAGACCTATTCAAAAAGTTAGCTTCTGCCTATGAAATTATTGGAGTGAGAAGGTTCACCAAAAAAGTTAATGGCAAAGTGAAACCGTTTCAAACGGTTTCTGTGACATTTCTCTCCAATATACTACCACAATCTGTCTCATTAGATATTTTTAATTATAAAGTATATGAATATAACCCTTCTTTGCTGCAATGTTACAAGTGCTTTAAATTTAATCACCATACTAAGATCTGTAAATGTGTCCAAAAATGTTCGATTTGTTCAAAGGAACATCATTATTCTAAGTGCCCTGATGATCAGGCACTGCATTGTGCCAACTGAGGTGGACCACATCTTGCTATATCTAGAAACTGTCCGGTTAAGCAAAAGAAAATATTGGAAAAACAAAATAAAATGGCATACGCAAATGTGACTAAAAACACTGACCACACTTACAGTTTGGCACATTACAGTACTGATTTCCCGGCTTTACCACACAAAAAACATGAGATAACTAATGAGGAATTAATACAAGGTATAATAAAAAGCGACAACATTTTAAAGTCTTTAGTAGCTACATTAGTAAATTTAAGTAACAGTATGCATGCATGGTCCGCTTTATAGCTTTTTAAAAAATGTTGGGAAAAAACTTTAATTCCGTAATGCCCTGTGTAATGTTAAGTTAAGTTACTTGTTGTTAAAAACAATGAAATGTATTTTAAGGACTGGGCTAAAAGGACTAGAATCCAGGCCCGTAAAATTTTATTAATTAAAAAAAAAATATTCAGAACGTATACAAAACATTATGGCTGCCGGTTGTTGACAGCGTCTCTGTTCGATTTTATACAAGATAAATAAAGCATAATATTTTTATACAAAATACAATGAGTTGTGTAGTTCGAGGTTGTAAAAGTGTATGGTATCCAAATTGTGGTGTGAAATTTCACGGGTAAATTAATTAAATGAAATATTTTTTACATTTCGCTAGGGTGACCATTAGCTATACTTTGGATTGGATTGTCCTCGTAGTTCGTACATATAACTGCAAAATATGATTTATTACCCGAAAAAGGTGTTATGGACAAAAGTTTTGTATATTAGGCTAGGATGACTATTTGGAGTTTGGATTGGATTGTCCTTGTATTTTAATGTTTTTTTTAAATACTTTACTTAGCATTTTACATTTATGGCACCTATTTTACGTTACGGGTTCCCTAGTGACCCTGACCTGAGGCAAGCTTGGTTATCTAAAATACCATTAAAATCAAATTATTATAATACTGCCAGAATTTGTAGCCTACACTTTCGATCTGAAGACTATGATGTCAATAGACCTGGCCGTTTATTGAAATCTGCTATACCAAAGATATGTGGGTGTTGCGAAACATTGGTAAGTTCTAATAGTGAATTACCTTACTAAATACTAGAGGTATCTTGCGGCTTTCTTGTGGCAAAATTAGGTTTTACCGTTTCCCATGGGAACTATGTATTTAGACACAGTAAAAAGTAACCTATGTCCTTTCTCAACATCTTATCTATGTTTATGCCAAATTTCATAAAAATCGGTTCAGTTGTAAAGCATGCATGCAACAGACAGAAAGACACACAGACGATGAAGATAGTACATTAGTATGAATAAAGAAATGAGATTACTTCAGGTAACTAATCATTTAAAGTTGTGTCTTCCTCTTCTTAATATCACTTATTTTTTTTCAGGAATGTCTTAATATTCCTTCAAGCTCACAAGAAACTCAGTGCGCTAAAGCGTCAGCAATGCCGATACTTGAAAAATATGTAAGTAAGCATTAAAATTTTATGGTTGACTTTGAGACTTGGATTATCGTTTACATTTTCATCTCACATTGCTACCTCTTTCAGCTCGATGAAAATGAACCACCTAAAAAGAAACAAATTGTGGAAGTGCAAGAAGCTATCATTTTACCTGTTTGCTCCAATCCGCCAGCTGGTATATGTTCTCAAGCCATGAAAACTGTAAGTTATCATATTTTATCAGAAAGCTAATATCTAGTATAGCTTATAGGCACAACATTTTTCCCAGTATGCAGAATGCACCAATTCTTGTATTGCTTTGGTTTTTATGTTTATTGGTTAGTGATTTTTTCTCGGCTTAAAATATTTGTAGTATTATTTTGAAGGAATTTACTAAAGTAAAATAAGCATACATTCTATCAACGTTGCTTCACTTCACCCTAATAGTACGGGAGCCCTAGAACAATTTTTTTTGTGATTACTAACGAGGTAATTTTTTGTGAGTAGCTACATTTTGATAAGACAAACAACATGTTTTTTATTTTCGAAAAATCTCGAAAGTGGTAGCTAACAGAGATAGAAAGGATTTCATACTTTGGCTTGATGGTCCTAAAATATGGATTGTTCTATTTGTAGGACAAGGTTACTCTTAAATTATATAACTATTAACCTACCAATATACAAAAAATTAGCTGGTTAGGGTTCCGTTTTAGGTATCTGTAATCAACAAAACTTTTGTAATTATAAAAACTAATAAAATAATCAAGTGCGTCTCTATCTATTTCTTATACTTAGTCATTGTTTATTGTTATAAAATCAATATAAAAATTAACTTTCTAGTACAATTCCTACAGTGTATAATATTATAGTTTTTTGTTTACAGGTTCTCAAGGATCAACCTGTACTAAAAGATTTCAGCAGTCAAGCTAACATAAAAACACGTAGTGAAGTAGTGCTAAAAAAGGAAAATAAGGTTCTTCAACAGAAAGTTAATAGACAGGCAAAGAAAATTGAAAATATGAAAGAATTAATAAAAGTTGTCAAAAATTATACTTCACAATCAGAAATTGAAAATATATTGCAAGGTAATTATGCAAATATATGTAAAAAATTCCATACTAGTAAAAAAAGACAGGTCACATATTATAGTGATGAAGTGAAATCATTTTCCTTAACTTTGCATTTTTACTGTCCGAAGGTTTATAATTACCTGAGAAGCATAATTTCTTTGCCACATGAATCAACATTATGGCGGGCGATTTCAAGTTTTAATTGTTCTGTTGGTTTTCTGTCAGAAGTAATTGAATATTTAAAATCAGAACTACCAAATAAGCCCTATTTAAAAAATGTGGCCATGATTTTTGATTCGATGGCCTTAAAAAGAGATATTTGTTACTGTAATAAATTAGGAAAAACATTTGGCTTGGTGACATTGTCGTTGATGATCCTGAACAGCTTGCATCGGAAGCCTTAGTTTTTCAAATAGTATCATATTCAAATTATTTTAAATGCCCTATTGGTTACTTTTTTACTCCAAGTTATTTGAACGCCGAATTGCTGGGACAATTGATAAATACTGCAATAATCTTACTGAGCGAAGCAGGAATTACTGTAAGGTCACTAACGTGTGATGGCGTCAAATGCAATATAAAGGCATACGAGTGTCTTGGTTGCTCATTTGAGGAAGGTAACATTAAATCCTACTTTCTTCATCCCAATGGAGTAACTAACGTTTATTGCCTTTTAGATCCGGCCCACATGATTAAACTGGCTCGAAACATTTTTGCAGAAAAAGGCTTAGAATCACCAAACGGAAAAATTTATTTTCAATATGTGCAGAAATTGCATATGATGCAACAAGAAGAGGGTCTTAAGCTCTCTAATAAATTAACAGGAGCTCATGTCGCTTACCAAAACAAAAAAGTGAATGTCCGTTTAGCTTGCCAAGTACTAAGCTCATCCGTTGCTGATGCAATTGAGTTCCTTTGCAATAGTGGGAATCCTAAATTCCAAGACAGTTCTGCGACTGTCGAATTTATCCGTATTTTAGATCGATTATTTGATAGCATGAATAGCCGATCTCCCTATGGCACTTATTTAAAGTCGCCATTAACAATACACAACCGCGATGTCTGGCAAACGTTTTTTGACGAAGCTAAGATTTATTTAAATAATCTTAAAATATTAGACCAGCCATTAATGAAGCATACCCGCAAAACGTTCTGTTTGGGGTTCCTTGTGAACATGATTTCTTTCAAATTATTGTTTAATGATCTGACAACATTAGAAGAGAACCCGCTAAAATACTTACTAACTTTCAAATGTTCACAAGACAATCTAGAAATTTTTTTTCGTGCATACGTGCTAGAGGGAGGACTCAAGACAATCCGAGCCCGCTAGAGTTCCGATATATTTTAAGAAAATTATTGTATCGCAACTCGGTAAGACCCAGTATAAGAGCAAATTGTATAGATGATACATTTAATACCAACCATGTCATGGAATTTCGAAGCAAAACCAGATCATTAATTGAAAGTCAAACTCAGGAACACAGTACTGATGAAAGAGACATTTTTTCCGAAATGATAAATTCTTTAGAAAATTATCTATGCAGCGCCTATGAAGATAATGTGCTTTATTATATAACGGGCTTTATAATTCAAAAGATTAAAAAAAAAATTGCGAGTTTTGTCATGCTGTGCTCACAATTTTTTTTTTTTTTTATTAATAAAATTTTACGGGCCTGGATTCTAGTCCTTTTAGCCCAGTCCTTAAAATACATTTCATTGTTTTTAACAACAAGTAACTTAACTTAACATTACACAGGGCATTACGGAATTAAAGTTTTTTCCAACATTTTTTAAAAAGCTATAAAGCGGACCATAAAAAGTATTTTTTTGAAGTAAATCTTTCAAAGACAAGTTGTCTATGTTTATATCACTGTCACTGTCATCTTTGTCCAAAAATTCACTGATTTCACTATGTGTATGTAATGATGTGTCATTAAGCGTGCCTTATTATGTTTTCCACATCGAAGAACCAGATGATTAAGAGTCTCCTCTTCAACGCCGCAGTCACAAAATGAGGTATTCACCATCTTCAATCTGTAGAGATGAGATTTAACTTGGCAATGCCCAAATCTCATCCTGTTCATAGTAACTATAAATGATCTAGACATTTCTTTCAATTCATGGTACCACGGTTTGGCGGGCGGGATCTTTTGTATATCGTAATACCATTTTCCTTTTTCAGACGACGTTTGGGTAAAGTATGCCTTGAACAACTCTCCCAGGCAGTCTTTCACAGGAGCATGTATATCTGTATACGGTATGTGCTAGAGCTGACTGTGGTCTTCGTCTGGATCCCCTCTTGTTGCTGCATCAGCTTCTTCGTTGCCAGTAATTCCAGAGTGAGAAGGTACCCAAATGAATTTAACATTTTTACTATTATTATACATATGGTACAAAGTTTGCTTAATTTTTAATAATAAATAATTTGTATTAAATTTTAAAACCCTATTTTTAAGTGCAGTTATAACACTAAGTGAATCAGTTAAAATCAAACAATTGCTTTCATTAATTGAAGATATATACAATAATGCTTTATATATATCATAACATTCAGCAGTAAATATACTACATTCATACGCTAATTTTATACATTTTTTAATTTTTTTCTGAGGATCATAATAGGCTGATGTAACAATATTTAAGGTTTTCGACCCATCAGTATAAATTCTGTACTCATTATCTATAGTATTGAGAAGATCATTTTGATTACTTATTTGTTGCTCACATATTGTAACATCATGCATGTATGCATTATATTCAATATTATACATAGGCCAATGATTTTCTCTAAATATATAATTTCCAATATTTAAGTAAATATTTATCATAATCCTTAATAGTTCTGGCAATTTTCTAGAAATAATGTTAGAAACATCAGTATATGGACCCACATTCATACTATTTGTTGGAACTATAGGAAGAATTTTATTTAAAAGATGATTATTTTTAGAGGCAAATACCTTTAAGCAAAATCGTTCAGCAATTTTTAGCCTTATAATAGTTAGTGGAGGTATACATGTCTCGGCCTCCATGATATGTATAGGAGTAGAGCACATTGCACCTGTTATGACTCTAAGAGCTTTATTTTGAATAACATCTAATTTTCTTAATAAGTTATAATTACAGTTGTAATATGCTAAGGTGCTGTAATCAAAGTGACTACGTACTAAACTCTTATATAACATGGATAAAGTTTTAGGGTCGGATCCCCAGTGTACTCCTGCCAAAGATCTAATTATGTTAAGACCTCCACAAGCTTTTTTGATAATTTGTTGGATATGATTTTCAAATTTTAACTTATTGTCAAGATATATCCCCAAAAACTTTTTTTCGCAGACCCATTTGAGACTGTTGTTGTGAAGTTTAACGTTAAATAAACTTCCTGGATCTGATTTAGAGAAAATCATGGCTGTACTTTTTTCCAAACTTATCCATAGCTTTAATTTTCTAGTATAGTAATTATATACTTGTTCTAATGCCTTATTTAATATATTTACAGCAATATTTACATCCTTATGACTACTATACACAACAATATCATCTGCATACTGTAGAAATTTTACATTACAACTTAAAAGATATTTACACAGTTGACTTGTGTATATGCTATATAACAGTGGCGAAATAGTGGCACCTTGCATTGTGCCTTTATATATATTTCTAGGTCCATGTAAAATGTTATTAAATTTGACATACATTGTTCTCTTAAATAAAAATTTAAAAATCCATTCACAGACTTTTCCGGGGACACCTATATCTATTATGACTTCAACAAGGATAGTTGGATCAACATTATCAAACGCCCCCTGAACATCGAGAAAGGCACAAACAGTGGAAGAAAATGAGTGAAATGAATCTTTAATATCCCTTAATAATGCAACATAGCTTTCTACACAACTTTTACCTTTACGAAAGCCATACTGCTCCTTTGGTAAGATATTATTTGATTCAACATACCAGTCTAGTCTCACCTTAAGCATGTATTCAAATATTTTACCAACGCAAGATGACAAAGATATAGGTCTATATGAGTTACAGTCATTTTCCGGTTTTTCTGGTTTAAGGATTGGTACAATACATTGTGTTTTCCATGAGTCTGGTATAAGATTGTTTGTCCATAATAGATTATAAATATCTAATAAAAATTTTTGGGCATCTTCATGCATGTAGCCTAATATTTTGTAAGGGATATCGTCTAAGCCTGGAGTAGTGTCTTTTCTAGATTTCAAAGCAAATTGGAATTCTTGCCATGTAAAAGTATTACTCAAAAATATGCTACTTGAATTGCCTTCCTGGATAAAATATGAATTTAATAAATTACTGTCTATATATCTTTCAGGTGGATCATCGGGTGCATACTTATCAAGAAAAGATGGAATCCATTCACTGTTTTTTGGTTTACTAACAGAAGAAGCTCTTTTAAATCTGCGAATATAATTCCAGATGACAGTAACAGGTGTTTGTCTGTTGAATGATTCACAAAGGTTTCTCCAACTATTCTTTTTCTTTTCCCTTAATAACTTTTTTTTAATTGCATCTATTTTTTTATATTCAATGAAATTTTCTATAGATGAATGTGTTCTATAAAAATTTAGAGCAGCTTTACTTTTTTTAACTGCTTCTAAGCATTCATTATCCCACCAGGGAACTGGTTTTTTCCTAATGGTTGGGGAAGTTATATTTAGTTTTGGAATACATGATTCTTTAACTGTATTTAATGTAACACAAAATTTATTATAAGTAGATAAAGGTTTGTTGTAATCAATAGTAAATGACCTGAATGCCTTTTCAGTTTCAGATGCAAAGAGCTTCCAATCTGCCTTGTCATACAGAAATCTTTCCGTTGGTTGACCAACTTCAAAATCTTGTGGATGGAGTTCAATAAATGTGAAAGTGGGATAATGATAGCTGCCCATTGGATCATCACTAACGCTCCAATGGCATAGAGGAGCGATTTGTGGGCTAACACAAGTAATGTCAATTGAAGATTGGCTATTACGCAAACTACCTACTGTTGTTGGAGCTCCCGAGTTCAGGATACATAGGTCACACTCATCTAATAAATCGTAAACATCTGTACCTTGAGGCTTGGTTTGAAGACATCCAAAAGCAACATGATGAGCATTTAAATCTCCGGATAGTATTATCGGTTTTGGTAAACTATTAATAATTTGTTTAAGTTGTCTAGATTTGAACCTTCCTGGTCTTGGTGGACTATAACTACATAAGATAGACAAATTACCAATATCAGTTTTAAGAACTATAGCTGCAGATTGTAAATCTTCATAAAAAGGCAGATTGACAGTAATGTATTTGAAATTATTCCTAATGAGTATGCCGACTCCACCACGGCCATTAAGGCCATGTTGGTAAATAAAATTATAGCCTGTTATTTTAAAATTATGATTTTCTTTTAAATGTGTTTCATTTAACAAACATATATCAATGTCATTTTGGTCCAAAAAAGTAATAAGAAGAGGTTTTTTGCTATTAAGATTTTCAACATTAAATTGGCATATTTTCAAAAAATTACTATCCATGTTTAAGGTTATTTAATAATACTTCCTTTATTACTGATGTTGTCATTTTTTTATTACTGTTACTTAAATTTACTAATGTAGCTACTAAAGACTTTAAAATGTTATCGCTTTTTATTATACCTTGTATTAATTCCTCATTAGTTATCTCATGTTTTTTGTGTGGTAAAGCCGGGAAATCAGTACTGTAATGTGCCAAACTGTAAGTGTGGTCAGTGTTTTTAGTCACATTTGCGCATGCCATTTTATTTTGTTTTTCCAATATTTTCTTTTGCTTTACCGGACAGTTTCTAGATATAGCAAGATGTGGTCCACCACAGTTGGCACAATGCAGTGCCTGATCATCAGGGCACTTAGAATAATGATGTTCCTTTGAACAAATCGAACATTTTTGGACACATTTACATATCTTAGCATGGTGATTAAATTTAAAGCACTTGTAACATTGCAGCAAAGGAGGGTTATATTCATATACTTTATAATTAAAAATATCTAATGAGACAGATTGTGGTAGTATATTGGAGAGAAATGTCACAGAAACCGTTTGAAACGGTTTCACTTTGCCATTAACTTTTTTGGTGAACCTTCTCACTCCAATAATTTCATAGGCAGAAGTTAACTTTTTGAATAGGTCTTCATTACTTATCCTAGTCGGTACATACCGTAGTACTCCTATCTTTTCGATGCTCCTAGCTGGGATGAATGCTTTGAAATTATTTTTTCTATGGAAGTCTTCATTGAGCAAGTAATTATTGGCATAACTTGCCTGGGAGAATGCTATTGCTGTTTTATTGGCTGCTACTCTTTTTATTCCGGTTATTCCTTTGATTTCTTCTTTGAATACGGATGTTAGTGTTAACGGATTTTTGTTACCGATATTGCTATCGGTTTGGGTGGATTCGGTATATACTATATACTCCTGAGAGTGGGACTTCTCAGGGAACAAGCGTCTGTAGCCGGGTTTACTATACGGGATGTAAAATGATTCATCTAGAACATCCCTGTCTTCGTCAGTATCAGGCCCTCGCGGCCTTTTTCTGCCGGGTTTCCCAGGGGCTGTCCCCCCAGGATCCTCCATTTCAACGTCTATTATTCCACCGTTTTGCGTTGTTTTATTGTTAAAATGCTTTATATAAACTATTTTAAATAATTAATTTCGCTAAAGTTGAAAAAATACGACTTCTCTTTTTAAAAAGCCCGCCAACTTTTTTCGCTGTGCTCACAACTGAAAATAAAAAAAGTGATCATGACTATGCCCTGAATATAAATAAGTATTCAGCATTCACAACATTTGTCAACCGGGGTAAATTATGTTTTGCTTCGGATGCTGCATTTATGATCGTGAAATATGTTAATACATTATTTAAAAAAACTGTATCTATGTCACTGTTGTCAATCGTTAACATTACAGGCAAATTGGTAGTGGCTACACTACAAAAATTCCAACCCCAAGTACAAGAAATTTTTGTTCTTAAGCACCCTGTCACAGACGTATGTCTGGATTTACATGAAACTGAGGTTATAAAATATATAGCAAATAGTTTCTTAAAAATAAGATTGTCATCTTATTTAAAAAATGACATACAAAAGAAATTAGGCGATCTCAGGACTAAACGCCAAAAACTGCATAAAACAATTTTATTTTCACATGTATAATTACTGTTAGGGCTTCTTGCTCATAAGCTTCTTGCTGTTGAGTATAGTTATAGTATCCTATGATAGTAAATGTGTGGTTTTTAATCTATTTTTAATAAAACATTTGCATATTATTTAGTTTTTTTTTATATATTGACTAGCTGTTGCCCGCGACTTCGTCCGCGTTGTTGACGCGGATTAGTATAATGACAAAGATGGATAGTCCGCAAATAAATATGAAAAAAGTAAAATATAACCTCCTCCTTTTTGGAAGTCGGTTAAAATGTAGCCTAAGTTACACCTTACTACATCAGCTATCTACCAAAAAAAGTCCCGGCAAAATAGCTCCAGCCGTTTCAGAGATTAGCTGGAACAAACAGACATACAGACACTACTTGTTTACTAAGGCTACTTGTTTGTCCTAGAATATTCAAAACTTTGGTTACCCTAAAGAAAAGGGATAGCACATAACAATGACGTCATCCAAGGACATATTTTTCATCTTCAATCTATTGTTCACTATGAAACCTCCATTAGGGTGTAAGCTTCTTGGCCTTACCTCGAAAACGCTAGTACTCGCAGTACAATATGGCGACGATTGATGACGTCATATATGTCACTAGGGTACTGCGGCAGTGTACTGCAACTCCATTACCGAACGATTTTTCTACAGTGATAGCACTGTGTAGTGGTCGCAGTACATATTAGGAACACAGCCTTAGTCTGTCTCTTTTATGTAAATGGCATTTCGTATCTTTTGTTTCACTTATCTGTCAAGTTTGACAATTGAATTTGAAAATTGTTCGGAAGCAATTTATGCCGGAAAATAGTATAAACGTAACAGATCTGTATTTAGTAGAATATCATTGTTAAGTTTTAAATCCTTACAGAGCTAAACTTTTGCCTATAGAAAATAAAATTATAAAAAAAATATTATGTCAAATTTCATAGACAAATGTCATCTGCGATTCCCCGTTCCGTCATCCGTCACTCATCCAATTTGTCAAATCACAAAAATCGGAAAAATTTCCAACGCACGTCTTCACAAAAATCTTGATTGCTACCTATTTCAAGTATTTTATTTTTCAATTTTGAGAACAATAACTATGTCTGATTGGGATACAGTAACAATTTTGCGTAAGAAGCCACCGAAAGCATCTGCCCTAAAGACGGAACAAGCTGTAAATGCTGCTCGACGACAAGGTTTGCCTGTAGAAACTCAACAAAAGTATGGTGCCGGAACAAATAAACAGCATGGAACAACAAAAAATACAGCTAAACTCGACCGAGAAACCGAAGAACTCAAGCATGAAAAAATACCATTGGATTTAGGCAAATTGATAATGCAAGGACGACAAGCTAAAGGAATGTCTCAAAAAGATTTGGCTACAAAAATATGTGAAAAACCACAAATCGTTAATGACTATGAAGCTGGTCGTGGTATTCCAAATAATATTGTGCTCGGGAAAATCGAGAGAGCAATTGGAATAAAACTTCGTGGAAAAGATCGTGGCCAACCGCTACAGCCTCCTGGAGAAAAGAAATAACGGATTCCCTGGGAGGCGAAGACTAATCTCCGATTTTTTTGGATATTTTTTGCCGTTTTGCTATTTTAATATGTCGTAATTGTAATTTTATGCAGGTTATAACCTAAATGATGTAAGCATTTAATTTCTCAATAGTTTCCAGAAAGTTCTGAGATGTTACCAACACGAAAAAGTTGATAATATAAAAGTCGTGAATCGTGATTACGGATTGCAATAAATATTATTTACTACTATACGATATTATTAATTCCTAGTTCATTCATTATGTAAAACTCCATGATTACTGCTATTTTCCACAAGAACTAACGAAAAGAAGAAAAGAAACTACAAATAAGGTAAAAGCGCTTATTCCATTTGACTAAATTTAGAAGTTCAAATTAGAATCCTAAAAAGAAGACTAATTAGAACAGTGGTCCCCAACCTTTTTTCACGCGGGCCACAAACATGTTCTGGTCTTGGTGTCGCGGGCCGCAACAAAAAATTTTTAGAGTTAAAAAATAATATTATTTAAAATTAACGATTTAAAAGTGGAAAAAAATTCACGAGTCCTATCACGACGACTTTACATTATTTTGCTGGTGGACGTGAATTTCAAAATGGTTTAAGAGAACGCGGGCCACAACTAAAGTCCCGGCGGGCCGAACGCGGCCCGCGGGCCGCGGGTTGGGGATAGCGGAATTAGAAGCTTCTTATTCCACTTGTCCTAATTTAGTAACTAAATCAGTTGTGAGTTGTGACGACGCGGCGATTTTGGCCAGACGTCTTCTTAATGGCTCCAGTCATAGAGAAATATAATATAATACACGGGAGAAATAATAATACATGGCTCTAGTTCTGTCAAAGCAACAAAAAATAATTGGTCTTCTCATAGGCTTAACTGTTGGCTCAATGAAAATCAAAATAAATAAAAGGCGAAAAAGATGGTTGAAAGAATTTTTGCTCCACGAAAAATTATGAATTATGAACTTTCTGAACTACTTGGAACCAGCAGACTTTAGAAATTACCTACGAATGGATTCCAGATCGTTCTTATATATTGACTAATACAGATTTAACAGTTCCCACTACAGATAAAAGGTTGAAACCATGAACCATCTAGCAACACTGATTTAGTCAGTAAAGCGCTTATTCCATTTCATTAAATTTAGACGTCTAAATGATTTAGTAACTAAATTTAGTCAAGTGAAATAACATTGTACTAAATCGGAAAAAGTGTGGCTTCGAGTTCTGACTGACTAAATCAGTGTTGCCAGATGGTTGAAACCTATTGGGTTGTTTTCTTTTCTAAATCTCCACCAGACAGCGCGACGGTAGACACTTCTAGATTTACTATTGGTATTTGGTTCCCCACCAAACTGAAATTATCTGCAGGTTGGCATCACTGACTACATATTGGTTGTGTTTCTAAAAAATATCAGTGTACTGTCAAGTGTGACATAAATCAAAATATCTTAAACCTAAGCTATCATTGGCGTAAGCGATTAGGCCATTATACTGGTAATAGTTTAGGAACAAGCTCTTAAAATAAAAACTTATCAAACTGAAAACTGACAACTTAACGGCCTTGTGGCGGCCACTAAGACCAAGCATCAATGGCGGCCATGTTACTTCGAAACTTCTTCTACTTTTTATTGTTGGTGAGGTTTTTATTATTTTTTCCCAAATTGTGTTATTTGGGTTTTTGATGTTCATTATTGGTAAAATATTGGCCATTAAATATCCGTTATCGTGCACAAGTGCAGGTAAGATGTTGTCAAAACCAAAATTTATAATTCCTGTGACATTTGGTGTGAATAACGATAATAAGGGCTATTTCTTCCGTGAGTTTTAACTAAAACATCGTTATAATAACTTTATTATCATATTCATTGGAATATCATTCTGTCTTTTTCAAATTGAAATGTATCAAGTTTTACATTATTTTGCCCAGTTTTGTAGCAATTATTGATGGCATTACCTGGTATTACCGATAGTTGTCTAGCCATACGCCATCTAGTTACTAAAATGGAATCTGTTTGACAATCAAATTAAAAAAATAAGAAAATGCCCCATTGCTAAATCTGTATTAAAGTCAATATATATTATGTTATTGCGGCTCTATACGATGGGCCAGCGTAGTGGGCCATCACGGTGGGCCAGCCGCCAGCGTGGGGAGGACGTAGTGGCGTAGGATGGCCGATGGCGCCAGCGATGGCCATGGAATGGCGGCGGTGTCGGTTTTTCGACCGCACATCAAAGGATGATGGCCCAGCGATGGCGGTACGCCTCTACACGTTGGCGATACGACAGTCGTTGCCTGACCGCGGTCGAGTGAGGACGTCGTAATTCGTATTACAATTTACGATTTTCATTCAAAATGACGAGTACGTGATCTCATAATGAATGAAAATATAATAATATTATGATAAAGGTGAAAGTTTGTATGGATGTATGGATGTTTGTTACTCTTTTACTCAAAAATTACTGAACGGATTTTAATGAAACTTTACAATAATTATTATAGCTTTTACAATATTATATACATAACTCCTGACTTTTTAAAGATACAAGTTTGGGAGTTTCGGTGTTGTTTTAAGAACGAAAAGCATATTAATATGCTACTATTACATTCATCATTGTCATCATCATCACTACCATAAATCATTATTTTAATTTTAGTCTCGAAATAATTATTCCTAGAATTCAAGAGAAGGTTCATATTAGAAGGGAGGTGATACGAAGTTCACCGGGTCATCTGGTGAAGTCATAAATTATTAAAAATGCACGTTTTGCATTGCCGCAATGGCTAATGCTTACACGTCCATCTTGAACGACGTTTAGATTAAAACGTAGTGATTATATTCTCTTTGGTTTAGATCACAACTGAACACGGCCATCATGTAGAGACGTTGCGACCATTGCATGGCCATCGCATGCGCCATTCGATCGCCCAGCGCTGGCCCATCTTGTAGAGCAGCCATTATACGATCTGGAATCCATTTGTAGGTAATTTCTAAAGTTTGCTGGTTCCAAGTAGTTCAGAAAGTTCATAATTTATAATTTTTCGTGGAGCAAAAATTCTTTCAGCCATCTTTTTCGCCTTTTATTTATTTTGATTTTCATTGAGCCAACAGCTAAGAGCGCTTACAGACGAACGGCACGTATCGATGGCACGCGTCGGCGGCAGTCGACGGCAGACGACGGCACGTGTCGGCGGCAGTCGATGGCAGCCGGCGGCACGTGTCGGCGGCAGTTGACGGCAGCCGTCGACAGTTTATAACGCTTGCAGTTGTGACGTAACGCGTAAAGGTAAGCGTCCACAGGTCGGTATAGTACGCAACGAACGTTTCGCATCAGATGGATATTTTTTTACAGTACGTCTCACTGTATCGGCAGCGTACGGATTACCGACTAGCTAGTATGTTTATCTTCAATTTAGTCCAAACAAAGTTCCTAAGTCAAAATTCCTGCTTTCGACTTTTCCATCCATATCCCCCTTTTGAGCATTCATTTACTAGGCTAAACAGTAATCCGTACACTGCCGGTTCAGCGGACGTACTGTGAAAAAAATATCCGTTTGATGCGAGATGTCCGTTGCGTACGATACCGACCTGTCGACGCTTACCTTGCGGGGGTACGTCACAACTGGGGACCTTTTTTTTTTTTGATGCGCAGGGAAACCCATCATGGGTCCCCTGGGTTGGATAATTATGTGCCTCAGTTAGCTGAAGCACCCCGGGGGTATGTGAGACTCCTACTCACTAAAACCACCTGCGGTTCGCCTTCAGCCGTATAGAGGAGGGATATCCCGGATCTAACAAACACAGGACTCCCTCCACGATTGGCCGGTCTACCTACAACTGGTTGCCTACCACCACCTCCACTAACCGACATCGTTTGACAGATAAGAATTTGTTACTCTAACGTTATGCTAGCGATCTTAAAAAAGTTGATATTTCACAGCGGATTTAACATTGTTTTGCATTTTTTACTGTTTTTTTGTAAAATTATATTTAAATAGTGAGTACTGTAATGTTGTTGTAATCGTACAACAAAGTGTTCTGGAAACATGATAGTTTTAGGAAAGATCGTGGTAGGCCCCCAGCAAGCGTCATAAACTGTCAAAGGCTGCCGTCGGCTGCCGTCGATTGCCGCCGACACGTGCCGCCGACTGCCGTCGACTGCCGCCGACAAGTGCCGCCGACACGTGCCGTTCGTCTGTAAGAGGCCTAAGCCTATGAGAAGACCAATTTTTTGTTGCTTTGACAGAACTGGAGCCATTAGGAAGACGTCTGGCCAAAATCGCCGCGTCGTCACAACTGATTTAGTTACTAAATTAGGACAAGTGGAATTTAAGGAAGCTTCTAATAATATTAGTCTCCTTTTTAGGATTCTAATTAGAACTTCTTTTAATCAAATGGAAAAACGCTTAATAAAAAAAAAAGTCTGACATTGACATTTGATATATCGTTTGTTGACAATTGACATTTGCCAATAGTTTGTTTTGGCTGTAAATTTTTGGTCGTTTTATGGAATAAATTTCCTTTTACTAAAGATCTATTTTATAATATTATTTTATTGTAAAAAAAATTCATAATGGCTTCCGAAAATTCCGATTCAGAAGAAGAAATTTTAGTGTACGCGGAGTTCAAAGACAATATCAATATAGATAACCATAAAAACTTACATGTTTTAGGAATTGATACAAAAAGTCCAGTATTTCAATTGGATGATACTTTTTACAAAGGTGAATATATATTTTCTTAGTTGTTTATAATGCAGTGTTTTTAGAACCATATTCGTACCGAACATGTGACTTTATGTTATATTAAAAGAACAATCAACAATATTTTTTTAGGTAAATTTGAAAATCCTTTAGGCACATATATGTTTTTTGGTGAAGACCCTTCACCACGGAGCTTAGACCCGTTGTTTGATAAACTGCCAGACAAAAGTCTACAATACATATGTAAAACTAGGAAGTTTTTAACCTTACAACATGCACTTATAACTCCCAAAGAAGGTGAGTATTTTTCATTTAAAAACGGTTGTCTGTAAAGTCGGTTTACTGACGATAGTTGAACGTGACAACGTGCCTCTTTGTCGCTCGTTCCGCACTCTCGCTTGCATTTCAAGCCCTAAATGGAACGCCTCAGAGCGAGGTAACGCCGCATGAGTCATGTTTTTTTGTGCGTGCAGCCAGCTCCATCGAATTATAAGACGTTGTCACGTCAAAACTCATTTTCCCGACTGTACATTTGTGCTTAGCACAACTTTCCCCGACTGTACATTTCTGCTAAACAACTCATTTCCCCGACTGTACATTTCTGCTTAGCACAATTTTTCCCAACTGTACATTTCTGCTAAACAACTCATTTCCCCGACTGTACATTGCTGCTAAACAACTCATTTCCCCGACTGTACATTTCTGCTTAGCACAATTTTCCCCGACTGTACATTTCTGCTAAACAACTCAAATGGAACGCCTCAGAGCGAGGTAACGCCGCATATTGCGTCATGTTTTTTCATGCGCGCAGCCCATATCGAATTATAAGACGTTGTCACGTCAAAATATTATTTTCTGTATATTTTACTGTAATATACTTTGACTCCTATCACTGAGAAAACCATGTAGTCATTAATGCCAGGAACTGGCAGCCAGATCTTCCAAGTGTGTGTATGTAATTTTAATGCCCTAGGGCAGTGTTTCCCAACCTGTGGTCCGCGGACCCCTGGGGGTCCGCAAGTATATGTATGGGGGTCCGCGGTGTCATCTCTGACCCATACATAAGCCGAATTTTTAGCTGTTTATTTTATTAAGGGGGTCCGTGAAAACAGTGCCTGATTTCCAAGGGGTCCGTGGCGAAAAAAAGGTTGAGAAACACTGCCCTAGGGTGCTGCAGCGAGTTCAGGTCATCAAGAGATGATAAACATTGAAAATGGTTGTTTTTCTATAATATTATGGTGTCTTTCAATGATAATCAAAAACAATAGCGTTTTTAGGGGGCCCATCCAGGCGACTACCCAGGGTTGGCTGAAGGCAAACAAAAAGGTTGTCCAGGACTCTGATAGTTCTAAAGCCGGCACTGCTCAAAAACATCTGAAATTTCTTAGTTTAGATTCTAGATCGATAATTTATAAACTTTACAATTTACAGATCAAGAAAAACAAACTGAGCAAATGGAACTAGAAGATAATGATAACACAGCACCAATAAAGTTTCAAAGCATACCTGAAGCATTAGAACATTTTAGAAAAGAATGGTGTGATGATAAAGAATTGATAAATAAATAAATTAATGACAATATTTTATTTTTTATATATAAAGTATAATTTACACAGAGCCAGTACTGGCTGCCAATAAGACTGGCAGCCAGTATTGGCTTGGTATATGCCGCGTGTGAACAGTTTTTCAAGCCAGGCCAAACTGTTTACACGCGGCATATGTCAAGCCAATACTAGCTGCTAGTCTTATTGGCAGCCAGTACTGGCTCTGTGTAAATTATACTTTATGTTCTTTTTAATTTTTCTATTAACTCATAATGAAGCTAGGACCTCTTTATTAAATCATTTGACGAAAAAGGAAACATTATTTTTAACAAAAAATTAAAACCGACTTCCAAGGTAAAAACAATAATAGCATCCTTAAAATAATATGAACTAAAAAGTATTAAATAATTTTTCCTATCTCATGGTGCCTTTTTCCGAATTCGGCTAAAACTCAACTATTTCTGTACTCAATCTTCATAACTTTGAAGTCGGTACCAGAAATGTTAGCTGAATCCAGATGCCAGAATATTTGAAACATTTGTAACTGGCACCGACTTCAAAATCATGAAGATTGAGTACAGAAATAGTTGAGTTTTAGCCGAATTCGGGAAAAGGCACCATGAGATAGGAAAAATTATTTAATACTTTTTAGTTCATATTATTATAAGGATGTTATTATTGTTTTTACCTTGGAAGTCGGTTTTAAGGCTATGACGTTGTCACGTTCAACTATCCTCAGTAAACCGACTTTACAGACAACCGATTTTTATTTGTTAAAAATAATAATTTCACTCTTTTTAGTTACCTAGTAAAATCATCGCGTACTATTATACGTAAAATAATACACCTGTATATTATTGTGTCAGTCAGTCACACTTACAATGTTCTTAAAACAGCGCCTAAACCCCCAAACTTGTATTATAAGGAATCCGGAGTTCTCTTAGTATCTTCGGAACCATAGTATACCTTGGTGCAAAATCTTGCGTTTTGGTAGCATAATATGCTTAGAATGCTTCTCATAAAACCAAAATAACCATACGTTTCCATATTAATTTCGTGGAGTTCCCTCGATTACTCATGGATCCCATCATCAGGTCACCACTTTTGTGAACATGGTACCAAATTGGAGTAAAACCTAATACAACAAAACAAAAATTTCGAAAATCGGTTCACAAACGGCGGAGTAATCGTTGAACATACAAAAATAAAAAAATATATCCACAGCCGAACATATAACCTCCTCGTTTTTTGGAAGCCGGTTAAAAATCCTAATAAGATAAGCTATTAGTAATAAAAACTAAGGAAATGTTACTCCCATACTTCAACCATTTTGAATTTGGTTCTTTTTCGCACACTAAAGGTATGCATGTATTCGGGTTACAGCATGGAATTAATATAACTAGTATATATTAATTACATGGGTTACAGTTTGTAGAGTCAGGACAAAATTTTTGTTACTCTTCCTTACTTTTTATTATTCATAAGTATTAGCACAGTCTATGGAACTTATCTTTATTACGCTGTGGTATTAGTGTAAAGTAGTGTTTTTCAATGCTTTTTTATGATAGGACCTGGCCCGCTGGGTCTGTGTCAGTTTCCCGCGTGAATTCATCATTTTAAACAACGCTATTTTCGTACCACTGAATAATTTTGCTTGCGGCCCGCGACACCAAGATTAAAACAGTTTGTGGCCCGTTTAAAAGGTTGAGTACCACTGCCCTAACCTACTGTACAAGATTTATGACTACTCATGACTAAAGATAACTCGAATGAAGAATCCTTAATCAAATTAAACTATTTTAATTTCTCTGAAATGAAATGAATGAATACTTTTGACGTGACAACGTCTTATAATTCGATGGAGCCGGCTGCACGCACGAAAAAACATGACTCATGCGGCGTTACCTCGCTCTGAGGCGTTCCATTTAAGGCTTGGAGTGCAAGCGAGAGCGCGGAACGAGCGACAAAGAGGCACGTTGTCACGTTCAACTATCGTCAATAAACCGACTTTACAGACAACCGTTTTTTTTTTTTAATTTTTGTAGGGTCTTATGTGGTCTTGTCGTAAAATGGAACGTAATTTTATAAATTGTTTATGACACGAATTGTCTTTGGTCGCTTGTCATGTCGCCATTTTATTTGTATCGCCATTTCATTTCGACAGTGAGATGGAGAATTTGAGATCCCAAAGTGAGATAGAAATAATGTAGTCGTTTTATCATTTACAAGATTTATTCAAGTTTTTGGTAGACTTTGATTAGAGATGTGAGTTAAAAAGTATATTTTATATTGTAAACACTAGGTAATTATCTTTATTAATGCGAAGCGTCTGTACAAGACGAGCTCTAGATATATTAACAATGGCGTCTGTGATTATCTTGAAGCGCGTTTATAGACAGTCCGTCATCCTTTTCTTACATTATATCGACACTATTTACGGAGACACCGCTTTCATCGAGCGGCTGATCTTTTTATGAGCAGACTGATAAGAAGTATTCCCTGTTACCTTCACTCCTAATGTTTTGGAAGGTTTCTCTTTCTTGTATAAAATTAACCGCGCTTTTGAATGTAAGTACTTTATTTACAGAAGTATATGTTTACAAATTACAGTTTCCACCACAAAGTAAAGCTCGTCCAAGATGTTCACGACGAATACTGTGCAAGCCGGCACTGTGCCGACGTTACAGTATCAGGAACACGCAGCTCAGAAATCACAGGGCAAGAATATAGAGAATGTACAGCAGAAGACTACCCAACAGACCCAGCCACAACAGGTAAACACCACAATATAGTATGTAACACAACTTATAATGTACTAGCGACCCGCCCCGGCGTCGCACGGGTATAAAATATATATACTTACTGAAAAAATGATTAAAATCGATAGCCTATGATCCTTTACGTGGTCTACTTCTTATCTGTGCCAAATAACATAAAAATTGCTCCAGTATTTCGCGTGATAAGCCCTTTCAAATTATTTCCCCCGTTTTTTTCACATTCTCCTATTAGTCTTAGCGTGATAAAATATAGCCTATAGCCTTCCTCAATAAATGGGCTATCTAACACTGAAAGAATTTTTCAAATTGGACCAGTAGTTCCTGAATTAAGCGCATTCAAGTTAGCCCTTTCAAGTTAGCCCTTTCAAATAATTTTCTCTATCGATCGATATATCGTATCGATCTACGGAGCGATCCGTACCGACGACCCGTATGACACTAAAAACCAGCCTTAAATTTTATCTGCAGGAATTCCCTACATTCTGCTACACAACAAATGTAAACATGATTGGGAAAATTGGAGCCGGGACTACGAGTGCGGGAGGTGGAGTAGCGGGAAGTGTTAACATTGCACAACTGACCACAAGTGACGACAAGACCTGCTACATAGCACAGCCCTTCTCATACAACTATGCCCTTGTCAATCAAATGCAAATAGCATCCAACGGTATCCAGAACACTATATCGAGCATAAGTTTCAAATGTGACGTTTGTGGGCTTATGTTTGGACATTTATCACTACTTAATGCACACAAAAGAATTCATGCTCAAGATACAGGTGATTATATTTTATAATTCTTGCATTATGCTATGCCTTGGCCATAGATATGTAATACAGTAAAGCTTGGTGCACACTTTGACGGAGCGTGCCAGGGTCAGCAGTAAAATGCGTATATAGCACACTATTGTCGGGTCGCATTGTATTGATGGATTTTAACGCTCACTGTGCCAGGGCGGGTCGGCGCGCACAGTGAGCGTTAAAATCGGATTTTGAGTTCAGTGTACTGCCGGTAGTAAGTGCCACAATGGATAGCTCTGATGAAGAACTCAAATTTTAGTATTTGAAGACGAAATTAATGAAGTTTGTCGGGGGCCGAGGCTTGCAGGGGCGCATCGCAGTAAAGGAAATCCGCGCCGATAAGCCCCGGCACAGTGAGCGATACGCTTCCATACAAATTGTATGGAGGCGGATTTTTGCGCTAAGGCCTGGCATAGTTTGCTCACTCCTTTTATATTAATCCTTCGATCGTGGATTCTTGGAAATCTATTGTGTCTCTCGCTCACCGGTGAGCTTATGGGGCTTGATGGGTTAAATACATTTAATCCTTTGATCGTGGAAAAACGAGACACAATAGCCTTTCAATTGTTATCGCGGCCCACTTGGGCCTTACGGGAGTTGAAGCGTTAACGCTTTAACTCCCGTAATGTTAACATTAAAGCTTCACAATCTTTAAGACAAAATATCAACTTCATTACTTCAGATACTAACATCGCAGTGGTAGCGACGGGTGTTACATCGGCAAATGACGTTGCAATGCCACCTCATATACAAATCCTGTCTTCGGACCACACCGAACAACAACAACAGCAGCAGCATCATGTACAAATTCAAGACAGTAAGTTCATTTGTAATTATAATATATGTATCATATTTAAGCAATGAATATTATTTACAGGCTAACTTAAATATACAAGCTCATTATCTTATGTTACTCATTTAATAAACCAACATATTATGTATTAATAATTATCATTTTCTGTTTATATTGGTACTAGACGTTCCGCGCGGCTTCGCCCGCGCAAATTTATTTATTTATTTATTTATTTAAATTAAGGACACCACACAGTACATACATTAAAACCTTGTTAAATACAATAAATAAAAGTAATTTGTACCGATGCATGTACCTTAACAGGCGACACAGCATTCGCGATTATAGCTCTACAAAATATACAATATAAAAATTGATTTCATAACAAAACATGATTAAATTAATAAAATTTGATTATGAATTAAATAAAATTAAGATTTCATGCATTAATCATAACAAGCTAAATTTCATAATAATAAATAACTTAAAACTACGAAAATACATTTAAATCTTAACTAAAAGCAGTTTAATTCATGAAGCCCCAAGCGGCCACATCCGGCCGCGATAACAATGAAAAAGCTATTGTGTCTCGTTTTGCCACGATTGATGGGTTAAATAAAATAAAAAAAATAAAATAGAAAATAATAAACACAATTTTAAAACTAGATTAAATGCGTCATTACAATAAAATTATTTAACCCATCAGTCGTGGCAAAACAAGACACAATAGCTTTTTCATTGTTATCGCGGCCAGATGTGGCCGCTTGGGGCTTCATGAATTAAGATTACAAATCATTATTAAATTATTGATACTAATCATCATTATTAAAAAAGGAAAATCTACGAAAATTTAAATTAAAGCAAATAATATCACAGTTTACGTAACTTAATCAGTATAGAGTTCATTAAACTTAATTGGATTCATTGACATTATTGTGATACATATATAAAAAACATTCATTACTATCATCTTTCGATGTCATTTACCACATAGAGGTGCTTGCAAATTTTGTTTTTGAACTGGCTAAATGAATCATGAAAGATATCGTTATCGGTCAATGCGCTGTTGATCGTACAATATTCACTACACATTTTGGAGATAGGAGCATTAGACCCAAGATTGGTTTTGGAATCAGGACCCCGTAGGATTTTAGTAATAGGTTTACGTGGTAAGTTGTAAGGTACGGTCAGTGACAAATAATGTAGGAGTTCGGTGCAACCTGTTTGGCCATTGACAATTTTATAGAGGAGTAAAAGACAGTGAGTAGTTCTCCGCATCTTAAGGCAGATAATTTTGAAGAACCCGAGACATTGAGTATACGGTGCCCTATGAGATGTACCGCTGCATGTGAAGGCTAAATGCCTTGTAAACGACCTTTGTATTGCTTCAATTCGCTGCGACAGAACGGCAGTAGCAGGGTTCCAGATGGAGCTAGCGTATTCGAGATGACTCCTTACCAGTGTGTTATAAAGGGTGACCTTTGTGTTAATAGAGAAATCCTTGCTGTTACGTTTTATAAATCCCATCATCTGCGACGCCTTTTTAACGATATTATTCACGTGAGAGTTGAAGGTGAGCTTCGTGTCCAGAGTGACACCGAGATCACGTATTTCATTGACTTCCTCGAGAGTACACCCATCCAACAAATACTTGGAGGGATATGGTAACTTTTTCCTAGTAAATTTAACATGAAAGCACTATTTAGGATTCAATATCATTTTATTGTCAGAGCACCATTTGCTAATACTGTCTAGATCCTTTTGCAGAAGTAACGACTCCCTTGGTGAGTGTACAATCATATACAATTTGAGATCGTCGGCGAACATTGAACGCATACAGTATTTTATCACCTGACCAATATCGTTTACGAATACTGAGAAAAGTTAGGGACCTAGATGGGATCCCTGGGGAACTCCAGATAGAGCAAGGTAGAGCAGTGACTCAAAACCATCTATACATACGAAATGAATTCTGCCATTTAGATATGTGGTAAACCAGGCTAGTAGGGCACCGAAGATACCACATCTCCAGTTTGTAAATCAGTAACGCGTGATCCACTCTGTCAAATGCTGAGGAAAAGTCGGTATATATTGCGTCAACCTGCAACCTCGAGTCGACTGCCTGCGAAATGTATGACGTGTAAGCGAGGAGATTTGTCTCCGTTGATCTATTCTTTCTGAAACCGTGTTGGAAGTCATTGAGAATTGGCTCAAAGTGAGACGAAACAATTGGGTAAACGAGACATTCAAAGAGCTTGGAAAAGCAGGATAAAATACAGATTGGTCTATAATTGTAAACGTTGCTTTCATCGCCTTTTTTGTATATGGGGACCACTCTTGCTCTCTTCCAGAGCGAAGGGAACTTGCCAGTGCTTAAAGAATGGTTAAAAATGAAAGCAAGAGGGTATGCTAAATTTTTACTGCATTTCTTAATAAAAATAGGTGGGATGCCGTCGGGCCCTGCCCCCTTGTTAATGTCCAGTTTGTTAATTTGTCTAAGGACCATTGAGTCGGTTATGCTAATTCCTCCCAATGATTGTCCATTACTCACGACTGGTCGCTGGGCACAGATCGTACTAGGGACGTAAACAGAGAAGTGAGATGCAAAGAGATTGGCGATATCGGGACCGGTACTGGCACTACTCTGGTCGAGAAACATTTGACTGGGCAAATAGGATTTACCCTTTCGTTTGCTCTTGATATAGCTCCAGAAGGCCTTGGGATTCTTTTTAATATTACTATCCAATTTATTTATGTAGTTAACGTAGCATCTTTTTAGTAGTTTATGACAACGACTCCTAATGATATCAAATTCGAGCTTATCTCTAGGGTTTTTATATTTTAGGTAACGACGTCTTATTTTATCTTGTTCGCGTCTGAGCTTAATAAGTGGTTTAGTAAACCAAGGCGGAAAGCGAGAGTGAGCTATATTACGTATAGGAACGCAACTTTCGAAAACATTATACAGTTTGCTATTTAAATAATCGACCATTTCGTCAACATCGCTATAGCCTGATAAGCTATCCGACCAGTTAATAGTGCTAAGTTTATCATTGATGCTGGTATAGTCAGCTTTAAAAAAATTATAAGCCCGACGACACTTGGGTTTCAAAAAATTAGTACTGATTGGTTGCATGGAAATTAATAAATTGGGATACTTAGGGTCAAGTCTACTAAGAAGATCTGGGGCTTGTTTTACTGACGCTCCCTGGAGATTGGTAAGTATTAAATCCAGTAATTTACCATCACAGTTACGGATATCGTTAAACTGATATAGGCCGTTGCAATTAATAAAGTCTATTAAAGCATTTCCCAGAGTATTATTGCAATTATTTGGTATCAAATAATTGAAGTCACCAACGCTTGACCAATCGATAAAACCAACGTTAAAATCTCCAATCATAATAATATCATCCATAAGGTTAAGTACATTTCCGGCATTACTCAAGAACATTGATAAGCTTGATGGATTGACTGGAGGCGGGAGGTACACAGCGCACAATGCGAGTTTCTTTCGAGTATTATTAATTTCCACGTTTAATTGGACCCATAGATCCTCGCAGTCTGTCTCCCAAGCATTCATACGAACGGATTGTATGTCTCGCGATACCGCTATTAGTACTCCTCCTCCGTCAGACTTATTATTGGAAGTAGAGCAGCGGTCTCTGCGATAAACGACGTAGTTGTCATTAAATAACTCGCTTGTACACACTCCAGCATTCAGCCATGTCTCAGTAAATACAATAATTTTATAGTTAGAATGTAGAATATTAAAATATACTTCATTAGTCTTAGTCCGAAGGCCTCTTACATTTTGATAATAAATGTCCATATTAAAATCAGATCTATTAATTGCCAGCAACATTGATGTTAAATATAAGTATTAGTACAGTAGTTTAACGGTACTTAAAACTAATGAGTTAAGACATCTTTTTTAGGCTTTCGGAGTTGCGTATTAATAGAGCTTGACTGTGTTCGTCTTTGCGTGTGTATATGCGGCCAGCTCGGACCCAAACGAATCTGTAATTAAGTTCTTTTGCTCTTTTACGAACAGCAGCGTGAAGAGACTTGTTCGCTGGCGAGAGGTGTTCCGCGACAAACACGGGTGTGCTGGTACCGTCAAAGCCTAAGTGGGATGTGCTCAATTTATTCTTCGGATTCTTTTTATTATATGTCGCAACAGCTGCTAGAAGCGTATCTCGATGACGTACAGATCTAAGTTTAACTATGACGGTGCGAGGTCGTGTGTTATCGCGGTTCAGTTTAGCGACCCTTGTAATGTTCGCTACATCCTCCTGTGAGAACTCTTGGTTTATCGATTTTGTCAACTGTGAAGGTCTTGAGTAAGTTTTCATTTTTACGTTCCGGGACTCCGTTAATTTCAACGTTGTTTTCACTAGCGTTTTGTTCCAGACCACTAAGTCTTTCCGATAGGTCGTTTACAGTTGACAACAAGTTTGCGTTTTCGGTTTGTAAATTTTTTATTATAACTGCTTTTTGTTCGACATCTTTTTTGAGATTTTCGAAAGTCTCATTGAAGAAAGAAAGGGAGTCGTGAAAGGTTAAAAGTTGCTTGTTGATATTAACTAGCTCCTTTGTTACCAGTTCTTGTATAGTTGTCTTGAAGCAATTATCGAGTTCCTGCTTTAAAATATCTCTCAGACGATCCTCGGTGACGTAGGTTGTAGTGGCATTAGGAGTAGAGTTCTTTGCACGTAATGTTATGTTGGAGTAATCTTCATCATCAAAACGCGTACCAGAGGAGCAGGTAGAGGTGGTGGTGTTAGTTTGACGTACCGGTGTATTACTGTTGTCACCGCATTTCCGATTCTTTAATATACATTTCGGGCATTTCCAATTGCGCTTTAGTTCGTTCGTCATTGAACGAAAAGCGTTTGATGATACTCCAGCGCATTCGATGTCATATACAAGTTGCATTTGGGGCATTGCAGGAAGTCACGGGTTTTGATTGCAGCGAGGCAGCCCGAGCAATAATTGACATTCTTTGAGGCCATTTCGACTAATACTTAGACGGTAGTGCTTCGGTAGTTAATAGAATAAGGATAATATTGAAAAAAATCTCTTGAACACCTCGGGATCGAACTCGGGTTATTGGTTTAGATTCCAAGTCGATCCATAAAGCTGCTAGTTGGACTATGACGTTTCAATCATATTATGTCTTATCCTTATTCGGACCGTTCGTTGACAAATAAATTAAGCGCCCTCTAGTGACGTATAGTTGAGTTATGGAGACCTGTAGATCACTACGTAGATAGTGGGCCCCGTAGTAGTTCGAGATTATTTCACTAGATGACAGCAGTTTGTATGTGATGTTTAAACGTAACGGCCGGTTAAGAAATAATTTTGTCGACAACTTTAAAAATCACTCGATGTTCATTTGTACACATAAATATCACTCACTGTAATCGTCGGTTCTAACGTCCCAATGTGATTTCCAACTTCTGTTCACGAATTGTTGGTTTATTTCACTTATAAGATGTAGCACTAAGTGAAGGTTTAAAGTCAATATTTATTCGAAATTCACTGTATAGATTTTTGAGATAACAATGTCACTGACGCATTAGGACGTTTCCTTTAAGTTTTTCAACTTTTTGTTATAAAATTCAAGGATTATCTAATTTATTTGATTTTTTTGTAAGAGCTTGACTTTTCTGTGTGCTATACGGCAGGCGCCATCTAGCGGACCTTTACCAACTTAGATATTTCACAGAAAAATTAGTCCACAAAAAATAGCCTATGATCCTTCACGTGCTGTACTTCCTATCTGACGAATAACAGAAAAATTGCTCTAGTAGTTCGTGAGATAAGCCCTTTCAAATAATTTCCCCCCGTTTTTTCCACATTTTCCTGTATAGCCTTCCTAGATAAATGGACTATCTAACACTGAAAGAATTTTTCAAATCGAACCAGTAGTTCCTGAGATTAGTGCGTTCAAAGAAACAAACAAACAAACTCTTCCGCTTTATAATGTTAAGTAGATCTTCTCTTATATATAAAAATGGATTTTCAAAAAAACTCGAAAACAGCTGAACGGATTGGGCTGATTTTAGTCTTAAAATATTCGTAGAAGTCCAGGGAAGGTTTTAAAGTGACCTGTGACACAAAGTTCACCGGGACAGCTAGTTTAATAATAAAAAGTTTTAAATACAACTAATGCATGCATTCATTTAAGTTAAATGAATGCATGCATTCATTTATAACTTTTTGAAAAAATGTCTGTATTTTTCTTTTACTTTTAATTTTTGCAGTAAAATAATATTTTTTTTTCAGCTAAACCAATAATTATAGATAAGGCAGTAAAATGCATAACATGTGGAGGCCCCATACCAAATAATCCCAAAAGAAAAGGTCCAAAACTTATAAGATGCGAAAATTGTATTGCCCAAGACTCAGTAGACCAACGAAATAACCAAAGTAAGTAAACCTTTACAAACTCGAAATACCCTTTGTATTGTGCACTGTGATGGAGATAAATATTTTATTCCAAGATAGTTAATGATGTAATGACACTCTTAACATTGATAATATGTTATAGAGTGCCATTGCCAAGTGTATATTTTTGAGTATTTACAAAATGCATGTTAAAATGATTTTAATCCATTTAGTTTAAAGAACTAGCCTTTTCTTTATTATGACTATATTATTATTATTATTATTATCAGCCTACAGCCTTATTATTATGACTATAATCGAAAAGAAAATTGTAACCTGATTTTGGATGTTACCTGCAACTTTTTTCGCCCAAAAAATGTAACAAGCAACAGAAACACAAACATAATATTTAACTCTTATTATAACACGGTCAAATTAACTCGACGCATGGATTGATCATTGATGACGTTATTATGGAGCCGGCATGTTAAATACCAATATTATCTACCTGATATTTGTTAGTGTGTCTCTTAACAAATTGTATTAAGACATTATAATACGTTCGTCGGTCACATCAACTTGACGCATCGCTGGAATGCATTTTGCATCCCAGCGATGCGTCAAGTTAATGTGACCGTGCTATACATCTACAATAATAAAAGTATGTTCTTATTTTCAGTGAATGCAACACAAATATTCGTAACAACAGAAGGCAATGTGAAGTTCGAAGTGGGAGGAGGTGTGAGTGCAGTGAACAATGTCGATCCTTTGGGCACCGCACAGACTAATCAGCAAACCCAGCAGACACAACAGAAACCATGTAAGCAATTTATGTAGAACTAGATGACGCCCGCAACTCCATTGCGCCAAAATTAATTTATCTCGCGGGAACCGTACATTTTTTCAGTATAAAAAGTATCCTATTTCCTTTCCCAGGACTTAAAGTATCTCCATGCTAAATATCAGCAAAATCGGTCCAGCGGTTTGAGCGTGAAGAGGTAAACAGACAGACACACTTTCGCATTTATAATATTAGTATGGATGTAGATGGTTTCTTTTTATGATAGTCATGCAGTGGAGCCATAGATCAACCGTCCATACTAATATTGTAAATGCAAAAGTGTGTCTCTCTGTCTATTACCTCTACCAGCGGGCCGATTCTGTATCGTACATTTGTGAGTTAATAACTGAGTTAGTAACGAAACCGAGGAGTGAGTAACGGAAAGTGCCACTTTTTGTATTCACTTGCATACAAAAGTGAGACTTTCGGTTGCTCACTCCTCCGTTTCGTTACTAACTCAGTGATTAACTCACAAATGTACGATACAGAATCGGCCCGCAGGCCTGTCCCACTCGCGCGTTTAGGTATCGAACTGTAAGTACCCCTCTTGAGGGGCAGATCACTAGGGACTCACAAGCGAGCGGTGACGCACTCGCAAGATTTTTTCGTCGCATATATCTACGTACTGATTTTACCACTGTGACCGAATCGTTGTTAATCTGATAAACATGAACAATTGAAAAAAGGTCAAAGAAATATTCCAATAAAGTAATTTAAGACTTTAAAATACAAAAAAAAAGATAAAAAAAAATACACAAACATAGCAAATAAACCAATTTGTTACAAACAAACCACATACTACACAGATTTTTCCTAACCAGCTCCTATACTATAATCGAATATAAAACTATTATAAAATATATGTTGGGTTACTAAAATTTGATTATTACTATAAAAAAGTTTGCTATTGGTAGCTATAGTAATTAAAAGATTATTTTATTTTCTAAAAGGTGACAATCTTGATTTCGTCAGAAAGGTTGCCTCTTACGCGATAGAAAGAGAGCGCACATGTAGGCAAATATAATTGTAGGCACCTAGCACTGCGCGGTCGGAATTTGAACTTTATAGTATCGTAGCATGAGTTGTTATCTCTTTAAACGGGTTTTACGAGTGAAAATTCTGTTGGTACTACTAATATAATATATTCTGTGCCTCTACACGCTTGAAGTGCTGAACCAATTTAGCTGGGTATGGAGATTAAATAATTTCAGCTCGGCGTAGGCTACCTTTCATCCTACAACAGAGTTGTGGGCGTAAAATGAGTGGAAGCAGTGCCAAAGTCAAGCTGAACTCTTTAGAGTTCAGTTTGACTTAATGAGTGGAAAAAAGACAGCGGACCTCTCCGAGACCACGATTGCAATGTCGTCGCTTTTTTATAATAGGGATGATGACAAGGTCAAAGATTTGCGAATTTTGTTAATAAAATAAAGAAATAACGGTAAAAAACAAGCTTTTCCAAAATTTCGGCTTGACAGCTTTTGTATTTTTTTTTTTGTTATGCACCTTCAAAGTTGGATATTATAGTCGATTTTTTTTTCAATTAAACCTAATATTTGTATACCATTCGATAATGACTTATGTCATTTAAAGCAACTTTTGTTATGAAACCACTTTCATAAACGCAATAATTAATAGTGGAGTTCCCAGAGCGTAAAAATCGTGCAAACCTCCGATTTTTGCAATAGTGGATGAAAATTGAAAAGAAAAAAAGGAATGTGTAGCTGATAACATAAATAGTAAAGTTTACCTATTGAAAAGTTGTGCTTTTGATTTTTAAATTATTCTCTTCCACTTCAAGTAAACTCATAAACTGTAAAATTTTGAAGAAAATTTGCATATTTCTTTCTTTTAAATATATAGGCAAAATAATAAAATATATCATTATTTTTTTGATTTATATCATTGCTTATATTCCAAAGAAAGAAAATAAGTTGAAAAAAATTATAATTTATATTTCAAATTTATATTTTTGTATGTAGATGAGCATACCTCCAAATGTGCTTGTTGTGTGCCTCGCCAGGTAAATGGCGTTCCAATTTTTCTTTGGTTTTAAATAGGAAGTTTAAAATTATTTTTTAGGCTTAACAAAGCCTTCTATTTCTTAATATGTATAACTTTTTAGCTCTTACTTTATTAAATTTTCTGAAAATGTAGCACAAACTTTTCATGGATATTTCGAAGAAAATCTGTATTTTATTTCTTTTGGTTTGGTTTTTACAGAATATTTTTTTTTTTATTTTTATTTTCATTAATTATATTTGCCAAAACATACTCAAAGGAAAAAATACAAATTAGGTTAAGAACTGATATTTTTTGCATTCAGGTAAGCATTTTCCAAACATAGGTCCCAGCATGCGTCTTTAGTATGTACGTGAGATTTGTAGCACCCAATTTTTTTTCTGGCTTTAAGTAGGAAGCTAAAATATATTTCAAAGACTAGCAAAAGTCTTTAATTTGTCGATGCATTTAATGTTTTAGCTCTCACTTAAATAAATTCTCAACAAATATAGAAAAATATTTTCGGTCTATTTTACACATTTTTGGAGATATTTAAACGTTTTTAAGTACTTAAAAGTTATCATTTCTCTAAAAATTAAATACGCACAACAAGTAAGTTTAACACACTTTTCGTTACAACCCTTAAATCTACCCAAACCCTTTTATCTTGGTTACGACGAGCGTTAATCTCTAAAAACTTTGCAAAAACCTTATAGTTGTATTTAGCTTAGCAAAGCAAACTTTCTTTTTTAAAAATGGTGTATTTGGTTAATCTTCAACGTAAGCAATCGGTTAAGAGTCATTAAATAACAGGAACAAGAAAAAAAATATTTTTCGGTACCGGTTTTATATGGTGAAATATTAATTTTTAATTAAGTAACTAAAAAATTAAAAGCACAAAAAATTTTTTGGTAAACTTTGCAAGTTATAGTGTAAAAAAGAAAATGACACCTCAAAAACAAAAATCCATTCACTATTACAATTTTCGGAGGTTAAAACCTCTGGCGACTGCAGGCTAATAAACAAAGTTCTCCCGCGATGCCTACGAGGGCTGCTATTTATGTATCCGGAACTGGCCACTTACAAGAACAATATTTAAAAAGTAATTACAACATTTGAAAATAGAACTCTTTGGTTGAAGAATACATTTTGTTTCATGTGACTGTCAATTATTTTTCCATTGTGGCGTCATTTTGAAAATTGCGTGTCTTCATTTGCCATGGATTTAACGCGTGAACATTTTCGTGCAATGATTTACTACGATTTTCGGCGTGGGCTAAATCAACAACAGTGCTTTATTCAACTCACCGCAACTTTTGGAGATGAAGCACCATCAAAAACCACTGTTTATCACTGGTACAGTGAGTTTAATCGTGGGCGGTCTATGCTCACGGATGAAAATAAAGAAGGTCGTCCAAAAACAGCTGTTGTCCCACAAAATATAGATGCTGTGCGGGAACTAATAATGCGTGATCGTGATGTTACATATCGCGAGATAGAGGCGTCCTTAGGCATAAGTATGACGAGCATACATAAGATATTACACGAACATTTGGCTGTAAAAAAAATATGTTCGCGTTGGATTCCGCACAACTTGACAATCGATCGAAAACGGGCTCGTGTCGACTGGTGCAAAAAAATGATAAAAAAATACAACCGTGGTACGTCAAAAGCCGTTTATAATATCTACACAGGTGATGAATCTTGGATCTATGCATATGACCCCGAAACTAAACAACAGTCAACGGTGTGGGTGTTCCAAGATGAGCCGAAACCAACAAAAGTTACTCGTGCAAAAAGTACTTTGAAGCAAATGGTCGCCTGTTTTTTTTGAATTAATGGACATGTGGCTACAGTGCCATTAGAGAATCGTAAAACGGTTAATTCTGAATGGTATACGACCATTTGTTTACCAAAAGTCTTTGAAGAAATAAGAAAGGACAACCGACAACGCAGTATCATATTACATCACGACAATGCTAGCTGTCACACCTCAGCTGAAACAACTCAGTTTTTGGAGGGTCAAAAGATCGAATTGACTGGTCATCCGCCGTACAGCCCTGATTTGGTACCTAACGATTTCTTTTTATTTCCATACGCGAAGAACAAATTACGTGGTCAACGTTTTTCGAGCCGCGAAGAGGCTGTTGATGCGTTCAAAATGCACGTTTTGGAGATACCTCAATCAGAATGGAAAAAGTGCTATGAAAATTGGTTCCAGCGTATGCAAAAGTGTGTCGATCATCGCGGCGAATATTTTGAAAAGCAATAAAACCATATTAAATGATATATGTTTGTTTCTTTTTTTAATTCCGGATACATAAATAGCAGCCCTCGTACAAGCAACTCAAGGCGACGTCATAATCGACTAGCATTTTGTATGGAGCATTTCAGGCAGGTCTATTTTGTGAGATGTTTGAATTGTCATATCTTGGTGAATTTTTAAGCTATCAGAGTCATTCTTTCGCCGATGTTTCTATTTTTGAGAGGCCTTTCATTTACAAATAGGAAAAAAATAGTCATCATGCCTATTCTTTGTGAGCATATTCTTGTATCCTAAAAAAACGCTTTTGCCATATTATATTGCACTTCACAGTAATATTATAAAGGCGATTAGTTTGTATGTTTGTTACTTCTTCACGTCTAAATTGCTAGAGCGTTTTTAGTAAAATTTGGTATGGGGTTAGTTGATACCCTGGATTAACACAGGCTACTTTTTACTGTGGGAAAATATTACAATTTATTTTCTCTAATAAATCGCGGGTAACACCGCGGGGCACATCTAGTAAAAAATTAACCCTTAACTTTTTGTTTATAGTGCCTGGTCACCATCCTGTGAAAAAGAGAACTTTGGCATCTGTTACAAAATGTCAAAACTGTAACGGATCTGGAATTATATTTGTAGGCAATAAGAACAAAAATAATCAACCAAATGCTGAAAAACCATTTCATTGTAACATTTGTGGAGGAGCATTTTCAAGATATTCATCACTTTGGTCACACAAAAAACTCCATTCCGGTGAAAAGAATTTTAAATGCGGGATATGTGGTATAGCTTTTGCAAAGGCTGTGTACCTGAAGAATCACTCAAGAATACATACGGGCGAAAAACCATACAGGTAGTTCTTTTTTTTTTGTATTCTGAAATTCTGATACTGTAGAAAGTAAAGGGAGTGTTTACACACTTCCACATTATGACTTTGTATGTGTTATTTAAGTTGGTATTTTATAACATTGCTATTTTGCCCACAGATGTAGTACATGTGGTATGCAGTTTTCACAGTCACCACATTTGAAAAATCACGAAAGAACACATTCTGGCGAAAAACCATATGTGTGTGAAGTAAGTAATTTTATGTTTATTTTCTTAACTGTGCCAAGGCTATTATAATATGTTAAAAAGTACCATTGAGACAAGGTCAAAGATAATCGAATTTTGTTAATAAAATAAAGAAGAAACGGTAAAAAATAAGTGTTTACAAAATTTCAGTTTCATAACTTTTGTATTTTTTTTTGCTATCCGCTTTCAAAGCTGGATATTCAAGTCGATTTTTTAAATGAAATTTCTTAATATTTGTATATCATTCGATAACTTATGTAATTTAAAGCATCTTTTGTTATGAAACCACTTTCATAAACGCAATAATTAATATGGCTATCGAACAAAGTTCTCCCGCGATGCCTACAAGCTAATCTACGGTGACGTCATAATCGAGTAGCAGTTTGTATGGAGCATTTCAGGCATGTCTTTTTTATGAGACTGATGTTTGAATTGTCATAACTTGGTGAATTTTTAAGCTATCAGAGTCTTTCTTTCACCGATGTTTCTATTTTTGAGAGGTCTTTCAATTACCGATAGTGGTTTGTCGGCTAGGTTTGACCAGGGCCCCCGTAAGGGCTACTGGCGCCTGCAAAAAAGGATTTTGGCGCCCCTTTTGGCAAATTTTTTGGGTCCTTGGTTTTGGCGCCCCTAAAGTTGGCGATTTGGCGCCCCTAGAGGATGGCGCCCGTTTGCATTGCACACATTGCATATATGGTAATTGGTAGCGGGGGCCCTGGGTTTGACATAACGCGACCAAATGACGTAGGTCCGCAATCTGCCTATGAACTTATGTTGAAATTGACAGATATCATTAAATTCTTGTCTTGGTTATAAAAAAGACATTAGAGGGGCATATCAAGTAGATTTTTTTATTAAAATTTAAAATTATTTATCTACAAACTATTGAAGCCCATAACAATACCAAATGAAATTGGATACTTTACCGCTATTAAATATGTGAGCGTTTTCAAAAAAAAGTGTACCCCTCACTTTTGGCCTGTCCGCCGTGTTTGAAGTCGAATAACAAGTAAAATTTATATGTGGCTAATTATTGTAATGCTTGACAAGTAATAAGCACATCATAACTTTATAAATTCAAATTATTATATTCACTATACTTTGCGTAATATTTTTAAATTGATCATTTTCAAAACCAAGGCGTCAGTTTTTGGTGTGTCCCCTCTCAAATTCCTCTATGTTATAGGAGCTTTTCTCAAAAAATTTATACTAGGGTACCATAGGTTTTAGTATCGTTTGAAAGTACTTTTATTTGCAAATCGTCGTATATAGTTCATAATTTAACTGTAATGCTCATATAAATACAATTTGATTTCAAAAAATATCTTAAAAAGTGGTGCCGACCGGACATGTCGGGTTTCTCACGCTTAATAATGCCATTTGAAAATTATAGATGACTATTTGAATTTTTGAAATGGCTTCATCATCCTTTATACTCACTGTCTGGCATTTTTAAAAAGCTATTTTTCTAATAGGTTTTGAGTAAAATAGACATGTTTTGTGAGTGCAACGGCCGTCAAGATTTCTACTGTCTGGTTTGAGACACATTATCTACTTGATACAGGCTAGTTTACATCATTTAACTGTTTTCAGAAGATAAGCAATGTATTAATAAAACTTTATTTATATATGATCATCAGTGTAGGCAAATGTTTTCGTCAGAATATAATTTTGATTACAAACTGAGAAGAGAACGTCACGTCAGTTTTGCGACAAAGTGCTTCGTGACATATAGGCTGACAAGAAAAGTCGCAAAATAACAGCATAAAGCTAAGTCTACATGTCATTGTAAGATTTTACATTTTTAGGTTTCACAATGCTACTTATTAGCGAAAAAAGATCTCAGAGGTATAGAGAAAAATTGAAAAGAAGCCCAGAGACTAAAAAATTTCACAAATGTCGCAAGAAGAAGCGGAGAAAAGGATTTATTTTAACTATGTAAATTTTTGGTTGTGTATGTAAACCCAGCCTTATAAAATATGGTCTATCGGTTTTGCGACTGTCCCCTGTTTTGCGACAGGAAAAATATTAATTTTTACTTATTTTTATATATCGGATACAAATAATTTGAATGAAATATTTAAAACGGTTTTACTATTCTGAAATACAAAAATCACTTTGCCGATTTTAAACGACACACATTATTCTATCGTAAAAGTAGCGGCTACTTTGGCATCAGCTGTGACAAAACAGAATTTAAAGCTAGTTAAATTGGCATTATTTTCTATTAGTCGACTTTAATGTTCTATTTTTCAAATAATATATTTTATAATCTTCGTAACGCAATTAAAATATTTCGCGTCTTTCTTTATAGTTAATAGTTACAGAGCATTGAAGACTGTGGCAAAACTGACACTTTTTTTCACAGTGCCCAATTAATTTGATGAATTCTCGTAAAATAAATTAATCGGCAAGCAATTAAATATAATTTCCATAAACTATAATGTATCTTTAAAATATCTAAATCAAAATTTCATCAAAAATGTAACATTTAAAATTGAACCATGAATTTAGTCATGGTACACTTTATTTTGAAAACGCTCATGTACTAGCTATTTGACCGAGCTTTGCTCGGTATTCGATAAAATACGAATAAAATGACATTTTCTAAAAATGATTCCTAGCTAGATCGATTTATCGCCCCCGAAACCCCCTATATACAAAATTTTATGAAAATCGTTGGAGCCGATTAGGCCTGGAGATACTGACACAAAATTCTTGGTCATTTGTACCAGTATGGCGGTTTTACAGGGGTATAATTACGTAAAGGCAAAAAGAAAAATGATGGTCATAACGCTCGCACTGGCAGCCCAAACGCGTGGGCGTTAATCGAACGTGTCGGATAAATAACGAGTGTCGAACGACTTGTTCCACAAAAATGCTTGTATTTTCAGATAGTCGAAAAAAAAATAAGTAGGCGAAAGCGTAATGCCATACTTGTCGGGTGCGGCTTACAGCCCGCCATACCGACGCGAATACGTTAATCTTAATAAAAAAATTGAACCATTTGTACCAGGCTAATTTTTGCATAGCTAATCATCGTCGAGTAGCCATTCACGAAAATCACCTTGCCATACTTTTCCGACAGGTCCCAATGGCCGCCATACCACTGCAAAGGTGTAATTTTTTTTTCGCCAAACGATTTGTACCACCCTGAAACTTTTTTTAACAGTTCCCTGTATGATCATAAATAGGAGCCTGATAATGCCATACCTGTGGGAGGCAGCGAATATGAACAATATTATTTCAAAATCCTGAGATTTTATTCGTAATTTCAAATGGTTTTTCAAGTATGGCGCCACTTTTTCCCTCTACTACAAGTATGGGAAATATAATAATGGTCACATTGCACAGTGTGATAAAAACCTCGATTTTGTTTCACCGCGTTTTTCTTTCAAAATACTATAGTTGATAGCTATATAAACATTAGAGTAAAACTCCGAGATCGATATTCTTTGTAGTTATTTTTTTTAAGGGTGTCAAAGTTGGCGTTTTTCCGGGTCAAAAATTTGCATAAAAATTAATTAAAAAAAACTAATCAAGTAACATTAATTTTGTTTATACCAATTGAACAAGCACTTAATACTTTACTTTTTCTCCAAATTTGGTTAACCTACTGTGATCAAGTAGGGAGATATTTATTTGTTTAATAATTTTAGTTTTTCATTTTCAATTTCGCGATTAGATCGAATTAGAAAAAGTTTTAAGCATGAAACGATAGTGTGAGTAATCCTTTATCAATGTTAATAAAAAATTACATTCTAATAACCTCTGCGTCAGAAGTTATATCCAATTCAATTTTTTTCTAATAAAAATTCGGATTTTTTATACCTAGGGTTGTCACTAAAGTTAATATTTTATTTTCCCCGACTACATCAGAAGGTGATTAACTGATTACTGATTAGATACTGTTTGAGCATATAAAATCATTAGTTTACGTTTTTTTTTTTCACTTTTTAGATTTTTTATTATTAGACCTACCTAAACGTGATCTTGATATTTTTCGTATAAGATATCGATTGCGAATTTGCGTATCAACCGTATAAAGCAAACAAGAGACCTTTAGTGACAACCCTTGGTACAAAAAAATCTGAATTTTATAAAAAAAAAATTTAATTGGATATAAATTCTGACACAGAGGTTATTAGAGTGTGATTTTTAATAACATTGATAAAGGATTACTCACACTATCGTTTCATGCTTAAAACTTTTTCTAATTCGATCTAATCGCGAAATTAAAAATGAAAAACTAAAATTATTAAATAAATAAATATCTCCCTACTTGATCACAGTAGGTTAACCAAATTTGGAGAAAAAGTAAAGTATTAAGTGCTTGTTCAATTGGTATAAACAAAATTATTGTTACTTGATTAGTATTTTTTAAATTAATTTTTATACAAATTTTTGACCCGGAAAAAAGCCAACTTTGACACTCTTTAAAAAATAACTACAAAGAATATCGATCTCGGAGTTTTACTCTAATATTTATATAGCTATCAACTATAGTATTTTGAAAGAAAAACGCGGTGAAACAAAATCGAGGTTTTTATCACACTGTGCATTGTATCGTATAATTTCCAAAAATCCAAATGCCATACTGTTACAAATCGTCCAATTTTTATCACTTTTTTGCTCAAGTCCGATAGTCATCCCGCCCCATGGTTACAATCTGTAACATTTTTTTTTGGTACAATTGCCAAATGACGAGACTACAATGATGCCATGATTTAAAAAATTACGTATTTTACAGTCGTATTTTTAAAACGTGTCAAATAAATAAGTATTTCAAGTATGGCAGCACCATAGTAAAAGGAGGAGAAGTAGGGTAACTCCGGCCCAATCCGCAATTTAATTACCTACTGTATTAGGGTTGTCAATTTTAGGCGGCGGTGGCGCGGCGGCGTTGTGATGTGGGAGCGGCAAGCGGCTGTCCGCGCTTCGTTCGCAACCGCATGAACAGCGGCAACGTCGCGGTCTTCCGACTATTAATAATAATAAGTGACTCTTGATTGTCCATATTTCGGCCAATTTTCGTGCATATTTTCATGCATATTTCGGCACTTGGATCGTGCATAGTATAATCCGATGTCTAAATAAAATTATAAATAATATACCCTTTAAAACAACATTAAAAACTAACGCCTGTCTCTTATAGGTACCTAATATAACAAATCTGTTATGATTCGAACTTTGCTTTATGTGTATAATTAATATCTGATTTACAATTAGTCAATTACTTATTTTTAATAACGATTTAAAATAAGTAATTGACTGTAAGTAGTTAGTTAATATACCTACAATACAGAGAAATCGGCATTACTAAACGTAAACAAAGCAATAGCGGCAAATTAGTTGACGGATCAAAAGTACCTAAAATATTCTCTTATACTATGTTCTAGTGGGAAAGTAGACCTACCTACTTCCTCTGTGTGATAGAAAACTAATACAATAAAAAAGAAGTAAGTAGGTCAAGTAGTAATAAAAATTATATTATGCTAGAATAAGTGAGTATAGTACTTACCTTTCCTGTTCAACTGGTAATTTAAACAAAGACAATTCTGGAATTGTTGCATTACTATTAAAACACCCAAACACACAGCAATATTTATTACTCCTGCGATTATGATCGCACATTTTTGATTCGTTTGGCGCGGCGTGGCGCGACGCGGGCGTGCAGCGTAAAGTAGCCCCGACTGGTATGGTCCGAAAACGGTCCGAGATTTTAATAAGTGTGCGTGCGGCGACGCATTGATACTATGGCGCACACATACAAGCCGCGCGCGGTGCCTTTGTATGAAGATTCTATTTGTACGAAGACTTCCCCTCCTTATACTATGGCAGCACTTTTTCCCCCTACTAGAAGTATGGGAAAAATAGTAACGGTGAGTGGTATGGCGGCCATTGGGACCTAAAAAATTAACGTATTCGCGTCGGTATGGCGGGCTGTAAGCCGCACCCGACAAGTATGGCATTACGCTTTCGCCTACTTATTTTTTTCGACTATCTGAAAATACAAGCATTTTTGTGGAACAAATCGTTCGACACCTCGTTATTTATCCGACACGTTCGATTAACGCCCACGCGTTTGGGCTGCCAGTATGGAGTGTAGATAGAGGAGAACTATCTTATATGGGGGATATTTGAAAAAGTATCCAGCTGTACGCAGTAAATAACAGTTGAAAAATCCTCCGAGAGTGGCGCTAGCTGCAGCAAAGGGTATGGAATGAATTATGGAGTGTAGGAATGAATGTAGCCGTTGGCCGTAGCGGTAGCGTAGCCGAAATATAAATTATTACTGGAATATAAATTATTACTAGAATTACTGGGTGAATTATTAATACCAATATATTTTGAAAAATATAACCTAAAATAGCTGAAATAAAAGTTGCAAAATGACTTAAAATTTACCTTGTTGCTCAGTAGCGCTACAGTTAGCGCCACCTTAGGGTGAATTAGTTTCACCCTAATTTAATTTTCCGCATTTCCGCGGACACTTTACTAACTAGCTGTCTCGGCAAACGTTGTTTTGCCATATAAATAATTTTTGGTATGAAAAATAGATGTTGGCCGATTCTCAGACCTACTCAATATGTTCACAAAATTTCATTAGAATCGGTCAAGCCGTTTCGGAGTACGGGAACGAACATTGTGACACGAGAATTTTATATATTAATAATGTAAGTCAAAATAGAAATAAAATAATTTTGTTCTATTTATTTATTTTTAGGTTTGTGACAAAGGGTTTGCAAGACATGCGACTTTGTGGAATCACCGTCGCATTCACACGGGAGAGAAACCTTACAAGTGAGTTACAATTGGCTTAGTTGACTCTAAAACCTTGTTACTATGCTTATTCTATAATAGTAACATTTTAAACTTTCGCGTTCCATTATAATTAAAACTTATCATTCGGGACTTAACGCGACTTATTTAAATAGTAGTGCTACTATGAGTACATACTTTTTCTCGACGTTTCGGCCGTGTTGCAATGGCCGTGGTCACGATGGGACAGTCAGTCCATAGTACATAGTAGCACTACTATTTAAATAAGTCGCGTTAAGTCCCGAATGATAAGATTTAATTATTCTATAATAGTGCCTTCACAACTTCGCATAATAAAATAGTATTTTTTTCTAATAATAAGCATAAACAACTTTAGATGTGCTCAAAAACATCAATAAAAGGAAATTATATAGTCACTGTAATAATTCTACTTATTGAAATAACCAGAAGTATAAGCTGCACAAAACTTAAAGATTACGTGACGAAACTAGAGCGGATATTATACAGATGTGCAGAATATCTAAATGAACATTGAACATACAATACCAACCCATAATAAGGCTTCCGATCACTAAGGGGGCGTCCACAAATTACGTGAGGTGTTTAGGGGGGGAGGGGGTCGAGTCAAATCTCATCTAATCTCACGTTGTGGAGAGGGGGGGGTCTCGGCAAATCTCACATATTTTCAAAAACACGTTTATTCTCAACAAAATGATACTATTTTGGTCCATTTCATCCAGATTGTACGTATGTTTAAGATTTAATCGTAAGCGTAATTGTTATACGATAAAGATCATTCACAAGTTCGTTCGAAAGAAAATCTACTGACTGTCAAACCAAACGTTTACGTAAGAAACCCACATTTTGAAAATCTCACGTGAGATTTTGGGGGGGGAGGGGGGTTGAATAAAATCTCACGAAATCTCACCAGGGGGGGGGGGGTCAAAAAATTCAAAAAAACACCTCACGTAATTTGTGGACGCCCCCTAATCTACTAAATATAGCGTGTCTCCATGCGTGCGACCACCCTACTCACTAGTCGCCCCACCAAAAAGCCCTAAAAATCCATATCCATACTTCTATACTTATTATAAAACAAAGTCGCTTTTTTTTCCCTCATGTCCCTTTGTTCCCTTTAATCTTTAAAACTACGCAACGGATTTTGATGATTCTTTCAGTGTTAGATAGCCCATTTATCGAGGAAGGCTATAGGCTATATTTTATCACGGTAAGACTAATAGGAGCGAAGAAATAGAGGAAAATGTGGAAAAAACGGGGAAAATTATTTGAAAGGGCTAACTTGAACACGCTAATCTCAGGAACTACTGGTCCGATTAGAAAAATTATTTCAGTGTTAGATAGCCCATTTATTGTGGAAGGCTATAGTCTATATTTTATCACGCTAAGACTAATAGGAGAATGTGGAAAAAACGGGGGAAATTATTTGAAAGGGCTTATCTCGCGAACTACTGGAGCAATTTTTATGTCATTTGGCACAGATAAGAAGTAGACCACGTGAAGGATCATAGGCTATCGATTTTAATCATTTTTAGTGGCTATATATTTTATACACGTGCGACGCCGGGGCGGGTCGCTAGTAATATTATAAATGCCAAAGTGTTTCTGTCTGTCTGTTATCTCTTTACTTTACCGCTGAACCGATTTTTCTGAAATTTGGTATGAAGATACTTTGAGCCCCGGGAAATTTAAATTAACATAATATGATACTTTTATCCTGAAAAAATGTACGGTTCCTGGAATTGGCCCTTAAGGCCGTGTTTCCACTAACGCGGAGCGGAGCATAGCGGTGCCGAATTGACCAATCACCGTGCTCGAAATCTTCGCTCCACTTCGCTGTCATTCCGCTGGAATAGCACGATTGGTCAATTCGGGCACCGCTAAGCTCAGCTCCGCTTCAGTGGAAACACACCCTAAAAGTGTGTGCGATCTTTACTGTTTTATAATATAATATGTGTACTGTAACTTTATGTTGATTTCACAGGTGCGAAACGTGTGGTTCAGCGTTTAGTCAAGCGGCGCATCTTAAAAACCACACGAAGGTTCACTCGGGCGAAAAACCTTTCAAATGTGACATTTGTACAGCAGCATTCGCAGACAGATTTGCCCTGAAGAGACACAGAGGAATTCATGAAAAATACGGTATGTGTTAATAGCTACGGCCTACGACTAATAAAAACTAAGGAAGAGTAACTGTGTCAAAAAATTTGTTCCGATTCTACAAAATGTGACCCGAATACATGCATACTTTATGCAAAAAGAGACCCGAATATGTACATGCAAGAATTTTGTGTAATTATAGAAGTGACACGGCTTTATTTTGTCAATTTGAATGTAGTGCTTCGTAGTTATTGCCATATTATTTTAGTGTGCGAAAAGAACATTGAGAACCAAATTCAAAACGATTGAAGTATGGGAGTTACATTTCCTTAGTTTTTAATTTTATTATTCGTATGTTACTAGACTATAATATGTAGTCAATTTACCCCAGAAGAGTTAGATTTTTTTTTAAATTAATTATAGTCAGAATTTTTTTTGCACCAGTGTATAGAGGAGGTCACAAATAGCTTAAATTAGAAAACTCGACCAGCCACGACGTGTGCGTTAGCCACCATATTGGTTTGAAGGTCCAATTTTTTTTTAGTTATATCTCCTTTATTTTTATTTTTTTAAGAAAATGATAAGAATCAAATTTGTCGAAAATTTGATTTTCTACAACTTTAGTCCTCATAATTTTTATTGTGAAATCAATATATAAGGATATAACTGCAAAAAAACAAGTATAATTTCGACCTGTTCGACCTGTATCGCGATTATTGTCAAATACAGAAAAAAAACAGACATAAACTTGTAGCTCTTTACATTAACCACAATTAAAATTAAGACTTCGCTGTCTGTCCGTCTGTCTGTCTCCAGGCTTTTCAAGAACGGTGATAGGTAGAGACTTGAAATTTTCAGATATTATGTATTTTGTTTCTCTCTATAACAACAAATACTAAAAAACATATATTTCATATTTGATGGGGCTCCCATATATCAAACAGGATTTTAGTGGCCTTTTTTTGCTCTTTATCAAAAATAGTAGTACTAAGACAATTAAAATATGCATGAAATATTTAGAGATCAACTACGATAACATGGCGCGCCCCTCCAAATGACTGTTTCAATGTGTGTAGTCACATCCTTATGAAAGAGTTTGTATGTAGTAAGTATTCAACCAATCACAGTACACGTAATATTTCACGTCTTAGGCCGGCCTCACACAGCCGGAATTTCATAATCGGAAATTCATATTATTAATTCAGAAAGACCAGAATACCATACAATATCAGTACGCTCCACACACATTCTGATTTTTTCAGATTATGAATTTCATAGATCGATCTGTAATAATATGAATTTCCGATTATGAAATTCCGGCTGTGTGAGGCCAGCCGGATGTCACTTATTACCAAGATTTGTTGGTCAACAAGTCGCAAGACAACGCACTTCAAACATTTTGAATTTTGGAGGGGCGCGCCATGTTATCGTAGTTGATCTCTAATTGTATTTGTACTTTAATAATTAATAATAATTATTTAAAATATAAAATAAATATTTAGAGGGGGCTCCCATACAAAAAGCACAAATTTTTGTCTATCTTTGCTTTTTAATGGTACGGGACCCTCATGAGCGAGTCCGACTCGCACTTGGCCATTTTTTTAATAATTATTGTAGGTTGTGCCGTAATTGTTAAAAGGTCTAATTCATGATCAGAAATATTCAGTTTTATCCAGTCGCTTGGGTCCCCCGGTACATTTACCATAAGTGTAGGAGCTTAAATATTGATTTGTAAAAAAAATCATATGAATCAAATTTGTAGGAAATTTAATGATCTATCACCTACAACTTTGTTTCTACAATTATTTTCGCTAAATTTGATTATAATTGACATACAAGCGAAATTATACTTTGACTTGTTTTTTACATTTATCTCCGTAAATATTGATTTTACAATGAAAATTATAAGAACTCAAAATGTAGAAAATTAAATTTACAACAAATTTAGTTCTTATAATTTTCGTAAAAAAATATAAAATAAAGGAGATATGTCTAAACAAAGATTTGATCTTCAAACCAATATTGACATTGTGGCTAACGCACACGTCGTGGCTGGTCGAGTTTTCGAATTTAAGCTATTTGTGACCTCCTCTAAACAGGGTGCAAAAAAAATTCTGACTATAATTAATTTCAGATTCCCATACAAGGCTGAACTAACCCTACTGGGCTAATTAAATGTCAGTCAGAACTCAGACTCTGCATAAAAGCAGGTTATCCACAACACAAGGTTGCCTTTCTCTGCCATGTGACTTGTCCAAAATATCAGACATAGGCACCAACCTTGTATGCTATCTTTGTATGTTTAACGTATCCATACTAATGTTATAAATGCGAAAGTGTCTGTCTGTATTTTATCTCTTCACGCCTAAACTGCTGAACAGATTTAGTTGAAATTTGATATGGAGATACTTTCGAGTCCCCGGTAAGGAGACAGGATACTTTTTATCCCGGAAAAATTTACGGTTTTCGCGCTATTAACGAATTTTGGCGCAATTGAGTTGGGGATGTAATCTATATATTTTATAATAATTTAATTAATATTGAACATTTGTTATTATACACAGGTCAAACGGCCCCACTACCGGCGAGAGTGGTGCAACAGAATCAGCAGGAACAACAGAATAACCAGCAAGCCGTTGAACAGCAAAACACACAAGCCGCAGTTGAAGTGGTGGAACATCGTACTGAACAAGCTCTATGAGTTTTACAATTGTAAATGATTTCCTTAATCAATTATGGTAATACAAGAACGGTGTTGCTAATAAAAGTCGTCGACTTTCAGTAGGAATTATGGATGATGGAAAATGATGATTAAAGCAATTGAGATTGTGGTTGTGTTGTACGCAATGAAAGCTACAACTATCTAAAATATAAAATTGTAATATAGCACTGTTTTGCTTGAAGAATGCCGATAGAAATCTCTGTAGTTGTAAATATACTGACATTATTTGTAGATTTAACTATGAGGCATCAATCACTCGCATAAAATTTTTAGTATTTAAAATGTTGTAAATAAAAGAAAACATGCATATGGTTTTTTTACTTAAAGTAGATGAAATAATGATTGCATGTCAGACACTGCCAATACGTGTAACATAATATTAAAATAAGAGGTAGGAAAAAATATGGTATAAAATTATTAAAAGTTATTTTTACATTTTTAATGATAACTCTTAGTGACTATTTAAGGTTAGCATTAAAGTAATTTTTTGTATAGCTAGGTATTGGCTGTGGAATATACTTAATGCATATTTTATGGCAATCTATTATTGCTATGAAATTGATAACACAATTAACATCTGACCCTGTTCCCACAAGTGTAAATATAGATATAGCTAATGAGAAATTGAAAAAAATGTATTCCTTTTAGCTATTTAAATGTGGCATAATTAATACAAATAAAATGCCTATTTAATATGTTGTTTTAATGAGTTACAGTATTATACATTATTTACAACTCTTGAAATCAGCTGTAGTAATTTTATCAATAAAACTGCAATTTTGTCATTATTTTTTATCTGATGCTTCCCACTTCAGTTATTCGGTACAAGTTGGAAGCTGGCTACATAGAAGCGGCAACAGACGACGTGTCGCGACACTACTGGTTTCTATGTATTTCTATGAAATACCCTACGCAGCCTAGCGACACAGGACACTAAAGGTGCCGGTTGGCAGCGGGCCACATGAAGCGGCAGCAGACGACGTGTCGTCGCGACACTACTGTTTCTATGTATTTCTATGAAAGTGTCGCTAGCTGCGCAGGGTATTTCATAGAAATACATAGAAACCAGTAGTGTCGCGACGACATGTCTGCTGCCGCTTCATGTAGCCGGCTTCCAACTTGTACATTTAATTTTATAGTAATAAATTACTAAGGAGTTTTCCACAATAAAACAATCCTTTGTTCTTTGATACCTACTCAAAGAATGTTTAATATCAAATTGGTTTGGAGCAGCTATACTCAACTGCATGCCGCCCACTGAGACTTTCAGTGGCCACTGGCCGCATAGAGAAAAAAATAATGATATAATTTATTCACACACAAAGGCTTGTTAAATTTTTAAGGTAGAACAAAATATGAAGATAACTAATTAAACTATATATATCCTGTATAACTTATAAATCCTGTTTGAAAAGGAAGAATGAGAAAAATACATGACGTTATTTATATTCATTAGTTTGTTCTAGCAGTTTTACGATTTCCCTAATTCAGTTTAGCATTATGAAAAACAAATAAAATTATTTTATCACATTTATTTTATTAAATACAATATGCTTATTCGTAGATCCAGTTTTCTGCAGCCGGGGTCCAGCCAACGACTTCCTTTTCAGTGAACCAAAGAGCGATTTCTTTCTTGGCTGATTCAACACTGTCTGATCCGTGGATGATGTTGCGGCCGACTTGAATGCAAAGATCTCCTCTGATAGTACCTGGCAGAGAGTCAGCGGGGTTGGTTGCTCCCAGCATTTGACGACCGGTCTTAACTACGTTAAGTCCCTCCCAGACCATTGGTACAACTGGACCAGAGCTCATGTACTTTACAAGACCTGGGAAGAACGGGCGAGACGCGAGGTCGCTGTAGTGATTCTTCAACAAATCTTCGGAAGGCCAAACCAATTTGAGAGCTACTAATTTGAAGCCTTTTTGTTCGAAGCGTTGGATGATGGTTCCGACAAGACCACGTTGCACGCCGTCAGGTTTTACCATGATGAAGGTTCTTTCACGTGGTTCAGCCATTGTAGTTGGATATGTTGGGCGATATAACAAGAAACACTACCACGCTGCGCTCGATTTACGATAAAATAGGATAAAACCGAGACCAGACTAGCCAGTCCTATATTTCGAGAAAGTGAAGTGACGGCGGAAAAGGAAACGTCAATTTAGTATTGGTCGACACTCGACTCGACTCGAGTAACTCGAGTTGAACCGAGTTGGGCGTAACTCGAACCCACTCGAGTTGAATTCTCTCTGACTCGAGTTCTTAAATTGCCAAAAAGACATAGCGTCGCTGCGCGTGCGATACCGCGTATGAGCAGTTGGTAAATACCGCGTAACAGCAAAATGCGCAAAATTGAGATATTGTGCCAGCCGATTCGAAACGCATATTGGCTTATTGGCTTCACAGAATTTAAATTATCCAATTAGAAACGTACATTTTGCCATCGAAACAATACCGCGGAACAGTAGGCGGCCGGAAGTTAGAAGCAATTCCGCGTATTTACTACAGCGGCAAGAAAAATATATCGAAAATAGTAAGTGCTCCTAGAAATAACTATTTTTCTGAGATAAACCACCAAGTAATTAATTATTACGTATTTTAATTATTGTTTAATATTGTTCATAATATTTTGTATTGTATTCATGTTTCAATTAATTTACCACCATTGCCATTGCTTTGAAGATCAAGGAAGATTACGTCATGTGATCATTATATCTTCACCTTAACAATACAGGCGGCAAGTGGCAACTAATCGACATGACAAAATATGATCACCAGGTTGGGGACTTCCCCAAGTTCGCTTCAGTTAAGCTAAAGCACCCCGGAGATATGGGCGACTAGTAGTGCTAAACCTACCCACTAAAACCACCTGCGATTTGCCTTCAGCCGTATACGGAGGGATGTTCTGGATTTGTCAAACACAGGGCTCCCTCCACGACCGGACGGTCTTCTCCAAAAGGGAGCAGACTACCATCAAAGTAAGGGAACGCTTCGGCAAATTGAAGAGTTCCCTTCGGCGACGGGACTAGCTAAGCCCGGTAGGTTTCCAGCCTCACTGATTTGCCTTCAGCCATATACGGAGAGATGTTCTGGGTTTGTCAAACACAGGGCTCCCTCCACGACCGGACGGTCTTCTCCAAAAGGGAGCAGACTACCACCAAAGTAAGGGAGCGCTTCGGTAAATAATTGTAGAGTTCCCTTCGGCGTCGGGTCTAGCTAAGCCGGGGGTAGGTTCCCAGCCTCACCCGGAGCCCCAATTGCATAGAAATTTGGAGATTCGCATAATGACGCCTCCACACTCCCGATCCGGAACATAGAATAGCTCATTATCTTCGTTACTCTATGGCCCAACGATTGTATGCCTCGAGGCTGCTTTCCTTGCCTTTAAACCCTCCGGAACTCCCACTGCAGGCCGCGACGTCCTCTCTGGAACGAGGATGAGCAACTTGGTGAAAACCTTCGTAATCAGCTGCCACAATGAATCTCCCGCTAGGACAGTAGCTGTCGCCTAGGAGACCGTACGGCACCTTCTGGTATACCTCACCGCTACATTGCGAAGAGTAGCTGCCGCCCGGCTAATGCCCGCCTTATTACTACGAAATTAGTGAAGGAATCTGCCTATATTGAACCCGTACAGAGCTTAGCTCCGACAGACTGGATTCTGGCGGCTAAGCTATACTCTGGAGAGTATAGCTGCAGCTGCTGTGGTCCCTACATATTTTAAGCGTCAGACTCATTTTGACCTTCGACCCTCTGATAAGAAGTGCTCCGGGTGGGGGTCCTTTTCTTCAGGTCCATGGAAGAGCAGGGCTTTAGTATGTAGTATGTACTTATGTAATAAACCATTTATTTTAAATGATTAATATGATCTTTGTCAGATAAAGTCAACAATGTATGAAAAATTGGGATATCAATTAAAAATTAAGAATAGATAATATTGTAAAATGAATTTGGTAATTAACACATCATATTTTTGCTAGGTTACAGTGTAAAAAATATAAAATATTTGATTTTTCTAATAAAAAAATGCAACCTTTTACTGATTTGTTTGATTTCAAAACCGCGTATCTTTAATATAAAGCCTACTTATTTTGTATTTACCTAATTACAAAAACGCGTAAGTGACTTTACACAAAACCTAAGCCAATTGCGAATAAAGAACAATGGCCAAATCGTACCAGATGATAAATGGCGTCCCGATATGCCATTGGTAGCAAAAATTCTCTAATATAAGGCATCGAAAAATATTAGAAATGTGTCTGTAAATAGCCACAAAAAAAAGATCAATATATTTTAGTTTCTTTGTGTTCTGACAGCCGGCGATTATTCGCATTCGTTCTATTTTTTGTGTACACTTGTAGGCTACACCGCAGTCGGGAAAAAGGTAGTTCTTAAGTCTAACCTCAAAATAATTGTTAACGTTATTAATTATTGTAAAAAACCGTGGCTATTTAGACATAATTCTCAAACGGAATTATGTTTAGAGCATAAGGACAACCAAATCTAACTATAGTTTATTTTGGGACATCAAAAATAAAAGTCGAGTCCAGCTTCTATACAAATTTGGCCATGATTCTTTACGTTACTAACCACTAAAGGAAAGTACAAAGAACTAGCTGTTAAGTTCAGTCGGTAATAGGAGTCAATAGCTGAGATATTCAGTTTTTTCTTCCTTCTGTAAAATCATCAAAAAGCAGATACGTGGTATTTACCAACTGCTCATACGCGGTACCGCACGCGCAGCGACGATAGATGAATGATTCTATGTATTTCAAACAATAATTTTCTTTTTTACTTACACTAATATTATATAAATAATATAAAAAATGAAAGGATAAAAATATAATTTGTCGGTTCCAGTTTTTTAACTATAGGTCTACCAGAATCTGATGGCAAAAAGTGAGAAAATAAATTGACTCTAGCAATACCGGGGTAATAGGAATAAAACATTTTCATCATTTTTTATTCCTTTAGCGGCTTATTTTGTGTGTGAAACATGCAAATAATATAAAAATTTATCCAATGATCAAGGATATTTTTTGAAAATCTGCTGTCAAAAATTGCCATCAGATTCTGGTAGACCTATATTTACCTGTGCGAAGCTGAGGGAATAATAAACTGGTAAAAATTCAAAAAAGCATTCGCTTGTCCATCCAGTCAACTCGAGTTCAACCCCAGTTACGTGAACTCGGGTTAAATCGAGTTTTGTTTTTTTCGAGTTGGCACATCACTACGTCAATTACGGCAAACGTCATCAAATTGACATTTACGTTTATACTTTTTCAGGCTCGACCATTGAGTTAATATACACTAGGAGAGAGCCTTATATCGGTGTATAAGCGTCAAAAGCGTGTAATGTTATGTCCAACTTACTCGGACATAACAAGGAGTCGGTCTGCATATTTCATGTAATAAAAGTGTTAATAAAGGTTTTTAGTGAACATTTCATGTTAGATGTTTTTGAGTTTTGTGGTTCCGCTAAATAATAAACCATAAGAATGGCCAAAGAATGCCTCAAACACGTGGATTTAACATTAAATACGTAAGTTTTGAACAACGTTTTTTGGGCTTTTCAATCGGTATTTTTGTAAGCTAAAAAGATAATTTATAAGTTTAGTAATCCCTTAATCGTAGTATATAAGGCATTAGTGCTAAAATGTCACATCAATTAATAATTAATTGTCTACAAAAATTGCATAGCTTTTTACGTGTGTTTACGGATTCTCATTACTTGAACTATAGTTTATCGATATCATGAACTAAATGACTTTCTTTTCTGTATAATAATGTGCTTCGAAATGATCGACAAATAGAAATATTCAAGAAAATAAACGCACACTACTTGTATAAAAATAAGCACAAAATGGCCACGCGATGACGGGCTAAGGTTACATCTATTTAAATATCTTTAATCTGTGGGCTCGAAATTCGAGAATATGACAGCGTCCAGCGGGAGTTTTGGCGGGCATGTGAAAGAGTGCTGTTGTGTTTTTGTATTATTTTCCTAAAATTGTGTTAGCTGGGTTTTTAATGTGTAATATTGGTAGAATATTAACCATTAGATATTCGTGTTCATGCACAAGTGTAGGAAAGTGATGTAATATCCAGAAACGTGCTATTTTGTGTTCCCTCCAAAACTTCATCGAAAGTTTCAGTAAAGCGTCTACCACTTTACTGAATCGACCGACTTGACTCCTGTGACTGTATTGACTTTTGCTTAGACTTTGACTAGACTTTAGACCTGACGATACATGAAAACGATGATGAAAATTATAATAGGTTGGTTTTCCCGCCATATTCCTTACCTTTTTACCTTGTCTGTGGCACAACATACACATCCTTTGTGTCAAGTTGCCAAAAAAGAAGTAAAAGAAAGAAAGCGTCCAGCGATTGATTACAAAAAAAAAATTAAAAAGGCGAAGCTGGGCGAAGCAGACTGTTTATAAATTCAAAGTTCAAACCATTGAGATAATAGGAGGGAGCCTTATATCGGTGTATAAGCGTCAAAAGCGTGTAATGTTATGCCCTACTTACTAGGACATAACAAAGGAGTCGGTCTGCATATTTCATGTAATAAAAGTGTTAAATAAAGGTTTTTACTGAACATTTTATGCTAGATATTGTTGAGTTTTGTGGTTCCGCTAAATAATAAACCATAAGAATGGCCAAACAATGCCCCAAACACGTGGATTTAACATAAAATACGTAAGTTTTGAACAACGTTTTTCGGGCTTTTCAATCGGTATTTTTGTAAGCTAAAAAGATAATTTATAAGTTTAATAATCCCTTATTCGTGCTATATAAGGCATTAGTGCTAAAAATGTCACATTAATTAATAATTTGATTACAAAAATTGCGTTTACGGATTGTGTTTACGGATTCACATTACTTGAATTATAGTTTATCGATATCATTAACTAAATGACTTTCTTTTCTGGATTATAATGTGCTTCAAAATGATCGACAAATATAAATATTGAAGAAAAACACGCACACTACTTGTATGAAAATAAGCACAAAATGGCTACGCGATGACGGGCTAAGATTACATCTATACTAAAATACTTTATCTATGGTTCAAACTCTACAGTCTACAGCTAGGTCAAGTCTACGTACACCACTGATCTCTAATAAATACACATAAAGATAATATACCTATCGGAATAAAGAAACAAAGGCCTGAGCAAGCGAGATGTCACTATCAGTAACACTGTGTGGTAGAAAGAGAAACGTGATTTGAGGTTGCATAGCTTTTTTTTCATCTGTTTGACAGTCTGTCTGACCCTGGGCCGAACGTTGTCAATTTGGGCTCTCAGAAAAATTGTGATTTTAAGATAAATAATGAATAATTTTTAGAAATACTGCTCTAGAAACATGGTTAAATGTTTGTGGAATGATTCTGGATCCACACATCGAAAAAACCCGGACAAATATTCATTTCACAGGTGAATTATTCTACATCGACAGGACCTAGTTTTAAGTTTATTTTTGCCAATTCCCTACGAGTTATTGGTATTGGTTTTGATAATTCACTTCTTTAAATGGTTCATTATATGGAAAACATAACTTGACTAGCCATGGTGCACAATTTAAGGATATTTTGTGTAAACAATTTTCATCTATTTTACACTAGGGCTGCATCAAGTTATCGATAAGTTGTATCGATATGAAAATATTTTTTAGTTAAGTATACTAATTATCTAGGAATGTTGAAATGATTACATACTCATCCGTAGTTTATAATTAGTTTAAGTATATTAATATACTATCATACATAATTTGTCGTTTTTAAGGTTCCGCACCCAAAGGGTAAAAAGTCCAGTAGTAGTGGGGTTCCGCAGCCCACTCTACTACTAAGACTTCGTTGCCTGTCCATCTGTCCATCCGTCCGTCCGTCTGTCTGTCTTCAGGCTGTATAACAAGAACCACTATAGTAATAGACTTCTGAAATTTCCACAGATGTAATGTCATTCTACATCCAATATGGCTGCTCATCCAAGATAGGGGAATAGTTGAAAGCACTTCTGCAAGATGGGCATCAAATAAAAGGGCTCATTGAGAGTGAATTGAAAATTAATAGGGTCTAGTGAAGTCGTGTCGTGTCGTGTACTGATGTCACGTGACGTAACCTGTCGTGTCGAATCGTGTCATGACATGTCGTGTCGTATCGTACCGGGTTTTAGAAAATGCCCGGTTGAAACCGGTCACCCTTCATGCGCGAGTCCGACTTACACTTGGCCAATTTTTCAGATTTCCTGCTGACCTGGATACCAGAAATTCATGGCTTAAAATAATTAACCGTCCAAACTGGACTCCGAAGAAAAATTCATGCATACTTAATTATGCAACAAGCATTTTGAAGAAAAGTCACATTTTACTTCAAAATTACAATTTTATTATATATCTATGCAGTTTTATTTTATCCCATTTTATTATGTTTACAATCTTACAATTATTATTCCATGATCGATATTTTGTCGAATTACAAGATGTTTGTACATCACTGACACGCACACGTAAACATAATTGTATACACAGATGTAAATCAAATTTTGGTTAAGCTTGACAGCTCGCGATTGTTTCTCTATTCCGATAGGTATATTACCTTTATGATTATACAATTTAATGGAGGTCAGTGAGGTAGGTACACCGTACTACACAGACTACTTAGGGGGGTATTAGATTATCATTTATATTGGATCCTAGATCATTGAGTCATTTATAATGGATAATGTAATTTATATAAATGATTCATTTCTTCCTTGATCATAGATTTTTGACGTTTGCTGAGAGATTGGATACAATTAAGCGCTTATTCCATTTCACTAAATTTAGATATCTAAATGATTTAATGACTAAATTTAGTCAAGTGGAATAACATTTAGTAACTTTCTAAATGTTATTCCACCTGACTAAATTTAGTCACTAAATCATTTAGATATCTAAATTTAGTGAAATGGAATAAGCGCTTTAAGCTTGCTACTTAATATATTAATCTGTGGTTCGGATCGTAAATTAAACTTAATAAAATTAATTATAAATTAAAATTATTAGAATATTGTTCTGTGCTTCTATGATACTGAGTACCTAACTACAAAAAGTGGAAAAATGATTGCTTAATTATTATCTCACTCGTAAAAAATTACAAGTAGGTGCTCTAAGTTTGAAATAATAAATTTTACACCTAAAAGTGAAAAGAGAAGTACCTATTTGTTCACTGTTGTCCAACTTTCGAGTGAAACATGGCTATAAATAATAAGAATAATAGATGTAAATGGGTTACAGAAGACCCTCTTTATATTGCCTATCATGATACGGAATGGGGAGTGCCACAATACGATAGTTTAAATCTTTTCGAGATGCTTTGTTTGGAAGGTCAACAAGCAGGCCTATCTTGGTTGACAATTTTGAAGAAAAGAGACAATTATCGCAAAATTTTCTTTAATTTCAACCCATACAAAATTTCTAAACTGAAGAATGAAGATATTGAGAAGTTTGCTTGCGATCCAGGCATTATAAGACACAAGGGGAAGATTTCAGCAATAGTAAATAATGCAAAAATGTATGTAAATCTAGAAAATAGTGGGGAAAATTTTTCCACCTACATATGGAAGTTTGTAGATATGAAGCCAATAATAAATTCTTGGAAAAATAATAGTGACATACCAGTACAGACAACACAGTCAATAGCATTATCAAAATCTTTAAAAAAGAATGGCTTCAAGTTCGTTGGACCCACCATCTGTTATGCGTTTATGCAAGCATGCGGCTTAGTAAATGATCATATAAACTCCTGCATGTTTAAAAGTAAGTACCCAACTTAAATATTTTAATGTAACTATATTTACAGTAGGGCCCCGGTAATCCAGACTCCCGCTTGTTCGGTGATCGCTGTAATCCGGCCGGCCGGAGCTTTAAACATTGCTTTAAAATGGGCTGAAGATAATGAATTTGATAGCCACGAAGTTATTTTTCTCTGTCAGCTAAGATAGTAGAGACCGAGCTTTCGAAATGAAGTACAAAAATCATATTAAGCAGAAAAGTATTACAGACTTTTTCAAAAGGAATTAACTTATGTTTTTTTCAACTTACTGATTTCTTACATGGTTGTAATTATTATGAACATGTACTTTATGATATAAAACATTTGTCTTTATGATATAAAATTTTAAAAATTGATTAAAGAAACTAAGGTTTAACATGACGTGTTTTATTAACATTAAATATTGCATACTATAATCCGGATGCCTCGATAATTAAAAAAGGGTCATGTTTTTGTCTCTCCGGATTAACGAGGCCCTACTGTATTTGTATCTTAAGCTAGTGGATAAATTCAGTTTACCCATCATTGCCTGCTCCAGGCACAAGGATGAGACGGGGCTCCAGGTCAGGATGGGAACCTGCCCGGCTTAGCTAGTCCCGGCACCGAGGGGAATGCTTCAGTTTGTGGTTCCCTTACCTTGGTGGAAGTCCGGTCTCCGGTCCGGTCGAAATTTGTGTCGTGGCTGACGTGCTATTCGACCACAACGCGTTATGGTAATCGAGAAAAGCCATGACGCGTTCTGAGCATTTAAAAACAGCGACGACGCGAATCCGTGTTGTGGCCCTAATGAAAACGGCCACGACGCGTTCTGAAACCAGGCCGTGTTACGCAGGAGTAATTTTATAGCGCCCAAGTGTGTGCGCAATACACAAGAGCACTCTGGTTTCAATGAAACTAGGCCAGTTACGCAGGGGTAATTTTACAGTGCCCAAGTGTGTGCGCAATACATAAGAGCACGTTACGCAGGAGTAATTTTAAAGTGCCCAAGTGTGTGCGCAATACACAAGAGCATTCTGGTTTCAATGAAACCAGGCCAGTTGAGCAGAACTCATTTCATAGTATAGTACCCAAGTGTGTGTGCAATACACAAGAGCACTCTGGTTTCAATGAAACCAGGCCAGGTACGCATGATTTTTTTTATAGTGCCCAAGTGTGTGCGCAATACACAAGAGCACTCTGGTTGTTACGCAGGAGTTATTTTTATAGTGCCCAAGTGTGTGCGCAATATACAAGAGCACTCTGGTTTCAATGAAACCAGGCCAGTTAAGCATGAGTAATTTTATAGTGCCCAAGTGTGTGCGCAATACACAAGAGTACTCTGGTTTCAACGAAACCAGGCCAGTTACGCAGGAGTAATTTTATAGTGCCCAAGTGTGTGCGCAATACACAAGAGCACTATTCTTTACTCTCATGACCCATTGGAGCGGAAGACCGACATGACGCCGCTGGCGAGAGATCAGATGCAGGCAGCAGGACCGACTTTTACACGCGCACACACGTGGGTACTATAAAATTACTTCTGTGTAACTGGCTTGGTTTCATTGAAACCAGAGTGCTCTTGTGTATTGCGCACACACTTGGGCACTATAAAATTACTCCTGCGTAACGTGCTCTTGTGTATTGCGCACACACTTGGGCACTATAAAATTACCCCTGCGTAACTGGCCTAGTTTCATTGAAACCAGAGTGCTCTTGTGTATTGCACACACACTTGGGCGCTATAAAATTACTCCTGCGTAACACGGCCTGGTTTCAGAACGCGTCGTGGCCGTTTTCATTAGGGCCACAACACGAATTCGCGTCGTAGCTGTTTTTGACCGACTTCCAAAAAGGAGGAGGTAATATGTTCGGCTGTATGTATCTTTTTTTTTTTTTTGTATGTTCCACGATTACTCAGCCGTTTGTGGTCCGATTTTCAAAATTCTTTTTGTGTTGTATAGGGTTTAACTCGAATTTGGTACCATGTTCACAAAAGTGGTGATCTGATGATGGGATCCTTGAGGAATCGAGGGGACTTCTTGAAATTTGTATGGAAACATATAGTGATTTCGATTTTTTCTGAAGCATTCGAGGTAAATGCTACCAAAAAGTAAGATTTCGCACCAGGTTATACCCTGGATCCGAAGGTACCGAACAGAACTTTTGAATGCTTATAGGTACAGGTTCGGGGATTTCGGCGTTGTTTAAACAACTGAAAGCATAAGCTAATACATCAATTTGATTAATCATCATCATCACAACCATCATTATGCCATGGGTCATCACACTATGACCCAATTATTGGTACTTTTCGTGATATTTTGCATCGAAGCGGACGTTTTTGATAATGATTTCGCTGTTTGTGGACCGATTTTCAAAATTCTCGTCTAGTTTTATAGGATATAATCTTAATTTTGTATAACAATTACGAAAGTGGTGAGCTGATGATGGGATCTATGAGCAATCGAGGAAAATCCTTGAATTTTATCAAAACACTCATAGTGGTTAAAATGTTGTTTCTAGTAAGTTACTATAATATGTTACGAATAAGAGAAATTTTATACGAAGGTGTCTCTTGGTCCAAAGGCACTGAACAGAACTCCTGAACCTTTAAAGATAAAAGTATGGAAATTGCAGCATCGCTTAGATAACTGCAAGCATGTACCACAATTTCGCTTACAGTGACATAATGTGAATAGTTAACATTCGTATTGGTTATTTACGCATAAAGCCTAATTTTGTAGATACTTAACTAAAAAGAGTGAAATTATTATTTTTAACAAAAAATTAATACCGACTTCCAAGGTAAAAACAATAGTAATATGAACTAAAAAGTATTAAATAACTCTTACCCTTTAATAGTGCCTTTTTCAGAATTCGTCTAAATCTCAACTATTTCTGTATTGTATACTACAATCTTCATTACTTTGAAGTCGGTACCAGTCCCAAAAGTTTCAGATAATCTGACATTACTGAACTCACGATTAAATTAGCTGGTACCGACTTCAAAATAATGAAGACTGTAGTATACAGTACAGAAATAGTTGAGATTTAGACGAATTCTGAAAAAGGCACTATTAAAGGGTAAAAGTTATTTAATACTTTTTAGTTCATATTACTATTGTTTTTACCTTGGAAGTCGGTTTTAATTTTTTGTTAAAAATAATTAAATACTCAGAACGCGTCATGGCTTTACTCGATTACCACAACGCGTTGTTGTCGAATAGCACGTCAGCCACGACACGAATTTCGCTTTGTGGTATTTCTGTAATTACCAGAACGCGTCGTGGCCGTTTTCACTATTACCACAACGCGTTGTGAGCCATTTTTTCGCTCACTGAGCGTTTTCGGTCTTTGAGCGTAACATATACATACAACACGGTCACATTAACTTGACACATTGCTGGAATGCAATAACATGCGAGCTCCATAATGACGACATCAAACCGTGCGTCTAGTTAATTTGACCGGGTTATGGAGGCACTACACATAGCTATTTGTATCTGCTATTGGCTATCTGTTGCATTTGACAAAATTATTGACGTATAAACAAACAAGCAAATAAAGGCAAATACGGCCTTCCACACATGGACGTCAAATACCAAACTTTTACTTGATTTTCTTTACTTGCCTATTTGACTCTTTTGATGTGCGTCGAAAACCGATAAAGGTACGGATACGTGCTGGATACGTGTATTTGGTATTGGTCATATTTGTCAAATAGGCAAATAAGGCCAATACTTATTACTTTGTCAAACATACCGCCTACACAATATGGTGATTGTTTGGCGAATACATCAAATAAGCAAATACAATTAATAGCCATGTGAAGTACCTCCATTATACACAATGTATTGCCAATATGTGCAGATAATTTTTTAAATATTATTTATGTTTTTATAAAATGTGCAAATAACTAATTTTATTATTATTATTCTTTAGACTTTTATATTCTCCTTTGTGGGGTTTACTTCTAATAAAGTTGCAGGCTTGTGGCTAAACAACTTTAGATAAGCTGTCTATAGGTATGATGTTAATTATTAATGGACAAAAACTTTCTAACAATTCTGCATGTGTTTAGAATTACAGCCTTTTGCATGGTGATGTACGAAAGTATTATTATTATTTATTGGCCATTGCCAATTACAGATATAAGATTAAATACTAGTAAAGACAGTCGCCTAAACATAAACACATTTGGCTTACTCTAAAAACACAAGGGGTAGATGAAACTTACATAAACCTTATTAATAAGGTTGTTATGGTTGATTTAAATCAATATATAGAAACAGCAAAGGTCACATTAAAATGGGAGCAAAAGGTGACCCCCTTTCCAATAAACAGAGGTGTGAGACAAGGGGACCCATTATCCCCCAAGCTTTTCAACGCGGTGCTTGAAGACATTTAGAAAACTGCATTGGGAAAGCTATAGCCTCAATATCAACGGCAACAGACTCAACTATCGAGGAAGCCCCTTTTTTAACCGACTTCCAAAAAGGAGGAGGTTATATGTTCGTCTGTTTATATATATTTTTTTTTGTATGTTCAACCATAACTTCGCCGTTTATGGACCGATTTTCATGATTCTTTTATTGTTGTACAGGGTTGAATCCGAGGTTGGTACCATGTTCACAAAAGTGGTGATCTGATGATGGGATCCATGAGGAATCGAGGGGACTCCTTGAAATTTATATGGAAACATATAGTGCTTTCGATTTTTTCTGAAGTATTTCAGGCATATACTACCAAAAAGTAAGATTTTGCACCAGGATGTACCCTGGTTCTGAAGGTACCCAACAGAACTTTTGAATCCTTATAGATACAAGTTTGAGGATTTTGGCTTTATTGAAACTACTCCAAGCAAAAGCTACATTATTTCTGCTGATCATAGGCTAAATTTTATTTTGGAAAAAATAGGGTTTCGTAAGATATTTGGGTTTTTCGGACGCCAGGTGAAAAAATCAACCAGAAAAGTTACTTATTTTGCGTACGCTGCCGAAACTATAAAAGATAGAACCACAAATATTCTAAGTAATTATAGATCTTATAAATATCTACAAAAAAGTCCGCGACACACTGTACTTATCTATGTCGAATGAGGCACAATAACCATTTTTTTATTTAAAAATCTTGAATTTTTTGGACTACATTTAAAAAAACGCGTTTATTTTACTCATGCTATTAATCCTTATCAAAATAAATTATTTCATCACTAAGTACAGCTTATGTAGATAAAATTTGGTCTTTGAATGATTAAAATTGGACGTTTGGTTTTGAAATTATGGCGAAATTAAAATATTAAGATAGTGGGCGTCACCAAGCGGAGATGCGCGTGCGGTAGGAAGACAATGTGCAGTGTGCACTGTGCACCCTTCGGATAATGACTGCGTCCGCGTCGTCGATGTCAGTGTCGGAGTCTGTGAATTGACCTGGGAATCATTTTGCTGTGTAGGCTTTTTGCAGCCGTATTGCATATCCACGCGGGCGGAGCCGCGGGCGACCGCTAGTAATATGTACATTGTACAACTGACAACAAGCTATATAATATAGCCTTGTCGTCTCATAATTATTATGTAACTAAAAAGGGTAAAATTATTATTTTTTAACAAAAAAATAAAACCGACTTCCAAGGTAAAAACAAAAATAATACTTATTCATAATCTAAAAAGAATCAAATAATTCTTATTCCTTATTATAGTGGCGTCTTCAGACTTCGCCTAAACCTCAACTATATTTTCTGTACTCAATCTTCATGCTTTTGAAGTCGGTACCAGCTTACCTTAGCTTAAAATTTGCTATGTCAAGGATCTCAGAACTTTTCCGGGCTGGTACCGACTTCAAAAGTACGAAGATTGAGTACAGAAAATATAGTTGAGGTTTAGGCGAAGTCTGAAGACGCCACTATAATAAGGAATAAGAATTATTTGATTCTTTTTAGATTATGAATAAGTATTATTTTTGTTTTTACCTTGGAAGTCGGTTTTAATTTTTTGTTAAAAAATAATAATTTAACATGGGGAAATGCTTTACCTATCCCCACCCTAGAAAACTGGAGAGCATGGTCAATGAGCTTGCGGAAAAGAGCAGAGTCGTAGGCCTGGAAATGAATACTGAAAAAACAAAGCTAATGACCAATACTACAGAAGCCACCATAGAAGTCAACGGAATCCAGCTTGAGTATGTAGCAGAATATGTCTATTTACGACAAATTATATCTCCGCAAGGTCTAATGACAAGCAAAATAAATAAGGAGTCGCCTGTGGATGTAAAAATACTGGTCGCTAAAAGAAATAATGAAAAACAAGGATTTAAGTATACACATTAAAAGAAGGTGCTTCAACACCTGGCATTCTCCCTTGTATGACGTACCTACGGCTGTGAAACATGGGCGCTAACAGTTAAACTCAGACAAAAACTAGCAAAAACACAAAAAGCAAAATATACTAGGGGTCAGGACTTAACGACAATGTTAACAACAAGAAATAAGAAGGAGAACTAAAGTTACAGACATAATAACACGCATCGAACACCTAAAATGGAGTTGGACAGGACATAATATTATTATGTTAGGTTGTAAAAATAACAAATGAAGCAAACAAGTAACTGTTGATGACATTCGCCTGACTTTGGGTCTTACTGGACAAGAGTCGCAGATGACAGAGCTCAGTGGAGAGCACTGGAGGAGGCCTATGCCAAGAGGCACACCGAATTGCGTGATCTACTATAACACAACTAGATTAACCAAATTAGAAACAAAATGTAACGCTTTTCGGAAACAAAAAGGCTATAATATTATTATAAACAATTAATTGTGAAGGAAAGGAACCATCTAAAGTAGCCTTTCCCAAAGTGGGCGATAACGCCCCTTTGTGGGTCTAAAGGTGTGTGTGACTGTGGTCTAATGGTGTGGGACCCAGAAAAAAAATGGGGGCGTTATGTAGAGGCTTGAGGGGTGATTTATTTCATCTGGATGCATATTAAATTGAAACAATGGGGCGCTAAAACATATTTTTTTCTCAAAGTGGGCGGAAGACAAAATAAGTTTGGGAACCCCTGGGATCTAAAGTTTATTAAAATTGACTAAAAGTCTTTTTGACGATATCTTGGCGGTGGATCGTATTGATATTGATCTATCGCAAATATGATAACACGTAGGTAAATATCTCGAGCAGCATTACAATATACAGGCAGGGTGCAATTAAACCTTCCTGTCAAATTTTGATATATTATTGATCCTTGTTAAAAATAAAAATACACGTATTTTTTCTTTTATAATCAATTAATCAGTAATCACTCAGTACTAAAATGTTGAGAAATAGCTTCCGAAAGTTATCCTAAAAAACATTACGAAGACGACGACGATTTTTTTAGGATACGGCCCGTCGCCCGCGCGTGACGTGCCCCCGCGCCCGTGTCTCCCCCCGCGTCACCCCCGCTCATTCCCCGCGCCGTGAGTGACCGTTTTGCAACGATTTTAAATGGGATAAAATATGTCATTAACAAAAAAATAACACCCAATTTTTTTTGTTAAATGGACTCCTAATGATACCTAAACCCTTGAAGAAATTTGGCAGGAAGGTTTAATTGCACCCTGTATTATCAGCTCATATCTATATCTATATATATATAAAAATGGATTTTCAAATGTGTTAGTCGCGCTAAAACTCGAAAACGGCTGAACGGATTGGGCTGATTTTAGTCTTAAAATATTCGTAGAAGTCCAGGGAAGGTTTTAAGGTGACACGAAGTTCACCGGGACAGCTAGTCTTATATATAAAAATGGATTTTCAAATGTGTTAGTCGCGCTAAAACTCGAAAATGGCTGAACGGATTAGGCTGATTTTAGTCTTAAAATATTCGTAGAAGTCCAGGGTAGGTTTTAAAGTGACACGAAGTTCACCGGGACAGCTAGTCTTATATGTCGCATCCGGTCAAAAACGGAAACGGAACTTAAGTGCGCCACCTTTATGAAACTAGTAGCGCGCTTTGACAGAGTCGGGGCGTGTCGGAGCGGGAGAGTTGGAGAGGGAAATTTCCCCTCCTGTGCCAGACGCCAGAAGATGTGATCACTGATCAGTCTCGTCTGGGCTTCCAACTAGCCAACACGTTCCGGAACTGCAGTGCTATTCTGAAATCCTAAAAATTCCGTTCGAATGTCACTTCGAATTTCACTCTCGCTTCACTTCTCACCTCACCTGAAGTTTGTTTGGTATTCAGAAATACGAATCCGAAAACTTCAAGGCCAGGCGAAGTGAAGTGAGAATCGGAAACTTGAGTGAGTTTTGTCTATGGTGCTAGTGCGGAATATCTTCATATCGATAGTAAAATATTTATTTTAAAAGCACATTTTGGTATTATAAATACTTCAAAATAATGAATATATGCCAAAGCAATGCCGTATATTCCATTTGAACATTGATTTCTATTTTTAAATATAATTTAGCTAATATTTTATTAACATTGACCTCAAACGAGTCTCAAACGTTGTCAACCATAGCTGTCACGAGTCAGAAAAAAAAACGTTAGTTAGTAAACAATAACAAGCGCTCTAAGCTCTTGAAAAAGTTTTATTTTCAAAAGTTTCGTGTTTTCAAGTGGTTGTGTCGTGTTCACGGTGTTTTCTTAGCTCAATTTTGTTAAATTATTATCAGTTGGCAAACGTAATGGAAAGGTAAGTGTTTACTAATATTTACTTACTTACACTTAAATGTATTTAACTAAAGCATTTTATTTAAACCAAGCTTTTTAAACATTTAGAGTACGGACTTCCCATCCCTCTCCTGCGCAGTTGGAAGCTTTAGTACAGTTTCTGGAGAGAAAACCTAGTTTAGCCAAAGGGTTTTCAAAATCATTGGGAGCCAAGCAATTAGCTCATAAAGAGTGGTCTAAATTGGCCACTACTTTAAATAGTATGGGGGGGTGCATTAAAAATGACAAAAAATGGATAAAAGTAAGTTGTATTTTATTATTGCTACGGTATCCGAGACTAACAATATGAATATAAGCGGGGCTTGGAATAATACCTAATATTTGTAACTAGAGTTGCTGCCTAAGGTACTTAGCTAAAACTTTGTTATAAATTGCTGATTATTTTCAGTACTGGAATGACAAAAAAAGTTTTGTAAAAAAAAAGGCTGCTGCTCGAGCTCGAGCTAGACGTCAAACTGGTGGTGGAAACGTTGATGTCCCCGAATTGACCGAAGTCGAGGAAAGGATTTTAACGTTGATGGGTGGTGAAGGTTTTGCAGTTGGTGATACACATTTAAGAATAGAACCTTTTGTAAGCAATGATAAGATTGAATCATTAAAGTACCTACTCAGGGTGCGACTTGCAGTATTTATTGTTGTTATTTTTAATTCCAGGAATCAGAAAATCTAGACAGTGAAAGTCCATCTATTTTGGCAAGAGGGCTCTACGAAGTACCAGTACCTGGGATATCCGGCGTTCTTTTAGAACAACCAATAGTAAGAAATTTGTTTTTTTTAATATTATGTTTATCAATTATCAAACCTCTACAATTCCAGAGTAGGCTATTCTTAGGTCAAGTACCTATTTATTTTTTTTGACAAATTAAACTGTTTTTTTTTTACAAAATAGTTACTCTATTAAATCAAAGTTATATCCCACATGCACAGCTTATTTCAACAGTCACCTTTTCTTTACAATCAATAACAAAGTGTTATTTTAATTGCAGGATTATACACCTGATGAAATAATAATAGACAATGCTGAGAGAAATAATTTTAATGCTATTGTAAGTACAAATTACTAATTTATTTAAGTATATTTAACTACCAAATTTCTTAAGACATGAAAAAGTAAGTTGTTGGCTATCAATGCCAAGCAAGTATATGATTTACTGAACTCATATTATTTTATTTGTAGGTGGATCATGGACTGGAGAGTGAAAACATTACGTTGCAAAATCAAGAAATGCCTCCAGAAACTGTACCAGTAGCCTATAATACTGTAAGTTATTATGTTTTAGTCAACCTTGTAACTTACCCTGTGTTTTTAAATAAAATATTTAAAAACCATCAAAAGTGCTCCAATCTCTTTTTTTTCTTTCAGGAGAATGCTGATAGTGTTCAAGTAAATGTGTCAGACTCAGAACGCATTCCATTACGTCGCAGAAGTCGTCAACCGCCATCTGTTACATCAAGTGAGTATAAATTTTTTCAGCAGCCACTTGACTCAGCAGGGGCGACCCAACTAAACAAGATGTGTTTGGTCGGATCGACCCTCATTAATCTAACTACCTAAGACATAAGGTTCATATTTTAGGAAAGTTTTTTATTGCTTTGTGCCAGCTAATTATTATTTATGATACAAAAGGTTTGCCAACTTGATTGCAATGCATTTCAAGATCCAAAAAAATGGTTCTGCCCTTTTGCATTTTTGGTCACATGTGTCGAAAGGTTAGTAAGTACCAGCTTCTTAACACAATTTAAAAATTAAAATGTTTCCAGCCCCTAGACGCCGGGCACGCCCTCGATGCCGTAGAAGACTCGAGTCGCAAAATAGAGTGTTGCCGTCCTCACCTCCGGCACAAAGGAGGACGCAACTCGTTGGTGTCGCTAATAAGTTCCTAGAGTTGGAAACTCGACGCGTCAATTTGGAAGAGAAATTAGTGTCCGTCATGGAACATTTTATGCAGTACCAACGCGATATAATAGATGCTGTTGGAAAATTAGGCGCGGGCATGAGTTCTTTGGCAGATGCCATAAATAGAACCAACACTTCTTAGTTACTTTAAGTAGGTAGATTATAATAGGTAAGTCACAGTAATGTGTAAAGGTATATGGACTGACTAGTGTACAACACGATTTTTGAGCCTAAGTTCTGTTCACCCTATTTCGATGTATTAGTTATTACACCTTAAATTAATTATAGAATCAGTGATTTTAACTCAAAAAGTTTGCTTTTATAGAAACTGAGACCTTTTGAACTTTCAAATTTTGAAGAAAAGCAGAATTTTCTTCTTTCAGTTATGTATGAAAATAATATAATATTATATCACTATTTTTTTTATTTATATTGTTGCTTATATTCTCAAAATAAAATTAAAATGTTGAAATTATATCGTTTAGATTTAAAAATGTTTTTTTTGTATCTAGGTGAGCATACCCTAAATACAGCTTGCTGTGTGCTCCGGTCTAGATATTATGTGGCGCTCCTATTTATTTTCTAGTATTGAATAGTAACTTAAAATTAGTTCATATTATGCTTGACAAAGTTTTTAATTTGTTGATCAACTATCTCTTTAACTCTTATTTTAATAAATCTAAGAATTTTGCAAAAATCTTATATTTTTATTCGGCTTCGCCTAGACTATAAAGGCAAACTTTTATTTTTGAAATTTGTATTTCTGGTTAGTTTTCAATGCAAACAATCGGATAATAGACATTAAGCTGAGAATACAGAACAAACTGTTTGTTCTGTATTCTGAGTCATTATTCATTAAGTAACAGGCACAAGAAAAAAATATTTTTTGTCGACTTAGGTATGTTATTTTTAATTACTTTTTACAAGACGTGTATTCTAGATAATATTTGTTTTAATTAGTCAAGTTTCTATAATAAATAAAATAAAATATATTTTTATTCGAACTTAAATTTTCGAACGAAGAAACTATGTTGCCTACCACCGGTTCGGGAACTACCCCGCCGAGAAGAACCGGCGTAAGAAACTCGCACGGGGCCATCTTTTACTAAAAAAATGGAAAATTACAATGTTATGGCTTACAGCTATGTAACAAAAATAAAGACAATAATAAAAGAAAATGTGAGTATAAGACTAAAATTAGAAGATTATTATGTTAACACATAGATAAAGTTAATTAATTATTATTTACTATTTAATTTAGAATTAAAAATATGCATATTGTAAAATTATCACTATCAAGTAACTATTTAACTTAAAAAAATACTTTTAATGATTCACACCTACAAAATAAACTATCTCCGCCCTCGCCATAAAACATTGACTAGGTCATTACGTGCTGCCCTACCCATGTTTAGGTCTTGAAGAAGGGAATCTGCCACCTGTTCCCTTTCTTGCATTGAAATCTCCCTTCTGGCCTCTTCTATACTGAGAACTGGTGCAGGCATACCAGCTCTATTACACATGTTGTGCAAAACACAACATGCTGTAATAATTCTCGCAGCCACATCAGGAGAGTAATGCAACACTCTATGTGCAAGAAGACATCTGAAACGACCTTTCAGAACACCAATAGCACGTTCGACACTGTTTCGAGCTGTTGCATGCAATTTGTTGTAGTGCTCTTCGGGACTGTTGTCTTCTGCATTGGCTATCGGGATCATTAAATAGGGCCGTTGAAGATAACCTGAATCACCTGAAACAAATAACTTCTATGAAACTAGAAGGCACCGAGTACTGGGTACTACATAATGATACTCAATAGGTACTAGAACCAACCTAGTAAGTATGCAGTCTCTCCAGAATGTATTAGTTGCTCGAGGTGAGATTTTATTGGCGAATTATTAAATATGTGGCTATCGTGTGAAGCTCCACCAAACGAAGAATCCACGTGCAATATATTTAAATCCGCATCTGTGATCTGAAATACACAAAAACATATTATGTAAGTAGGTAATTGGTAGGATACTTACTTTAATGAAATTCTTAAGTAGAACTTACCAATAAAACATTTCTTGCATGAAAGCCTTTACGGCAGTAAAACCTATCCTCATTTTGTCGCGGTCTTATTATTGCAACAAATGTCCCATCGATACAACCTATGACACCTGGTATGCCAAACTTTTCATAAAACCTGTAAGAGAAAAAAGATTTTAGCGAGATTTATTTAAGATCTTGGTGAACAAACTGCTGTGTGTGTCTAGATACCAAAATTTGTTGCTAAAGTATTTGCATTATGTAGAATTACTTAATTAAAGTAGGTACTTAATATACCTAAAGACTTACTTTTCTTTGAGTCTTGTCCTTTCAGCAGTATTTTGGGGAAAGCGTATATACTTCCGTACTATACTCGGCTGACTTAGCAATCTTACTATCTCATCAATAGATCTTGATATCGATGGTTGGGACATAAAGGTACCTATATTCCTTCCTATAATCCTTTGGTAGCTCCCAGTGGCTAAGATAGCAAGAGTGCACAATAACTGAAAAGAAGGTGTAATGTTATTATGTTATGTGTAGGCAGCTGCAGGTATATAATATAGGCAGTTATCACCTAGGTATGTATAAAGGTGAAACTAGTAGGAAATCTATATTATATGTTATTTACAAGTTTAAACTATAATGAGTTAGACAAGTAAGAAAGTAACTACCTATTTATTATGCACCTACAATAAATTAATAAGTTGGATGTCTTATCATTAAATACTTACTTTTAACCTAATGCTCAAACTTCCTCTAGTCCTAGTACTGACGAGATTAGATAATTCTTCCTGCAACTCCTCTATCATGTCCTCGCTAAGGCGGTATTGGCGCACATAGTCATCTCCTCTATTCAGCAAGGGCAGATTTCTGACACGCCGAGCTTGGCGTCGAGATGCTAATAAATCCAAATCATTGGCTTCTTTTAATAAATACAGAAGAAGAAAGGAGCGTGACATCTGAAAAAAAAGGTATTAAGTAGATTCAGACTTTGTAATTCGGCACATAATAATACATAGTTATTTTATTGTTTAGTAATTATTTTAAATTTTACTAATAATTATATATTATATTTTTAATTTTTTAATTAACGAAAAGATGAGATTAAAAGAGTGTAAATTGTTGGATAAAAAAAGTGTAAATTGGATAAAAATACGTTCATGAAAAATACAAACAAAATTTTGATAAAAACAAAAGTTTTGTCAAGTTATTTTTAATAGTTTATGAAGCTATAAGTTTGCAAAATGAATAAAATAATCAATAATAATTAAAAAGTCGTCACTTACGTTTATTAAACGATAAAAATCCAAACACAAGCACCAACCAATACAAGATTTCACTAGAAATTTAGTAACCTGAAATCTGACAGATGAATTCGTAAGTGGATTCGAAGCGACTGCTGAAATAGCGGCGGAATTTGTTTCTGAATACCAAACCCTCTTAACAACTGTCAAGTTCTCACTTTATCTAGTTCACTTCACCTGCGTTTCCGCCCGGGCAGCGCTAGTGTCGATTTCACGTTGTTTCTGAATACCGATTGTTCATGTAGCGCTAATTCCGCTGCGAATTCACAGGCGACTTCGCTTGTGACTATTTCAGAATAGCTCAGCTGTCCCTAGTTTCGTTTACTTGTGCTGAGTGAAGTGATTAAAGTGTGTTAGGAAGTGATAATTATTATTGTGAAGCGTTTAGTAAAGTGTAAAAGTGTTCCTGTGAAGTTTAATTGTGAAAGTGTTTGCGCTATAAGGCATGCCCTTGATGAACAGAAAAAGGCACAATGTGGACAAAGCTAATGAGTGTGATTCTGTGAATTGTAATAAAAACTATTTCTGATTATTGTTATTTAGTTCTTGTTCATTCATTGCGCGATACCCACACAAGGCCCACAAAATGTCTGATCATAGTCCTATTTTACTGATAGACTCGTTATATATATAAAAATTGATTTTCAAATGTGTTAGTCGCGCTAAAACTCGAAAACGGCTGAACGGATTGGGCTGATTTAAGTCTCAAAATATTCGTAGAAGTCCAGGGAAGGTTTTAAAGTGACACGAAGTTCACCGGGACAGCTAGACTTTTCGGTAAAATTCGACCATCTACAATGTAGATTATAATAGAATTTAGATGGTCGAATTCTACGATGTAGATATTCTACATTCTAGAATGTCGATTTTCGAACGGTAAAAAGTTCAGGATCATATTATTATAACGAGATTAATAATAAAATGAAAACTAATTTCTTACGTTTTTTAAATAAATAATTATTACAGACGTGATAGTAATGTAAATGGTTCCAAGACACATAAACATTAAAATCTTAGATCATTTAATCCAAGGATGGGGAAACTTTTTCCTTCGCGTGCCAATATTATAAGTAATCCTAACAAAATATATGGCGGGCCAAGTTGTTGCATTTTTGACTATGTTAATATAATTACTGAAATAAAAATATTGATATGTATTTTCTGAAACACTAATTTATTGTGCAAATATTACAAAATAACTGTCTGAAAAATGAAATTAGAAATTGTAATCAAGTAAATTAAATTTTTATTTACTAACAACTAACAATACGAAATATTATCTTGATGGTCGCGGGCCGGATTTCAAGCCTTCGCGGGCCGGAGATGGCCCGCGGGCCGTAGTTTCCCCATCCCTGATCTAATCATATAAACTAGGTGTATTCAAATTCAGATAGCCGGTGCAAAGCAACCATTTAGGACCACCGTAAACACGAGCAAGCTGCGACCGATGATTACATCTGTGAGGCTTCATGTAACGCCTAGATTGTGCATCAAGAACTAGAATGTCTTTAACAGTCTTGTTCTTGATTATCCCCTCAGACAGTTGTTGCAATAGCGACAGATATTCAGGTTTAGAAAGTTCCGTAGTTACACGTTTCATCTGCAAAAATAAACGTTATTGGTAAGTATAAATCAAGATAATAAAAAGACAAAATTTTTCAACAGTTAGCGAGCTAATTATGATGTGTTATAATGGCTCTTGATCATAATACCTCGAATTACCACTACTTTTGGGGCTTAAAAATATTCAATTGTGATAAAATATAATATAATATGACCTATTAACCAATTTGTAAATTTTAAATAATAAAAAAGTATTTACTTATATACTAATAGAAAAGTATTATTCAATACTCACGATGTTGTTTAATTGATGTTTTGTTATGGATCCAGCTATAGGCCCTAAAACTACGACACTGGCATTCTTTTCGAGGATATTGGGATTCCATGAAACCAGTTCGTTTGCGTTTTCATTTATATCGTCGCTGAGAATTAAAAACATATATTCTTCATTGTTTTGTTGACCCGGGCTTATGTATTGTTTCTGAGCTGGTTTTATTTTTTTATTAAAACACAATGATTTAAGCTGTCGTACTAAAATATCGAATAATATTTCTCTTTCCGCGTCATTCAAGCTTTGTTCTTCGTTGTTATTTGGTTGTTTGGGTAAATCGGATAGCAAGTTGCTTATTTTCTGCCATGCTTTGTACTCTTCGTTGTTTTGAAGTTGTGGTTTTAGCACTTCATTCTCTAATCTAAACAAAGCATCGGTTTTCTTTGCATTATTTACTAAAACATCTTCAAAGTGGTCTTTTCCAGGTTTATTAAGTTTATTAATTGTTGGAATTACATCAGATTCTGTTGCAAGATTTACATTTTTATTGTTCTGTTCATTAAGCAATTCCAGTAACTCGTTATCCGATAATTTTGACAATATATGAGCTTCATCATCACCTTGGGGAAAATATTAAAAAATATTTTATATATTATTTTATTAAAATCCTAGAACAGGCAAGTGATCGGTCCTTATAAACTTGATGATCTAATAATAATAATATGATATTTATCAAATAATTATGGCCGCAGTATATGTAATAGAAAACTAGTTTACTTATATCGACCTCTGTGGCTCATTAGTGGGCGAATTGCGTTGGTAGTTCAAGCCGGGGGTCGCGGGTTCGAATCCCGCCGACGGAACAAAAAGTTTTCAATGTTCCTGGGCCTTGGATGTGTATTAATTATTAAATATAATATGTATAATATAATAAAAATCTTAAATATATTATGTAGGTATTAGTATAAAAGTATTAAATATATTTCCATTGTCTGGTACCCGTAACACAAGTCCTTCAGGTACTTACCACGGGGCCGGACTGACGTGGTGTGAAGCGTCCATAGATATTATTATTATTACATATTATTATATCAGTCTGAAAACGATAATTAATTACTTTACCTGCGCAAACTTGTTACTTACGTATTACTTCAGGTGCTTTGTCAGAAATTCTTTTCATTGCATCAGGATCTTCCGAAATATAGCCTATTGTTTTTAATATATCTGCAATATCACCTTCTGTACGACTGTTTTCCACATCTCTTAAATCATTTAAAAATGGATTTGTTAAGACAGTAGGTACCTAAAAATTTAAGTATTGTACATTAATTATTATTATTATTAATTCAGTGCAAACAAAGCTGATACATATTTTTTAAATTAAAAGTAATGAAAATGTAATCGAACCATAAGCAGGTATAAATAATACATTCTTAGTACAATGTTCGGTTTACACTGAAATCTTAATTTTCTTTCAATCATCCTATCGGATTTATGTGCGTGTTTATAAAAAAGACATAAAAAGAATGATAAAATGTTGTTCACGTGCACCGTGATAAGCCATGGATTTGAAAAGACGTATTCTTACCATTTTATGACCAATCAATAGATGTTTTCTATTTTGTATATAAATTAATTAAAGTAGGTATCTATCCTTTCCTATCCTTTTAAGTAGTAGTTTGTTGTATACCTGTATACCAAATGACGCTATAATTCGTTTATCACCCTGAAACCGTACACTTTTTCGGGATAAAAAGTATCCTATAAGAGCCCTTTCCCGGGACTCAAAGTATCTCCATTCTATCCATTATTTTTTAACAAAAATTGAACCCGACTTCAAAGGTACAAATATTCTTAAAATGATCAAAAAAGTATGAAATAATTCTTATTCTTAATGAGTGCCTTTTTCAAAATTCGACTAAACCTCAACTTATTCTGTACCAAATTTTCATTCTTTTGAAGTCGGTACCGACTAAATTCTATGTCAATTATCTCAGTTGTAGGTACCGACTTCAAAAGAATGAAAATTTGGTACAGAATAAGTTGAGGTTTAGTCGAATTTTGAAAAAAAAAACACTCATTAAGAATAAGAATTATTTCATACTTTTTTGATCATTTTAAGAATATTTGTTTTTACCTTGGAAGTCGGGTTCAATTTTTTGTTAAAAAATAATAATTTTACTCTTTTTAGTTATCTACACGACCAAGACTTTATGCGTAGGTAGACTACTACCTACGCATAAAGTCTTGGTCGTGTGTAACCACTAGGTTATCTACGCATTATATATTTCACATTATACCTATAACTGTAAGCGAAATTGTGGTAAATGCTTGCAGTTATCTAAGCGATGCTGAAATTTCCAAGCTTTTATGTTTAAATGTTCAGGAGTTCTGTTCAGTAACTTTGGATCCAGAGACACCTTCGTATGAAATTTCACTTATTTATAACATAATATGCTTGAGTTACTAGAAACAAAGTCTTAACCACCATGTGTGTTTTATGAGTAATTCTTCAAAATCGATTCTCCGCGTAACTTTCGTGGGGATTTTTTTATTTTAGAGTTATGTTTAAACAAATGCGCCTTTAAGGCGCTGTAAAAATAATAAAAACGATCTTTAAGACATGTAAATCGGTCCATAAACTACTGAGATAATCTAATTTGAAATTTCGGTCCCCACGAAAGTTGCGACAAACTCCACGAAAGTTACGATTGCATTTTCTAGGAACAAAATATGGATCAAAATCTTTTTTCCTTAATAAATAAAAGAAATAATTATTTCATTTATAAGATCAACAATACTAAAGATTATGGAACTTTAATTTTTTGTTTAAACTGTCTAGTAACCGGTCAGCTCTCGGTCAGGACCGATAAGTTTTAATGAGTATCGTGTTGCTTTTGAAGATGTAATGTCAGTTGTTTCATGTAAAATACTGATATTCAGGTAAATCCGCTAGACTAGAAGCAGACCCAACATATTTGGGGAAAAGATCTGATGGTAGGTTGATGTAAAGCCACTTATGTTTTGTTTTTTCTAAAAAAAAGCTAATAGAGTGAAAAGTGAGTTCAGGGTGCTAAAACCATAGCTGGGAATACTATATTGCAGCCAATTCATATAGGAAAACGGTGTACAAAACAGCCTACGTGGTTTCGTAGGTCGCTAGGTAACTTTCGTGGATGAAAATCCACGAAAATTGTGCCACGAAAGTTACGAAAATTTCACATTTTTTATAATTACGAAAAAAGTAATGGGTAAATAAATAAACAAAGTACTAGGAAATAATCTCGATCATATACCTTATTCCTTTACTTGATATGAGTGTCATAATTATAAATCATTATAATTCAAAACATGCACGCAAAAGTTACGTGACTACAGCCTCTTCATAATATTTAAGGAATATTTTTCCTCGTATTTTCTTTGTTTTTAAGCGACGAGCGTTTGTTGTGTCCCCTGTACTGATGCCGGAACGGCACTGAGCGTTAGTGCAGCTAAAATGTGTAACCACAAGTCGCGTTTGGAAGATAGGTGCAGTTTTGTTACCCGCCCGTGAAACTAGCAAAATCGTGTGACAGAGACGTTATGCCTATTAACTTTTTTAACTTAAGATATAACATTCTTTTAGTTTAGTAATTAGGTAGTTCAGTTAATGTAGATTAATTTGATGTATCACACTCTATGCTAATGACTAGAATACAAAAGTTATTAACGCTTTCCGTAAGCGCGAACAGAGTGTGACGCGCGGAGAACACCGATTTTGCCCCCGATTTCGACATTAAATTATCAATTAAACAAAAACTATAAATAATTATAGATGTCATTTATTGAAATCAGATACTTAAATAAATGAAGAATAACATGTGTTTAGTCCTAAGGCTGTATGTTTAATAGGATAGTAGTAAAGAGCGTGTGACCACATTTTTAGGGGCCTCGGAGAATTACTCTTATCAAGAATTTCCCTCGATTGCCTCTATAGTCTATAGGCAATACACAATACAATTTGATACAATTATTACGAAGGTAATGATGGGATCTATATCCCATCATCACCTTCGTAATAAATGTGTCAAATTCGGATTATACCCTGTACAACAACAAAAGAATTTTCGAAATTTGTCCACAAACAGCGGAATAATGATCAAAGATATTTGTTTCGATGTAAAGACTATGAAAAACACTAATAATACTAATAATAGAGTCATAGTGTGATGTTGCAAGATGTAAGGGTAGAGACGATGATGATGATTAATATAATGTACCATTAGCATATGCCTTCAATTCTTAAAACAACATCGAAACCCCCAAACATGTATCTGTAAGGAGGCCGGAGATCTTACTGACCTTTGAACCATGGTATATCTTGGTGCAAAATCTGACTTTTTACTGACTCTATAAGTTTACATTTGAAATACTTCGGATTACGAATCGAAATCACAATATCATCCAGATAAATGGGGTTTTGATAAAAATAGCGAGGAATCCCCTTGGTTACTTATGGATCCCATCATCAAGTTACCTTTTTTATGAACATGGTACCAAATTTGGGTTAAACCTGATACAATAGCGAAAAAATCTTGAAAATCGGTCCACAAACGGCGAAGTGATCGTTGAACTTACAAAAAATATATATAAACAGACGAACATATAACATCCTCCTTTTTGGAAGTCGGTTAAAAATCATTAAAATCGGTTAAGCGGCTTTATGCGTGAAAAATAACAGACATGACAGATACACTTTCGCTGAGTATGGGTAGTTTAATATGGAAGTATAATATTATCTATCTATATCTATATCTATACATATTATAAAACAAAGTCGCTTTTTTCCCTCATGTCCCTTTGCTCCCTTTAATCTTTAAAACTACGCAACGGATTTTGATGATTCTTTCAGTGTTAGATAGCCCATTTATCGAGGAAGGCTATAGGCTATATTTTATTACGCTAAGACTAACAGGAGCGAAGAAATAGAGGAAATGTGGAAAAAACGGGGAAAATTATTTGAAAGGGCTAACTCGAACGCGCTTATCTCGGGAACTACTGGTCCGATTTGAAAAATTCTTTCAGTTAACACTGAAAGAATTTTTCATAGGAAGTAGACCACGTGAAGGATCATTTAATCATTTTTTCAGTGGCTATATATTTAATATTTTATACCCGTGCGACGCCGGGGCGGGTGTCTAGTAAAGAATAATAATTATTAATCCTCTTTCTGTTGGTAACGGCTGAACCGATTTAATTATTTTAATTTATAACGGTCTTTCACTGCACCGGTAGATAGCTAATGTGAATGTCATGAGTACTTAAAAGATAAATTATCATTATTAGGCATCGTATTTAAGCCAGACTGGCTGTGTCTGTCAAAAATACTATTCATGTGCCAGAGCCCAGAGGCCCAGATAAATAGAAGCCGAATTTGTACCTAAACCTATGTAAGAGGGATATGTAAGAAGTTATTTATGGTATAACTTCTTAAGCTATTTTCATCTTCGTTAACATCATGCTTCCCGTCATCACTACTTGCTATGCAATTGGCGACCCACGGGCCGCGGCCCTAAACGGATAGACTAGACCAGTGGTCCCCAACCTTTTTTTCATGCGGGCCACAAACATGTTTTGGTCTTGGTGTCGCGGGCCGCAACAAAAGATTTTTAGGGTTAAAAATAACATTATTCAAAATTAACGATTTAAAAGTGGAATTTTTTTTACGATTATCACGTAGACTACGTTATTTTGCTGATGGGCGTGAATTTCAAAACTGTTTAACATCACGCGGGCCACATATAAAGTCCCGGCGGCCATGGGTTGGGGATAGCGGGACTAGACTATCTATAGTCCCTTCCTCTATAGGTAAAGGAAGATTATCCGACAAAGTGAGGTGGTAATAATTGCTATATTCAGTCGGGCCAGCGGGCCGATTCTGTATCGTACATTTGTGAGTTAATCACTGAGTTAGTAACGAAACGGAGGAGTGAGCAACCGAAAGTCTCACTTTTGTATGCAAGTGAATACAAAAAGTGGCACTTTCCGTTACTCACTCCTCGGTTTCGTTACTAACTCAGTTATTAACTCACAAATGTACGATACAGAATCGGCCCGCTGAACCCTCCGCATGACTGTCGTCATTTCAGACGCAGATCAAAATCGATAGCACGATGATAATTATTTATAATTAATAGGGAGATCGCACACATCACACTTTTTGTATGATCGAGTCTGCGGCTTACATACAATCTACATGGCGCGCGCCATCAGATTGTATGTAAGCCGCAGACTCGATCACACAAAAAGTGTGACGTGTGCGATCTCCCATAATAAGAAGTTATATCTGAAACCTTACCTTAGAGTTAGACTAATATAAATATTATTTGGACAGAGAACATCAGTCTGTACTAGTTCGGCTTGTCTTTGTCTAGGCCTCTGCTGCCTGGGTTCAGTCTGTAACTTGTGTTAATCAGGAGTAAGGGCCTGCAGGACTCTGGAGGAGTCGGAGGATATTAATAGTGTGAAACAATTTATACATACTACCAAAATCAATGTGCAGTGTGCACTCTCAAAACTGCCTGTCGGGTACCTATAAATAAAAAGACAATATTATATTTTGTTGCCTTATCGAAATACAAAAGAAAAAGAACTGTCATCTGATGAGCTGTCAATGTCATTTAGATGTAATTGTAAACCACAGATTAAAGATATATCATGGACTTATTATTACTAACAGGACTGAGTTCTATCAAAAATTCAAATTACAAAAACACACCTTAACGTATTGAATTAAGACTCAATTTTAGATACCAGTATTGATAGAGGCAAAACGAGCCGAGTGAGAGATCTACATCGGAGGCCATTTGTCCCTTTCTAACTCTTGCCATGCGATAGAAACATGGTAGTTGGTTGAAAATGGTAGAAATTATTTCAGACAATTAGTCAATTATTATACTAAATCTAAGCTCAACTTATTAATATGAATTAAGTTCATATTTATTTAGATAGTTTTTTGTAACTTACATATTTTTTAACCTGTCATTACTTAAAACCCATGCTTAAAACTACTTAGGTGTGAATATTATTATTTACTACTATGGCAACCCTTTGAATGTGTCATGGCTGCTATGGATTGCGATTTATGCTCATGGTGTTATGTTTGATTTATTTTGGCGATAATCTCGTGGTAGTTTCTTTAAAAATGGTGAAAAAGTGTTGTGTAAAGTTTTGTAAAAGTGAATCGTATGGCGTGGCGTATCATTTCACAGGTAAGCCGAAAAAAGTGAGTGTTAGATTTATAACAATACAGGGTGACCACGCGGTTTGGTATTCTGTGGCCGTTAATAATCGAAAGTAGGTTAGCTACTGAAGATTGCTATCAAAATAACTGTGTAATTCCCATTTCTCATGGACTTATTATGCAATTCCTGCAAAATCAGTCATTAATTTTTTCCCAACCTGAAAAACGGTAGGTACACATTTTATTCACAAACTAAACTACTCATCACTACGATTCACCCAACGACAATTTACCCAAGGAAGCTACAATATACACTAATATACCGAGCTATAATTTATAGCTCAACATATTTTATAGCAAAGGACCACACACATACTAGAATATAAAATGTTGCCAATACATTAATTTCCAAAACATGTTCAAATTATTATTTGTTGTTTTATTGTAAGTAAGTTTTAAATGATAGCTTTCCGGACAGGGAGCTTCAGTCAGGTTGACCACCTACACGATAAACAAGAAGAGTCAAAACAAAACTGATATCCAAGTTATATTAATAATAAGTTATATTTCTTTGACAGTTTTCCGAAGAATGAAGAAAGTAGAAAAATATGGCTGGATGTTATTCCGGTGTCACAAAAGATTACTAAAAACTCCGTTGTGTGTAGCCGTCACTTCAAAACAGAATACTTTATACAGCAAACTCACGACAGCTATTGAAAGCCGACGCAATTCCATCTATTTTTCCAACGGTAAGCCTATTGTTAGTGACGGAAACCTACCTAATTATGTTTATTAAAATATTACATTTGCTTTATGATAAATTTCTTAGTACACCCCTACGCACCAAGACAAATAACCCTTCCAAATTTCAAGTCTCTACGACCAGCCGTTTGGGCTGTGCGTTGTCTGTCAGTGAGTCAGGACAAAGCCTTTTATATAATAGATAGTAAAAATCTTTGTAAAAACGTTTAAATTTCATTTATTACCAAAACTGAAGAATATGTGAGGATATGAACTTCATGTAGTAATGTTAATTTTCTTTTGCAGGCACCAAATAAACAGATAGAGATACTGAGTAACATTGTGATACAGTCACCATTACAACCTATCGAACATTGTACTCCTGGTACCTCGCAACAATCTAGTGTTTGTGAAGTTTATACACCTGCCGCCAAAAAATTCTGCTTAGGCGTAAAAGAAGTAGCAGTTCAGACAGAAATGAAATGCAGCAGTCCTTCAGAACATATGTTGAAGCAAAAAGTAAAAGTATTGACACAGAGGTTAAAGAGGCGCGATATTCGATTAGAAAATATGAAGTCAGTTTTGGAAATATTAAAAAAAAAAGCAATAACTATGATGAGGTTGAACATCTGATAAATAACAATTTTGTGGACATTCATAAGCATATGAACACTGATAAAAGTAACAAAGGTGTAAGATATTCAGAGGAGCTCAAACAGTTTGCTTTATCCTTATACTTTTATTCTTCAAAAGCATAAGTGTATCTCAGAAATTATACTATGTTGCCACATCCTGCAACCTTGCGCAAAATGCTAGCGACTCATGAATGCAATGTGGGATTCATGGTTGAAGTACTTGAATATTTGAAATTATCAGTATCTGAAAATGATCTCGAGAATGTAGCTCTAATATTTGATGCAATGTCTATTAAATCTGAAGAAGCTTATGAAAAACATAAAGATAAAAAGTGGGGCTATGTAGACTTTGCTGGCATTGTACCATACGATTCGGAACGTCTTGCCACTGAGGTCCTCGTTCTGCAAATTGTAGCATACAAACGAAAGTTCAAATGCCCTATCGCCTACTTTTTTTATTGATAAAATTTCAGGCGCCGTACAGGCACAGTTGATAATCACAGCAATACGTATGTTATTTGACATCGGTATCACTGTTCGAAGTCTAACATGTGATGGAACTGCTTGTAACGTTAACACATTTGAGCAATTGGGATGCAGCTTTAATTTACCGGATATGGTTACGAGTTTTACACATCCCAATAAATACACTAAAGTACACTGCATTTTTGACCCAGCTCACATGCTTAAATTATGTAGAAATGTATTTGGTGAGAAAGGTTTGAGTTCTGAAAAAGGGTCCATTGATTTCGATTTCGTTAAAAAAATTACATATCTTACAAGATGAAGAGGGGTTAAAACTAGCAAACAAAATAAATGCTGTCCATATTAACTTTATGGGGAAGAAAATGAATGTGAAATTAGCGGCTCAGACTTTGAGTTCTTCAGTAGCAAATGCCATTGACTTCTTACGGGTTAGTGGTAACGAAGAATTCAAGAATAGTGAAGCAACTACCGAATACATCAGAACAGTGGATAGAGTTTTCGATGTGTTAAATGCTAAATCTCCTTTGGGTAAAGGTTTTAAGGCGCCGTTGCGGCTTAATAATAAAGATTTTTGGATGGGAATCTTAACTGAAACCCGAGAATATTTAAGAACACTTAATGTTGAAAATCAGTCGATTCTTTCACATCGCCGAAAAGTTGGAGTTCTAGGATTAATAGTGGATACATACAGTGTGCAAAATTTAGCAATGGAACTTTTGCTTGAAAATAATTTTGATTATTTTTTACCGTATAAAGTTTCTCGGGATCAGTTGGAGATGTTTTTCTCCTGCATCCGTATACAAGGCGGCGGAAACAATAATCCGAACGCTTTACAGTTTAGGTACGCTATGCGTAAATTGCTTCATCGTAATAGTGTTAGGCCAAGTATGAATGCAAACTGTACTGACGAAGAGTTTGAACTCTCTCCAGTTTTGGAATTCCGTAGTGAAAATCGATCAATGTTTGAACCTCAATCTTCTGATCTTCTTGAAGAGGAAAAATTAGATACTTTAATGTTTCATTACATTGAATCAATCAATATGTCTGATTACAAAATGAATACCCTCTATTTTATAACTGGCCATTTTGCAAATAAGATGATAGATAAAATTTCATGCCAACACTGTCGTAACGCTTTAAAATTCCAAAAGAGCATTTTGATCACACTTATTTTGTTGACATAACAAATTTTTCTTCTTTTACTGCATTTATTGATAAAGGAGGCTTAAAGTATGTGTCCAGGTTTGCATTCGAAATAATAAAGTACAGCGAAAAATTATTTATTTCAGAAATATCTCGTAGTTCATTTCGAAATACTAGCAAAAATAGGATTTTGATGATACTCAAGCAAATTTTTTTTACGAAACTTAATGATTTATTTTTTCCGCCGCATCCGGTTCAATGTTATAATGAGGAACCACACGAGTTACAGCTAGTGAAGGCGTTAGCTAATTCATATTTAAATTTAAGAATATTCCATCATGCAAAATCTAATTCCTTGAGGAAATTAGGCAGTAAGATTGGTCTCCGACAAAAATTGCATAAAACAATTTTGTTTAGCCATGTTTAATAATAATAAAAACAAATGATATTACTATATACAGGTTCTTTTATTTTTGTCATAAGTTTTAATTGTAAGAAACTACTAAACAATCGCAATCGCAAATTAATCGACCGTACTTTACTTATGACATGAAGTTTAACATAGAATTTCGAATGCAACTCCGGCAAGTGAGCAGGATTTCGCTGACGTGCGATAGCAATTGTTTGGTAGAATTATGCTTAAAAAGCTATACGTACAAAAACTTAAAAACTTGATAATAACCTGAAATATAAATATTTTATTTCCCCAAAAGGATAGGACCGTCTAGGACATTTAGTAAATATAATTTAAATTACTAGAAAACCATACTGTAATTCGTGCGCTAAGGGTAAAATTTCATACTTTTGAGGTTAGAAAGTTGCGAATCTTATTGAAATTAAATTTACTTATATATCCTTCTATCAAAGTGCCTGCTAATCTATAATGTAAAAATAAATTTCTTTAGGAAAGCTACCCAATATTTTTTTGTGGTTTTAATATATTATTGTCCCACTTAACAAAAATATTGTGGTCACCCTATTGGAAAGGGACACAGTGCCTCTGTATTAGACATCTTGCTCGGCTCGCGTTTAGGCTGCGAGTACTCAGTCCTGTTAGTAATAATAAGTCCATGGGATATATATATGTAAACTGTAAACCACTAAACATTTGCGGGATCGCTCATGAAGGTACATACTATTGGAGGGCGCCTTATATTTTGACAGTTGATCATGTTACTCTTTCTAACTAACGATGCAGTAAGTTGAGTGAAAGAGAAAGCTCATATCGGTGTATAAACGTCAAAAGTTTGTAATGTTATGTCCTACCCAATAGGACATAACAAAGGAGACAGTCTGCAATGTTTCATGTTTAAAAAGTGCTAATAAAAGTGTTTAGTGAACGTTAAATGCAATATCTTGTTGGGTTTTGTGGTTCCGCTATATAATAAACCATAAAAACGGCCAAGGAATGCCTCAAACACGTGGATTTAACATAACATGCGTAAGTTTTCAACAACGTTTTTTGGGCTTATCAATCGCTATTTTTCTAAGCTAAAAAGAAAATTTATAAGTTTAATAATCCCTCAATCATGCTATATAAGGCATTAGTGATAAAAATGTCACATCAAGTAATAATTTGGCTATAAATATTGCATAACTTTTTACGTGTACTTTAGGGATGCACTTTACTTGAAGTATAGTTTATCGATAAAAATATTGTCATGGACTAAATGATTTTTTTTCAGGATTTGAAAATGCTTCAAAATAGACGACGAACAGAAATATTTAGACGCAAGTTTCATGCAAGTTTTTAATCCTCATGAAGGCATCACAATATTGGGATTATCATTTCAAACGTAAATTTGAAATAATGATTTTATTGAAATAAAAAAGTTCTAACGGAGAGTAAAATGATCAACAACTCTCACACCTTCCCCCCTGTAAGTACTCAAATCGTTACTTGGATATATTTTTTGAAATTTTATCCTGGCATTACTCTTTTTTTAATAAAATGTAAAATTTTAATGAGGCTAAAGTCATAATCATTTAATAAAATAAATTTAATGCCTCGATCGTCGGATACCAGACACAATAGATATTCAGTTGTTATGCGGCACTTGAGTTCCGCTTGGGGCTTGATGGGTTAAGTATGGAAAACTTACATAAAGCATATTGCCCCGTATACAATATTATATATTATGTATATATTTTATAGTATTAAGTACATTTAATGACACGTAACTATTTTTTTTAGATTTTTGGAATGCTTCTAAAGAAGAGTTCAATATGATGGTGATGACGGAGAGACCTATAATGAAGATAATATTATTTTTAAGCTTAGATTTTAACCGAGTATTCTGGTGGTGAGATGGAGTGAGGACTGAGGAGGGATGGTTTAAGTGAGGAAAATCCCCCCTTATCACTACCACCTTCAGGAGACCCCCTCGCTAAGAAAACTGTTGTCAACTGTTTTCATTGTTTGAATATTTTTCATTTAAGAGGCCGGGTGACATCGAAATTCTCATACATATGTAATATCAAAATCATTTTCTCATACGAAAATATTTAACATGTTTGAGCTATTTTTCAGCTTAAAATAGTAATTACCTAGGTTCCTGAACAAAAATTTACTACAAAATATTTAAACACTAAAAAATATTTTTTGTTTAAATATTTTGTAGTAAATTTACTACTATTTTGTAGTAAATTTAAACACTAAAAATAGTAAAATACTAAAAAATATATAAATAAATAGTAAATTTACTACAAAATATTTAAACTAAAAAAAAATTTTTACTATTGAAATATTTTGTAGTAAATTTACTATTTATTTATATATTTTGTAGTGTTTAAATATTTTGTAGTAAATTTTTGTGCAGGAACCTTTTTTTTTTTTTTTTTTTTTTTTTTTTTTTTTTTTTTTAGGAGGGGAAATGCATTACGCATCCCCCGCCCCCTCGGGGGAAAGGGGCAGGGGTATGTCGGACTCCCTCCGCAGAGGTTTACCGACTAAAACCCCCCCATGCCCTCGTCAACGCTACACGCGGAGGAACGCGGGATCGAAAACGCGCCGCGTCCTCCGCAGCGCTTGCCGCTTCCGGCACCGCATCACTGCAGCAGCCTATGCCGCCGCCAGCCTTCACCGAGAGGCTCCCCGGGCATCGGGGGAGCCTTTCTCCTCGGGACCTATATTGTGGGCGGTGATCCCCCGATCAGCCGCCCACAGGCTTAGGCTTCTACCTCCATAGCGGGGGCGACTTCACTCGCCCCGGCCTTATCAGCTCCAGGCCGCTTACGCGGCCGAGCCTTAGAGGGAGCCTTGCGCTTCTTTCTCGTGCCGGGCGGCTTGCTGGCTGCTGTGACACAGCCGTTAGACCCCAGCACGTGGTTGCTCTCTTTGCCGAGCTCGGCGCAGAAAAAGCAGCTGGGCTCCTCCGCGCAGTCGGCGGCCTTGTGCCCCGGCTTACCGCAGCGGAAGCAATTCCTGCTACGATCTACCGGGGACTGGCAGTTCGACGCCAAGTGGCCAACGTCAAGACATCGGTAGCACCGCGTTGGCCTCGCGGCCAGCAGCACCACCTTCGTCATGACCCAGTCTACCTGCAGCCGCCCAGAAGCCACCAGCTTCTTGGCAGCAGCCGTGGGGACGTGGAGCCACAAACTCCGAGCGCCCCTAGGACCCACCGTAATTCTGCCCGACCGATGTCGGTGGCCGGGCAACCGCCTTCTTTTGCCGCCGCCTTGGTGACATCGGCGGCGGTCGCTGCGTCGTCCATGCCGGAGACTAGCAATTCGGCTCTATTGACAGGGCGGTCGATTCTAACGACGTCCCTGTCAAGGACGTCCCTCATCCTGGTGGCGAGGGCGTCCGCCTTCTTCTGGGCGTCCTCTCCGGTTATCTCGAGTATTCGGGCACCCGTCCTCGCTAGCCGGAATCGAACCTTGTTTCCCTGGCAGATTCCTACCTCTGCAAGGTCGATCCGGCTCTTCGCATCTTCTAAGATAGAAGCGTACGTCACGCTCTGGTCCACCCCCTTCTCCAACGTGAGAGTGATGGCGGCTGACTTGAGCGGACGCAGCTTCCTCTTCTTCTTTTTCTTTTTCTTCGGGACGGCTGTAGATGGTGTAGCCGCCCCCTTCTTCTTCTTACCCTTCGGACCCACCGTGGTCCAAGGGGTCTCTGTACGGGGGGAGCTGGTGTTCGCTCCCCCTTGCGCCGCCTCCTGAGCGGCCATTGACAGCCGCTTCTTCTTTTTTTTTTGGGCCTTTTTGCCCTTGGGCGCCGTCGACGCGGCAGGGGCCTCTTGCGGGGCAGCTGCTGCCACAGGCGGCTGAGCCTTCTTCGCCTTCGCCTTCCCGTCCGACGCCAGCGGTGGCCTCCGCTTCGGCTCCGGCAGAAGTCGGTCCTCCAGTCCGGCGAGCCTGGCGTTGAGCATATTGCCGAAGGTCTCCTCCACGTTCGCACGGGAGACCTCGGCCAATAGCTCGCGCAGGTTTCCATCTCCGGCAGTCTGCGAGCCCTGTTTGCGCATCTCGTCCAGCTCCTGGCGTAGAACCGCCACTTGCTTTTCGAGACGCGCGTTCCGGGCCTCGAGCCTCTGTATCTCCTCTGATGAGGAGCGACTCCTCATCTCGGCGAAGACCATTGCGATGGTCGACACCGACTCCCTCAGGTACTTCTGGAAGGTTCCCTTAAGGTTGGCGGAATTCTTGCCGACCATCTCAATGGTCTCCAACGCCTGCTCCACAGTTTTGGCCAAGTCAGCGCCCGCCGTCTCCAATGCCTCTTCTCGCGCAGGAGATGAAGCGGGGAGCGCGGCGAGGGCGGAGCTCGTGTCCTTCCACGTCCTCCTAGCCCTTCGCGCTGCTTCGGCAACCTCTTCTTCGGCTTCTAGCCTGAGGGCTTCCTCCTTCTGCCTGTACTTGGCCTGCGCCTTAGCGTAGCCGACGTACTGGCCGGTTGTTGGTGGCCGGCCACGTCCCCTTTTAGGTTTAGGTGCCGTCTCCTTATTAGTAGACGGCCCTGCTTCGTCTTCAGCCAGTAATCGCCTCTTGATAGGCGTCCTCCGTCCGGTAGGTGCGGGCCGTCCCACGTCGTCCAGCGACATATTGCTACCGGACGAGTAGGAGACCTCTCTGTCATAGTCGGTGCGGCGGAAGCGGGATGGAAGGCCGGCAAGCACCTCATCCAGCCGACGCGCCGATTCCCTTAATGCATGATCCGTATCCTCTGTGGACAACGTCACTTCCTCAGATGAACAATCCCTAGCCGGCGCGGTTAGGTGCGCCGGCTTGGGATCAACGCGCTTTTTAGCGCCACCCTTCTTCTTCACCGCCTTAGCGGCCCCCTCGTCCTTCCTCGCAGAAAGTGGCCCCTCCGTATACGCGGACCGCCCGTCACTCGAAGGCGACGTATGGGATTCTCCGGCCCCATCGGGACCGGGACCCACCCGGAGATTATTTTCTTTGCTGCGACCTTCCATCATACAAAACTCCGACACCCCGGGTCGCGGGCCCTTTCGTCACACTGTGGGCGCAGCCAAGCACACACACACTCACACACGCATACCGGCGTTCAGCCACCCCCCCCGTGTCCCCGTGAAAAGCTCACGATGGCACAGGGGAGGTGCCCAGGGACACGAGCGTGGACGGACCGGAATCGCCTCCTTGTGCAGGAACCTAGGTAATTACTATTTTAAGCTGAAAAATAACTCAAACATGTTAAATATTTTCGTATGAGAAAATGATTTTGGTATTACGTATGTATGAGAATTTCGATTGCACCCGGCCCCTTAATTTCTAATCTATACATATAATAAAACTGTAGAAATGACGATTCTGTACATTAAAGATATTCAAAAAATAATAAGCGGAGGGTGTCACTACATCGCTATACAAGCCAAAAATGTGGTCAGTTTTTTTGTCTGTCTGTCTGTCTGTATGTTTGTTCCAATATCACACGAAAACTACTGATCCGATTTCAATGCGGTTTTCGCAGATATATTTGTCTTCTTCCAACTTAACATCTGGTGTATAAAAAAATTTCCCCCCACCCCTCTAAAGGGACGAAAGAGGGGATCAGATTTTGTATAAGACTTTTGCTTTAACCCGAAAACTACTGATCCGATTTGCATACGGTTTTCGCAGATATATTTGCTTTCTTCCAACTCAACATCGGGTGTATAAATATCACCCCCCCCCCCCCCAAAGAGAGGGTCAGATTTTGTATTAAGTAAACTTTTTTCTTTAATAGACTTACTTTATATTATTAACTGTTTTTCCAACTTAACATCTGGTGTTACATAAAATTTTTCCCCCCACCCCTTTTAGGGGACAAAAGAGGGGGCAAAATTTTGTATGCTGATGAAGTAAAAATACTTTAAATGGCAAAACAACGTTTGCCGGGACAGCTAGTTTTTAATATGTGTGTAATATTATACAATGTGTCCTAACACCGGTGTCCAATCCTTATAATATGTTATGATGTATGCCATATTTTATTGACTGAAAGATCGGCCACTGGTGTTGGGACAGTGGACCCAATATTATATTATTATGTGTCCCGTCACCAGTATGAAGTATCCAAACATGCTTCACGTCACACACGTCTTTATTTCTTCGATACGGTAATACATAATAATTGTTATTTTACAAAATTGTTGTTTATTAGTTAAGTATAATAAAGTACATTTGATCTTGAATGAATGAAAATCCTTTATTGCACCAAAACAACTATGACATATTACAGAACTTATGAACTATTGAGTAAAAAGTACAAAAGGCGGTCTTATCGCTACAAGCGATTTCTTCTAGACAACCTATATAATTATAATATTATAGTAACAGTAGTAATAGATGGTAGGTGACTAGGTGACTACATAAACAGCTAAGAGTGATTTTTCCTAACATATAATATTACAAATACATACAATATACATACAATATACATACATATAACATATACATATACAATATATAATTATAATTTATACATACATACTAAAGAATATATATAAATCATTATAAATACATACAAACATAAATAAATGGAAATAATACAATATATCGATTATTATCAGTTATTATGGATTAATAATTGTGACAAAAAATGTTCCTTAACCCCATTTTTAAAAACATACGAGGACTGAGCACGTCTCAAAGATGTGGGTAATTTGTTCCACAGACTGACAGCACGAGCTGTGAACGAAGAGTCATAAAATTTTGTATTACGAGTGGGCGGTATTAGTGATATATGAGAGTTTCGAAATATTTTAACATCGTCATCTAAAAATGTAAACCTTTCTTTTAAGTAGGGTGGTGTCTTAGGGTCATATAAAATATTGTATAAGCACGACAGTATATGAGCATTCCGCCGAAGTCGGATTGGCAGCCACTTGAGTTTGACACGAAATTGGGAAACGTGATCATACTTTCGCAAACCGAAAATAAATCTTATGCAGAGGTTTTGGAGACGCTCAAGTTTATTTAGCTGCTCCTCTGTAATATTTGTGAAACATATGTCAGCGTAATCAAGTATGGGCAATATGAGCGACTCTGCAAGCAGGATTTTAGTCGGGATCGGCAAAAAATTCTGGAACCGCCTCAACGCACTCCACGCACCAAAAACTCTTTTACTGGTCTCACTTATGTGCTTGTTCCAAGACAACGTTGCGTCAAGATGAATCCCAAGATTTTTGACAGTTTGCGAGAAAGGAATAATTTTACCATCAACCATCAGAGGACAAAGGTTATGAACTTGAGCCCTTGTCAGAAGCCCTGGACTGCCAATGATAATTGTTTGTGATTTGACAGGATTTATAACCAGTCCACGAGACTTACACCAATCTTCTGTTGTTCTTCTGTTGTTTTTTATAAAAACTGTTGATTTTATTGATATTACACTCCGGTCAAGCTTTCGTGACTTATGGAGTATACATATTATGCATATTTTTAACTATTTGTGTAATTATATACTTAAATATTTTATTAATATAAGTATTTTCATATAATGATCATAATATTATATCCTAAATTGAACATGCAGGTCGAATTATTGATAACCTCCTTTTTTAATGTCGTTTAATAAAAAATAAAATAAAAATAAACGATCGTTTTAATTAATTAATCGAAACCCTTACAATCGATTAAATTTTTAACCCATTTTTTATGAAAATCGATTTTTTAAATTAATCGAAACCCTTACAATCGATTAAAAAATATCGACAATGAAAAAAAACAATCGATTGTTCGATTAATCGATTTCGATGTTGCAACACTACTCTCCAACCGTCCTACGTTTTTTCCTTGGTTTTTCGATCAGCATGAGAATCTGACGCGAGTTTCACAGTTTTTACCCATCCCACAAAAGTGCTCAACGCCGCTAAAGAAGTTTTCACTTCAAAAATCTATAACATAAAATTATGGTCGACTATTGGTCGATAGCTGTAGTCTAATTTTATATTTTTATCGATATATACAATCAGATCGCCCATCCCTACACGCACACTACGGCAGTTGCACACAAGCATAAAATGGCCACGCGCTGGCGAGCTAAGAAGCCATCTACCTATATCCTTAATCTGTGGGATCGCTACTCAAAATTGTTTTAACTTTGTGTTATTGTAATTAATTTCGATGATTTGAGGCAATATGAATGTTCCTTTTCCGATTTTATACCCACGCTTGGTAGATCCTAAGTGGTTTAATGCCGACAGCCCTTGCGATGAGGATGCAGAAATATCAAGTTTGGAGCAGGCTCACCAGCAATATGTAAATAACTGTGTTAAATAAAGTAGAAGTATACAAAAATTTCATAATTCCACTTACTTAAATATGTATAATTTACAGCTCAATAGTATTGGCCAACAGTACATGAAACGTGTCCCTATCGGAAAATCCGATCCAGAACCGATGGAAGAGGAAGCAGATTCGGACGAAGAAGGTATTTTATTTAACATTTGTAATTGTAGCCTAATAAAAAGATTTATATAGAAGACTTTGAAACATAATACTAACGTATCAAGTGATTATAAATTATTATTGGGATTTGGGTTAGACTACATGGTACACACTCTTCACTACATAAATAAACGTTTGGCAGGACTGTGTTTATCAAATTTTTGGGGCTTTCAAAACTCTCTCTTAAGGAATTTCTTTTATAGGGAATGATGAAACTGATGAGACAGAAGAATCTCATGATGAAGACGAAGAGGAGGAGCTTCAGACAACCTACTCCACAACCAGAAACAATAATGAACCTGATTCATTGGAAGATCTCAACGAAGTTCCCGACAACAGTACATCAGATCAAAGTGCCCTTTGGCCTCTTCAGTGAAATGAAATAAAACCATGTCATATAAAACAAATATTTATTTATACAAAATTTTATGGCTATTTTTATAGAATAAAAAACTGGGTAAGTAATATATTTTATTAAAAATATAATCATAATTAATTCATTAAATAAGTTTATTAAAATTAATACTGATCCAGACACTTTTTACTACTACTATTAAGTTAAATGTGCTGAATTATTGAATTTTAATAATAAATTATTATTTAAGAGATACACTGACCTGTCAGGTATGGTAGCAGTGAAGAAAAGTAAAGTTAATAAAACGAAAATCTGAATGGCTCTTGAAAATTAAAATTAAAAAATTTAATTTAACATGGGCGCCGGCAGGGGGGTGCCAGGTGGTGCACTTGCACCCCGGGAATCTGGGGATCAACAAGAATTATTGAAATAAAAAGCATTTTGTAACCCTATTACCATGTCGTACAAAGATAGGTCGTAATGTTTCGGCACTAAATGTATTCTGTTGATGTAAATATACAGTCACTGTTGATCGTAAAAAGTAAAAAGAAAGAAAACTAAAATCTGCACCCCTTGAAAATTATTTCTGCTGGCGCCCATGTCTAATTATTATGAGGCCATTTGTAAAATAGTAAAACTGTAATATTTATTATTTATAACAATGTTATGTTAGTGATATCTATAATAACATTAACAACTCTTGTTAGCAAGGGACCTATTTTGTCTTTGTGAATATTATTCCATTTGTTCAATAAACAATTTTCAATAAATGTGTGTGTTACTTGCTTACCTGAAAACAAGATTAAAAAGTTATTGGAAATATTTCTCAAGACATTAGTAATAAAGGTGTTTAAATATTCTGTGGTTTACATATTCTACATTTGTCTTCTAATATTATTGTAAATTTTGTAACCTTGTGCTCGTTTTTACATCGTGCAAAAAGTCCTGGATTGATTTTGATATTTTTTAGCATTAGCATACTATACATCAGCCTTTCCCAAAGTGAGCGATAACGCCCCCTTATGGGCGCTGAAGGCCTAAACCCAGAAAAAAAATGGGGGCATTGTGTAGACTGTGGAGCAGCGGTCGGCAACCTTTTGGCAGGCAAGAGCCACAAGGCGGCAAAACAAACTAGAGGCGGGCCACAGGCATAGTATTTTAACCCTAGAAGCCCAATACCGTACGCATAATGAGGGCTTTTCTAAACCACAATTAAAAAAAAATTCAACCTCTCTGATGTATGGCACTAGTAAAGAGTGAGGTGTCAAAATTTAAGGGGATTTAGACAATAAACAAAGTTTTTATTACAAAATGACACAAACAGCTAATACGTTTTTAATTTGCTCTAAACGATGGTAATATTAGAAAACATTGTTTTTACTTTTTGATTCTTGTAACTTATTCTCAAAACATTCACGGGCCGCAAGTAAAACGTTCGCGGGCCGCACGTTGCCTACCACTACTGTAGAGGCTTGGGGGATGATTAATTGTTGTACCGTACTTCATTTCATCTGGATGTGTTAATATTGTGTATTTACTTGAAGTTTAAATAAGGAAAAGAAACTAGATGAAACATTGGGGCGCTAAAACATAATTTGTTCTCAAAGTGGGCAGTAGACAAAGTAAGTTTGGGAACCTTAGCTTAGAATCATATTAAATTAAAAAGTTTTTCCGTTTTAATTTCAAAAGAAGTGGGTTATCTAGTTTGTTATAACTTGTTTTTACTTACCATGTAAGCATGCTGCTGCATCAAGTGTAAAAAAGATGGCGCTACTTTTAACCAAAGGGTTGTATTCATCACAATAGTAATGAAATGCCATAGCTAGCTCTGACGGGACATTATTTATGTTTGGAACAATCATCACACCAGTTTTCTCCACTTCACTCTGAAGTGCTCTCAGTTCCGATTCAGTTTCAATTTGGTCTGTGTCTACTATAACATTTTGAATGGAATTGCTGTGATTACCTGTAAAAAAAAAAAAAGTAAGTACTTAGTTAATTCTCAAAAACAAAAATTATATTATCATGAAAACGTTACTTACGTAAGTATTGAACAGTTTTCAAGGCCAACTCTTCTACAAAACTGAATAAAACTTTTGCATTAAAACTTTCTGATTTGCTATCATAAATAAGCATAAATGATGCTGCATCCTGGTTTTTTGAAATTGTAGATATGCCTGTAAAGTGTTTGATGTTAAAAATTTAAATAACAAAAATTTTGATTAATATTAACAATATATAATATTATATTACACTTACCAACTTTTAATCGTAAAAGAGCATCACGAGTAACTTTATATTTAGCACCTAAGCTACTTAAATGATCATAGAAAATTACATCATTGGAAAATATGTAATTCTTTGTATCTACTGTTTGTGAAAAACAATCACTCCATTGGACTCCAATGGCGACAGCAGCCATCACCAATATTAATCCAACATAATATTTAAATTTACTTTCTCCTCTTGTTGTCTCATAATCATTTATATTATGTCTTGTATTCAGATTATGAGCTGAATTTATTCTAGCAGACTCCAAGATGACTCCACTCATGTATCCATTTTGAGATGATCTTGTGGCATATCTTGTCTCGTAGTCACCTATAATATCTCTTCTACTTATATTATGAGCTGGACTTATATTACATGACTCTAATGTATTTCCACTTGTGTAAGATCCATTTTTAGGAGATGATCTTGTTTGATGGGTATCTCTGTCTTGTGTAGGGCTATTATTTGTTGATGTTTGAAGCTCATCTCTACTAGTGTTAAAATTACTTTTTGTTGCACTCCTGTATAGCTCATTATCACTGGAATAAGATAAGAAAAATGTGGCAGGGGAAGACTTGGATAACACATCTCTGCAAAAACAATATCAACTCATGATTATAATGCTTTTTCATTTGAAGAAAAAAGTAAATTGTAGTTAATGGTAGAAGCAATATTATTTGGTAATTAATAAGGCCCATATTTTTGGTCAGTACTTAAGATGCGACCCGGTCTCAAGACGCGGTTTGGCTCTGTGATTGGTCCAAATTTTGACAGCCAACCAATCACAAAGCCTGAACCATGTTTTGAGACCGAGATGCATCTTGAGTACTGACCAAAAATACGGGCCTAAGATATTGTGATAACCTGCATCAAAGCATTTTAATGAGATGATAATGTTAGGATGACCAAGCAGAGATTATACTTTACACATAAATCGCAATATCTATTCTTTACTCTATCAAATTTCAATTTCAGTGATTTTAATGGAAATTATTAAATCTTTAATGTGGTTACAATTAAATTGGTACCTAACTCAAACAAAATATTGTTTTCCTTTAGATAAAATTAATGTATTCTATCAGGGTCATAGATATGATAAAGCCTGAATTGAATGGTGAAATGAAAATGTTATAATAATCTTTAGTGGTACAATAGATACTTATCAAAATACATACTCATCAGTTTCATCACTATCATTAGCCCCAGGCACATCAATTGAGTTCCTTCGACTAACACTTTTTCTAGTAGGCAAAGGTCTGCTGCTATTGTATGGATGTGCAAGTTTACTGAAAAATAGTAAATATATAATATTATGTTCATTGCAGAATGTAATGTGGAACATGAAAAAAGATGAAGGGGGTCGAATTCTGTTTATATTGTTCTGTGGTCGAATTCAACTCACAAAAGGTCGAATTCGACCACGTAAACAATATATTTCCAAGAATCCATGATTGAGGGATTAATTGTCTTTCATTAATTGTTATGTAGACTGTTGAGAAGTAAAGAGGCTATTCCCGATATTCAATTTTTCACTACATTCTTTCTTCACACATCATACTCACCTCATAACATTATCCACTTCATCTGTTCCTTGACTTTGCCCTGCATTGATTTGTTGCTCTTTGCGGTGGGAACATCCATATCTTCCCATATTTTTATTTTCAATGCAGGTAGAGCAACCTGCATGAATACTTTTCCTTGCAGATGGATTTATTTTGCCCCCCCAATCCTGAAAATATGAGTTACCAATAATTGCTTAGATATTATAACCCCTCAGTCCTCACCAATAAAACATAATATCCACTACTACTACCTAAGGGTTATACACAAACACCAAACAACTTTACTAAGTCTGCTCGTCTTTCTCTGAAAAATTGGAAACTTCGCATCAGAGGCAGCGTAAGGAGTGGGCGACCGCCTATAGCCTCGCGCCCTTTGGACCACGAGCTTTTTTTAAGGATTTACGAGTTTTGACGTCCTCTTGTGTCATCCATCATGGGCCTCGCAAAATATATTTTAGGGGGCCTCGCAAGATATATCTTGCCCACATCAAATTTAGGTCTTGCCCCGCCACTGCTTCGCATGACAGACACAGACAGCGAAGCGGACCTTCGATAGTCATAATATTGTAACGCTGCGTAAATATTTTTGTTAGGAAGCGGGTAAAAGTAAAGGACAGGTATTATGGTATTTCCTACTTACCCGCTCATTGATGTTACTCAACATCAACGCTTCTGCAAAAGGACAAGATATTATAAAATTATAATTTGTAAAGTTTTAGGCCTACAAGTGCGCTTGAAACATAATGTAAAAGATTTTGGCTCATTTTTCTCAACAAACTAGTAAAATAGTCGCGGGCGGAAGCTAATACTAATTAGATTATATTGAACGCTTTACAAATTTTAAACAATAAAAATGTACTATACGTACCTATACTTACGTTTGTGATTTTTGTGCGAGATTGAGAGAAACTTTACAAAGAGAAAAATAATTATGAAAACCCTGTGTGCAAAAACCAGCAAAAACCGTACATCTAATGACAAAGAGGATGTAAACTGTATACTACGTAACAAGAGGTCGGACTTAGAAGAAAAAAAACAAACATCCGTTATTTTTTTAATTTGAAACTGAAGTTAAAATTTTTAAGTGCAAAACCTTTCACTCTAAACATACCAAAAATTTAAAAAAATAAAAAAAAAATGAGCTCAAATAAATGTTTTATTTCAATAAAAATTATTGTACTTAACTTAATAAATAGGCTAATAAGGTAAATTAAACAATAAAACAGATTTAATCCACAAGCTTTTGTTGATTTCTATTATTAAATAGGGAGTGCCTCCGCTGCCGGCGCCGGTTGCTGAAATGGCTGCCGGCGCCGTTTTCCGAACTCCGAAGTTTGCCGAAGTCACGCGATGTTTGCCGAATAGGCTGCCGGCGCCTATTCGGCAAACATCGCTTGTCAAATGACAGAATAATGATCAAAAACATCAGTCTTGAGCTAAAGGACTATTAAAAGTACAAATAATAAGGTCATACATAGTCATATTGTAAGGATGCATATATCTGAATCCTTCGATCGGGGATTCTTGGAAATGCTATTGTATTCTATTGTTGTCGCGGTCACCGGTGCTCGTATTGCTCGTATGGGGCTTGAATCTTGATGCCTGATGGGTTAATGGTGGTGATTATGATGCTGATAAATGTGATCTGCATAGTATCATAATACAATATCTTTGCTTCTAAACAACGCTGAAACTCTCAAACATGTATAAGGAATCTGAAGTTCTGTTCAAGTTCAACCTTCGGAAGTATACCACGGGGTTTATAACTGTAGCTGTGGTGCAAAATCTTACTTTTTGGTAGCTGAAAAGAGGTAGCTAAGGTAAAGCTAAGCTAAGAAAATGCATCACAAAAAACTAAAATATCCACAGCCAAACAAATAGGTACCTAACCTTTTGAAGTCGGTAAAGTCGATTATATTTGAGATTATAATTATTTATTTTTAAAATTTGTGTATCGGCACTGGAACCTAGCGCTTTACGCATTATCACCGGCTCCCATTATGAGTGCCAGCACCGGCAGCCGTTGTTTTATATCTCGGCTGCCGGCAGCGGAGGCACTCCTTATTAAAAATTATAATATTACAGTACAGTTTTATGTATTTTATTCATAAATATAATAGAATAGCTGTTTATGCTACTCTACTAACTACTTGATTGCCATAAACAGTAAACTCTATATAGGGAGGGGATTAAAGCTGCGCGTCCACCAGGTCGGAAAACGGGACGTACGGTGCAGACGGCACGTCGTGTCGTCATATACTTGTCAGGCGCAGAATGACGTTCCAGTACTTCTAGTGCAGTTCATAGTAGTCAGTACCATACATACAAAGCAACAAATCCGTCCACTGCGTACCTACGCTCCGATTCCGATCCAGTGGACCGCACTTTTATACATACACACTTTGTTTTCTTACACTCTGTATACGACAGCTGAAATCTATCGCGCGGGCTCAGGCCAGCTGCATACCACCTCACTTGATCAGAGGATTTATAGTACCACTAGTACCACTCATAATCCCATACCTTCCTTCTAAAATCTCCTTGCTTTGAATCTCTTTGCTGCTTTCGTTCCCAAACGCTCGCATGCGACCGCGAGAACAAAAGATTTCCTAGAATCCGCGATCGAGGTAACAGCAAGCAATAGCTTGCAGACTAAAATGTTGCAAACTAGCTGTATAGGGACCTAAAAATCTGAAATTAATGAAACATTTTTTATTTACTTACCACATTTCCATACAGTTTACATAAATTATTAAGTATAGGTAATAACCTTATGTATTGTTACAATAAAACAATATGTAACACATGATACACATTTCATCATTATCCAAATTAACTGTATACATTATAATATTTTCTATGAAATAATAATCTATCTTTTTTATATTAATATAGTTTATGTTGTAAATTATTGTACAAATATGCAAATAATACTACGACATACTTTATATTAGAACATGGTGTGAAATCGTTATGTTTTGCTTCAATTTATCAATTTACGGTTACATTTACATTTTACAATGGCTTACCTTTAGTTTTTCAATAATTAATCCACTTAATTTTCAATTTTTGTATTTTTGTAATAAATAATTTTCACAAACTGAAATTCGGACTTTGAGTTTTAAACTTCTTCTTCCTCTTTTTTCTCATATAGTTTATATTCTCTATGGTCTTTTTTATCAGCCAATCACAGTCGACCGTGCTTAAAAATAGTACAGATTATGCGATTATATTTAGTAGCTACGTTTAAATTTGGAACCCAATTTTTTTTTGTTCGGAACTTGCGTCCATCTGTCTAATGATTGTGCATAGAGGAAAATAATACACGGGGCATGATTGTGACAGCAGATGAGCAGACAGATGTCAAATTCACAAATACACGGCACAAATGTCAAAGGCATGGGAGTCAAAATACAGACTAAAAATTTAGCCGACTTTGAATATGAGAATGAAGCTAATCGTTCCGCTCGTTCCGCTTGATCTGTTAATTTATGGTTAATTTACGATAAATTCCTGGCAGCTTTTCCAGAAAAAGAAAGAAGTGAACTATGTTGCAAATGTCTGAATTTAAATTTGAAAGCAGGAAATTTTGGATTCGGTTTTATCTTCTTTTTGGTGCTCTTTATTGAAACATGCAAAAATATTTTCTGAATTCTTTTATATTATTACTGTATATTATAATAACTATTAGCCATGACTCCGAAAGTGCTAATGAACCTGATGAAAGTGATGACTCTAAGGAGGATGAAACCTTAGCTATTCCTTCTGATGATGACTCAAAAATGACCGGTAATTGCTCTCGAGTATTATTGAATAACGTACACGAAGTACGAAAGGCAGCTATCGGCCAATTTCCGTATGTGGCCGCTTTAATATCGCCTGAGGATGAATATGTTTGTGCTGGATCATTTGTTGCTGATAGACTTATCTTAACAACTGCCGAATGTGCTGATACAGCAAAATATGTTCTTATTAATACAACTAGTGCTAAGAAAGGTAAAACATCGGATAATAATATTTTATTAAATATAATACAAAAGGAAAAGTTTCCAACAAATGACAAAAATGTGGCTCTTCTTTATGTGGAAAAGTCGAATGGCTCATTTCAATTTTCGAAAATCTTAGTAAGTAATTTCACAAGGCCAGAAGAAGTAAGGAGTGCTGAAGCTGTTGGATTCGGCCTTAATACGGAAACTGGCCAGCCTAAGAAGTTGCAATATGTTGGACTATATGTTAGAAATTCTGGTGACACAAGCAATGCGTTTATAAAGTGCATCGACACAACAGTTCCGTCTTGCTTTAAAGATAAAGGTGGTCCTGTGATTTATAACAATGAATTAGTTGGTGTTGTCACGGAGGGAGCAAGAGAATGTGCTTTAGAAATCACATCACACTACGACATAGATAAACATATGCTTAAATTCATCAACGCCTATGTTTTCAAGGCATGGCTTGATGATAAAATTAATAAGAAAAATGAAACTCTGGATTCCGATAAAACAGTCATTTCACGTCGTCGCTTCACTCCTGTTAGTACCGGAAAAGCAGTAATGATAAAAATTTCACCTGCGATTTTGATTCACTTATTGTTTATTATTTGAAAATTTTTAAACTAAATTTCTGTGTAATAAATATTTAAATAAATTATTTAAAAAATAGTTTTTTGAGTAACGCTCATGAATTACGAAGTTACTAACTAACGTAAAAACCCAGCGGGCAGCGACAGCCGACACTGGGTTTGCGTTAGTTTTTTGCGTTAGTTGCAACAGTCGACAGCCACACTTTCGTGATATTTTTATAAAAGCTGACCCTTGAAAGTTTGGCTGTTTATGACCCCCACTAGAGGACGCCCACCTCAAATCTACTTTAGGCTACATTGCCCGCAGCCTCCTTAGAGCACCCGCAGACTGCAGACTTTCTATAGGCGGTTGGCCGGATAGTTTGGTGTGGAATAGGCTACTTGACCTATATTCAATTTCATTGAACAAATGCATATTTCTAGTAGAACTTGGCCTAGGAAACCATATTTCACCCTTATCATCAAATAAAAGCTTATGATTGATAAATAAAGTCGATTTGAAAATATGATTTTATGAAAATAGGATTTGTACTGACGAAAACGCTTTTGCGGTACTTCCGATTTGGATGTGACGTCATCCTCATAGTAATTTAATATCTTTTATTTATCGCGCTCGTTATATGTAAGTTTATCTGTACATAAATAATAAGAATAAGCATAGAAAGATTTGTAAAATATATTTTATTGAATAATTCGCTTAAAACATCAGTTTTATATATTATCTCTATTTATTGTAGACGGGAAATGAAATAGCCAAAACTTTTCTCCAAAAGTTTTCAACATTACAAATGATTTCTAATTTCTTATTTAATTCTTTTATAATTTTTGGGCACTTTTAGACTCGTACATTTAGCACATAAAAAATGTTCAATAAAGAGAGTTTAAAATACAAAGCGTATGACGTCACACTATGGCGGACAGTGTTTTCGGCGCCATCAGTCGTGGCAAAACAAGACACAATAGCTTTTGTATTGTTATCGTGGCCGGATGTGGCCGCTTGGGGCTTGATGAATTAAGAGGCGTATTTTTCAATCAACATTTTTATGGGTTTCTACTGTGTAAAATATTAAAATATTAGTTTTTTTTTTGTGAAAATGAATGATTAAAAAGCGATTAGCATGAAGAAAAAAAGTAGGTCAAGTAGCCTATTTGGATCTTGATCACTATGAAGCTGTATGGAAGTACGCATATTACAACGATACCGAGTCGGCCGATAGTTAATTTGATGGGCTATAGGATTTAATTCAAACTTAACCATCGGCAAACTGTCGGCCGATGCTTAATTAGTACGACGTACTTCCGCGCGCGCACCACGCCGATAGTTTGGTCGGCCGCGACTCGGCAAAAAACCGAATCATGTAAAATTTTCCATTCATAAATCTATCGCTATGAATGGTATCGTGCGAGGACAATCGACTGACTGTTGACTAGTCTGCGCAGTCACCACCAACCCAACTGTTTAGTTGGCTGTTGGCGTAGTGTGCGCGCTAACAGCCCAACCTGGCTAAATTACTATCAGCCGATACAAAGTCTGCAGTCTACGGGGCCTCTTAGATTTCGTTTTTAGGGTTCCGTACTCAAAGAGTAAAAATAACACCCTATTACTGAGACTTCGATATCCGTCTGTCTGTCTGTCCATCTTATATCTGTTTGTATGTCTCCAGGCTGTATCTCAAGAACCGCCATAGCTAGACTTCTGAAATTTTCTCAGATTGTTATATCTGTTAATTATATTCCTACTGTAATAATTATTGTAATATAAAAATGAATAATTAAGGGGGACTCCAATACGAAAAACACTGATTTCACGAATGCGTATTGCCATTACTAAAATCAATAGGCGTGAACGTGATAGTTTTTCCGTAAAATGTACCACAAAATGTTCAGGTTGTGGGATATACTTTTCGATATTATAATACTATGGCTCGCTTGGCTCGCCCTGATAAAAATCGTAAGTGCCCATTCACGGCAGGCCGCTACAAAAAATACTTAATATATTGTTATTTATACAATAACACGTTTACCTATAATAGCATACACAATGTGTATCATAAAAATATTATTAAAAAAAGACGGGTTGCACTCCGGGAGTGCCGGCAGAAGTGAAAACATGATTATTAACGTTGTGCATTTTTTTAACCCATTTTTTATGAAAAAAGACTATTAAAAAAATCGATTTTTTTAATTCATCGAAACCCTTACAATCGATTAAATTTTTAACCCATTTTTTATGAAAATCGATTTTTAAAAAATCGTTTTTTTTAATTAATCGAAACCCTTACAATCAATTCGAGTTCGAGTTCGAGTTCGACACAAAACACTACTCTCCAACCGTCTTATGGTTTTTCCAAGGTTTTTCGATCAGCACGAGAATCTGACGCGAGTTTCACAGTTTTTACCCATCCCACAAAAGTGCTCAACGCCGCTAAAGAAGTTTCCACTTCAAAACTTTAGCATGTTTCTAAATTTTATCTTTTCATTTGCAAAACCAAGGCGCACGTGATGACCAAGGCGACAAAAATATGTTTTATTTTGGTTACACCGCAACCTGATAAAAAATACTCTATTTTTATTGTAGCGTGAATGCCCCTCAATATTAATTCCATTATTATTTACATCGTATAAAACCACAAACTTTTATTTTTACGATCAAAGTGTAAAGTGTCCCTCTACTGAAAAATTCTAAGGACTCGTAATTTACCCTATAATATTATATATCAATGGCACACTCTCCAAAGCATTGAGCATAATGTTTCGCGATTTAATTATAATTTTTTGTTAAAAACAATAATTTCACTCTTTTTAACCGACTTCCAAAAAGGAGGAGGTTATATGTTCGTCTGTTTATATATATTTTTTGTATGTTCAACCATAACTTCGCCGTTTCTGGACCGATTTTCATGATTTTTTTGTTGTTGTACAGGGTTAAATTCGAGGTTGGTACCATGTTCACAAAAGTGGTGATTTGATGATGGGATCCTTGAGGAATCGAGGGGACTCCTTGAAATTTGTATGGAAACATATAGTAGTTTTGATTTTTTCTGAAGCATTCAAGGTAAATGCTACCAAAAAGTAAGATTTTGCACCAGGTTATACCCTGGATCCGAAGGTACCGAACAGAACTTTTGAATGCTTATAGGTACAGGTGCGGGGTTTTCGGCGTTGTTTAAACAACTGAAAGCATAAGCCAACACATGAATGTCATTGATCATCATCACCACAACCATAATTATACCATGGGTCATCACACTATGACCCAATTATTGGTACTTTTCGTGATATTTTGCATTCAGCAGCAGAGGTTTTTGATGATGATTTCGCTGTTTGTGGACCGATTTTCAAAATTCTCGTATTGCTGTATAGTATATAATCTTAAATTTTGTATAACAATTACGAAAGTGGTGTGCTGATGATGGGATCTATGAACAATCGAGGGAAATCCTTGAAATTTATCAAAACACTCAAAGTGGTTAAAATAGTGTTTCTAGTAACTTAAACATATGTTATGAATAAGAGAAATTTTATATGAAGGTGTCTCTTGGTCCAAAGGCACTGAAAAGAACTCCTGAACCTTTAAAAATAAAAGTTTGGAAATTGCAGCATCGCTTAGATAACTGCAAGCGTTTACCACAATTTCGCTTACAGTAACATAATGTGAATAGTTAACATTCGTATTCGTTATTTACGCATAAATACTTATTATTTTGTAGCTAAGTAACTAAAAGAAGTGAAATTATTATTTTTAACAAAAAATTAAAACCGACTTCCAAGGTAAAAACAATAGTAATATGAACTAAAAAGTATTAAAGAACTCTTACTCTTTAATAGTGCCTTTTTCAGAATTCGTCTAAATCTCAACTATTTCTGTACATCCTACAGTCTTCATTACTTTGAAGTCGGTACCAGTCCCAAAAGTTTCGATATTCTGACATTACTGAACTCACGATTAAATTAGCTGGTACCGACTTCAAAATAATGAAGACTGTAGGATATACAGAAATAGTTGAGATTTAGACGAATTCTGAAAAAGGCACTATTAAAGAGTAAGAGTTCTTTAATACTTTTTAGTTCATATTACTATTGTTTTTACCTTGGAAGTCGGTTTTAATTTTTTTGTTAAAAATAATAATATATCTTCTTTGTTTAGCGATTTTAAATTCAATTTACTTAAATAATAATTATTGTCTTTCAGTTTTCTTTTTTATCATCTAAATTCTAAACATATTTTTAAGCGTTGTCTGCTTGTAATTTGCTAAGCAAAAAGGCTTTTTATTTCTTTACTAACTCATACCTAATCTTTACGGAAGTAGTATCTAGTAACCACACACGACTTACTTAATTTGATCGACTCGAATCGGAAATCGAATCGATCGGCGGTAAAAAATAGGCAGTACCTACGAGCTGGGGCATCCTAAAGGTCCGATCGACACGGGTAAGCCGATCTAATTCGGTCGGACCGTCGCAGGCCAACCTGACTGGACGCTTTTTGTGAATTTCTGTGTGTATGCACGAGCCCGGTCAGTCTAACTGAATCGATTAGCCTGGAGGCCAATCGATACGGCTGTTGCTAAATTACATTAAAAAAGGTGGACCTTATTTAATGAATTTTAGCAACAGCCATAACTCTCATACTGTTTGTCTGTCATTAGTAATTTCCAAAGAAAAACGAACGTCCCTAAGACATGTAGCAACGTGGTTCTGTACACAATAAACTTTAGACCGCGTTTAAATGTTAAACTTTAAAGTAAGGACTTAACCCTGAATCATTAATCCTGCCTAGCGAAGTACGTTTACGGGGCGTTTAACATGCTTACCAAAAGAAGCCAAACACATAATATTGGGAATCGCACCCAAATTACGTGACATGTTTTTGGCATTTTCACCCCCACAAGTAACCAAGCCATATTAAAAATTATTACTATTATTTTTAACAAAAAATTAAAACCGACTTCCAGAGTAAAAACAATAATAACTATTATAATGAACAAAAAAGTATGAAATAATTCTCAATCTTAATAGTGCCTTATGCAGAATACTCCTAAACCTCTACTATTTCTGTACACAATCTTCATTATTTTGAAGTCGATACCAGCTAAGAATGGTGAGTTCTTATACAAAATATTTTTAATTTTAAAGACTGGTACCGACTTCAAAATTATGAAGATTGTGTACAGAAATAGTAGAGGTTTAGGAGTATTCTGCTTAAGGCACTATTAAGATTAAGAATTATTTCATACTCTTTTGTTCATTATAATAATTATTATTGTTTTTACTCTGGAAGTCGGTTTTCATTTTTTGTTAAAAATAATTAGTTAAGTACCTAGTAAACCATCGCGTATATTCTACTTATTACAATTTATTAACAGTCATACTCACAAATATCAAGTAAATAATTTTAAACTACATTTAAAAAATCGAAGTGATCACGTGCTAGGTAATTTAAGGAAGAAGATGAATGTAATTTGCATAGTAGCATATGATGACAGTTCTTAAAACAGCGCCTAAACCCCCAAACTTGTATCTATAAGGAATCCGGAGTTCTCTTAGTATCTTCGGAACCATAATATACCTTGGTGCAAAATCTTGCGTTTTGGTAGCATATGCTTAGGATACTTCTCATAAAACTAAAATCACCATATGTTTCCATATAAATTTTGAGGAGTTCCCTCGATTCCTCATGGATCCCATCATCAGGTCACCATGTTTGGGAACATGGTACCAAATTCAGACTATATCCTATACAACAAAAAAAGAATTTTGAAAATCGGTTCACAAACGGCGGAGTTATCCGCGAACAAACAAAAAAAATAAATAAAAGAACATAATATATACGGTCGAATTAAGAAACCTCCTCCTTTTTGAAAGTCGATTAAATTAAAAAAAATCCAACGTGACAGACGTTTAAATGTCAAATTCAGTCTTCAGATGTCATTTTTCATATCGAAGTTTAAATTGTCGATTTTCTTTTTTCTTCATGTTCTTGTTGTTTTATTTAAGATAAACGGTTTATAAATATAATAAACAATGTCTAAAAAAAGGGGAAATAAGAAAAACCAAGACTTAGAAGACCTAGAAGAGAAGAAAGCCTTGAGTGTAGAATCGCAGGACATAACCTCTAAAAGTAAGGCTAAGGGTAAAAAGAAAGGTAAAGGCAACGTCGATGTTAGTGACGACGACGAAATCGTAAAGAACAAATTTTCTGATGAGGAAGATATTCCAAAACCCGTGAAAAAGTCGCAGAAGAAAGGTTTGAGCAAGTTTATGTGTCATACGTATTCGTTTTTCACTTTGTATTTCGTCATAATGTATAAACATTTCAAATAATTACTATATATTGCAGTTAAAAAGAAGGGTGAAGCTTTATCAGATAATGAAGAGGATGATGACAAATCTATTGTCAGCAATGCAACAAGTACAGCTTCAAAAACAGGAGCTAAACAAAGCAAGAAGAAAAAAGGTATTTTAATATCAAGTAGGTATTATTGTCCGAAAACGAATTGAGGAACGAAACTTCACATTAAATGTCAACATTTGTATGAAATTCTGTGCCTCATTATTTTGCTTTAAATAGTATACATCTACTACACACCATTCAAACCTTGTTGTTAAGGAGAACACTACTACATTTTGTTAGCTTTGACATTTTATGTATAGAAATTGCTACCATTCGGGACTCTGGAGTCTGGACTGCTGTCTACTAGCTATAAATTATACCTATAACCTATATCATACCACCATAATATATATTTTTGAAAATAACTAAGTGGTTAATGAACTCTTCTAGGTAAAGGTAAGAAAGATGATTGGTCTGATGATGAAAAGGATGTAGAATTAAAGGTTGACTCTGAAGAAGAAATTGTGCAACCAGCTAGTAAAAAAAAAGGTAAGTTATAATATTTTGTTGTACAAAAAATATATTGAATAATTTTATTGAAAAGTATGTATCTTTAATAATTTCTTCCTGAAGTTACAATTAAAACTAAACCACTAACACTTTCAAGAGTTAGGCTGCGTTTCCACTGAAGCAGAGCGGAGCGGAGCAGAGCTTAGCGGTGCCCGAATTGACCAATTGTGCTATTCGAGCGGAATGACAGAGAAGCAGAGCAAAGATTTCGAGCATGTTGATTGGTCAATTCGGCACCGCTAAGCTCCGCTCCGCTCCGCTTCAGTGGAAACGCGGCCTTAGTGGTAACTAAAACTATTATTTACATATTGAGAAAATATACAATTAATTAAAGGCAAGAATAAAAAGAAGTCTGTAGCAGAGGAATCAGAATCTGAAGAAGATACGGAAGTGGATGAACCAGAGAAAACTAACCCAGTGTCCAGTAATACTCGCTCAAAGAGTAAAAAAGGTATTTAACTTTTAATTCTATAAACTAGTCATAACATGAAGTTATGGTTGCCAAACAAGAAGGGCCAATGAATATATTATTCAATTTTGATTTTATTATGATTGTCCTTCCATTATTATGATACTAAGAATGAAAATATTTATGATATGTTCAACATCTTTTGATGAAGTAGAAGTAGAAAGTAGTACAGTGGGGCCTCGGTAATCCGGACTCTCGCTTGTTCGGTGATCGCTGTAATCCGGCCGGCCGGAGCTTTAAACATTGCTTTAAAATGGGCTGAGGACTGAAGATAACGAATTTGATAGCCACGAAGTTATGTTTCTCCGTCAACTTACATACCGAGCTTTTGAAATAAAGTGCGAAAATCATAAAGAGAAGAGTTAATACTCTTTAAGTCTGTAATCAGACTTTTTCAAAAAGAATTAACTATTAATGTTTTATTTTAACTTACTGATTTCTTACATGGTTGTAATTATTATGAACATGTACATTTTGTCTTTATGCTATAATTTAAAAATTGGTTAAAGAAACTTGGGTTAAACATGTGTTTTATTAAAATTAAATATGTTACATTCTATAATCCGGACGCCTCGATAATTCGGAAAGGGTCTTGTTTTTGCCTCTCCGGATTAACGACGCTCTACTGTAGAATTTAATGATGTTGAAAAATAAAAATATGTTTTATTCAAAAGTCATTAAAACACTTTTTGAACCTCAAGCCTATAATAATGCCTTCCTTCAGTTTCGAAACTAGCCCAGTAACAACCTGAATTATATTTGATTAATATTATGCAGTTATACTGCATAATATTCAATTATATTGCTGTGATAGTATCTTGAACCAATAATTAAAAATTTTGGTTTTAGTCATGGTCTAAAGGCTAAATTCACATTGATAAATCAATCATGTGAAAAAACCATCTAATGAGATTTTTTTCCTAGCAGCTAAAAGCAAGAAAGAAGATTGGCCTGAAGAAAAAGAGGAGAAAGAGGAAAGTGATAAAGAAGTAAAGGCAGACTCTGATGAAGACATATTGAAACCCATTGTTAAAAGTAAAGGTTAGTGATTGTCCATTTATTACACTTTAATGTCACAGAAAAAGCAACAAAAAAAATTACATGTAAAAAAAATTACATGTAAATGTAATTTTTTATAAGACCCAGTTGCTTCAATTGAAGTATGTGTCCAGTTCATGAAGTCTAGTAATTTTGTCTTACTTTTTTAAGATAAGAAAAAGAAGAAAAATAACATGGATGATATTGAGGAGGAATTGAAGAAATTTGAAATTAAGGACTCTGAACCCGAAGAGGAAGTTGAGGAAAAGGTAATTTCAAAGGAAACTCAGAATTATTCAGGGTGTAACAAAACTAAGTGATAACACTTTAGGGTCTGTATGATGGGTATACCAAGTTTTCTGCGAAAGTATCAGTGCTGAAAGAGTAACTTCTTTTTACATTTGTATGGGAAAATTAATGATGCTTGCATTGCATTGCAAACATTTTGCCATATAAATAATTTCTAGTATCAATATAAAAAGTAGATAAAAACCTATTCTCAGGCCTAACAAATGTTAGTACCTACAAAATTTAATTAAAATCGGTTGAGCTGTTTTGGAGGAGTTTGCGCACAAACACTGAATTTTATATATTAAATTATTATATCTATGAAATCTCGTTATGTTAGTTTTGTGCAAAACAACATTTAATACATTATACGAAAATGTTTCGTAGTTTTGTTTTTCATGGTTTTTGAAAATTATTTTTAGGAAAAAGCGCCTGAAAAATCTGATGCAGGGGAGAAGAAAATGAGTCACAAGGAGAAGAAAAAATTGAAGAAGCAACAGGAGTATGAGAAACAGATGGAGATGATGACAAAGAAGGGTGGACAGGGCCACAGTGACCTGGACGCCAACTTCACCGTCAGCCAGGCACAGAAAACTGCCGGTAACTATCAAATTCACCAGTTTACTACTTTGTTTCCTACAAATAATAAAAACTAAGGAAGAGTAACTGTGTCAAAAAATTTGTACACGAGTCTACAAAATGTGACCCGAATAAATGCATACTTTATGCATGTATTTGGTACACAATTTTGTGTAAATATAGAAGTGATAATTAATGTAAACGGCTTTATTTCGTAAAGAGTGGCATATTGCCATATTTTAGTGTGCGAAAAGGAACATAATTCAAAATGGTTGAAGTATGGGAGTTATGTTTCCTTAGTTTTTTTATTCGTAGTTTGTTTCTTTCAGACTAAAGAGTTTACAACATTAGTGTAGATTCAGATGTTCTACATGGGAAGGTCCAATTTAGTTACTGTTCTTTGAGTTATCCAGCTCATTTACAAAGTGCTCATAACAATAATTTTAGACTGTTTTTTATGAAATTATACTCTATCCCCTTAATAATACATTCATACGGTGTCCACATAGCTATACAACATTTTTTCCTTGTCGATCAACTTTCAGATGGCTAATGCATAAAATGTTCTAATGCTATATTTTTTTTAGGTCAAATGGCAGCACTAGAGAATGCAGTGGACATAAAAGTGGAAAACTTTTCAATCGCCGCTAAAGGCAAAGATCTGTTTGTGAATGCCAACCTGTTGATAGCGCACGGTCGCAGGTACGGTTTGGTCGGTCCCAACGGCCACGGTAAGACCACACTGTTGAGGCATTTGGCCCAACGCGCCTTCCCCCTGCCGCCGCATATAGACATACTCATCTGTGAACAAGAAGTATCCGCTAGTGACATGAGTGCAGTGGACACTATTTTGGAGGCGGATGTCAAGAGAACAGGTATTTATTCTAGTGCTTTATCTTAGATTCTATGAAAGTCAAAAGTTAATAGATCCTGATCCCCTGTATTAATAAATATATTTACACTAAGCATTTATAAATGTATGTTGGAAGTTGGAACTTGGAGTACATATACAGGGTGCAATTAAACCTTCCTGCCAAATTTTTTCCAGGGCTTAGGTATCATTAGGAGAGTCCATTTAACAAAAAAAAAAAAATTGGGTGTTATTTTCTTTCCCATTTAAAATCGTTGCAGAATGGTCACTCGCGGCGCGGGGGAATGAGAGGGGGTGACGCGGGATGAGGCACGCGCGCGGGGGCACATCACGCGCGGCCGACGCATCGTGTCCATTAATTATAGTGTTTTTTAGGATAACTTTTGGAAGCTATTTCTCAACATTTTAGTACTGAGTGACTATAAAAGAAAAAAATACGTGTATTTTTATTTTTAACAAGGATCAATATATCAAAATTTGGCAGGAAGGTTTAATTGCACCCTGTATTTGTCTGATACATCAATCACCATAAGCTGGTGAATTCTATGTATAGCTAGATATTATATTAGCTAGATGACAAAGTAGAAAAGTTACAAGGTTTGTTCAAATTATAAGAAAAAAATAGTTAAATTAAAAAAACCCCCGACACAAAAAACCTAACTTCCCTTTAAAAAGTAAAAAATAATAAATTAAAATGAATCCTAAAGTACCTAAAAGTAATTAATATTTAAAAAAAATACTTCGCGTTGGAGACTACTAGGTTAAGTTAGTAATTAATTTTTTATTTCATACTTTTTAAAGGTAAGTACATACTAGTATAATGTAGATTTGGTCGTGGTTTTGTAATTGCGCGTCATGCGCTTTCACTCGAGTATATTTGCAGACATTCGGTAATTCTTCCCCACTTTAACCCCCACAACTTTTGAACGGCTAAACCGACTTTCATCAAACATGTCTAAGAACACTCGCACGTCCGTCAGCTTTAATGGAAAAAAAAAACTAAATAGAAATTGGTTCAACCGTTCGGGAGCTATGATGCCACAGACAGACAGACACACAGAGTCGGGGGTTAAAATGAGTAATTGCTCTTATGTTGTAAAATGTTAGTTACTTGGTTCATCCACACATATTGTCTTCAATAATTGTAAGTATTTTAAAGATTTGCTCGTTTTAATTAAACACTTTTTTTCCAGAACTGATGAAAGAATGTAAGGAATTAGAAGCAGAAATCGAAAAAGGTGATCTCAAGAAACAGGACAGGTTAAACGAGGTTAGTTACACAAACAAATATTGTAAACCTACGAAAACCGTGGCCTACGCGTTTTCGTGACTTCATCCACGGCTAATTCGATTTGCAGAATGTTCGAAGCATGTTAAAGAACAAAACAGATCAACACTAATAAAACACAATTTTTCGTGCACTTTTTCCACTATATTATTATAACTTTTAACAAATGTGCACGAACAAAACAACTGTGCAAACAGATCAACGCGAAGAACATTCCATCAATCTAAACTAATATTATAAATGCGAAAGTATCTCTGTCTGTCTGTCTGTCTCGCTTTCACGCCAAAACTACCGAACCGATTGTAATGAAATTTTGTACACAGATAGTCTAAAGTCTGAGAAAGGACATAGGCTACTTTTTAACTGGAAAAAGGGGTTGTAGGGGGGTGAAAATGCGTAAATTTGTTCAAATTAAGTTAGTTCCAAAAATTCGTAATAGATGGCGCCGTGCGTCTCCTACATCGCACAAGCGCTTTCTCAAACGTGTTTCTTATAAGAGGTGGTAAGGATGATGAATCCTTTTATTTTAAATATTAAGATATTAAGAAGAGTTGATGTTCGACTTTGACCCCACTCCCCAGTTTTTAACCCCCTACGCAAAAATAGGGGCGTTTATGTGTGACGTGTCTGTCTGTCTGTAAAGTGTAAACATTGAAGTTTGAAGTAAGCGTACCGCGGAAGCATCTCTGTCGTGCAAATTTTGCAATTTGCAGTAACGTAGCCTACATGGTACAACGGGAACTATCTACTATATAAGTTACTCATTAGCTTTGTCCACACTGGGCCTTTTTTTGTTCATCAAGGGCATGCGTTATAGCGCAGTCAACAGCGAACGTGAGGCATGCCCGTGACGCGCGTTGAAATCGTAGCGCTCGTTGACACTTTTCTTTCAACGCGGATGGATTTTGACGCATTCAATTATTGAATATGCCAAACGAAAGTTGAATAAAAAGAAGATGACGAAAATTGAAGATGAAATTGCATAATGTGGACATAGCTTATGACGGGAACTACCGCGCCCTATAAGCTGAAGTCCACGCGGACGGAGTCGCGGGCAACAGCTAGTACTTAATAAAAACTCAATTACTTGGCATTAATTTAATTTCCTCAAGCCTCGTCCACCCAATTTATGTAATGTTATAAATAATAGAAAAGTCATAATTATAAATGTCAAAAAATGTTCACTTCTTACACCAGTGTTGTTCAACCTTTTTCATGATGCGACTCTCATGATGGTTTAAAAATATATTTCGAGCCCTCCACCCTCTGTTTTTGTATTATTATCTTTTTGTTAAAATTCTTATATTTTTGATCTTTATTGTTCTCTTGACCTCTGGCGACCCCCCTAAAGAAGCTTCGTGACCGCCAGGTTTAAAAACACAGCCTTTCACCCTGGCACACACTCAAGTTAACATTTATTTGTAGGTGTACGCAGAATTGAAAGCGATAGGCGCCGACTCCGCGGAGCCGAGAGCGCGCCGTATACTGGCCGGTTTGGGCTTCAACCGTGAAATGCAGAACAGAGCCACCAAAAACTTCTCAGGAGGTTGGCGTATGAGAGTGTCTCTAGCGAGGTATCTATTTACATCTTTTCCTATAGAAGTATATAAAACTTTATGACTTTATGACATAGACTATACAGGGTGCAATTAAACCTTCCTGCCAAAATTTGATATATTGATCCTTGTTAAAAATAAAAATACACGTATTTTTTCTTTTATAATCACTCAGTACTAAAATGTTGAGAAATAGCTTCCGAAAGTTATCCTAAAAACACTACAATTAATGGACACGATGCGTCGGCCGCGCGTCTCCCCCCGCGTCACCCCCGCTTATTCCCCCGCGCCGCGAGTGACCGTTCTGCAACGATTTTAAATGGGATAAAATATGTCATTGAAAAAAAATAACACCCAATTTTTTTGGTTAAATGGATTCTCCTAATGATACCTAAGCCCTGGAAAAAATGTCGCAGGAAGTTTTAAATGCACCCTGTATATGTACTCTATGTCAAAGAGTGGCATTTTATTTCATTTTTTATATTATAGTCTATGATCTATGTTATAAAGTATGCCACTTTATAACATTTATTTGAATTATAGTCGGCCGCGACTCGCGGTTAGCCGCGGTAAAGATCGGAACGGTACCTTCAGTTTATCTCTACAGTGTTTCTATTCTTTCGCATTTCTACTGTGGCCATGCTAGGGCCGCAGGAATACTATTTTGATGATTAAATTACAGTATGGTGTGAAATGGATGAGATAATTAAGAGTCCCAATCACAATTTACTAATTATATCATCACTGCTTACTTACATCGAGTGACAGACAAAATATGCAAATAAGTTATCTTATGGAGGCACTTCATATGGCTATTTGTATTTGCTATTGGCTATTTGTTGCATTTGGCAAAATTATTGACGTATACACAAACAAGTAAATGAAGGCAAATATTCCAATTCCACACAATAACACATTGACATGGACGTCAAATACCAAACTTTTACTTGTTTTTGTTTACTTGCCTATTTGACTCCTTTGATGTGCGTCAAAAACTGACAAATTCACGGATACGTGTATAAATTGGTATTGGTCATATTTGTCAAATAGGCAAATAAGGCCAATATTTGTCAAACATACCGTCTACACATGGTGATTGTTTGGCGAATACATCAAATACGCAAATACAAATAGCCATGTGAAGTGCCTCCATTACATTAAAGTGTTATCAAGTAGGCACTAAGGAATATTTCTTTTTCAGAGCTCTGTATGTTGAACCAACTTTACTACTTCTCGATGAACCTACGAACCACTTGGATCTCAACGCTGTAATTTGGTTAGACAAGTAAGTATTCTTCAACTCCTTTGTTTCTTTCTAACATAATATCAAAGAAGTTCATTCGTAGGCAGATGGTGGACCTACGTAATTTGGTTGTGTTATGTCAAATCCAGCTGAAAAAACTGATATTGACATTGAATAACCCAACCAAATGATTGGCCCGCCATCTGCCTATGGATCAATTTCTTCGATCATACTATACTAGATGACGCCCGCAACTCCGTTGCGCCAAAAATCGATAATCGCGTGGGAACCGTACATTTTTCCGGGATAAAAAGTATCCTATGTCCTTTCCCGGGACTCAAAGTATCCCCATACCGAATTTCAGCAAAATCGGTTCAGCGGCTTAGGCGTGAAGAGGTAACAGACAGACAGACACACTATCGAATTTATAATATTAGTATGGATTAGTATGGATTTTAATACAAACATCTTCGCAGTTACCTACAAGGCTGGAAGAAGACGCTGCTAGTAGTTTCTCACGACCAGTCCTTCTTAGACAACGTTTGTAATGAAATCATACATTTGGACCAACAAAAGTTATTCTACTATAAGGGCAACTACTCTATGTTCAAGAAAATGTACGCACAAAAACGGAAGGAAATGATCAAGGAGTATGAAAAACAGGAGAAGAGACTTAAAGAGTTGAAGGCCCATGGACAGTCTAAGAAGCAAGCTGTAAGTTTTGTTTACATTAGCTAATACAGGATGTAACAAAACAAAGTGATATTTAACTTTTCGGCTTGAATGAATGAATGAATACTTTATTGCGCACAATCACCCTTGTTTCTACAGATAACATTTTGTTGCTGATCTGTTCGCACCATTGCTGAATGGGAACCAGTTTCATATTTTATTTAACAGGTTTTTATAGATAAATTTACAAAAATATGCTATTTACATAAATAAAAATGAATTTGAAATTTTGTTAAAACTAAAGAACAGCCGAATTGATTTGGTTAACTTTAGTCTTAAAATATTCTTGGTAGTCCAGTATATTAGGAGGGGAGTGATACAGACTTCATCGGGTCATCTAGTACGTATCTTTCTTTTTCTAACAGGAGAATATAATATTATATAGGAGGGAAGTGATACGAACTTTACCGGGTCATCTAGCATTAATTTTGCTTCTTTTTGTAACAGGAAAAGAAACAGAAGGAGGCTCTGACCCGCAAGCAGGAGAAGAACCGCAGCAAGAACCGCGAGGAGGAGGCGGAGGGCGCGGCGCCGGTGACGCTGCTGCAGCGCCCCAAGGAGTACATCGTCAAGTTCTCCTTCCCCGACCCGCCGCCGCTGCAGCCGCCCATTCTGGGGCTACACAGTGAGTACATACCAGATAACCCGGGTTTCCTAATGCAGCACTAGAGCGCATTATGCGGCATAATGCTCACACATCGACGCGCGTTGATCTTGCATACATAGCAGAAATTTTTACTTCAATAATAGAACAATAGAGAACATATAAATAATAGAGAACATATCTAATATACTAATATTATAAAGCGGAAGAGTTTGTTAGTTTGTTTGTTTGAACGCGCTAATCTCAGGAACTACTGGTCCGATTTGAAAAATTCTTTTTGTGTTAGATAGTCCATTTATCGAGGAAGGCTATGGGCTATATTTTATCACGCTAAAACTAATAGGAGTGAAGAAATAGAGGAAAATGTGGAAAAAACGGGGGGAAATTATTTGAGATGGCTTATTTGAACGCGCTAACCTCAAGAACTACTGGTCCGATTTGAAAAATTCTTTCAGTGTTTGATAGCCCATTTATCGAGGAAGGCTATAGGCTATATTTTATCACGCTAAGACTAATAGGAGCGAAGAAATAGAGGAAAATGTGGAAAAAACGTGGGAAATTATTTGAAAGGGCTTATCTCACGAACTACTAGAGCAATTTTTCTGTAATTTGGGTCAGATAGGAAGTAGAGTACGTGAAGGATCATAGGCTATTTTTTGTGTGGACTAATTTGTCTGTGAAATGTCTAATTTACGCGGGCGAAGCCGCGGGGAACGTCTAGTTTATAAATATTATGGCACGTCGCGTCGTTTCGACTCTGCGCCAGTTGAGCCTTACTCGTTTGCACACAGTAAAAACACAACATTCTAGGAATCTAGGCATTTGAGTAGGACGCCTGTGAACGAAATCAGCATCTTTTCGAGTGTCCAAATCATAGGTGTTGGTTGTCTATAATTGAATACCACCATCTCCTCAGACGTGGACTTCAACTTCCCCGGGCAGAAGCCTCTGTTCCGCGGCGTGGACTTCGGCATCGACCTCAGCAGTCGTATCGCCATCGTCGGCCCCAACGGGGTCGGCAAGTCCACATTCCTCAAACTGCTGGTGGGCGACCTGAGCCCCGTGCGCGGAGAACTCATCAGGAACCATCGATTGGTGAGATATTGTTGACATTTTTTTCAGAAATAAAACATTATTGAAAATATATTTTTAAGAAATAGAATATTTTGATCAAAACAAAAAGTTCAACACAAATGTTTTTTTTTGAAATATTGGAAAAATAAATTATTAAGCAAAAGAACAATGACCAAATCGTACCAGGTGGCGTCCCGATATGCCATTAGTAGCAAAAATTCCCTAATATTTTAAGGCATCGAAAAACATTAGAAATGTGTCAATAAATAGCCACAAAAAAAGATCAATATATTTAGTTTCGTTGTTGTCTTTCATATGTTCTGACAGCCGGCTATCATTCGCATTCGTTCTATTTTTTGGGTAATACTATAGGAAAAATTAAAATAATTAGAAACGAGATCTCCGAATATACACTTTTAGGCTACACCGCAGTTGGGAAAAAGGTAGTTCTTAAGTCTAACCTCAAAATAATTGTAAACGTTAATAAATAATAAAAATCGTGGCTATTTAGACATAATTCTCAAACGGAATTATGTTTAGAGCATAAGAACAACCAAATCTAACTATAGTTTATTTTGGGACACAAATAAAAGTCGAGTCCAGCTCCTATACAAATTTGGCCATGATTCTTTACGCTTTAAGGCTCCATTCCACCGCGACGCACGCTGTGCACGGCCACGCGCACGCGTGGACGTGCACGGATTTATTTCTTTGACTTGAGTCAATTCGTGCGTAGCGTGTCCGTGGGTTGCAGTGGACACAGTCACATATATTTTCTTACAAAGCGAAGCTTGACGCAAGTGCGTAGTCTCTCCGTGCGCCGCGGTGGAATGGAGCCCTTACTTTGGCATGCATTTAGCTACAGCTGTGTCGTGTGTGTGTGTGTGGCGCTCGTGCGTAGTATTATAGGAACCCATTGGCAGTATTTTTGACCCCCTAAATCAGCGGTCGGCAACCTTTTGGCAGGCAAGGGCCACAAGGTGGCAAAACAAACTAAAGGCGGGCCGCAAACCTCATACTCGTATTAACCCTAGAAGCTCAATATCCCATACACATAATGAAAGGAAATAAGTTTTTATTAAAAATGGCACAAACTGCAAACAGCTCGTTACGCAGAACGTATTCTTAAGTGGCGATAACTACTGGCAGTATTAGAAAACATTGTTTTTGACACACATAACTTATTCACAAAACATTCACGGGCCGCAAGTAAGACGTTCGCGGGCCGCGTGTTGCCGACCGCTGCCCTAAATGATATGACAAAATTTTTTGGTCATATTAAACAATCACAATATTTTGCTATAATTTATTTATTTCTTATTCATGCATAAAACTTTATTTGGAGAAGCATTTCCTCCAGCATAAACATTCAACCTGAACTTCTTTTTATGAACAGAGGATAGGTCGTTTCGACCAGCACTCCGGTGAACATCTAACGGCAGAAGAATCACCGGCGGAGTACCTACAGCGTTTATTCGGGCTGCAGTATGAGAAGGCACGCAAGGCGCTCGGCACGTTTGGGTTAGCCTCGCACGCTCACACCATCAAGATGAAAGACCTCAGTGGAGGACAGAAGGCCCGAGTGGCCTTGGCCGAGCTGACCTTAATGGCACCTGATGTGGTTATATTGGTGAGTTGTTGTGTTTGTCGTAATTGTAGTAAGTAAAATCAGTATAATTTAGTTTTTGTACTTACACACTTAAACTTTTTACGAATAAAACACAGTACTACTACAGTATAGGAAGGCCCCGAGTGAAATGCAAAATATTAAATAATGCATTACCGTTTGGCATAATATATATTAATAATATATTTTAATAATAATATATTTAGTCAGTTTTTACAATATACGAGGGCTGCTATTTATGTATCCGGAATTAAAAAAAGAAACAAACATATATAATTTAATATGGTTTTATTGCTTTTCAAAATATTCGCCGCGATGATCGACACACTTTTGCATACGCTGGAACCAATTTTCATAGCACTTTTTCCATTCTGATTGAGGTATCTCCAAAACGTACATTTTGAACGCATCAACAGCCTCTTCGCGGCTCGAAAAACGTTGACCACGTAATTTGTTCTTCGCGTATGGAAATAAAAAGAAATCGTTAGGTGCCAAATCAGGGCTGTACGGCGGATGACCAGTCAGTCTCCAAAAACTGAGTTGTTTCAGCTGAGGTGTGACAGCTAGCATTGTCGTGATGTAATATGATTCTGCGTTGTCGGTTGTCCTTTCCTATTTCTTCAAAGACTTCTGGTAAACAAATGGTCGTATACCATTCAGAATTAACCGTTTTACGATTCTCTAATGGCACTGTAGCCACATGTCCATTAATTCCAAAAAAACAGGCGACCATTTGCTTCAAAGTACTTTTTGCACGAGTAACTTTTGTTGGTTTCGGCTCATCTTGGAACACCCACACCGTTGACTGTTGTTTAGTTTCGGGGTCATATGCATAGATCCAAGATTCATCACCTGTTTAGATATTATAAACGGCTTTTGACGTACCACGGTTGTATTTTTTTATCATTTTTTTGCACCAATCGATACGAGCCCGTTTTTGATCGATTGTCAAGTTGTGCGGAATCCAACGCGAACATATTTTTTTTACAGCCAAATGTTCGTGTAATATCTTATGTATGCTCGTCATACTTATGCCTAAGGACGCCTCTATCTCGCGATATGTAACATGACGATCACGCATTATTAGTTCCCGCACAGCATCTATATTTTGTGGGACAACAGCTGTTTTTGGGTGACCTTCTTTATTTTCATCCGTGAGCATAGACCGCCCACGATTAAACTCACTGTACCAGTGATAAACAGTGGTTTTTGATGGTGCTTCATCTCCAAAAGTTGCGGTGAGTTGAATAAAGCACTGTTGTTGATTTAGCCCACGCCGAAAATCGTAGTAAATCATTGCACGAAAATGTTCACGCGTTAAATCCATGGCAAATGAAGACACGCAATTTTCAAAATGACGCCACAATGGAAAAATAATTGACAGTCACATGAAACAAAATGTATTCTTCAACCAAAGAGTTCTATTTTCAAATGTTGTAATTACTTTTTAAATATTGTTCTTGTAATTGGCCAGTTCCGGATACATAAATAGTAGCCCATGTATGTGAGACAGAAGATCTGTCAGCTACTTTAGCGATGTTTGCGGTGTTCCTGTGCTAACGGCGTAAAAACCGAGATAGAATTAACTTTTTTCCAGCTATGGATTTTGTTGGAAAATACATTCAAATTTTAAGTATAGTCCGCGCGGAACTAGTTGGCCGCGCCTTAGGTAGGGACAGGGGTGAGGGGGCGGGTTGCTTGCTGCTCGCCACGCACATGAGATTAGACAAACTCAAACTCAAACTCAAAATTTTTTATTCAGAATAAATTTTTGCAAATATTTTCTGAAAGTCTACATGATGCCTACCACCGGTTCGGGAACTAACCCGGCGAGAAGAACCGGCGTAAGAAACTCGCAGGGGGCCCACTTTATTTACCAAAAAAAGTGAGAAAAAAATTAATCTTTTAAAATAAAGTTTACAATGCTGTAACTTAAAATTATACAATGTCAACATACATACATAATTGTAAGTCATAAAATAATGTAGAAGTAGCCTTGCAAGCAGCCATCCTACTCCCAAGATGTGCCGTCGTTTATGAAATCATTGACCTTATAATAGGCTTTGGCACACAAACGTTCTTTGACTACTTTTTTAAATTTATTAATGGAAAGATTTTGAACTTTTTCTGGGATTTTATTGTAAAGGCGTACACATTGACCTTTAAAAGATTTACTAACTTTACTAAGTCTGATCACCGGTATTTCTAGTTTGTACTTATTTCTAGTGTTTCTTCCGTGACTGTCACTTTTGGTTGTAAATTTACTAAGATTCTTTCTAACATATAAAACATTATCCAAAATGTATTGAGAAGCAACAGTTAGAATACCAATTTCTTTAAACTTTTCTCTCAGAGATTCAAAAGCTGACATTTTATAAATTGAACGTATAGCTCGCTTCTGCAGCACAAAAATCGTATTAATGTCGGCAGCGTTTCCCCATAAGAGGATGCCATACGACATTCTACTATGAAAATAACTGAAATAAACTAGTCTTGCTGTGTCTTCGTCAGCAATTTCCCGTATTTTTCTGACTGCGTATGCTGCAGAACTGAGCCTATCTGCAAGATTAGCAATATGAGGACCCCACTGTAGTTTACTATCTAGTGTAATGCCTAAGAATACAGTGGTGTCCACCAAATCCATCTTCTCATCATTTAATAGTATATTGGTTTTAACTTGCCTGACATTGGGCAAAGTAAATTTTAAACATTTAGTTTTCTTAGAATTTAGAAGTAAGTTATTAACGTTAAACCAATGTACTATTTTTGAGAGAGCACTATTTACCTCGTCGTAATTTGACTGTTGTCGCTTCACTTTAAAAATAAGTGAAGTGTCATCAGCAAAAAGTACTATCTCATTATCATTATCCTTAACAAGATAAGGTAAGTCGTTTATGTAGATGAGAAAAAGGAATGGACCTAAAATGGATCCCTGTGGGACGCCTAATTCTATTTTGGTCCCATTGGACCTTTTACTATTAATGTCAACCCTTTGAGTTCTATTTTTGAGGTAAGATGTCAAAAGGTTGAGTGCTGGTGCAATTTCCTGATTAATGTAGCATGCTCAACACAGTCAAAAGCCTTGGAGAGGTCGCAAAAAACCCCTAGGGCATCCTGCGAATCCTCCCATGCTTCAAATATACTATAAAGAAGACCTATACCAGCATCCGTTGTGGATCGACCCTTAGTAAAACCATATTGATTTTTGTGCAATAAACTATTTAAGTTGAAATGTAATAGTAACTGATTTAAAATTATTTTTTCATATATTTTACTTAGAGTCGGTAGAATCGATATAGGCCTATAATTTGTAGGATCAGATTTAAGTCCCGCTTTAAATAAAGGTACAACCTTACTGTGCTTCATCAAGTCAGGAAAAACACCACTCTTTATGCAGTCATTAAAAATCATTGATAGATGAGGAGCTATGATGTCAATTATTGATTTGATAATTTTAGTAGACATGCCCCAGAGATCAGTAGTATCTTTAATATTTATTAATTTAAAAGTATCAACGATATCTTTGGGGACAATCTCTCTAAACCTAAAATTGACATTACATTCCTTTACATTGTCTCTGAGTAGTTTTTCAGCAGCTGCAGGTGAGGAGTTTAAATTTTTCGTAGTTGAGACCGGAATGTCAGCAAAAAATTTTTCGAAGACCGTCGCAACCTCATGATCATTGGTAATCTTTTTATTTTCAAAATAAATTTCAAAATCAGAGCTACGACAGGTGACGTTTCCAGTCTCACCAGCTATTACTTTCCAAGTAGTTTTGATTTTATTTTTCGAATTTTTAATTTTATTCCTAATGTGAATAGCCTTAGCGGCTTTACAAACTTTTTTAAAAATCTTTGAATAGTTTTTTACATATGTTTTGAATTTATCACTAGTATTCATGCATTTTTCATCATACAATTCATATAATCTTTGTCTGCTTATTTTAATTCCTGTAGTTGCCCAAACTGTGAAATTATTATTTTTTTTATGGCTTTTTTTAACCGTTCTCGAGTAAATACAGTATTAAATTGGGTTCTTATCATCTTAAACAATTTGTTAAATGCTTCATCTGAGCTATTTGTCTCATCCAATAATAGTTGAATACTTGAACTTAAGTTATTTCTAAACTTCTCAATACGTTTTGTGTTCACAGGAACAAACACACGCTTTTCCTCTAGGTAACTATCGCAATGTATATTAAATGAGGCTAGTTGCCCACAGTGATCAGAGCTAAGCTTATTTATTATTTCTTTTTTACATGGAGAAAAATTTGTAAAAATATTATCAATACAAGTTGCCGTTGTGTCACAGATTCTTGTTGGCTCATAAAACAAGTAATTTAGGTTATATGATTTAAATAGAGATGTGAATCTAACAGTAGTAGAGTTCAAGTCAAATAAATTAATATTAAAGTCACCACAAACGATAACTTTTTTGTTAGATGCACATATCTTTGATAATATTTGTTCCATGCTTTGTTCAAAGGAGTCATATAACCCTGATGGTGGCCTGTATACGCTTACAATAATTAGTTGACTTAACTCTATGCAGGCTACTTCTATTATCCGTTCAGAAGAGAGACGACGACAGTGACGACCAATCTCGCGATATCGTGAACAATAATGTTATTTAATTATTGAAAAGAATAAATTAAAGACAATTGATCAGTTTTATATTCTAAACTATTGACATCGGCTTTCCGTTTTTTTAAAAACGTATGCACTTTAAATATTATTTCCTTAGATTGTCTTTTTATCGGCGGACTCATCTTGCTATTGCAATCTCTTGTGGTTTTTGTCTTAACTAACCAGAACTGTCAAAATCAAGCGCCCCCGCCTCTCCGTCCCACGGCTCACATACCTAAGGCGCAGCCAACTAGTTCCGCGCGGACTATAACTAAATTGCTTTTTTAAATTAATTTGCCGGTACGACGCACAAACAGTCGTGATGACGTTGGCAGGCGAATTGACTACTTTCAGTGCGATTTGACGTCTCGTAAGCCAATCAAATCTCGTCAAATCGTTTTGGACTACACTGTTTAAGTTTTTGGAACACACCTGTCATTGTGTAGGACGAGCCGACGAACAACCTGGACATCGAGAGCATCGACGCGCTGGCGGAGGCGATCAACGAGTACAAGGGTGGCGTCATCATTGTGTCGCACGACGAGCGCCTCATCCGCGAGACGGACTGCACGCTGCACGTCATCGAGGACCAGACCATCAACGAGGTGAGTGTGTTTGTTGTTGTTGTGAGTGACGCGGCATCATCGTGTCGCACGACGAGCGCCTCATCCGCGAGACGGACTGCACGCTGCACGTCATCGAGGACCAGACCATCAACGAGGTGAGTGTGTTTGTTGTTGTTGTTGTTGTGAGTGACGCGGCATCATCGTGTCGCACGACGAGCGCCTCATCCGCGAGACGGACTGCACGCTGCACGTCATCGAGGACCAGACCATCAACGAGGTGAGTGTATTTGTTGTTGTTGTTGTTGTGAGTGACGCGGCATCATCGTGTCGCACGACGAGCGCCTCATCCGCGAGACGGACTGCACGCTGCACGTCATCGAGGACCAGACCATCAACGAGGTGAGTGTGTTTGTTGTTGTTGTTGTTGTGAGTGACGCGGCATCATCGTGTCGCACGACGAGCGCCTCATACGCGAGACGGACTGCACGCTGCACGTCATCGAGGACCAGACCATCAACGAGGTGAGTGTGTTTGTTGTTGTTGTTGTTGTGAGTGACGCGTCATCATCGTGTCGACAGAGTGATCTTGCAACTGCTATATAACCGGCGTTTTGCAGCAGATATTGCAAAACAGTTGATGACTCGATCGACATAATATCTGTTGACTCAGCGTCGCGTCGTAATGATATAATTAGTGAAGGATATTTTGACGGGTGATCGCTTCACGACGCGCTCTCGATGAAATTCGACTAAAAGCAGCTCCGGCAAAACCTACGCAACCAAAGCGACTGCGAAGCGGGAGCGTCTGCAACGCGGGACGTTCGCGTCGGCAGAGCGGGAATAATCTGCGGTTCGCACCGTATTCGCGTTAACCCATCAAGCTCCATACGAGCACCGGTGATCGCGACAACAATAAAATACAATAGCATCAGTTTCGCGTGACCTAAAAACCGAAGTAAAGGACATAAAAATACATAAAGTTTATTAAAACAATGTATGTTCCGCAGGTTGATGGCGACTTCGACGACTACAGGAAAGAGCTGCTGGAGAGTCTTGGAGAGACCATCAACTCGCCTTCAATCATCGCCAACGCCGCCGTACAACAGTAGACCTTATGCGCACGAGATTAGAGTCATTAATAAATTTGGAATTATATTACCCCATTACTTCAAAAGACTCGTTTCAGTACTCTCAATATGGTATTGAAATTCAACAATGATACAGCTTTGATCTAGTCCAGTTCCTAATAAACAACAAAATGGTATGCTCGCATACGTCAAACAAACGTCAAACGACAGATTTTTGAGATTCGCCCAATCAGAAAGCGTCTGTTGGTTTGACGTTGACAAATTTGATGTTTACTAAACCGAGACTGCATCAGAACTGATAAAGTTGAAATCAAAGAATGAAAATTAGAATATTAACTTGTTGTATAAGCAGTAAGTATAAGCAAGAAAAGAGCGTATTCCCTCTTAAAAGGCCGGCAACGCACCTGCAGCTCTTCTGATGTTGCGAGTGTCCATGGGCGACGGTAGTTGCTTACCATCAGGTGACCCGTTTGCTCGTTTGCCCCCTTATTTAATAAGAAGAAAAAAATAAGTTGGCAGTCATCCTTTTTTAAATATCTGTGAATTTAAAATACAAAGTTTACTGAATCTGCAAAAACTAGTATTTTTAATTTTTAAACCTTGTATTAAAAATGTAAATATGAATAAAATGTAGATAGCGATTTCCGTGAGTAGGTAGTTTATCCGAATGACTGGTGCTTCTACGAAATAGAATGGTTAAATTAAATCTTAGAATTGAAATGTTTTTAATATTTTAAATGCATGATTATTGAAACTCATTCCAAAGTAATGTTACTTTTCAACTCGATTATTAGTACTTATAGTAAATACTTTTCTGTCGAAATAAGGTGTTTGGCATCGATAGTTAAATAAAGTCATTTTAAGACTGCTGAAAAAGTTAATAACTATTGTTCAATGAAATTGTATGTTTCACTAAATAAATATTTATATGAAAGTTTTTACACAAAACGTGTTTTATTCCATTTGCAACTAGTAGTTATTAAGCCATAACTGTTTAAAACCAAACAAGACATGACAGTCGAAGCGCATTCGCTCATCGTAGCTTCCATATTTTCAAAGCAGAATATTGTAATACCTACATAGACCTAGTAACATGAATTTAAGTTAGTCCTGTCTTTATGTCTCGTTTATTATTACCGACTGTGTGCCGTTTGTGAGTATGAATGTTACGCCTATTGAAAAAAAAAACACATACCTAACAGTTTTGTCAAGTAAACTTTGTAAAGCTCCGAGGAATTGTATTATTGTAGTTATATTACGGATACTATAGTATTTACTATTTTGTCATAATTCAGCCGACCCTAGCCAGCATCTAGCGCGTAAACAGAACATATAGTCTGTCAAGAAAGTGAAGAAATTAAAAAGTGGCAACATCGTAGTGTCATCCCTTTTTTCTTGGATTGATTTGAAAGGGATGACACTACGATGTTGCCACTTTTTAATTTCTTCACTTTCTTGACAGACTATAAATGTTGAACAAACAAAACAACACTTCTAACCAAACCAAATGCCTGAATTACTTTAAAACGAATGCTGATGATTACCAGCTAAAAGCTAACATAACTTTGTCTTTTAAGAAAGTTTTAAAGCGATTAAGAAACCTGATATTTTTATTCACGGGCGCGGCCACTTCGGAGTTTTTTCCTCAATTTGTTCAGCCTTTCGCCCCTCGCAAACTTCTCGGCTTCATTAGAGGATTTAAAACGCAAATTCCCTTTACGATTGTAACTTTTTTCCACTTCTCGAAGGAAGCTTCTTTAAGTCTCGAAAGAAAATTAGTGTCCTTTCCTTTGAGGGGCAAAAAATGTGTTTTAGAGAATTTGAATACCTACCCGACTAAATCTGCTTTTGTAAAATATGAACGCTGAATATTTATTTGAACTGTGCGAGATTGGCGAGCTAATTTTAGTCTCTTAAATGATTTTAATACCGAATTTATAAATAGTTTTAGTTTGTTTCTATTAAAATGTTTTAGGTATGTGTATAAGTATGAGGATTTTAGTAGTGTAGTTTGGGTAACTTGAGTAATTAATAATTTAATATCTAATGAATGATAATAATTCCTATCGCGATCGGCTAAAGTTTTAATATGTTTTTGGTCTGGACGAAAGATCTTCTGCACCCTTCAAATCTAAGGGCCAGATACAAAGACATCGCTATTTAAACTTTAAATAGAAGTCTTTGTCCAGATAGATCAAGCCTTACCTATCTAGATTACACTGATAACGATGATGATTTTACTTAAATTGCTATCAAAATTACTTTAACATAAACGAAATTATCTTCCGGTTACGTTGCTCCGTTATTAGATAACGCTAAAGTAATCTCGTAACCCTGATTTGTTAAGAACGGGGAGTACATCAAACCGAATTATCCGCTAACAAGCCAACAATAAGAGGTATGCATATCGCTCTGAGAGCCTATTACGTCTGAGAACGACCCCGCCCAAGCCCTTTATTACTTTACCATCGACATAACCCCTATGCCTAGGACATTAGGACTGTTTTCGAGAATTCAGACGCAAAATAACGCGGTATACACTTTATATGACAGTTGGCACATACAACCTTGTCACATTCATCGTTTCAGAGTGCGCAGACGGAATGCTTGGGAATGCCATCGTCCTCACTGCGACAAGGTTCCAACAGCGGGGTAATGCTACAATGTGTGCACAATAGAAGCGATTACGGTCCCCCGCGATTTCATTTGCTATAGAGATATTTAAATTTCATTAGGTTTGTTTTACAGTTAATTTGCGAGGGGCCGAGATGAGGGGATGTATCGTGTTGCCTCTAATGTGAGTGGGATACGTAAATGTACTTTAATATTGTCATTGTTGTGGTCTGAATTAGTTTCTAATGTCTTAAATGATGCGCATTTTGGCAGCATTTGCACTGTTCAGTTCATTGGCTAATAAATCTATTTTTATAACTGAAAAGGGCAGAGATTAGGTAGGTACTTATAGTTACTTAAGATTTACATCAAGAGTGGTTTTTGTACTTGTTCTGACCACGTACCTAATTCTTCCATAAATCCATCAGAAATGGAAGCATACTTAGTTTCTTTTTACCTAACTACTTAATTTCATTTTATATTCCGTGTGTACGTACTAAAAAAAAATTACCTAGTAATAATAACTTTAAAAAATATCACAACTAAACTTAAAGGTATAAACAAAAGGTATAAACAGTAAAAGGAATCTATTAGCAACCACTTAAAGTTATTTCGAGTAATGAAATCTATTAAGGCACGTTCGCACTGTGTCGGCGTATTCGCCGACGCAGCCTCCATTAACGCTCGCCGCTCGCCGGACTGTCACAATCATTTTTCTTTCCCTCCAGCGCTAATTCTCAGTACCACTCCGCTGAACATACACTGAGGTGACTGGTCTTGATACTTGGGAATTTATACAACTTTTGCGACACATAAAGCATTTTTTGGTTAGACGGTATGTATTCCTCGTTGATTCCTCGTAGGGGTTAGGTACATTTTTACAATTCACTATTTTTTAACATATTTAGCTATAATTAACATTTTCCTGTAAGTCAATGGAAGGGTTGGACAATTAATTGCCTTTGGGGGTAGATATTGGCGGCAATAAATACATAAAGAACTTTCAGAAAATTCTTTTGCTTTCCCCACACAAATCGGTCTAAATAAAATACTCTTAAAGCTTACCCGTACCTACTTACTTGGTACTAGTTACCTACTAAGCGTGCTGTGCAGTAAGCTACAGCCCATCATTTTAAAAATAGCAAAAGGTTTTTTTATTGTTGGCCTGATTTGAAAATAAAGAAAACAGGGGGTTCTCAAGTTCTGAAGACAAGATCTCTAAGCAATAGAAGAAAAAAATTACCTGCAGCATTTGTAATTCCTGTAGACAGCTACGTAAAAGTAAAGATTATAGAATTCGAAAAGTTAATGTTTCCCTACATTTTGTTAAGTAGTCTCATTTTTTTACAGTTGTTAATCGTTACGTGTCTACAGGAAGTTCAGTGCAGCGAGTATCAAGACCTTCCAGTTTCGTTGGCGAGTTTCGTTGATATCGACTTTTATTAGTGCGGAGGGAGGGTTGGTCATTAGCGAGATAAAGCGCCTGCCACCTGATAAAGTGCCGTTTGTTGCTCGCTTACTTGTTACCGTAACTCTATACTTAGACTGTAACGTTCTATATACTTACTGCGAGTAATTGCCAATAATTTAGCAAAAGTCGGTATTTATATTGCTTTTTTGTAGCGGTATTGAGTAAAGAATAATTTCAGGTGCTTGCTGAAAACATAATGTTTTCAGTGCTTCACACACCTACAATTAGGAATAGAGGCGAAGGGGCAGTTTCTTAGGAACTTAAGAGTTGCCGTTAAGCGGCAAAAATCGCAAGAATATTATGATATAATACTAAAAATAATAGTTCCATAGATATAAAAACGAGAATAGGAACTCCCTCTTCAGGTTAGGTACCTAGATATACTAATTTACCTTTTAAGCATTTGTAATCATCACTCAAAAAGTCTTAAACCTATCCTAGTTATTATTCTACCTAATCGAAACAAATATCGTAACCAAAATCATCCAATAAACCAACAAATTTCAATTGTTTTACGTGGTACATCAAACAATAGTGGTGGCAATTACTAACACTTTACCTAGCGTTTCGTATGATAGATGACGGCGCGACGCGCGATGACTAATAGTGTGCCGCCACCGTATGATATTGTTGAAGCGTTCTCACACTATCCGACCCGATATGGTAATTGCTATCGGACGCCGCGCCGATAGCTCGTATCCGACAGCCAATCATACCTTAAATATTCTATAAAAAATAACTTACGTCTCTTTTTGCACGGCGACGTTAAAAGGTAGGAAATGTTTTCTGTAGACTATGTAATATGTGTTAGTATGATCGATTGTATGTTTGTCCCACCGCAGTTTTAATTCGAGAATTCCATCTCACTCCACTGTAGCACCTAAGAGATTTAGGTGCTACGGACGCTACGGTGCACATTCTTACCTATTTATAAATAATTTATTGTACTTTATATTTTCCGGTTCATAATCAGGTAAAAATATTTTTTCGTAGTTGGGCTAACTACCCAACTTTTTTATGAATACAATTTTATATTACTCGGTCAGACATCGTATCGGTGAGTATGGTAATAGATCTGTTGATGTGAAAACGCTGTAACGTTTCGGTCTTCGGAACATGTCATGCAGATTACATGTGGAGTGTGGATAGTCTAATAAGTAATTGATATTTTTAATTCGTTATGCATTAGTAGATATTAGACGCTTATAGTAAATGTAGAAAAAACATAATATATTTTGTTATTCGTAAACTATGATGGGTTTCCCCTGCGCATAAAAAAAGGTAACAAATAACATACATAACTATAGGTCTACCAGAATCTGATGGCAATTTTTGACAGCAGATTTTTAAAAAATATCCTTGATCATTGAATTTATTTTTATATTTTCATGTTTAACACACAGAATCAGCCCCTATTTAGAAAAAAAGGATCAAAATGTTTTATTCCAATTACCCCGTATAGCTAGAGTCAATTGAATTTCTCACTTTTTGCCATCAGATTCTGGTAGACCTATATTAACTATGCGCAATTTTCAACACGTTACGGTTTGCCAGTTATGACATTTTGTTTGCAATTGCAATAAGTGTAAAATTAAGTAATATAATAAGTATGCTACAGGCTATATTATGCTGATATAAAGCTTGTAAATCGAAGGCAAACAAAATTATCCAGTCGTCCCCGCTCGGGCCCAGCGAACGCGATTAGACAAACATTTCCTGCCGCGAGCCACTTTTTCCGAACTTGGCGAATAAATCAGATCGGCGGTGCGTCGCGTCTTGCCAAAATTTATGTACCGCTCGTCCCTTTCGTATGGAGATGTGGACCGCTATTTACATGTAAATACTTCGATTATTTGAATTATTCAATCGAGAGGGGGCGGCGCTGACGAATCACTTCCTCGCGATGTAGGCTCGACTTTGATGCGACTTACAACTTTTATAGTTTATCTTAACGTAACAGTTTTATCGTCAAACTTCGTTATATATTGCTTCGGCTTGGCTAACAACAGTCTACCTTTCACATTAGTCTTACGATTACGTATAGCTAGACTAAGTAATTGCTAAATGCTAAGCAAGATTGGATTTTATAAATTTAGCAAGTACATAGTTATATTTATTTGATAGAGACCTTAAGAACCTCCTAATATCCTAACAAGCTAGGAACACACAGAAATTATATATTAATCCTTCGATCGCGGATTCTTGGAAATGCTATTGTATTCTATTGTTGTCGCGATCACCGGTGCTCGTATGGGGCTTGAAGGATTAATAGGCAACGTAGCCGTTTACAGGCATTCTACTGTTGTCAGCCAATCGTTATATTATTCTAAGTTCTAAGGCCTACAACGCATTATTTCATCTCGTATATTTTGTTTACTCATCTCGAAGTTACAGTAAATATATTTACGCATTACCTAATGGCGTCGTAAAAGTTTCGTACAAAAACACTCGCATTTCGCCAATGATAAAGTTTTATGAGGCTGTTACGGAGTCACAATAGGCTTGCGGAGCCTTCGCAGGCTTAGTGCATCCGATTTCCATACAAAAACTTCTATTTCCCGAACTAAATGGCACGTGAGAGTACATAAAATCCGCCAAAACTAGAAGCTTGTCGTCGGCCATTACAGTTAGTACTTCGTCGTTTGGAAATGGAATACACGTTTAATGGCTACCGGCGGCCAAGCGTTCGAAATTTAAACTAAGTTTCTTCTGCCAGTGGAATAATAGGTAGTAAATGCAGTTTTGTGGCGCTTTTCGAATAACCATTATGCCATATTATCTAATATATTCTGTTTAAGGAATCTTGGTCATATAAAATAACCAATTAACTATGAAACAATCAGGCATCACAGAATTATTAGATTGTCATAAATTAGCTAATGATACGAATAATTATTTATTTTCAAAACTGACTTATCAAAAACCCATTACAAACTTATACTTTGTAATCCGTTTTCATCTGTTTCAGCTCAATATCGAAAATGTAAGATTAAAACCCGTCACAAACTGTTAAACCATAACCCGGACGGTTATGGTTTAACAGTTTGTGACGGATTTAAGTCTTAGAGCACTATCGAAAACTACGCCAAAAACCACGCTAAAACTGCGCTAAAACTACCACTGTCGAGCACGATCATAGCGATAAGATCGGTAATTCAGCAAATCCCTCATTCACTCGCCACTAATCGCGTTATTGTGCACGCCGGCTGTGTATCATCTGATAAGGTATGCTAATGCGCGGGTTTCCAGTTGCTAGTACCCTATCGAAATTCAATCGAATAAGAGTGATACTATTAAATTGTATTTAAATATTCAGGATCATTTCAAAATTGGCTAATAAGTATAGGATTTACTTGAAGTTTAGTCGCTACTTATAGATAGAGACAAAACTGGTTAAGCTTATTATTATATTAATAAATGACGACCTCAACCCCGTTGTGGCTAAATTAGTTTATCTCGTGGGACATTTTACGTAAAAAATAGCCTTATTGCCTTTTCTAGTCTCTCAATCTTCATGCTAAATGTCATCTAAATCGGTTCAGTCGTAAAAGCGTGAAGAGGTAACAGACAGACAAACAGGTAGTAAAACTTTCGTATTCATATTATTAGTAAAAATAGAACAGCCACCTGAATGGGCGTTTGCACACTGCACGATAACGACACGACACGATACCACAGAATAGAGGGCCACCGCACATCTATATCTATACTTATTTCTATACTTATTATAAAACAAAGTCGCTTTTTTTCCCTCATGTCCCTTTGTTCCCTTTAATCTTTAAATCTACGCAACGGATTTTGATGATTCTTTCAGTGTAAGATAGCCCATTTATCGAGGAAGGTTATAGGCTATATTTTATCACGCTAAGATTAATAGAAGCGAAGAAATAGAGGAAAATGTGGAAAAAACGGGGAAAATTATTTGAAAGGGCTAACTTGAACGCGCTAATCTCAGGAACTACTGGTCCGATTTGAAAAATTCTTTCAATGTTAGATAGCCCATTTATTGAGGAAGGCTATAGGCTATATTTTATCACGCTGAAACTAATAGGAGAATGTGGAAAAAACGGAGGAAATTATTTGAAAGGGCTTATCTCGCGAACTACTGGAGCAATATTTATGTTATTTGGCACATATAAGAAGTAGACCACGTGAAGGATCATAGGCTATCGATTTTAATCATATTTTCAGTGGCTATATATTTTATACCCGTAAGACGCCGGGGCGGGTCGCTAGTATTATACAATTTCAAGTTGGCCGACTATCGTACAAACTGACTATCGTACTAACTCTAATATTCTGTCACTTAATATTGAATGCACCCAAAATATTCTCCTTTCTTTTCGCCTTCGTTTTATTAGTGCCGCAATAAAAGCGTGCTTTTTACGCATTTTAACACGCACGTCGCTAGGCTAGCAACACCGTTACCAACTAAATCTAAAAGTCTGCGGCTGGCAGCGTACACGATGCAGATGTCCAATTAAATAATGACACTACGCAACTTAGTTTGTACGATAGTCGGCCAACTTGAAATTGTATTATATGTGCGCCTTATCTATTCTGTGGTATCGTGTCGTGTCGTTACCGTCGCAGTGTGAAAACGCCCAATCATCTATATCAGCCGATATTGGCTACGATTTCGTAGCCGCTACGACCGCTACGAAGACGTCGCTACGATGCTACGGCGGTGCTACGAAATCTGTAACCGAAAACTCGGCAGAAGATGAAAGTTTTTTTAGCGCAATTTTAGCGTTTTTTGCCGGCCGGTTAAAAAATCAGTGTACTTGAAAAATATAGATTTTGTAGCTCATAACGGACTTGAAACTATTAAGTAAACTTTAAAGATTTGAATTCTTTTGTTCGACGATATTTTCTAATGTTCGGTCATTATCATCGCGATTAAACAACTAATACTAAAAGTATATTGTTAGTAGAGGGGTGGGTGTGGATTACGATGTTATCGCGAATAGCTCTGAGTCGCTAATGTTACGCCATTGTTCTCGCACACCGCATCCATCAGGATTTTGTGCATCAAACAAACATGAAAACGTTTTGCACTGTAATTTTGTTGAAAATTATGTTACAATTACTTTTTTTTCGGAGTTAAAATAGTGCAAAAAATGGTCTTATTTGCCGGACTAGTGAAATAAGCGCCGAGTTTATAATGAAAATAATTGTAATAGAGAAATATCTGAGAAATAAATTATGTTAGCAACTACTGTACCACTTTTATAAAGCAAATAAATGATTGATTGATTGAATATCAAATGAAAGTTTTTGAAGTTTTTTGTATCGAACTTAAATATTCTGAAAAGTAGAGCGATGCCCTCTGATCCATAAACATTTAAACTGCTATCTTTGATCTCGTGCAGTTTTAAATTTCATTGAATCGCATCGTATCGATCGCGAAACTCCGGCTACTTCCACCCCCGAGTAAATCGCATTTCCAACGTTTCAACCTCGCTAACATGTTAAAACAGAACTAATGGACATTCGTTTCGGAGCAGCCCGCAGGAGACGAATAATACAAGTAAAATGGTCCCATCTCCACGCTTCATTAATTTTATTGGCCCGAGGCGCTCCGAGCGCCGGCGGCGAAAACTCGCGTACTCGCTTAAATTAAATATGAGCGAGTGCGTAGTTCGGAACGCACTCTTTGTTCTACGACAACTGTCACTTTTGGCGCGTAATCCTTTGTAGATGTAATCTGTGGCACAATGAGCGTAATGGAGACGTCGCGCGGCGTGGCGGAGCGACTCGGTCACGGGTTTTTTGTGTCGCGCGACACAATGGGATTATTCCCGACTGATCATCGCTTATCATAAGTAGCCGGGAGGGTGCGTAACATGAAAACTAAATTTGGTTTATCGGCTATTATGGAAAGTAGGTGTTAATGTTGGCGCAGTTATTTATGGTGCGAGCGTGACTTCCGAGTTTTCTATCAACTTTTACGGTTACGGCGGCTCGAGTATCGCTTTATATTGTTAATATTCATTATGTGGGGTAACATTAAAACTTACGCTTTTGTATCCGATTTACACTGTAAAGTTCCGGCTTCGGGTAAAGTTCTTATTTAAGAGTAGGTAGATATTTTAAAAGTCCGGATACTTGCCTAAGCCCATATTTCCAATGTCAGTCAGCCAAGTCAAAAAGAATAAATAAAATTAAACGTCATCAAGGTCTAACAGGCTAAAGAAAAATGGCTAAAGGAAAATTTAGTCATAAAATTTTCCTTTTGCCATTTTTCTTAAGCCTGTTAGACCGTAGGACAAATTAAGTACACATTGTGATAAGTTGATAACTAATGAGCTGTAATGAGCGTATTTCGCGTGACCCAGCGTTATAATTTACTAGTATTTCAACAGGTCGTTTCTCATTCATTATTTTTTTTAAACGTTAATTATATTGTTCACTATGTAATTACAGTTTAATTTTGTAATTTTATTGTTTGCCTAGTTGTAATTGTAATTAAAATATCAAATAAACATGGAATGAACTCAAAAAGCGCAACGGGCAGTTTTCACGATTTACATGAACAGAATGTTATGTGGTTATACCAATGCTAGCGTAATAAAACAAAAGACAAACAAAATCTCAAAGAAACAAAGCATCATGGCCACATCCGTATTAGGCCACCAAATAGATTTATACAGCAAAGAGTTTTTATTAGAGACAAAAATATATCTAACAAACAAAAGGTCGGCAGGAGGAGGTTGTAAAGGCAACCTCTCGAGTGAGCACAAAGCCTCAACTACTAATGTTCGCCGACAAAGGGCCGGAACTATTGTTTGTTGAGAAAGCTTTATTTCACTACCCCCGGGACCCGCGACAATAGGTTGACTTAAAAATGTATTATAACACTCCACGTTGGATATTGTGGATATTTTGTTTATTTAGCAATTTTAATTGCTTAAAATAAACATATTTGGAATTGACGAAAATAAAAGTAATATAAAAAGTGATGAATTCTGTATTGTAAAATATAATAATCTTATATATAAAAATGGATTTTCAAATGTGTTAGTCGCGCTAAAACTCGAAAACGGCTGAACGGATTGGGCTGATTTTAGTCTTAAAATATTCGTAGAAGTCCAGGGAAGGTTTTAAAGTGACACGAAGTTCACCGGGACAGCTAGTCTTATATTTAAAAATGGATTTTCAAATGTGTTAGTCGCGCTAAAGCTCGCAAACGGCTGAACGGATTGGGCTGATTTTAGTCTTAAAATTTTCGTAGAAGTCCAGGGAAGGTTTTAAAGTGACACGAAGGTTTACATTTTTAGATGACGATGTTAAAATATTTCGAAACTCTCATATATCACTAATACCGCCCACTCGTAATACAAAATTTTATGACTCTTCGTTCACAGCTCGTGCTGTCAGTCTGTGGAACAAATTACCCACATCTTTGAGACGTGCTCAGTCCTCGTATGTTTTTAAAAATGGGGTTAAGGAACATTTTTTGTCACAATTATTAATCCATAATAACTGATAATAATCGATATATTGTATTATTTCCATTTATTTATGTTTGTATGTATTTATAAATTATAATTATATATTGTATATGTATATGTTATATGTATGTATATTGTATGTATTTGTAATATACTTATATGTTAGGAAAAATCACTCTTAGCTGTTTATGTAGTCACCTACCATCTATTACTACTGTTACTATAATATTATAATTATATAGGTTGTCTGGAAGAAATCGCTTGTAGCGATAAGACCGCCTTTTGTACTTACTCAATAGTTCATAAGTTCTGTAATATGTCATAGTTGTTTTGGTGCAATAAAGGATTTTCATTCATTCATTCAAGTTCACCGGGACAGCTAGTCTTATATATAAAAATGGATTTTCAAATGTGTTAGTCGCGCTAAAACTCGAAAACGGCTAAACGGATTGGGCTGATTTTAGTCTTAAAATATTCGTAGAAGTCCAGGGAAGGTTTTAAAGTGACACGAAGTTCACCGGGACAGCTAGTTAATTATAATTACGTTGAGAAGACGTGATCTTGTGTCTACGTCGTGGCGTAGCCGCTACGTAGCTCGTAGCACGGAAAAGACTTCTACGGAATAAGACAAAAACTTGTGATCAGATTTTGCTTTAAGTATAATATTATCCACTAACATAGTATTTATTGTCAATTGTAATTTAAAATATTGTCATCAATTTCTACATTGTTATTAAATGAAGACAGCTAAATATAATTTTATCTTACGAAAAATAAGTTCGCATCCACACAAATCTTACCGGGCGGTGCGCTGGGGAGTTGAAAATTATCCTTTTCACAAACGGCCTTAAGCATAATAGAGAAAGCACTTAAGCCATTTTCTCCGCCTTTAAGTGGCGTAAGCGCGGGCATTTGGCGGTCGGCTTCGCGAGCTAGAAAATCAGCCGCTACATCTCAAGAGGCTAATTTTAGGGGGTGGGAGGGGCGGGGCACGGGGCGCGGGGAGCTAATGTGGGCGCTGGGCGGCGCTAGGGGCAATTAGGCTACATGCGAGCAAATGGATCGTGCATTACCAACGACGGGATTGATTTATAGTGACGTCACCGATCGCCCCACCTGGACACAGACATTATGTTGTTTGTAGCGTGATTGTTCAATTGCACAGGTGTGCAATTTTTGTGCGAATTGTCTGTTGGCATTTGTTGACAATTGCGTTTCAGATTGGTTTCCCTTTGTTTTGAAATTGAGACATTACAATTTATAGTGCTCAAGAAGTTACATTTTTTTGCTTGCAATTGTTCTTTGGATTGGCTTCCCATGCATTGCTTAGACACATTAAGAGTTGGGAAGCTTATTATGATTATAGGAAATTTATTCAATTTTGTATCCTTTTATAAATAGTTTCCAGATTTCTATCCCAAAAGGCAAGGTCAGCCTCTCCCCGCTGAAATCCTCGAGTTATTATTCATGTGGAACATGATCGACATATTCGATGTTTTTTATAAGTTTCACGTAAAAGATCACATCTGTTAGCGGCCGGGTCTACGTAGTGATCTATGAATAATAAATGCGGCCGGCCGATTGGGGAAATTGAATTTTATAGTTGGCAACACATTCGAGAACAGATGTCACAAGATGGCCGCCCGCCCGGGGCTACATGTAATCGAAATGTCAAATAGAAATCAAAATTAGGTCGATTGTAGTGTTAATAATTAAATAATGGACGTATTATGGTACGATCGACAGGAGAAATTACTGCTGGCCGCTGGGGTTTAACAGTACTTTTAAATGGAAGCAATAAACAGTAAGAACTTAAAACTAAACGATGAATTTTTACCACCTGATTTTGCGAAGTTTTCGTGATAAAACCTAACTTAATTTTAATATTTTTTCCCGTGCAAGTATAAGTTATTCTATAGTCTATAGTCTATACCAAGGGAACAGGTACACAGGTTGTGACAAAACAAAGTGATAATTTCTTTTAGTGTATGTGTTGTATGCTAAGGTTCTACACTTGTACAAACACCGTAATTCATGTAGATCAGCAGCCTAACGTATAGTCAAACGCACGAGGTGGGAGCTATTAGCGCCTGTGTTTGGACATTAGACATAACGGTCCATTACGTGGACACAAACAAGGACGCCATTACTCATGCGACAACGTATTCCAATTGACTAATTGATATTAATATTTTAGGGTTACACGAGGAAGTAAACTTTTAACTTAGTACAGTAAATAATACTATCTTAGAGAGTTGCGATGATTCAATATCGACTTTTGTTATATAATATCGAATAAATAAAAAGTTTTTAACAAATGTGTAAAATAATACATTATAAAAATATTTTCCATTTACTGCCTAATCTAATGAATATTGAAAGCTGCGTATTTTTTAACCATGATTATTGGTACAAGATATCTAAAGAAATCGTAAAGCATAGAGAATTAACTATCATTTTACCCGAATAACTAGGTACTTTATAGGTACGTATAATTTACGAATTATTATTACAAATGTGTAACCGATGATAAGCTCATTTAAAATTACCAATCTAGATGTAAAGTACAACAATCGTACAATAATCGAATGAACGTCGGATACACAATCGCCCCCATCTGAAATTCGCGCTATCCGTTTACATCATTAAATTTTATTAGTCGCCTCACAATGGAGCGACTTTCCCCCGACCCTAGCCAATTCGTATTTCCTTTTGGTCGAATTAATCAGGCTATTAAGTCGGCCTCCAGTCGTATGACGAATGTAAGCCGGATGTATTGCAATTCTATGTTAATGTATTTCAGTGTTGCCACTTTTATACGAAGGAATGGCATTTTTGGAGAAAATAAGATACGATTAAGTTCCGGAACGAGCTGCTGAAAAGAAAGTCCAAGGAAGTTACGGCACATTTTAGCCAATTAGAAAAATTAAGAATACTTTATCCTTTACTAGCTGTTGCCCGCGACTTCGTCCGCGTTAACATAGTATAATAACAAAGATGGATAGTATTCCCCTTTTTGTGGTTCCTTATACAAAGGGTCAAAACGGGGCCCTATTTAAGCAAACGTTAAACGCAAACGTCAATAAACTTTCATGTTCCTAACTCAAGAAATAACGGACTTTCATTTAAACTTTCATCCCCAATTTAACCCCCTGGGGGTAGAATTTCCAAAAACGCTCAAATACCTATCCATTCATTTTTAATCAGCTGTCCAAAAATAAACTTTAATGTTTCTAACTTAAGAAATGACGGACTTTAATTTAAACTTTCAACCCCTATTTCACCCCCTTGGGGGTAGAATTTCCAAAAAAGCTTAAACACGTATCCAATCATTTTAAATCAGTAGCCTAAACATAAAATTTCATGTTTCTAACTCGAGAAATAAAGGACTTTCATACAAACTTTCAACCCTAATTTCACCCTCTTGGGGGTAGAATTTCCAAAAACGCTTAAATACGTATCCATTCAATTTTAATCAGTAACCCAAAAATAAAGTTTCATGTTTCTAACTTAAGAAATGACGGACTTTCATTCAAACTTTCAACCCCTATTTCACCCCCTTCGGGGTAAAATTTTCAAAATTCCTGCCTTAGTGGGTGTCTACTTAATAAAACAACCCTACTCACCAAATTTCGTGGCTGTAACTTTAACAGTTTTTGCTCAGCGATGATGAATCAGTCAGTCAGTCAGGACATGTAATTTTATAAGTATAGACTAGCGACCCGCCCGGCGTCGCACGGGTATAAAATATATAGCCACTGAAAAAATGATTAAAATCGATAGCCTATGATCCTTCACGTGGTCTACTTCTTATCTGTGTCAAATAACATAAAAATTGCTTCAGTAGTTCGCGAGATAAGCCCTTTCAAATAATTTCCCCCGTTTCCACATTCTCCTATTAGTCTAAGCGTGATTAAATATAACTTATAACCTTCCTTAATAAATGGGCTATCTAACACTGAAAGAATTTTTCAAATCGGACCAGTAGTTCCTGAGATTAGCGTGTTCAAGTTAGCCCTTTCAAATAATTTTCCCCGTTTTTTCCACATTTTCCTCCATTTCTTTGCTCCTTTTAGTCTTAACGTAAACTTCTATAGACTTCCTCGATAAATGGGCTATCTAACACTGAAAGAATCATCAAACTCCGTTGCGTAGTTTTAAAGATTAAAGGGGACAAAAGGACATGAGGGAAAAAAAGCGACTTTGTTTTAAAATATGTACCTAAGTATAGAAGATTTCTGTCTAAAATTAGTTCCGATTAGACTTTAACGCTTTTGGCAATTTAAATGTTATAGATGTGACGGGATAGCGTCCGTCGGGCCTAGTCAATCATAAATATACAACATCCAGTAGCCCGCTATTTCCTTCACACATAAACTTGTTTTTCGGCGGGTAGTGTAAATTTTTGATAAAAAATATTCTGTCATTTCCAGGGACTCAAAGTATCGGCATACCCAACTTTATCACAATTAATTCAGCGGTTTGAGCTTGTAGAGATTACTGACAGACACACGTTTGCGTCAATAATATTAGTATAGACATTTTTGTCTATAAAACATGAATGTTATGTAAAACCCATTCGTTATTCGATTCTGCGTGCCTGTATAAGATTTATTAAAACGTCAATTAAGTATAGCTATTCGAATAAAAAATTCAACCGCGATTCGATAATGAATCGATTAATAAAATTGAATCAGTGTATCGCACTTACGTCGCTAATACACGGATAGCATGTCTAGCAATTATTACTGACCGTTCAGACCTTTACCACTCTCGTAACCTTAATGTGGACCACATAAGAATCATTATCGTATAAATTTCTGATTTAAAATAAGAATGTGTTGTCATTGGTCAATCTGTCATAATGTCATAGTGATGTGCCCATTATTTCACATCGGCGTTTCAATTCCGGTATAAGTGGAGAATTAGATAATCACGCGATCAAAACGTCGCCGTGATTTAGTTTAAATTGCTTTTTGTGATTATTTTTTGTGAAATTGTACACCGTTATAATATGCGTTCGGTTTATTAAAATAATAGATGATATACAATTACCATTTCGATATCAATAATGATAATATTACACCTGTAATCGAAAATTTAATAACCATAAAAGTTAAAACTTACTGCAGACCGTAGCTCCGTAGACATCTACGAAGGCTCTACAGCCCTCTACGAGATAATAAATACGTACATAAGTCGTCTATTTGGAATATTTATCCACGCATTTCAAATAAAACATATTTTGGAGTTTACATATAAAATGTGCGGCATTTTTAAAAAGGTTCACGAAAAAATGTTGGACTCCGAACTGCACAGACACCCATCTTGAATGCACCAAAAGGGTTTTTTGGTATGTTATCTAAATATATAAAACTCAAAGGTGACTGACTGACATGGTGATCTATCAACGCACACCCCAAACCGCTGGACGGATCGGGCTGAAATTTGGCATGCAGGTAGATGTTATGACTTAGGCATCCGCTAAAAAAGGATTTTGATGAATTCTACCCCCAAGGGGTTAAAATAGGGGATGAAAATTTGTATATAATAATACTTCTTAACGCGAGTGAAGCCGCGGGCAATAGCTCGTAATATTATAAGAGCATAGTAAGAATACTGTTTCATCTCTCAAACAGTATGTATAGTAATTTTAATGTATAAAGTAAAACCATGTTTACAGAACACTATATATTTAAGATTACTTTCCTCGCCTACTCTGCATCAGGCCTGACTATGGGTATACCGTCGAGCTTGGTGATCTGCTCTAGGCGGCGGCAGGCCTGGTTGCGCCAGGTCTCCACGTCGGGCTGGTTGTCGTACAGCGGGTTGCCGATAAATACCAGGTCGCGCAGTTGGGAGAGCTCCTAGAGAAAAGTTTGGGATTTGAGTGGTTACAAAACTATGTTGCTGTCAATGAAATGAACTAAAATCTTGATACTTGTCAGTAATAAAATGAACAATGATAACAATAAAAAATCGAAAATTGAGGAGAAGTAAGATATCAATAGATACTGAAGTATAATTTATATTAAATAATTTTAATTTGATTCTCGTTATCAAATCTGACATGGTACCTATTCTATAATGAGATCGTAAGTGGCAAATGATATACTATAAACGAAATTTTATTTACGAACTTAACGCCCTTAAAAACGGAGATTATGATTTATGAATGTTTCCATTGTCTGTGAAATTAATTTTCCAACGTAACAACATAAACAAAGACAGCATAAATCCGTAAAAGATAATTTACCTGAAGTCGGTTAAACTCCACCCACTCCTTGACGTTGTTGTTGGACATGTAAAGCACCCGCAGCCGCCGCAGCGCCGCCACGCCGCGCAGCTTGTCTATCACGTTGTAGCTGATCCACAGCTCCTCTAGCGACTCCGACACCGTCTCCTGATGAGAAGCAGAAGAAGGTTGCAGGAGTGACATGAAATGTTATTACGTCAATTACGCAGATTGAAATTATTGTTAAGCATAATATAAAGCTATATTAAGTGTTCGCGCATATAAAATACTATTATTTCATAAAAGTTTAAAAAAGTGTGTCAGCTCCGACGCACGACTGGAGTTTACTCCTTAAGTACGAGTATCTAACCATACGCAAAAAGAGTTCATTCAACTGAAAAAAGATTTATATCATATGAAATCAGATGTTCCGGCAATATAATCTACACCCCTTTCTGCCATAGTTATTTCAAAATACTTTTAGTTCACTTTAGCCAGTATAATGATAAAAATTATAACTTCACAATAACAATATTAATTATTGATATTTATAACAAAAATAGCAATATAAATACATCGACACTGATAGAAACAAACAAGCCCAATAACATATTATAGTATATAGGTATAGTCGTCTATACAGCATACCATATGTACGTCTTAATCATAAAGTTAATATACCTATCGGAATATAATATTATATATAATAATATAATATTCCGATAGGTATATTACCTTTATGGTCTTAATACACTCACAGCCAAATTAGAAAGTTGCGCACTAAATTACTAGGTTTTACCCCTCGGATTTTTCTCATACCGGGCGCCTTATATATGAAAATGGAGTAAACTCCAAAAAAAGTTACACATAAATATAAGTAAATATAAAAGAACACGAGGCAACCTTCACTTTGCTCTGAATGTTTTGAAGAGTTAAAAAACTATAGAGATATAGTTTTGGATTTATAATTATATAATATTATTATATAATTATATTATTTTATATAATATTATATTCCGATAGGTATATTAACTTAATGATTAAGACGTACATATGGTATGCTGTATAGGCGACTATACCTATATACTATATGTTATTGGGCTTGTTTGTTTCTATCAGTGTCGATGTATTTATATTGCTATTTTTGTTATAAATATCAACAATTAATATTGTTATTGTGAAGTTATAATTTTTATCATTATACTGGCTAAAGTGAACTAAAAGTATTTTGAAATTGTAGTGTAGTGATACCTATGTAGTATCGTGATATATATTAACCGTATATAAGCTGTAACCACTTAATTAGTGTGTCATAATAAATCCAACTATCTAACCAGGCGCATCTTTCATTTCTCGCTAACACCCATCCTTACATGGCGACCCCGCCAGTAAGCGATCGGGTTCGCGCTGCATTCCGATCGCCTTATAAGGACTAGAGTTCAGTGTCTCTAAGTTGGAACAATGTGTTCGGTAATATTACTGACTATTAATAACCGCGATAGACGTCTCTTAGTGTTCGTGAAGACTAGTTTTTGTGCCAAAAAATGGGTAAGCAACAGTCAAAAGAAGAGACTGTAATGATCGCGCAAAACGCTAGCAGCGGTACCAACACTTCCTGGCTGGAGCAGGTACATCAACATAACAGCAACATCACCTATATGCTGGGGGTGATATGCTTCGTACTCTACTCTACGGCACTCGCGGTAATGTACTTCGCGATAAAGATTTATCGCAACTGCCAGAGAAACTGGATGCGAGGGGAAATCCACGAAAGATCCAACGGCTGGACGTCACGAGCCGTCACGTCACGTCACGGCGGCAGGCCGGCAGGCGGGCGTGAGAGTCGCATAGTGAAAAAGTGAAGTGTGTAAGTGCATTTCGGTAAATATATAATATTATAAAGTGTGGTTACTGTTGTAGCGGTACGGAAATATTGCATATAATGGACTTATTTAGAGGACTTTATATTTTAATTAAGATAATTTACTTTTAATTTTACATTTATGGCAGAAAAGTTCGAAGAGTATTTTAATTCTTTGTCAAAAATAAAGACATATCTTGTAAAAATAGGCCCACGACGACGTGAAGGCTCTATATTTTGTTTAAAAAAATATAACGAAGCTAACATAATTTTAGAAAACTTTGATATTGAGTTGTTGAATATAAGAAGTAATTTAGGAAAGTTTAGTGAAACTGAGATAATTTTAATTAATAAATTAACGGAACAGATAGAAAAGTTATTTGAGGATATAAAACTTTTGTGTAAATCTACGAAACAAGTTACGAAAATGGAATATTTTAGTTTGAAAACGGCTGTGTCTTTACTTCCGATTATGGACGATACAGAAAATGTAACAAAACAGCTTATTTCTGCTATTGAGTTATATAGCTCACTACTCGATAACGAATCTAAACCTACTCTTATTAATTTTATATTAAAAACCAGGTTATCTGAAAATGCGAAATTACGCCTAAATCAAAATTATGAAACGGTACAGCTCCTTGTTGATGATATGAAAAAATATTTAATTTCCAAAAAGTCTTTTACAGCTCTACAAGAACAATTGATGCGGTGTAAGCAAAATCAACGCGACGTCGAGGATTATGGTTCGCGGCACCTACAATCAGCGGCGAGGGCAGTTCCGGTCGCGTGGTGGCCAGCCTGCTCGAGGACAGGCGCAAGGGCGCAGCAGGTACCATAGCGGTTACCGTAACCATGGCTCAAATGGTATGTACATACATAATAATAATACAGCTCCTAGTAGTCGTGGTCGAAATTACGTATCATCGATTTCGATCAATGATTCACAAAATGACAACGCTAGGGTACTAGCGGCTACTGAATCTGAGAACTCGCAATTTTTTCGTGAATAAACAGAAGGATCATGCAATTATTTGTTCATATGATAATTATAATTCTATATTATTAAAACTAGGTACTAAAGATTGTAATTGGTTAGTCGATACGGGTGCGTCACTCAGCGCCATAAAATATGAGACGTTGCACAGCAACAATATTCCATTCCAAAAAGGGAGTGTAAGAATAAACGGAGTATGTGGTGAACTCTGCTCTGTAGGGTTTGTTGACCTAACTTTATCATTTAAAGGCATAAAATTTATACACAGGTTTAATGTTTTCCGAGAGTTATGTTGCATGAGCGATGGCATATTAGGCTTAGATTTTTTTGAGAAAGTATAACGCTAAATTAGACTTAGAATTGGATACTTTAACTTTATTGAATAATAGTTCTGAAATTCATTTATCTTTGCAACCCAGTGTTAGGGGTGAAAAATTTATTAACTTATCGCCCAGATGTGAATCTTTACATTTTATATCGACGAGTATGACAGATGAATGTTTAGTTTTACCTAAAGAATTGTGCAAGGGTGTTTTTATGGCTGGATGTATTGCGAGGCCTAAAAATGGTAAAATACCTATTCAAATATTAAATACGCGAGAGGATTCTATAAGCTTAAGTTTTTTCTGTCCTGAAATAGAAAACTTGAAGGATTATTCATTACTTACTTTTGATAAAACTAACAATAATGCGAATAGAGTGAAAAGGTTATTAAATGAGTTAAAATTAAATTATTTACATAAAGAAGAGCAGTTAGAAATTGAGAAAATTTGTGCAAAATTTTCCGACATTTTTCATTTAGAGGGTGATAGGTTAACGACGTGTAATATTTATAAACAATCAATAGTATTAAAACCGCACACCGTGCCAGTTTATAAAAAACAATACCGTTTACCAAAGTCGCAAAAGGCTGAAATTCAAAATCAAATTAAGAAAATGTTACAGGATGATATCATTGAAGAAACAACAAGTGAATGGTCGAGTCCTATTTTATTGGTTCCGAAAAAGTCCGATTCTAAAGATAAAAAGTATAGACTTGTAGTAGATTACCGGAAATTAAACGAAAATATTGTGGATGACCGTTTTCCCCTTCCAAATATAGTCGAAATTTTAGATTCGCTTTCAGGTGCAATTTATTTCAGTCACCTCGACCTCCAGAACAGTTATTATCAATTTGAATTAGATCCAAGCAGTAGAAAGTGCACTGCATTTACTTTTGATAAGCAATATCAAATGAAAAGAATTCCAATGGGTCTTAAAACCAGTCCCAGTGCATTTTCAAGAGCAATGTCTATAGCATTATCAGGTTTAAACTACGATAAATGTCTTTTATATATGGACGATTTGGTGTGTATTGGACGTAATTTAGAAAGCCATAATAAAAACTTAATTGTTAAATTTAAAAAAAAAAAATTAAAAAATTTACAAGATTACGAGAGGTTAATTTAAAATTGAATCCCAGTAAGTGCAAATTTTTAGTTAAAGAATTATTATATTTAGGTCATGTAGTTAGCGCAGACGGAGTAAAACCTGACCCGGAAAAAACCAAAATTATTGAAAATTACCCTATACCGAAAAATGCTGATGACGTAAGACGTTTCGTAGCTTTTTCTAATTACTATCGGCGTTTTATTAAAAATTTTGCAGAAATAGTTTTGCCTTTGAACAAATTATTAAGAAAAAATGTAGATTTAATTTGGACACCCGAATGTGCCAAGTCATTTGAATTGTTAAAAAAATGTTTAGTTTCTCCACCTTTATTACAGTACCCAGATTTTTCAGAAAAAAATGAATTCCAGTTATTTACAGACGCGTCAGGTACTGCAATAGGTTCTGTTTTATGTAATAACGATGGTCGACCAGTTGCGTACACGAGTCGTACTTTAAATAAAGCCGAGTTAAACTATTCAACTATAGAAAAAGAAATGTTAGCTATTGTTTGGTCTATTAAATATTTTCGTCCTTATTTGTTTGGAAAAAGGTTCAAAATTTTTTCTGATCACCGACCTTTGATATATTTATTTAACATGAACAATCCTTCGAGTCGTTTGACAAAATTTCGTTTAATTTTGGAAGAGTATGATTTTGTGATTGAGTATATAAAAGGAAAGGATAATGTTGCTGCAGACGCATTATCTAGGATACGAGTTACATCAGAAGAATTGAAAGAAATGAGTGAACGAGTTATTAATGTTATGACAAGGAAACAACGGAAAAAATTAGAAAGTCAACAGGTAGTTCAACAAAATTTGTCGACTTTGCCTAGCACTTCTACTGACGTTCGGCCTGATCAACCGAAAGTTGTAGAAATTCCTGCGAGGACGTCAAATTGTGTGGAATTATTGTTGGTTTCGGAGTAAAATGTGTAGTATGAGTAGTAACTTGAAGAATTTTGGTTCTTTCTTATATGATAAACATGAAATGAGATTATATACTTGTCCAGATTTCCGATCATATATCGCGCGAGACGCATATGTGAGTGAACTGGAGCAGTATTGTAGGCAAATGGATATTAAAAATATCTTTATTATAAAACTTGCAAGTAATTATGAATTTATCGACTGGTTGTCGAAAGAGATAAATAATAAAAAAATATGGTCCGGACCACGCTTACATATTCTTAAAGGAGTTAGGAGAATAATTTGTAATGACGATAAAAAAGTAATAATAAATGACTACCACTTGTTACCAACTAGTGGCCATGCAGGAATAAGAAGAATGTTAAATAACATCAAAAAATCTTATTTCTGGCCTGGAATGGAACGTGACGTTACTGAATTTGTGAGTAAATGTAAGAAATGCCAAATGCAAAAGTATTCTTTACCTGTTAAAGAGCCTATGGTAGTAACGAGCACTGCTACAGGCGCATTTGATAAGATATTTTTAGATTTAGTGGGGCCCCTAGATAAGGATTACTATGGTAAGGTTTATATTTTAACTATTCAGTGCGAACTTACTAAGTTCGTAGAAGCATACCCTTTAGATCATAAGGACGCCGTTACCGTGGCAAAATCATTCGTAGAAAACTTTATTTTAAGGTTTGGTATACCGCGAGAAATCGCGACAGATAGAGGTTCAGAATTCATAGCATCAACAATGACTGAAGTGTGTAAATTACTCGGTATCAAACAGTTATTTTCAACAGCATATCATCATGAATCTATAGGTGCGCTCGAAAATACACATAAAAATTTAAATGCGTATCTCCGTATTCAAACTAATAACAATCCTAGAGAATGGAGTACATGGGTTCCATATTGGTCTTTTAGTTATAATACTACTGTACATACATCTACGAAGTATACTCCATACGAATTGGTTTTTGGAAAACTGTGTAAATTACCTACTAATTTATGTCAGCAAGTAGATCCTTTATATAATGTCGACGACTATCCATTATGTTTAAAATATAGACTTCAAAAATCTCAGGAACAGGCTAGAGAAAATTTGTTATTGTCAAAGGTAGTAAGGAGACAAAATTATGATAAAAAAACAAATCCAACTTTTTACAAACCTAACGATTTAATTCTTATACGAAATGATAATAATTGTAATAAGTTTCAGAATATTTATATTGGTCCATTTAAGGTTTTAGAAGATATGTCACCAAATGTAAAAATAGTTAAAGAAGGTAAAATTGAAACAGTTCACAAGAACAGAACAAAATTATATAGAACTTATGTTACTGATGTTTAAATAATTTTAATGTTAAGCAAATAAAATAATGTATATTTTTAATTATTTTATTTTTTTTTTAAAAGGGAGGTGTAGGTAGTGTAGTGATACCTATGTAGTATCGTGATATATATTAACCGTATATAAGCTGTAACCACTTAATTAGTGTGTCATAATAAATCCAACTATCTAACCACTATGGCAGAAAGGGGTGTAGATAATATTGCCGGAACATCTGATTTCATATGATATAAATCTTTTTTCAGTTGAATAAACTCTTTTTGCGTATGGTTAGATACTCGTACTTAAGGAGTAAACTCCAGTCGTGCGTCGGAGCTGACACACTTTTTTATTATATTTCGTAGTTAGAGATATAATATTATGAATTTGTAAATTTTGCCAAAGATAGCTTTTAGAAAACTTTATACGAGTAATTAGTGCAGTCGCCAGAGGTTTTAACCTCCGAAAATTGTAATAGTGAATGGATTTTTGTTTTTGAGGTGTCATTTTCTTTTTTACACCATGGACGTATAAAAAAAGGCGGACGGAGTCCCACCATACACAAAACTGTGTCGTTCAGAGTCGGCCAGCTGGCTGTATGTACACGGTCCGCACGCACACATTCTTGCGCTAGTCCATACCATTTGACAGGCGTCAGAACGTGTGCGTGGCCGACTCTGAAGAAAAGTGAAGACACAGTTTTGTATATGACAAGACTCCGTCCGCCTTTTTTTCTACGTTCATGTTTTACACTATAACTTGCAAAGTTTACCAAAATTTTTTTTTGCGCTTTTAATTTTTTTGTTGCTTAATTAAAAATTAATATTTCACCATATAAAACCGGTCCAGAAAAAATTTTTTTTCTTGTTCCTGTTATTGACCTCTTATTGACCTGATAACACTGATCTCTATTATACATTGTTGTATATTGGAGGTCAGTGCCTGACTCTTATCCGATTGTTTACGTTGAAAATTAACCAAATACATAATTTTTTCAAAAGAAAGTTTGCTTTGCTAAGCTAAATACAACTATAAGGTTTTTGCAAAGTTTTTAGGGATTAACGCTCGTCGTAACCAAGATAAAAGGGTTTGGGTGGATTTAAGGGTTGTAACGAAAAGTATGTTAAACTTACTTGTTGTGCGTATTTAATTTTAAGAGAAATGATAACTTTTAAGTTCTTAAAAACGTTTAAATATCTCCAAAAATGTGTAAAATAGACCGAAAATATTTTTCTATATTTGTTGATAATTTACTTAAGTGAGAGCATGAACGTAGAAAAAAGGCGGACGGAGTCTTGTTATATACAAAACTGTGTCTTCACTTTTCTTCAGAGTCGGCCACGCACACATTCTGACGCCTGTCAAATGGCATGGACTAGCGCAAGAATGTGTGCGTGCGGACCTTGTACATACAGTCAGCTGGCCGACTCTGAACGACACAGTTTTGTGTATGGTGGGACTCCGTCCGCCTTTTTTTATACGTCCATGAGTGAGAGCTAAAACATTAAATGCATCGACAAATGAAAGACTTTTTCTAGTCTTTGAAATATATTTAAACTTCCTACTTTATGGTTCTTAACCTAATTTGTATTTTTTCCTTTAAGTATGTTTTAGCAAATATAATTAATGAAAAAAAAAACTATTTTATTCTGTAAAAACCTAACCAAAAAAAAAAAAAAAATACAGATTTTCTTCGAAATATCCGTGAAAAGTTTGTGCTACATTTTCAGAAAATTTAATAAAGTAAGAGCTAAAAAGTTATACACATTAAGAAATAGAAGGCTTTATTAAGCCTAAAAAATAATTTTAAACTTCCTATTTAAAACCAAAGTAAAATAGGAACGCCATTTATCTGGCGAGGCACACAACAAGCACATTTGGAGGTATGCTCATCTACATACAAAAATATTAATTTTAAATCTAAATTATATATTTTTTCAACTTATTTTCTTTCTTTGGAATATAAGCAACGATACAAATTAAAAAATATATATATTTTATTATTTTGCTATATATATTTAAAAGAAAGAAATATACAAATTTTCTTCAAAACTTTAGTTTATGAGTTTACTTGAAGTGGAAGAGAATAATTTAAAAAATTAAAAGCACAACTTTTCAATAGGTAAACTTTATTATTTATGTTATCAGCTACACATTCCTTTTTTTCTTTTCAATTTTCATCCACTATTGCAAAAATCGGTGGTTTGCACGATTTTTACGCTCTGGGAACTCCACTAAATGTTAAATTTCTCGATTTCATAAAAACTTAAAAATCTTAAATATACTTACAATACCAGCTAACGATTTAATATTATTACGCCCAAGTGAGAGTATTTTCAAATTCCTCATGCCGGCTATTCCAGCTATTTTGTCTATCATATTCGATGATAAACTTAATTTTCTGAAAAATATTGTCGCTGTTACTAAACACCTACTTGAAAACACATTTAGAACATTAACTCAAGTAATTAAATACCATTATAAAGTCCATTTGTTCTAGTGGCAGAACTCTACTAAAGTACCGTTAAATACTACTTCTGAGATTAGTTGTTTGCGTGTCCACAAAGATAACCAGTTCAATATAATATCAAGTGTCATTTGCTGCTTCACAGTCGCCACAGCGTGAATGCAAAAGAAGCAAAGGGGTAAAATTTAAGGGTTATGTGAGTCGAATTCGCCAAGGCAAAAGTTTAGCGAGTCGCTGACATAGACCATCTATGCCTGCAACTCTGTTGCGCCAAAATTCGTTTATCGCGCAGGAAACGTACTTTTTTCCGGGATAAAAAGTATCCTATGTCCTTTCCCGGGTCTCAAAGTATCTCCATATAAACAGTAAGTTCGGTTCTGCGGTTTGGGTTTGAAGAAAAGACAGACAAATAGACATATAACACACTTTCGCATTTATAACATTAATATGGATGCTACATAAGTACGTGTTTCATCTACGTGCTAGTCGTCCTCTCTTACTCGATACTTACTCGCAAGCAGCGAGGCTGGATAACGCACCGTCCATCTTCTCTATCGGCGGCCACTGGAACTGCAGCTCTACCACCGTGGCCTCCGCCGCCGTCTGCCCCGTCTCCCGCTCCCAGCGAGCTATCGCCTCCTTACATGTCGTCGGCTTTAGCGACATTTGTGCTATCTAAATTCCAGAATACGGACGTAGCTTTTCTTTTTTCTATGTAGAGCGTAGGCCTCAAATATAAATATGTTCGTAGAGACCTACAATAAAAGTATGTTTTGTAAATGAACAATCTTGAATGTTTACAATATTTTGTCATTAATGACATGATAACAATTATTATTGATGGATGATTTTAACGTTAAATATTTTTATATTTATTTTCCAAAGTCCATGGCATTCGCAGAGAGTAAGAACTATACCTGCCTATATAAATTATAATCTGCGACGAAAATTGCTCAGACGATTTCCTCGCTTGGCTGAAAATATGTTTTCAATTTGTATTATTAGGTATGTTTTAGGGAGATTTTCTGAAATCTTTTTATGTCTTTTAAGAGCTTTCAGCCCACAGTCTACAGACTATCCTGCTACTGTTACCAGCATAATATTCAAGTAGGTACATGAAAATGCATAGTCGGTGTTAGTAAAACATACCAATAAACCAAAGGCACAATCATAAAAGGCGTTATAAGTCCCCAAAAACCTACACAATCATATCCACACCTCGGGGGTCGTGCCGGTCGGCGGTCGCAATCACGTCGCGCCTCACACCTCACACCCTCCACGCGCCCTGAATTTCAAGCGCCATGTCATCTGCGCCCAGGGCTGACACCTGTGCTCTCTTCTGTCAATTTTTCAGTGTAAATAGAACCTGCCCTATGAAGAGTCCGGAATCCGGATACAAAAACTCTATGTTGGCCTTATATTAAGCTAGGCTAAGGGTTGGTAATAGCATGAATGTTTTCAGTAAGATATTAAGGTATTCGATTAAATATTGTGGGTGGGGTTGACAACCCTATAAGTGGACTGGCACTGTGACGCTAAACCTTAAAAAATATTAACCCTACGGGTCTTGAGCTCCAAAACGTGAGTGTTATTTACAATTACTAGGTACTTCTAACTAAACTTAAAAATCATGAGCTTTCTTACACTTTTTTTCTGTACACTGTTTCGGATCAATACCTAGGTAGGTATCTACAGTAAATAATTTATTATCACTTATGTAAATTTGTATCTATTTACAGAAAATTATTGCTTGAATACTGATCTAATTTCCGATGAAAAATGAATTATTCATCTCAATCATGGCATAACAAATTATTCGAAGCTGCACAAAAAATGTCCACTCGATCGAGCATTTTCCGGTTTATTGTGGTGATCAATTTTACTTCTAGCTCGTAAATAATACTATTCATACCGAACAGAGGGCACTTATAGTATAAACATGGGTTTTTACATGGCAAATATTTATTCCACCCCATAGGCGTCACACAGTAATGTTTAGTTGGCACGCGGCGACACGTGCGGGCTTCAGAGCATCCGCTACGCGCGCTCCGGCTCTTTAATGTTATTCATGTATGATATAAGCAAACTTAGGATTAAGCTTAGCGTTTATAACGCGATAATGGCTTTTCGAATTAGGGATGTTCGTTTCCGAGGCGGCGGCGTACCTACGGCTGTATGAGATTAACTAGGATCTTACAGAAATTATATTCGCGCATGTTTTCCGAATATTGCTTAGCTACCGATTTTGTAAAATAGGCGAGTACCACAGGAATGCCCGTTTACCTAACTACTAACTAACGTATAAATACATCGACACTGATAGAAACAAACAAGCCCAATAACATATAGTATATAGGTATAGTCGCCTATACAGCATACCATATGTACGTCTTAATCATAAAGTTAATATACCTATCGGAATATAATATTATATAATAATATAATAATATAATTATATAATAATGTAATATAATATTCCGATAGGTAAGTATATTACCTTTATGGTCTTAATACACTCACAGCCAAATTAGAAAGTTGCGCACTAAAGGTGCGCACCAAAAACGTGACACATTTTCGTTACTTGTTAGTAGGTTTTACCCCTCGGATTTTTCTCATACCGGGCGCCTTATATATGAAAATCGATTCTTAAGGAGTAAACTCCAATAATTATAAGAGTATGATAAAGCGCAATACACACAATTATATGTATAATATGTACAATTTGTAGGTGTTGACTGAATGATATTATAACACCTCCATCGTGGGTATCGCAGACACAATTGATTTTCAATTATTGTTGGGGATTGATGGGATATTAAAACACTCTAATAAAAGTAAACGATTTGAACGCATGCGCGCAAAGCATGCGCAATGTGTTTTTTATGAACGATACATAAAATATACAGTTTATTATGTAATGAATAAACAAGAGGGAAACAAAATATTCGTGTGCCTGAGATATTGGCAAATTGTTGGGGAAACAATATGAGTTTTTGCAACGCAGCCTTGGCTGCGTTGCACCAGAGGCGTGGTTAAAGTTAAAGTTAAATATGGCGTCCAAACACCCCAGCTCATACGACATCTGTCAATTTTTCCAGTTAAAGTTAAAGTTAAAGTCAAAGTTAGTTCGTGCAACCCACTCATCAGAGTTTTTGACTTTAACTTTACCTCTAGATGGATAGCGATGACGTCACGAATTGTTAGAAAGTGATAGCTCAATACAAATCAGTTAATGTATGAAAGAGACGCATGACTTTTTTTTGTCCCTTTCGGTATGGCCACTTTTTTTGTTTGGCAACTATGTCTATTTGACAATTAGTTGCCAAACAAACAGACGCGTCGCGCTGTAATTTTCAACTGTTTTTTTGTGTTAAAGTGAAAAAAGAGCATTAAAAGAGTTATTAAATTAAGTGGCCAAGGAAACTCTTTCGATTATGTTGGTGGGGTGTTTCACAGTGTTGCCAACTATTCAAAACATTTTCCCCCTAAAGCAACTTCAAAACCCACTAAATTTCAACCAAAACTCCCCAAAAAATCAAAATATTTAAAATTACTTGGGGTGTATTCTACTAAGCGCTCGAAACGCTAACATACACCTTCAACAGGCCAAACAAACAAACAGAGCAGCAGTTTTAAAATACTTCAATCTTTTTTTTTCATTACATACAACGACAACAAATATAATAATTTGTCAGCCTACTGTCAGCAGTATCAGCTGGTATAGAGAAATGCGCTTTGTGCGGCAGTTCCATCTTAAAGGTGGCTTTGGGATCTTTGCCGCGAGCGACCGCGACCGGAAAAAAATTCAAATAAAATGCTACTGTATGACATAGAATATAGGTACCATTTTCTACTGACATTTGCGTGGCGACCTACGCTACCAACGGCAGCGGCGTAAAAGCTAGTGATAGAGTAAAATGAAACCTATAGCGTATGTCATAAAGTGGCATTTCGTTTGAATTTTCATTTTTTTTTTTTTTGGAGTTTACTCCATAAGAATCGATTTTAATATATAAGGCGCCCGGTTTGAGAAAAATCCGAGGGGTAAAACCTACTACGAAAAATCGTGTCACGTTTTTGGTGCACACATTTAGTGCGCAACTTTCTAATTTGGCTGTGAGTGTATTAAGACCATAAAGGTAATATACCTATCGGAATATTATATTATATTATTATATAATTATACTAGCGACCCGCCCCGGCTTCACACAGGTATAAAATATATAGCCACTGAAGAAATGATTAAAATTGATTGATTCAGCAGTTTTATATTCACTTAATACTACCCGTGGCCCGCATTAGTCGGTACCGCCGCAGAAGCTACGTCTCATAGGAAATTGGAGCCTTTTGCAGGGTATAGGAAAATCAGTAGGGATCATTGGTATTCTCGGTATAGCCGGTAACCTACCAATGATAAATAGTTTATGGGTAAAGCTAAAGTTGTGTAATGGGGGGCTAAATAAGCTTTAAATTTGGTATAAATAAAGTTTACTTAATTTAAAAAATGAAATATGATGTGCACACTGCACAGCTGTTTTTGGGTATTTTGATTTAAGGGGTACCAGGGTTTTAAAAAGCTTTTAAATTTGACACCAATTTTGTTGAACCGCGCGCCATAAACTGAAGTCCTCGCGGACGAAGTCGCGGGCAACAGCTAGTCTTATATATTTTTTAATGTAATAGGACTAGAATGCAAAGAAAATGTCGACCAACCAAAACGTGGTTGTTGTAATAAAAGTTTTTAAGTATATTCCTTGATAGCTTGAAATCTTAACATAATTAGTAGTTATATCAGTAGTGTAAAATGATTAAGTAATCCAAAATGATTATTTTAGGAACCAAAAGATTTTTCTTCTAAACCGTCAACAAGTCAACATGCTTATTCCATAGAGAAGATATTCCAATGCAAAGAAAACGTTAACCCAAACATGGTACTCTTTTTATTATTGTAGAGAATGCTTAAGTACTCCCTAGACGGTAATTCAGTTTAACGTGTTACGTGCTGTCTCGAACCGCATGATTGTTTATTGTATAAATTGATGCTAATGACATGCCAACTACGTGCTGTACATTGATTGACAAATTGTTTAATTTTTCTGTCACGTTTATGTTGCTGCTATTACCGTTTATGGAGCGTATTAGAGATCAGATGTTTTTTTTTGTTTTGCTCTTTTTTTAACTCCATGTTTTTTATGTTTTAGAAGCTGGTATCGACAAAACCACAAAGTTGTCTCGAGACGAAAAAGTGTGATGTTGAGCGCCAGTTGAGAGATGTTCAACTTAAGGTGATTGAATTAAAAATTTAACTTGTTAATCAAGTCTTATAAATAAAAAAATGATAATATACAAGGTGTAATAATTGCCATTTATTTTCAGCTAGGAAGGCAAACAAAGATTTCGGCGCGACACGGTTGAAGAAATTGCGTGCAAGTCGAGAGTCGCGGAGAAGACTGCTGAAGAAGGTTGCAGTTTTTGAAAATATTCTGGTTGAATTAAAAGCCAAAATGCCGATAAAATGCGAACTACACCAACAACTGGAGTCGTTAAAAGTGCTTTAAGAAAAATAATGAGAATTTGTGTCCGAAACAGCGACGGACATCTAGAACATGAAATGTGAAAATAATGATTAATAAATATTTATCATTATTTTTGTTTACAAATTGTGTTACAAATGTTTACAATATGGTTTTGTTTCATTTTTTAGAACAAACTCATAATAAATATATATTATACAGTGTGTAACGAAAATAAGTGATAATACCTTAGGGTGTGTACGTGTTCCTTGTAGAGAGTTCACTGTAAAAGTAGCAGCTCTGAAAGAAGATGTTTTTTTCACTTTTGTATGGGCAAGGGCCCGAGCGTCACGAGTTTCCCCATACAAAAGTGAAAAAAATGTTGGTCTTTCAGCGCTGCTACTTTCACAGGGAACTCTCTACAGGGAACACGTACACACCCTAAAGTATTATCACTTATTTTTTTACACCCTGTATACAATGCCCGGGGAGGCAATCATCTAAGTTTTTTTAAATATTATGTTATTTATAGAAAATAAAGTACATATGTGAATTTGAATAATGAGTTTTAATTTACATGTTTATAATATACAGGGTGCAATTAAACCTTCCTGCCAAATTTTGATATATTGATCCTTGTTAAAAATAAAAAAAAACATATTTCTTCTTTTATAATAACTCAGTACTAAAATGTTGAGAAATAGCTTCCGATAGTTATCCTAAAAAACACAACAATTAATGGACACGATGCGTCGGCCGCGCGTGTCGTGCCTCATCCCGCATCACCCCCTCTCATTCCCCCGCGCCGCGAGTGACCATTCTGCAACGATTTTAAATGGGATAAAATATGTCATTGAAAAAAAAATTACACCCAATTTTTTTTGGTTAAATGGACTCTCCTAATGATACCTAAGCCCTGGAAAAAATTTGGCAGGAAGGTTTAATTGCACCCTGTATATTGTTTCATGTTAGGGTCACTTATCCGCCTGGAGGTCCAGGGTATTTACTAATCGCGTAACGATAAATCTCCTTGTTACGCGACCATCACGAGACATGTAATATATTTTTAAATCTTTCTCGATTTTTTCGATTGAATTACAATTTCATGAATTTCTTTTGAATTATCGGCATTCGGCAGAATTTATCCGAGATTTAGGGAAATATTTTTAAGGTAGCAGTAACACCACAGATTAAGTATTATAATATAGATGCCGCCTTAGGTCGCGATCGCGTGGCCATTTTGTGCTTATTTTCATACAAGTAGTGTGCGTGTATTTTCTTGAATATTTTTAAGTGTCAATAATTTCGAAGCATATTAAAACCCTGAAAAGAAAGTCATATAAACTATAGTTCAAGTAATGTGCATTCCTAAGCACACGTAAAAAGCTTTGCAATTTTTGTAGACAAATTATTACTTAATGTGACATTTTTACCACTAACACCTTATACAGCACGATTAAGGAATTTTTAAACTTGTAAATTATCTTTTCAGCTTACAAAAATACCGGTTAAAAAGCCCAAAAAACGTTGTTCAAAACTTACGTATTTAACGTTAAATCTACGTGTTTGAGGCATTCTTTGGCCGATCTTATGGTTTATTATTTAGCGGAACCACAAAACTCAACGATACCTAGCATAAAATGTTCACTAAAAACCTTTATTAACACTTTTATTACGTGAAATATGCAGACCGATTACTTTGTTATGACCGAGTAGGTCGGACGCAACTTGACACGCTTTTCACGCTTATACACCGATATAAGGCTCTCTCCTATAGTCTATCCTCCTAGAGTAACACAGTAGGGTTCAGGGCTTCATAACGTTATCCAATATCAAAAAAAATATCGTTACGTACCGTTATTTTCATAATGGTAGCCAGATAACGTTATTTTTTAACGACATCTAGTAAAATAACGTTATATTTACCGTTATTATTATAACGATATTTTTTCGTTATGTATAAACGAACAAATATCGTTATAATAATAACGGTAAATATAACGTTATTTTCTGGTATCAGGTATGCGATCGTGCACGGTGCACTAAATCTCACTCGCAGCCCACTTTTTTTGCGAGATTTGTGCTTACCTACTTTTAGGAGTTTAATACATAGAGAAATAATAAAAATAATAGTTATTGTTTTGGACTAAAAATGGGCCGTAAAAAGCAAAACACTGTATACAGGGTGTAATAAGACCACTTCCGATAACTTTGGGGTATTTATTTTATTTTACAATTTATGTACACACAAAATGAAGTTAACAAACAAGCTTATGGAATATCTTCCAGAAGACCTGAGTGAAAATAGGAATGCGTGATTATAAAACATGCAAAAATTAGTGTGCACGCGTTAATTAATATTAAAGATAAACTTAGTACCTACAGCTATGTAGTAATATAGTAAAGTATAATAAGTAGTAAGTAAAGTATATACATATACAATATATAATAATATGATGTATAATAATATGATACACACATATATATATACATACATATAAATATATATAATACCTATATATTGAATATAATAAATATTTATAATATACTTACAATAAAAATAACTTATAGATGAACTTAACATGGAATAACAGTAGTATTATAATTTATAGTAATGTGTATATATATGGGTATGATTATACTACATTTTCTGATTACGAAAATGTATTTTTTATTTATTTTTTTTTATTTTAATTTTTAATTTTTTCATAATTAACACCTTTTAAACATAATAATAAACCACATAGAAAAATAATTTAAAATATTTTTTAAAATTTTATTATATTTAACAAGCGTGCCACGCGCGGTCAACGATCTCGTGTTCGTACTACGTTCTTACAATCAGCTGTTAGCTGCGGCCTACGCACGCTGGCGAAAGGTCGTATGCGACGAATGACGATACACTACGACAGAACACACAGAAACCCTAATGTATGTGGTTCAATTTTAAACGAAAGCACAAAGGGAATCCTATAATATGGCGTGCCACAGACGTCACACTTTTTGTGTGATCTAGTCTGCGGCTTACATACAGTCTGCATGGCGCGCGTCATGCGGACTGTATGTAAGCCGCAGACTCGATCACACAAAAAGTGTGCTGTGTGACGTCTGCGGCGCACCTTAGTATTACCAACGCACACCAAGGGCAAAAAGACCGCGCCGCAGGTCCCCGGTGGGCTCTGGCGGCGTGGCATGTCCGCGGCTGCCCACCGTGGATCACACACACAAACCAGTTTACATGCGTATAGTATACGTGGGAGAGCCATGCTTCAGCACGAAATAGACCGGCTCAACAGGAGAAATACCACGTTCTCAAAGAAAACCGGCGTAAAACAGCGCTTGCACTGTGTTTCGCCGAGTGAGTGAGTTTACTGGATGCCCAATCCCCTACCCTATTCCCTTCCCTACCCTCTCCTATTCCATTCCCTTGCCTACCCTCCCTTGTTACCTATTCCCTCTTAAAAGGTTGGCAACGCACTTGCAGCTCTTCTGATGCTGCGAGTGTCCATGGGCGACGGAAGTTGCTTTCCATCAGGTGACCCGTTTGCTCGTTTGCCCCCTTATTTCATAAAAAAAATGCAGTAACGCAGACGGCGCGGCGGCGCGGGGCGGCAGCTAGCTCTATTCTCTTTATCTCCACTAGAACGAACGTCCTGAACTGACTGCCTCCACCCGTCGTGTGCTTTGTGTACCTACGCGGCGAGGGCAGCTGCAGACATCAACGGGCAGACGCGATCTTTATTCCTTCGTGGACAAAAGCCCGCCCCGCCCCGTCGTCTGCAAAACAACAGAGTCCGCCCGGCAACCAGCGCACGGCGCACGTGCTGGCAATACAATAATTTACTCTACAAACCATAAATTAGTAATATTTGAACAAAGATACTGAGTACTGAACTACTGACCGTGTCATTCTCATTAGACGTCATTTTTCCTATAATATACACCTACTGGTCACCAGACACGTCTAGATTCTAGTTTAATTTTGTGCATACTGCATACTGAACTGACTGATTAAATTAAGTACTTATTTTACAAAAAGTATAGTCTGTCAAGAAAGTCATGACAGGCGGGAATTTTTTTAAATGAAATAAAAAATATGAGAACTTTATTAATTCGAGATAAAAATGTGCAAGGTGACAATATTTAAAATTTAATAAGCGTTCTCTGTGAAAATACAAAGAAAAAAATACACCTTAAAAGCGTGATTACGTTTAGAAAATTTTCCCGCCTGTCATGACTTTCTTGACGGACTATGACGTTATCAAAGAACATATATTTACCGTTATAAATCCTATATAACGTTATTACATTAACCGTTATTAATATCAATTTTTAACGTTATTTTTAATATCGGGTAAATTTTCATAACGTTATCTATGCCCTTGAAGCAGTAACGTTATGAAAAAATAACGTTATTTGAAGCCCTGGTAGGGTTGAAGCGAGAAGCACTGTAGTGGTCACACTATCACACATACGTATCACACTATCTAGAGGTAAAATATCTTTGAACGCAGCCTATAAAATTAAAACAGGGAGTTTTGGCGGGCATGTGAAAGAGTGCTGTTGTGTTTTTGTATTATTTTCCTAAAATTGTGTTAGCTGGGTTTTTAATGTGTAATATTGGTAGAATATTAACCATTAGATATTCGTGTTCATTCACAAGTGTAGGAAAGTGATGTAATATCCAGAAACGTGCTATTTTGTGTTCCCTCCAAAACTCCATCGAAAGTTTCAGTAAAGCGTCTACCACTTTACTGAATCGACCGACTTGACTCCTGTGACTGTATTGACTTTTACTTAGACTTTGACTAGACTTTAGACCTGACGATACATGAAAACGATGATGAAAATTATAATAGGAGGAATATGGTTTTCCCGCCATATTCCTTACCTTTTTACCTTGTCTGTGGCACAACATACACATCCTTTGTGTCAAGTTGCCAAAAAAGAAGAAAAAAAAAATAAAATTAAAACATATGAGAGCTGTCAGCTGGTGTTTGACAACTGACATTTGACAGGTTGCCACTTGCCGTAATGACACAACAATGAATAAGAAAACATAAACGTGTGTATAACCTCCAAAAAGAAGTGTTTACAGTTTACTTCTATTAGTAAATATTTTTTAGTCTTAAAATGGATGATTTACAACTAAATATTAGTGTATCTAAAAAGGTATTTTGTATAGTTTCCGTATTTTATACTTCTGTGATCTGATATCTTTACTAAACGTTGTTTTCTGTTCATGTTTAGAACAATAACAAACCAAACAGGCAAAGAGTTGATCAGCAAAGTAATGAGTATAAATTTAAGTCCAAGCCAGACTTTAGTGGCAAAATATTCGCCAGAAAACGGCACATAAACGTAGATCGTGCAAATCTCAATTATAAGAAACCTGAGGAACCGCAGAACAAAAAGTTTAAGCAAAATGAACCTCAAGGATCCAACAATGCCACACCAGCTCAAGAGAAAAGGGATTTGGCGTCTAAACTACGAGATCTAAGTGAAAACAAAGGAAAATTTTTAAACAAAAACTATCAAGAAATTCATGATGAATTGCAAATCAAACAGAAACCAAAAGGAAGCTGGATATCATCTCTATTCAGAAATAATCCGGAAGTTCCACGTGTCGGTCAAAAAGCGGTCAAGCCCGTAGTAGAAAAAGTATTCTCTGGAACTACTTTCGCAGATCTAAATGTACATCTCCACAGCATAGCCAACTTAAAACAAAATCTCAACTTGACCGAGCTGATGACAGTACAACGGCAATCTATACCTATAATATTACAAGGACGAGATGTACTTATCAGGTAATATATTATAATTATAAGTTTTTTATTGTTTTCAAATTAAATTACAGTAGTTTTGGGTGGGATTATATTTTGTGTATTCCCAACTACCTGTGAAACAGTTTTGCATCTTTTGAGTACACTCCCTTTTAATTTGTTTTAATAATAATGTAAATAGAACTGAAACACAACTTTAATATTGTGTGCTAATGTATTTTATACATGGTTAGTATGTGCACATGAACAGTATGTAACATTTAAGTTACCAGGATAATATATTATACCAGTATTGAGCTTTGAAGTCAACTATTTGCTTTTAAATCTTGTAATAGCCATCACAACTTTATTTATTCAGGTCACAAACAGGTTCAGGGAAGACTTTAGCATATGCATTACCTGTGATCGAGGGCCTGCAAGCCATAAGACCTAAAATCAACAGGCATGATGGAGTCCGAGTAGTAGTGGTAGTGCCAACTAGGGAGCTTGCTGTGCAGACATATGAGTTGTTTGTAAAGCTTACTAAAGTAAGTATTTTTAATTTTTTTTAAATAATTAAAAAAAATTAAGCTTTAATTTCTCTACTACGAATTAATAAGATACTTCAATTTTGAAAATTATCATCAGATATCAATATTATAACTTTCTAATTTTTACATTGTATGATAAAACACTTACAAAATTTAAATGGTTTCCTACTATTTTATTCACTTTTAATTGAATGCTATATTCATTTTTAGCCTTTTATTTGGATTGTGCCTGGTCTTTTAAGTGGCGGACAGAAAAGGAAAGCTGAGAAGGCAAGACTGAGGAAAGGTCTGAGCATACTGGTGGGCACTCCGGGCAGAATCAATGATCACTTAAGGCACACACATTCATTAAATTTTTCTAAGACTGGGTATGAATTTACAAAATTTTCTCTTGTAATTTGTTTTTAAAATATTAAGTATATTTAACACATATATTTTAATGAAATTGTGTTATTGTATAATATGACAATATAATATTATTATGATGATTTTGTGTAAAGTCTCTACTTACATTTAAGTATATTTATAATATATTTTATAAGTTGTTAGGTAATAGGTTTAACACCGTTGTTAACAAGTTGTTCAATTTGACGGGCTCATTTGATGGTTTTAAGGATAACGGCGTTAAACCTAACAACCTGTATATAATTATTAGTAACAATGAAGTTTAAAGTTTTATTTTAATTGCAATATTTATTTTTATTATATTAGTTGCCTTATATTGGACGAGGCAGATCGCTTACTGGACATGGGTTATGAAAAAGATGTTGCAGCAATAGTAAAAGCCATCGAGGACCACAAAAGAGCAGCCACTTATGATCCATTGGCTCTAGTCAAACAATCCTTCAACAAGAAGGCTGAAGATGAAACTGAGGAGAATCAGGATACTGAACAAGTAGAAAATGAAGGAACTGATATTGTAACTAATAATACCGAACATCCACTTACACAAGTGTTCATGTCCAAAGAAAGACAAACAATACTGTTGTCTGCTACTTTGACAAAGGTAAGTTAATTCAGAAATTTTCATTAGGTAGCCAAAAGTTGTAGTTAAGGCTTTTTTAATCAATAAAGATCTACATGCCGGCATATGCCGGTTCTGGGACATTTTTTAAAAATGTAGTTTGATAAGTATAAAGAACAAGAAGAATAAAATATTTAATAAATATTTACCTTGCTTTAATCCTTCGATCGCGGCAAAACGAGAAACAATTCAATTGTTATCGCGGCCCACTTGGGCCTTACGGGAGTTGAAGCGTTAATTTGTTTTTCTTTATATTTAGGCTGTAGAGAATTTAGCAGGCATCACAATGAAAGATCCAGTTTTTGTCGATACATCTGAAGGAAAAGCACTAGTTGCAGATTCATTGCAAAAAGAGAAAGAGCAGATGAAAAATAAAAATATAGAAAAACCCGTACAAGAAGTCAAGAGTAATAAAACGATAGAAAACAAAAAACCTGAAGTTCCAATATTGAAAAAAGAAGTTGTTACAGAAACAAAATCAAATGAAGAGGAACATGCTAAAACAGAAAGCCAACCAGTTGTAGAAATGAGAGGAAGTAAGTATTCATAACTTTTAAGTTATAACTTATATATAGTATATATAGTTATAACTTAATAATGACATTAAGAATTAAAATGTTTTTAAATGCTTTATTTTGTTTTTAGAATTGAAAGCTTTTAGTGGTTCCTTTTTCCCTGAATTATTTGAAAATAAAGAAAAGACAGATGAACCTAAAGTAGCTAAGCCTCAGAATGTGGCAAACAATGTTGAAAATAAAGATGACAGTGACAGTGATTCTGATTATGAATATTTCAAAGTACAAAACCTGAATGACAGTAGAGTACAAACAGTAACAAATGGTAACAAAGAAGAATCTGAAGAGGAAGATGTAGAAAAACCTAATGTTTTCCTGCAGGCTATAAAATCGGCTGTCACAGAAGATGAACTGGTGTTGCCAGCCACGGTGAATCAAACCTTCCTAGTCATACCAATGAAATTACGACTCGTAACTCTTTGCTCTCTCATCATTAAACACTGTATTCTTAACAAGAAAGGAGGAAAAATGATCGTGTTTATGGCAACACTAGAAATGGTAGACTATCATTCTGAACTTATAGAAACAGTTTTGACCGGTATGAAATTCAAGAAAAAAAAAGATTCGAAAAGTAAAGAAGCCAAAGGGAAGAAGAGAAAAGCTGACAATAGTGATGAAGAGGTAAGTTAAATAACTTAATAAGAATTACAAAGACGAGAGTATCTATGTAATATAACGTGCAAAACTTTGCTCCTTTAGGATGGTTCAGATTCAGATGGTTCTAATTCAGAATTTGAAGTGGATTACGAGATACCAGAAGAAGGCAGCCTAGTCCCAGTAGATTTAGATGTGTTCAGTTTGCACGGCTCCATGCCTCACGAGAGGAGGATAGAAGTGTTCAAACAGTTCAGAACTGCAAAGAGAGGACTACTAATTTGTACTGTGAGTATATTTTGAATTGTTTTGTTTACAGTGACTGTGGCAAAGCGCGCCACTCCGGCAAGTGCGCCATATAGCTTTAATTTATAGTGCTGATTGGAAATCTCTATGAAATTATGTAATATAAAATAATGTTTCGTTTGGATTTTACCATCTTTGTATATTTCACTTATGTTACGGTACATTAAAAGCTAATTACTTAAACGTAAATCAAAATATGAGTCTCGTATTTGCAGGTCACTTTAATTTCTTGAGAAAATGTTATCTGTTATTTGAGCTTTTAATTTAACTATCGTTTCATATTCGTGTCTCTTTTAGTCTTTATTCATAAAAAATTAAAAACCGTCAAATTAAAAAAAAATTGAGATTGCGTATATTTTTGCGTGTACTTGCGCGTGGCGTACGAGTTTGCGTGTCTGTGCTGTTATTATTTAAGATCTTAAATGTATTTTGATATCTGTTCTTATGTGGGATGTAAGTTTGATTGTCTGTGCTGTTATTATTATTTGAGATTTAAATTTAAAAAAAAATGTACAACTTCTCCTGTGTAGGATGTAGCAGCGAGAGGCTTGGACGTGCCGCGTGTGGACTTGGTGCTACAGTACTGCGCGCCCGCCTCCGCCACAGATTATGTACACAGGTATATTTTATAATGGCACTGATTTAAATGGGGCAGTTGTAAATTGCAGTTTTGGTAAGTAAAAAATTATAAATGGCATGTTTAATAACTAGTTTAGCAGTTACAACTAAGCAGTAAAGTAAACAAAAATGAGTAGTAAAAAATAATGAAATGGATAATTGAAAACATTATTGAACAGTAAAAAATTTAAATGAGGGGTAAAAATTAATGAATGAACAGTTACGTGTGGGCAGTAACAAATCGGAATTTGTCAGTAAGAAATCTCATTCTAAGCAGTTATTTAAACAATGAGGTGGTAAAATATAATAAAATCGGCCAAGTGCGAGTCGAACTCACCCATGAAGGGTTCTGTACCGTTATAAAGCGAAAGTATAAGACGGTCGCCGGCTGCTGCCGCAGCACGCTCGCTGCGCTCGCTCGGCTCCCTCTGTGTTGTGGTCTAAGTTCTAACCTAACCTACTCTTGGAATTTCTGGATTGTATTTGTTTTTGTTTTGGCGGGGGGCTGTGCCCCCCGAACCCCCCTTTCGGGGGGGACTGCGCCCCCCCTTTCCCCCCGCTTCGGTATCCGTGGTTAAGTAGGCCTTCTGTTAAGTCGTTATCGAACCGCTCATTCCATCATTTTTACCGCTCAATTGTTTTTTTATAACTGTCCATGTTTTACAGTCACAATAATTAATCAACCGCTATAAAATTAAATAACTGCTCAATATTTTTCTCAACTGATCATAATAACATCTCAAATATTTAAATAACTGCTCAAAAAATTAGTTCCCTTTTATAATGAGCAAGTTTATTTCTAGATTAGTATATTATCCATACTTATATTATAAATGCGGAAGTGTATCTATCTGTCTGTCTGTCTGTTACTTTTCACGTCCGAACCGCTGATCCGATTTTGCTGAAATTTGGTATGGTGATACTTTGAGTCTCCGAAAAGGACATATGACACCTTTTATCCCCGAAAAATATACGGTTCTCGTGTGATAAACGAATTTTGGCACAGCGGAGTTACGGGCATCATCTAGTCATTTATAACTGAAAATTATGTCTTCTTCCGACACACTGAGCTCCTTTTCTAGTCAAAATTTTTGATGCCTTTGTGTTAACAAAGATTTACCTATCCTGTACTTGTTTCATTCGCTCGCTAACGAAAATTACTGTTTCGCTTTTATATCCCGTGGAAACAAGAAAACATAATATTATCTTTTAGAAAGAAAGTACTAACTACTACTGTTATTTACTCGCCATGTGCGTGCACAGCATGCACTTATGCTGGCTTTTCACGGCGCGTAATATCACGAGCCGCGCCGCGCCAGCTCGAGCTACGTGCCGTGTCAAGGGGGTGGCACGAGGTGGCGCGGGCTGGCTCGAGCAGGCGCGTCCGATCCGATTGAAGTCGCTAATTTCAAAGGCGGGGCTCGGCGCGGCGCGGCTTGTGATATTACGCGCCGTGAGAAGCTACAATTATTATAGTTCATATATAAGTTATGACTTCCTAGGGTGGGTCGGACGGGTCGCGCGGCGCATGTCGGAGCCGCGGTGATGTTCCTGCTGCCGAGCGAGACAGAGTTTGTCAGACATCTTGAACAGAAGCGCATCAGGTATGCTGTTTATTGTTGCTTATATCGTACAAGTACTATCAGAGAAGTTGACTCATAGGTAGTTGGCGGACCTATGTAATGTCGTGTTGTGTCAAACCCAGCCGACAGATCACTACTATAGTTTGTGCGTTATAAGATGGGTGACAGTTCTCATATTCCTTGCTACGGATTTTTTTACAAGAAAACAAAAAAAAACAAAAATGTGTAATAAATTATATTCCATCTACAAAAAGAAATGTTTCCTATAACTGTAAATGAATAAAAATGAAAAGTTGCTAAATGCTAACTTATTAATATAAATTTATTAAAATTAATAGTGAAATAGGAGTATGAAATTATTGATACGAAAATATTTGAAAAATGTCAGATGCATGAAACGGAACTTATGCCGATAGAAATTGACACTGTTGAATCGAAATCAAATCGATAAAAAGGGCGGCCATCTTAAATCGCTAGCGCCACTCTGAAACGTCAGTACGAAATCGATAATTTCGATTGCAATTCCTTTACGAAGTGATTCGATATTTTTAAATTATCGATTAAAATTTTAAGGTAACTTCCCTACTATTGTCAATTATAATGTGTCACCCATATCATCTTAAAACGCACAAACTATAACATTGAATTGATATAATTCGACCAAATGACGTAGGTCAGTCAACTGCCTATGAATCAATTTCATCGGTGGTATTTTCTTATCTTTATTGTGTTATGGTTTAAACTCCAACGTTTCAAAACTGCATTGAAGTAGGTACTCCAAAATCAAAATACTCTTGGATAAAGTTAACTTTGCGTGTTTATTGCACTTTGGCCTAATAACGCCTGTCAAATTGACAGTACATAATATTATACAATATATATATATATATACAATATTATACAATATAATAGACAAGTACTGACAATTTGACAGTGTTAAAGCAGCATCTCAATTCACCTTAAAGTGTACTTTGTGAATGTGTTCCTTTGTATCAGGTTACGACAAGACGACGAGTCGAAGTCTCTAGAAGCTCTGCGTACAGTCGCGCCCACCGCGGCGACGATGCAGCGCGCGGCCATCGCGGTGCAGTCGCGACTAGAGTACACCGCGCACAGCTCCAAGGAGTGGCTGGCCAGAGCGAGCAGAGGTAAAGCCGGGTCCAGACGAGTGTAACGTGTAATGTAAGATTACGTGTAATTTAGCGTCAACAGTGTGGACGGCACACGAACTCAAAGCGAATTGTCCAAACGAGCCTTTGTGCTCGCGCGAAAACCGACAGCCGATGGATAAACCCCGAGCGTTACATGTAATGCTCGTAGTGCCGTCAACACGTAGAATTCGTGTTACATTACACGGTGAATTACATTACACGTTACACTCGTCTGGACCCGGCTTTAGGCTAACGGTCGCAGTTAGAGTCATTTAATGATGACCTAACTTTAATTTAATGAAGAGTTGTGAATAAAAAAAGAGTTTAATGTAACATGTATGGATTCCTTTTACTTTTACCCACATAGACGTCATAATAATATAATATAGGTCCGCGAATAAGTTAATTTCTTTTATAGTACTATCAGAGAAGTTGATTCCTAGGCCGATGGCGGACCTAAGTAATTTGGTCGCGTTAAGTCAAACCCATCCGACCGATCCATTGACATAAGACGATCACAACCATGAGCTAACATTGAATTGATATAAGCCGACCACATGACGTAGGCCCGTCAACTGCCTAGGAATCAATTTCCTCGATGGTACAAACTAGTGCAGTTGTATCGAAGCTCATGATTGTAGTCAGGAAGTGCCTTTTTAGGGTTCCGTACCCAAAGGGTGAAAACGGGACCCTATTCATGAGACTTCGATGTCTGTCCTGTCTATCCGCCTGTCTGTTCGTCCGTCTGTCTGTCTCCAGGCTGTATCTCAAGAACCGCTATAGCTAGAGTTCTGAAATTTTCACAGATTGTGCATATCTGTTGCCGCTATAACAACAAATACTAAAAACAAAATAAAATTAATATTTAAAGGGGGCTCCCATACAACAAACGTGATTTTTTGGCCTTTTTTGCTCGATATCAATAATGGCAACAGGTAGCCTACCTACTTGATATTTTCACAAAAGCCTTAATTATATGTCTACTTCAATATTTAAGAATAAAATTAAAATAAAATAAAAAATTCAGGGGGGCTCCCATACAAAACACAATTTTTGGTCTATCCCGCTCTATAACAGTACGGAACCCTTCGTGCGCGAGTCCGACTCGCACTTGGCCGATTTTATTTCTTTGCACATGTTGTGTTAGCAGGTTACCAATCTTTTTGTGCAGGTTTGATAGAGACAAAGAGATATTTCTCTTTATGTGGCGACCGGAATATAGTATTATTAAGTAGAAATTTGTAAATACTGAGTACATTTTCGTAAGGACAATAATAGACAGTTGATACGTAATTAAGTTATTAATATTTTTATTACTACTAATTACAATATTTAATAATAGCATTATTTTATTGTTATGGTAAATATAATGAGCTTGTTATATTGCTTGAAGCACATACCTAAATATGTTAAATATGTAAATTTGGAAGGAAAATGCTAGAAAATTCACTAAAACTCTCCGTTCTGTAGTTATTCATAGCAATTATGTTTTCCTTGAAATAAGATCACATAAAGTAATCTTTTTACGAGAGCGAAAATAAAATAAAATCTTTGCTGAATATTGTCTATGTAATATTATGTATGTTGTATAAACGTCGTATGTTTGTTTAATCGTAGCACCTAATGAATCAAGAGCCTGCGACAGCCAGACCTTCCTTAGTTTCGTAAAGCTGAAAGTTTACCTGTTTGTGACCTTTACAGAGGTAAAAACGATCAGCAACTATGGAGTTTCGGTCGCGGTTACTTTAGGAGGTATCCATTTCTGAAGGTATACCTGACTTTCGCGAAAGAGTAAAGCTCAATTTGATAGCTTATATTCTTAGCGGTAAGTGGAGGAATCTTGTCTTTCAGTGCCGGACATGTTAACAGCTGCCAGACACCCTTACACTATCTGAAAGTCTAAAAGTTTGAGAGTGTCTAGCAGTGGGAAGCAACTGTCAAAAATGTCTGGCACTGAAAGACGAGATTTGTACACTTACCGCGAGGAATATAAGCTATAAAATTGAGCTTATTACTCTTTCTCGAAGGTCAGGTAGACCTTCATAACTGGATACCTCCTAAAGTAACAGCGACGAAACTCCACAGATTGCTGGTCATTCTTACCTCTGTAAAGGTAAACCAGCAAAGGAAATTTATACCTACGTAGTGCGTTAGTTGGTCAATGGAGCTATGTCAAGATAGTAATAAACCAAACATTAAAGTAACATAATTTTTCAGCCTTCACATCATGGGTGCGGTTCTACTCGGGCTACCCGCGTGAAGTTCGCGAGATGTTGGACGCGCGAAAACTTCACCTCGGTCACGCGGCCAAGGCGTTCGCGCTCCGAGAGACACCGGCCGCGTTGGCAAAACGCGCCCGCTCCGATCCCAAGCTGAAAAAAGATAAACCTGTCAACAGGTTGACAGTGAGAGAAGAGGATGAAAAGAAACGACCAGGGTAACTTTTACCCGCCATTTTTTAATCCATTCCAAAATCTAAGGGCAGAAAAAGCGCCCTGTCTGTGTTTGAACGCTGTGTTTTAACACAAATGCTTCACTTAATTAGTTATTTCAATGCCTTGTAACTTAGCTAATAAAATAAATTTACGTTGCAAAACAGTACCATGGTCACAGGGATATAGTCCAAATTAAAGCGTCTTTAATACTCATCGAGACTAATAAATAAGTTTTACTACTGCCGTACGACATAAATTGTATTTAAGTAACGACGTTACAGTCTGAATAGTATTTTATTGTTTTAATGAATTTAATTACGAGTCGCCATTTTGAAAAGTAGTTGCCACTCAAAATAGAATTGCGCAATTAATTCTCAGGTTTCTCGTAATGCTCGTGTGACTAATAATTAAATATTAATTGCAGGTTCCCAAAAATGAAAGTGAGTATGTTCGGCGGGAAGGTGTTCAACAAACAGAGCTCCATGCACACAGCCAGCGAGTTTGACAGCGGCCTCCCGCCCGTAGATACCTACACGAAGAAGAAGAAGAAGAATTGACACTCATATTTTTTAATTGATACATGTAAAGACCACGGAGCTGTACAGATAAGGTATATAGAAATACATTTACTTAATTGACTATTAGTGGTATTATTCATCAACAAAAAGCTCCGGCCCCGCTAATGAATCGTGGAGCTGATCCAAAAATTGTAATCGCAGAGTCGAGATTAATGGAGGCGGCCGATGGCTACCGTTTCTGACTCACGAGTGACTCGAATGAAAAATGAGTTTAAACCATTACCGTGCCCCGTCCGGCCTTTTGATATTTAAATTTTTTTCAAGCGGCCGTCATTACGAGAAGATGATTTGCGAATTTCGCCCCAGCGCGGTTTTTTGTTCGTCGCCAAAGTTGTCGTTTTCATTTATGATGTTTTTATTGCTGCATAATGAAAAATTAAAAGTGTATTGTGAGGCGCTTTCATGCTCTTATCTCTCGCGTTTATATCGCCCGATACTCCACGGTGACAGTTTATTTTCGATAAATTAATTTGACGGAGATAAAGAAGACTCAATATTTCATCTTATTACATGGACTGGTTTTATCTGCCCTTTATGAACCTTTGGATACAGATTTAGAGAATATCTTAATCTTTAAAACCTTTCTTTCATTCTTACCACTAGAGAACTAAAACTTAACTAAGTTGAATGTATCTAAACTTTACTTAGCACTGCTGTGGTTTTACGCAATCAATAAGGGTTTTCAGCAGTTTAACAAAATGCTATTTGAAAAAAAGCAATAGCATTATCACGTCATGCGAAAAATATAGATTCGTGTACGAGTTAATCGAATTCAAATATGGAATAATTTAAACGGCAAACAGCAATGGCGATCGTTAATTGTAGCGTTTGTATTGGTCGGCGCGCATCATTAGCCGCGTATTTACATGTTGAGCGCCAAACCTCGTGAAAAGGCCTTTTCATTAACATCAGCTAAACTGAAAAATTATTCTGCCATATAATACACGAAACTAGCTTATCATGTATTATGTAACAAGGGTCTGATGGTAACAACTTTTTATCCCTCATTTTACGTTCTCTTGCTATTTAAATCGATTGTAGGTACCACTCTTCAACTCTTAAAAGTTGAAACTGAAATTTGATATTATTCTTCGCCAACTATAAATGATTACAATACAAAATATAGATTCATAGTCATTTTATGTAAAATGCTGTAGAGTGTAGGTAAAACGTGATACGTCTATTTTAACTTGTAAAATAACTTTCATTACTTTTTATTCAATACATCGACTTGTATAACAAACGTTAGGATCATGCCTTACTTTTAGTCAATCAAAAAGTTAATCAAGTTTATGTAAGCACATTTATATTGTCTTTAGGCTACTGCATCGGCGTCCGATTGATGTAGCGATAATAGATAAACTCATTAATGTCCGCACAGTAGGCGACTTCTTACAGCCCACTGACAATGGAGAGGTTTGGTTCGGTAGTATAATAGATATCGAGCTCGGTGGGCAAGTTGGTTAATAGTTTTTTACCTATGTGAGTGATTCTCTCAGAGTATATTATTTAGAACATTATTTTATGAACACCACTTGCAGAAATGGCAAATTACTTATAAGTTATTACTTATAACGCTTTTAAACGGTTCTTTATCGTATTTTTAACGCACAGATTTTTTAATTTAAACCAACACAATATTGACAACGAACTGTTATTTTTTTATTGGTTACAACTTACACAATAATAGAGACTAGAGATACATTGGAAAAAATAATAAGAAGTAGGAAGGAGCTAGTATCAAGATATCTTCTAAAGACTATTAACGTTACTTTTAACGAATCTTTACCGGTTTAAACGGATAATTACAGATATTATGGTTAAGAGTCCGGATGCACTCGCAATTCTCATACAAACGTAATACCAAGATCATTTCCCATACGACAATATTTACCATATTTGAGTTACCAAAAATATGAACGATTACAATTTTGTATGTAAATATTGTAATCGTTCATATTTTTGGTATGTAAATATTTTGCAGCGAATCTTTGTACAGGAACCTAGGTAATTACTATCTTAAGCTGAATAATAACTCAAATATGGTATATATTCTCGTATGGGAAATTATCTTTGTATGAGAACTGCGATGGCACCCGGACTCTTAACATAAAGTTTTAAAATCGAACGTTTTATTACACTAGTTTGAACAGTGAGATTCAAGCTGCACTGCGCTGCGCGGCGCTGCTCACAAATGCAGTGAACTCACGTCTCACATAATAGCTGCACTACCGATCTTCAAAATATATGAGACTCCTACAGGTGTTATTACAGTTGATCTTTGGCGGCCTAAACTCGCAAGTCACGGCCCACCGAATTATGGGCACAAAGCGCCGTTGATACCGAATATTCCATATAAATATTGAGCTAATCGCCCTTTCAATGAGTCGGCTCGCTTTTTATTAATAATTGATCGCAGAGCGGCGAGTCATGACCGTATTGTGAGCGTTTTTTGCCTCCGAACTCATTAATGTATACTACATATGGTACAGAGGGCGTGAAACTCGCCCGAAACTAATTTTCGATGAGTAAACTAAATGGCACGGAACGAATTACTGTTTGTCCTCTTGTCACATCTATTTTCGTTGCGAAATTTACCTAATGTTTACCCCATTTTGGAGTTTGCATCTGTTCGTCAACCGCAAATGAAAAACATAGAATAGGTATATTTTTGGGACTTTTTACATTTCGGCTGATATTATTTTGTAATATCCTGCCTCCTGCACATACAGACGTCTATGGACACTTAACAGATGATACGCAAATGTAGAGTTCTTGAAAAATATTCTAGCTAGTAGTTTGATGACTGACTACCTAGTACCTACTAGTTTGATTTCGTCACAATTTGCAAAACATAATTATTCAGATATTTAACTATAATTACTTCATTTACAGGCATTTATTGCTTTCATAACAGATGAAAATCCAGGATACTTATAAAAATTTAGAGTCTTCCCAGAGACTATACAATTTTTTCTCACCGGATCATATCTGTGTATCTAAAACATACTTTATCTTTTTACACGTTTTAAAATGTATATTTTTATAGTAATTATTAATAGTAATCATGTACTTTCGTCTAAGTGCCGCCTTCCCTTATCTAATTAAACATTCTCACACGAAACAATAAGGTTGAAATTTAGGAATTATGCGCACGCCGCGCCGCCGCTTACAGGTAGTTAGGTTAACAGTATAACAGCTGCGTGAGAAGTCGGTTAAATATGTACGGTGACCATGGGTTTTGAATGTAGAGCACAGTAGAGTCTTTATCGCCACTATTAGTAAGCGTCCTGTTGCCTGATGCGTCGCTACTCGACACAAAAATATATTTGTAAAGTATTTTCTTCTCTTTCGACAAACAAGAGATCTCTTGATACTTGGAAAGAGTGTTTGATATAAGTAGGCAAAGACGGTTAAGGGCTCCCACACATAACTGCGAATTCGCATCGCATTACAAAAATCTTTGACCAAACTTATAATAAAATGTTATTACGATGCGATGCGAATTCGCAGTTTTGTGTGGAAGCCCTAAGCTCTACGTTCTATAAGCCGCGTTAGCTAATATTATATATAGATTATGATTTTTGAGGAAAGCCGTTCAAGACGGTCAGTTTGAATAACTACTAGCGAGGTACTCAGTGTAGTGAATTTAAATTTTATCAAAACCTACCCCATAATATATTAATAGTTGAGGAGTAATCCGCTGTGTTGCTGGCGCGTGGTCGCCTCAACAAAACGCTATGTCATTGTTCGCGAGATGTACTGATTATGGTTATTGTTTCAGACCGGGGAACGGCAAACGTTCACTCCATTTAATATAATTGAAGCGCTTATCAATTATGATCGTACTTGTTCTAACGTGTTTTACTCTCATTATGCCGCTAATTGTCGCTTTTCGGCGTTTGTTTTGTTTTAGTGTTCATTAAAAATATGCGAAGTTCCGGTTTATGTAAGATAAATAGTGCCGCTTACATTACATATTACATTACATTTTCGCCTTGAAGGCTTTGTTTCCTTTTGTTTTCCGCGGATAACTGTAACTAATTGCATAATTCCTTTTTTTTTATTTACTTTAAGCGGCCCCTTTGTGTGCAAGGAAATTATGCCAATTTTAGCTTTTTCACCCACTTGACCCATTTTTCGATTTTAAATTAAACTAAAATTTTGCGTCAAGCTCATCTGATGCACACGGCACAATACATAAATCCTATCCTTTATGCTTGTATTAATGGATAAGTACTTTTTTCTTTCTTCTGTTTCCAAGAATCTATAGAACCTATCGATAAAAACTCAACCTTATTATGTTACAAGTTAGCAAAGGTTGAAATGTACTTAAGAACCTAGATATTACCCTTAGCATCGCTTGTCTAATGAAGCGGAAAGTATTTTATACAAAAACCTCAGTGTTGCCATCCTCTTTGTAAAACATTGAATAAATATGGGCTCATTTTCATACACAATCGCGATGTGAAAAACGCAAACTGTTAATAACAGTTTACAATTCATTAGCTAACGGCGATTGTGAACAGTGTTCGATATTTCTTATTCGATATTCAAATATCTATAATGTATGCTCGTCTGGGTTTCACCATCATAAATATATTAAAATTCATGTCTGTATTGTCTGCAATAAACGGGGTAAACTAGAAAAAAATCGTCTGTAATAATGTTGAGTGGCATACCTAACGCATAGCGACCACTCTATTTTATTGTTTTGATATGTAATTAAAAAAAAAAACAACTCTTTCTATATCTACCATATCTAGCAAGTCTAGTAGTACCAAATTGTATAAATAAATGAGAAAAAAATATACTCTTCTTTAAACTAAATTATAATAGCTCTACATCTTTATGTAGAGCTATTAATTTTTAACATTTTACCATATTGTGTTTAAATTAAATTTATATGGGACTGTTCTATTTGGAACTTGGAAGTCTTTTACACTTCCAATAAACTTATGTATAAGTTATACTATCTCTGCTCTTATACACCTGGGTAGTTGTGAAATTAAAGTGATTTTTTTAAATCATATAGATTGTCTTATGTATGTCTAGGTACCCTGGAGCCATGCGTTTTTCAGTTACGACGTTAGTAATTACATGGCTTGGTGCGCCCGTAATCAATTCATACTCCACTACACTACAATGTGAAGATCGCATTACACTGCCTGCTCCTGCTGCCTCGCTAGCTGGAACCATGAATATTCATACAACATTTATTAAGCCTGTCGATGATAAGAATTCAAGGCGTCTCGTCTCGATTATGTTAAACGTTATTTACAGCCGGCCTCGCTTAACGAATTATGTTAAAAATAATTACCGCCCATTATTAATGAAATTATGATCTATGATAATACTTCTCATTGAACTTAATAACATAATTGTGAGCCCTAGATTTGTCTAGGCGGGGTAGCACGCTGCACGCCGCGTTCACGTGAACTCGACGAAACCTTTCTACGAGAAAAGTTATTGGTATGCAAAAAAAGGAATCTAATATTAGAAACTAAACGCGTATTGAAATTGATACTTTGTAAAGAACAGGTGGTATAAAATTCGCGGTTAACCCTGTTTCGGTCGCCTCCGACAAAAAAGTTCACACGTGTTAAAAAATGAACGTTTCTAATGATTGTGAAAAAAGTGGTGTCGGATGTCGCTAACGTGTGTAACCCGGAGCTGCGATCGTGTCTCACTTGCCGACATTATAGCCGATAAGTATCATTTACACTGTTGCTCGGACAATTTTGAAATGGACGCCGACCGTTAAAGTGTTGCAATTTTTGAGTTAATAAATAAAATGACATAGAATTGAAGAAGGAAATATAAGTCGTATGCACTCATCAAATTAATTTAAAGTTTAAACTTAACCAATACTTACCAGAGTTTATGATATTTTTATCTTGAGAACATTATTTTCCAAGATATATCTATTCGCGGTTAACTGCAGATCCTTTGGTGCGCGATGACTTTTGGAATCAATGCTGAAAGTAAAGTATTTGATAGACAGTAGGTATGTAAGCAACATGCAAGTACATACTTACAAAGTAACACTTACGACCACATGACAATGTCACCATGCGCCACAATATCGTCGTGTCGGTCTTCACCGATTTTTTTCTAAAAGTTCAAGGACTGCTCCAATCAAGCATCATCTGTGGGAGTGCACTGAGTGACGGGTGTTTAGCGGGCATAACCGTCCGTTTACCGCTGGGCCGCGGCGACCGCAGCGCGCCTGGGAAGGCTCGCTCTTACCGCGCCGGTGTAGGGTTACATGGTACAGTTGCGTGGAAAATATTATCTGTATTCTGTAGTCATTGAACATGCATTTATTTATTGATTCTTGGATGGAGTTCCTTAGATATACTAAAATATCTTATATTTAAGGCACAAGTCCATCTGCCGCACACATTATCTGCCAAACTCTTCATTTAATTAAACTTAGGTCATAATTAAATGGCTCTTGAGTGCGGCTGTCAGAGTAGCTTTATTAGTAGTAGAAGCAGAGGCGTAATTTGAACTACTAGTTTGGTTAGAAATAAAGTTATACATAGTTCACATTTGCCCGGTTTCTGAGTTTTATGGCAGGAGTTTACTTAATTTAATAGTATCTACCTACTTTCATTTATCCAACGCGAAAACACTAAACTCAGAAATCAGAAATCGGCCATTAATAAGTATAGTCCGTGCAATCCACGAAGACGCGCCCCATTATTCCTCCTAATCGTTTATAGTATATGTGTGCAAGTTTTCGCCAATGTTTGAGTGTTATCGGTACACAGTAATTACTAATTAGTAATTACCTATGAGTGCATTCTCACGCTACAATAAATAGACCAATTAAGAAAAAGCGTCACGGTCAAAGGGAAAAATGCTCACCCAAAAAGTGGTGGGGCGCGTCTTCGTGAATTGCACGGACTATACCTTACTATAATAATTCTTTGAGTAATAATAGCTTAGATACGTAAACAAAGTTATAAGCAAAAGCGACATCAAAATTAAAATATTATGTTGTGTAACTTGTAAGATATTTTTAAATCTTTTCAGACATCCTAATTAAAAATTGTAAAATAATTAAAATGTAATAACGTCACTTATGCTCATAACGTCGTTAATCATTTAAATTAAGTACTTTAATTAGTTATTTATATATTTTTATTTTAATGGCAAAATAAAATGTTGATCATGCTAATGACATACGAGTAAGAATAGCCTGTGGGTACTCGTACAGGTAGTGATGCTAAAATAATAATAATAATAGTAGGTACAATATTACAAGGTTTGAAGTTGTAAGTATGCGGTTATATTATGAGATAATACTTACCACCATATAAAAAAGGGGTTACGAATTTTTCAGAAAGACATCCACTTCTGCAGTGGAGTTGAACTTAGACTTACCTACTTCAGTATTCAATGCAATAATTAAAAAGTAATTATGTAGAATTTATTATAGGAAACAATTAATTAATTTAAGTATTTTTATTACGTGTTTCGGATAATAAATTAATGTCAAATGTTGTTTATTATTTACACGCCGAATCGTTGAGGCTAGGAATTTTTATTTTCTCATGATTTATTTTGCAATTAAACTTGATATTTCTGCATTATCGCTTATTACGATATCTTTATTAAATAATCTTTATATTTTCATTTATCGTATTCGAATAATTCTTAGCTGCCATTCCGAGGTCTTTGCGTTCATTATAATTATTATTTTACATATTATGGCTATCACATCATTAAAATCGATTAAAAAAGCTTTGGTGATATTGCTTTTGAGGCTTCTTGAAACTTGAAGTTAGGGTCAGACTCTGAAACGAGACGTGGCGAGGTTCGTGCGACGCGACGCGACGATGCTTCAAAACAACACCAAAATATAATGTTGAAACAATGTGACAGTATTTTGTATATTATTTCAATGTGAATTTACTATCTATACATATAATAAAACTGTAGAAATGTGAATTCTGTACATTAAAGATATTCAAAAAATAATAAGCGGGGGGTGTCACTACATCGCTATACAAGCCAAAAATGTGGTTAGTTTTTTTGTCTGTGTCTGTCTGTCTGTATGTTTGTTCCACTATCACACGAAAACTACTGATCCGATTTGAATGCGGTTTTCGCAGATATGTTTGTCTTCTTCCAACTTAACATCTGGTGTATAAAAACCCCTCTAAGGGGACCAAGAGGGGGTCAGATTTTGTATCAAACTTTTTCTTTAATGGACTTACCTACTTCATATTATTAACTGTGTTTTTCAACTTAACATCTGGTGTATACAATTTTCTCCCCACCCCTCTTAGGGGACAAAAGAGGGGGTAAGATTTTGTATCAACTGATGAAGTAGAAATACTTTAAATGGCAAAACAACATTTGCCGGGACAGCTAGTACATAATATACACCTACAGAATATGAGTTAGACGTGTAGCTACAATATTTATCATGATAATTATGTAGGTAGCTCGTAACCAGAAGGTAATAATAATAATTGATCAAAATCAGACTGACGTGTCAGATTGAAAATCTCGATGGTGTCTCATTGAATTAACTCTAGTGGCTACTGAGTCTGGTATGTTTATAGTGTTTAATAGAGTATGTGAACACGGCCGCTGTACCGGGAGCGTCCAACGTCAACATAAAGTGATGAGAAGTGACTGTTCCCCGCTGTACCAGGCCCTTTAGCCAAGAACTTTCCTTTATCGCTTCTTAGAATCGCCGATAAAAAAGTATGGCATTGACATAAGCGTTCGTTAATTTCACGTTGACGTTCGACTCATCTAATGTCAATTCCATACATTTGATCTAGGGCTTCACACGAGACGAGAGTAAGCGAGAGTAACAAAAATCTCGTCTCGGTCTCGTCAATCCTCAAAAAATTGAGTCTCGCTCCAGTCTCGGTCTCGTCTCGTTACCAGTTGTCTCGTCTCGTCTCGCTTAGTTGTAAATAATGATTTATTTGTATAATATAATAAAGAGAATAAGGAATATTTTATGACCAACGTATTTATATGATAAAATGCAGTTTGGATGGTTACCAGATTTTATATTTTGTGAAATATATTGTTTTTTAAGTAGACCTTTTCTGATTTTTCGAATAAAACTTCATTAAAAAAAATTAACGAGACCCGAAACGAGACTCTCGGGGTGCCCTGTATGTGGTCTCGGTATTGCCGTGAATATTTTTCAAAACATCTCATCTCGTACTCGTCTCGTAAAAGCGAGACGAGAACGAGACGAGACGAGAAAAATCTCGCTCTCGCGTGAAGCCCTAATTTGATCGGCTATTCTATAAAGAAGCGATAAAGAAAAAGTCTTGGCTACAGGCTCTGAAGTGATGAAAAGTGACCGTCGCCCGCTTGTACGAGTTTTGTCTCAGCTTACACAAACGCGACGAGTAAACGCGATTTTAAAAAAGCTATTTAAAACTAGATGACGCCCGCAAATTCGTTTATCGCGTGGGAACCGTACATTTTTCCGGGATAAAAAGTATACTACGTCTTTTCCCGGGACTCAAAGTATCCTCATACCAAATTTTAGAAAAATCGGTTCAGTGGTTTGAGCGTGAAGAGGTTGCAGACAGACACACGTCGATTGATCTTTATTTACTAAGCGAAAAGGTACATGTTTCATATTATCATATCATTCATGCCAAAACACGGTGCATTTGACTAGGTACATCTTTTGCAATGGTAGGTACCTATGTGAAGCCATCGTGTAGCAAAGCTAATAAATAAGCTTTTAATAGCTAATTACTAGACATCGGATTATATGCATTTGCATACTTGCATATGCAAATGCATATAATGGCACTTTTTATGCGTTAGTGCATATTTTGGCAATTTTTCGTTGATAGTGCATATTTCGGTAGTTTTATGCCCTCGCAGTCTCCAAACTAGCTATCATGACACACACCGAGGCCCCAAAACAGATATAGGATAGATTAAAAACACTTCAAATATTATGTGGCTCCATCCCCATTAAAAGAAATGCAATACACGCGATAGGTACAAATTACAATATCTTTCTAGAAAAAAAAAAAAATTCTTTGTAGTTGGCAACATATTTAGTAAAAATTGGAATAAAGTAGTTACCGAATTTTTAAACTTCCAGTGGCATTATGATGCAATTGCAAAATATTGGTAGAAAATTATTATTGGTGCTGTATAAAAAATAAAATCCTGGATTTGATGAAGTTATAAAATTTACGCTTTTATTAACGGCACCACCGGAAAACTCATAAAAAATTATAATTTTAATAATAAGTGACTTTTGATTGTGCATATTTTGTGCATATTTTGGCCATTTATCGTGCATACTTGCATGCATATTTCGGCACTTTGATCGTGCATATAATCCGATGTCTACTAATTACCATTTCAATTTCATTATGACGAGCTTAGATGTTACTGAGCTTACAAGTAAATGATAAAAGCTCATAATATCGAATTAAGCTGACTCTATAAATATGATTAGGCTGTGAAATTCTTATTAGAACCGCGTTACCTCCCATTACAAACTTTTTTTAACTGTATAACATCTTGTAAGATCCTAAAGATATTATTATAAAGTAGTCTTATAAGAATCACCTAATGCCTATGCTAATCAAAAGAAACAACTCAATTTGAAACCTAGCTGGGGAATTTTAATGGAAACATACTAATGGAAGTATTTTAGCCGCAAATCGACCGCAGAGTTTCTAAATTTGACCGGCGATTTTCTCACAACATTGGCTCGCCATTAGAGATAGTTGGCATAGCTGTAACCCGAGCGCCTGAGAGAGCTGCGCACCCGACCGACTCACACACACACACACACACACACACAACTCATTTTACCCAAGCCCAATGGACATTGACCAAATTGTAATTTGTTAATCCATACTTCCATACTAATATTATAACGAAAGTGTGTCTGTCTGTCTGTTACTTCATCACGCCCAAACCTCTGAACCGATTTTGCTGAAATTTGGTATAAAAATACTTTGAGTCCCGAGATACATAATAGGATACTTTTTATCCCGGAAAAATGGACGGTTCCCGCGCGAGAATCGAATCTTGGCGCAACTGAGTTGCGGGCGTCATCTAGTCTTTATATATTACTAGCTGACCCGGCAAATGTTGTTTTGCCATACAAATTATTTCTAGTATCAATATAAAAAGTAGATAAAAATACATACAAAGTTTCATTAAAATCGGCTGAGCCGTTTTGGAGGAGTTCGCACATAAACACTGCGACACAAGAATTTTATATATTAGATTTTATTCTGATTGATCAAAGCTGAAAAATATTGACATATTGCTTTGTATTTATGTCGTAGTCATCTGGTTTAATCTGCGATTCGATTGAATGACTAACGCATTCATTGAATGACACCATTCCATTGAATGACTAAAGGACAACTTGTCAAGGCGTTGACTAGTGACGTTTAACGTTTTGACTAAATGTCATATTATTATAGTGAAGTCGTTAAATGGGACGCTATATTTTTTTAACGGGTTAGTAATAGATAAATCAACGCTGTACTGACAGCGTCGATTTATCTATTACTAACCCGTTATAAAATAATGATTTTATTACAAAATATAAAGCACATTAAAGTTATTTTAACGACAAAATATCAACATAGTGCTATCAGCTGTGTGAGCTGTTTGACGCTATATTTGTTTTAGTGACACCTAGCGCTGAAATACGTTCAATTACCTGACTGGCTATCTTCAAAGGGCTATGTTACAAATCGCTAACTAGTTCGGATCAACGTTCGGCCGAGTCATTCAATTGAATAGTGTCATTCAATGAATGCGCTAGTCATTCAATCGAATCGCAGATTAAACCAGATGACTGTGACATATAGAAATTGTTCTTGACGAGAGCTACGACGTAGCGCGTAGCAGCTCTACGAGTTTACAACATTATAATATTTAATTACGAATAAATGCAAAAAACAATATTGGTAAAATGCATTTTTATACTTAATTTATTATAATAACATGTATCTGTACTTATGTTGTTTTCGTATAAATGATGCAAATCATTATACTGTTATAGTAAAAAGTATCTCTAGCATCAAGGAAAAACAAAATTGATGAGTCTCTTTTTTAAATTAAAACAAAACTAAAATACTTTTATTAAATCCACAAAATAAGTGGTAATGAAAAATAAATTATGTTACTTAAAAACATAATTACATTAAACCAAATAATTATCTATACTTATGGTCAAAATAAACCAAATTTAATGACTGTAATTTATTATACGACTTTTAATGACCGCGCTAAAAACTTAAAAATGTACAAATTCGTAAGCTATAGGTGTCAGGTTATTAACGGAATCACGATTGAAAAGGTAATTATTTATAATTTAAGCTAGTTGTAATTTTGAAGAGTGCTCAATTATAATTATTTCTTAATTGGTGGTTAACTAGCTATTAACTGATTTTTATCGTTTTTAATTTAGTGTACTTTAGAGTGTGTGTAGATTAGTCAGTTTAGTAAGGCCGAATTATAAGACTGTCAAAAATTATGAAATCGAAAGAAAAGATCTATTCCAAAATCCGGTGGGCTGGAAAAAATTTGACATTGAAAACGGAACTTTAGCATAATACAATAGAGACGAAAATCATACACTTATTAATAGAATAATTGAAAACTGCTTTTCAGATAAATGTAACTAAAAAACTAAAGTGTAATAAAGAATAGTAGTAGTTGAAACATAAAGATTTAAGGAACACATCAGTCCAAAGTAATAATAATAATATAATAAGCCTTTTTATTCCGAAATATGTGTTTTACATTTTGGTTAGATTGGTTACTTAGGAAAAGTTAAGAAAAAATAGATTATATCTCGCACTTCGGTGTGCCTCTTGGCGTAGGCCTCCTGCAGCCCAGTCCAAAGTACCTAAGCATCACCTAAATTATTCAGCAAAGCATCAGCGAACTCAAAGCGGCTAATTGATTTAAAGTATCCCATTCTGCGTGTTAATTTTAATCTGAATATGACGCAGTGTTAAACAGTAAGAACGCTTTTATTTCCATGATTTGTAAACATAAAAGGGTAAATTTACATTTTGATATTCGCAAATGCTTTGGGGACTAAAGCGGCGTTCGCACCCTAAATTTTAAAACATCTATTTGCATACGCTTTGAGTAAATAAACGACACTTCTGCTGCTCTTACCGTTCGATGAGATGGGAGGAGCTAAACACCCGCTCCGTGACGAGTTTACTGAGCACTTGCTACTAGTAACTATTAAAAATGTGGAATGACTTTAGGAGTTTTTAATATCAAGTTATAAGTTATTTATAGTTTGTTTGTGGTGTGTTTAGTTCACATTTGATTTTAAAGAATTGTTTTATTGTAATTTGTTCTTTCAATTCTTAATTTTATACAATTACACATATTTTGAGATTTTCCCAACTAACAAAAATTGCTCTTGTAGTGGCTTATATAGCCAAAAATAATATTCTTATAGGAGTCGTATTATCGCTACTAAGGGTGCATTTGGGCACAATTTATAAGGATAATAACCTTATACCCTCCTTATAGTTGCTTTATTGTCCGCTTTTTTCCTTATACGTGTTATATAATGAGTAATGACCAAGAACAAGGTACTTCAACTTATAAGAAACATATAGAAAGCGTTAATACGGGCGATCACCCTTATACGTGTTATATTATTGTCCGATACAAGGGAGTTAAACTCCGTTTGCCCTTTTTGCCGTCATAAGTGATTTACATTTTCGCAACAGCTTGGAGAAGAAATAGTAACGTCAGCCATTTTACTGTCAAGTAAACGATAAGTCATTATTTTATGTATAGTTTATTTACCTGATTTAGTGCTCGTTTATAGTGAAAAGTGTATGGAAATTAAAATGCATGATAAAATGTGATACGCTGTGTGTTTTGGTATCAACTCGCCCTTGAATTTAAGCTGTTTTTGTGCTAAAAACGTCATTAATTATTTAGTCAAGTTATATACAGTGCTTTTAAAAGAACAACAGGATTCACACATCGTCTATAAGGAGTCTATGTGAGTAAAGACTTTATAACGGCATCAATTGTTTCTTATAATATCGCCATTTTACATATCGTTAGGGTTCCTTTCACACTAACAAAATCGCACCTAGCTAGTGTTATTCCCGTATATTATATATAAAAATGTTTTTTTTTCCACTGTAGTTAGGTTGGCCGAAAGAGACCTCTTTATAAGGATACTTTAGCTCACTTTTGCGCACTAATTTTAAGTTTGAAATATTATTAAAAATACGTGATTATCAAATTAATTGTTTTATTTTTTACTTTTCTTCTGTAACCATCGCTCCTTTTCAACTTCTTCCACATCCCTTTTTTTGAATCCCTTTTTAGGGTTCCGTACCCAAAGGGTAAAACGGGACCCTATTACTAAGACTTCGTTATCTGTCCGCCTGTCTGTCTATCTGTCTGTCTCCAGGCTGTATTTCAAGAACCGCAATAGCTACAATTTTGAAATTTGTCGGGATTGTATGCATTTATTGCTACTATAACAACAAATACATAAAACAAAATAAAATTAATACATATGATATCTAAGGGGGTTCCTATACAGCAAACATGTTTTTTTCGCTTTTATTGCTTGTCAATAATGGTAACAGGTAGGCACCTGAAATTTACACAAAGGCCTAAAAACTTAAAAAAATTTTTGGCCTTTTTTTGTTCTATAAAAGTACGGAACCCTTCGTGCACAGGTCCGACTCGCACTTGGCCGATCATTCCGCTCCGCAAGAAATTCGCACAATCTGTTTTACGTTTAAAATGGCGACTTTAGTTATGTAAAGCATTTTAATGTAACCTTAAAGAGAATAATATCTTTATAATCACTGTTTAAGGGAATGTGGATTGCTTTCATCCTTGTTAAGGTCATATAAAATGTTAGCATTCGTTTGTTGGATAGATGTCTTATTAAATGCCCCTATAAGTTAAAAGCATTATTAGTTGCCTTGTGCATTACTTTTGTAAGAATAATTGACCATATTAAAAGCTTTTATATGTCTTTGAATATTATAAGGCTAAAAAGCAATGTAAATAGTCACTATTAGATGAACATATTTCGAAGCCTTATAGTTGCCGTATAAATTAGAGTTATTAACGTTTACCCAACCAAATTATAAGAATAAAGGTAATATTAGCCAAATCTCCTAATAGTGTGCCATTATAAGTAACATTGGCATAATGAATGCTCTTTTATAACAAGTATAAGAATTTAGACCTTATTGAGTTAATTTTATAAGGTTAGTTTGTTAATTGTTTGTTGGGTAAGTACCTACTACATACAATAATTATTACATTATAATTTAAATATTTTTTTCTTCTATATAACATGAATAAACAAAACACTTCTAAAATGAGTTTTGATTCGATTAATTAAACTCCTTCTTATACATCTATAAAAAGAAGAAATGAAGGTATTCGATAATCCAAAAATAGATTATGAAACGCGAGCAGAGGGACAAACGCGCAAATTGCTTTTATCGAGTGCATTTCTTCTAAAGCTGGGGCAATTTGCATCCGTTTACGTAACTTTTAGGGGGCGGGTTGTAGGTAGGAGTGGGGGAGGCGGGGGACATAATCAGCGTAATTCCAATCATGCAAATGTCGAGATCCGACTGAAAGCCTGAGCTTGTTTCAGGAGTTAAAATGGAGATCCACTTAGCAAGCACGCACCTCACATACGCAATCTGTGCCGCCCAAAGAGTAACTTATCTAGCTTTACTTTCTTTAAACAAGCTTTTAGCCATATTATAGTATAGTTATACTTGTAAGTTAGCTAGCACTTGTAATAAGTAGAAGTATTATGGCTTAATTGAAATTGATATAACGGAATGAAGACAAAGTTTAAATTGTACATTATTAAACAGGCTCTACATATAGTAGAAATTAAAATTTAAAGGTTAATTTTAAATAAATGTAAGTTACGTTTCCTATATGCCGCCGCTTTGGCATTTAGCTACGAATACTATTATAGTAGGCATATAGCAATAATAACTTTTGTATTCATAATTTTACAAAATAATGCCCAAGAGAATGGAAGAGAACAGAAAATTTCCAATTTTTTGGCAGGCTGATTATCTATCCTGATTCCTGCGACAGTGTAGTAGTACCCAAAGTGCTATTGAATAGCTCTCGCAAAATACGTAATCATCATCAAGATTCTGTCTATATTATACAAACTCTCTACGCCTCCGTGGTCTAGTGGTATAGAGCGCACCTCTTGACTCGGAGGTCGTGGGTTCGATTCCCGCGTTGGAACATGGTATTTCTGAGTTTGGTTAGGACAATGCAGGCTGATCACCTGATTGTCTGACAAGTAAGATGATCCAGGCGCTGATGGGCCTGTAAAAAGTCGGTCCTGCGCCTGATCTCTCGCCAGTCGTGTCGGTCTTCCGTCCCACTGGGCTATGAGAGTAAAGGAATAGTGAGTGCTCTTGTGTAGGTACTGCACACACACTTGGGCACTATAAAATTACTCCTGCGTAGCTGGTCCGGTTTAATGAAACCGGCCACCGTCACCGAAACCGGTGTGGGGAGTATTATTATTATCCAAAGTGTTATTGAATAGCTCTCGCAAGATACGTAATCATCGTCAAGATTCTGTCTATATTATACAGTTGAATCTCTGTAGCAATTTAGTCTATGCTCTACCACGAACAAATACAACATTACCCTTGTCTAACGAATTCAAACGCCGGCATAAACTGAGCCGAACTGCTAATTGGGCAACTCCGCTCTGCTTTGAAGAAACGTATTAATTAATTAATATCATCCTTAGAGCCCTTTACAATCTATTTCTATTATTAAATCATGTACATAGACAAAATTTAAATATTATAATATTATGAAGAAACGTTAAAAAATGCAAGAAAAAAATATTTTTCTCACCTCCGGGCGGTAAACGTCAACAGCTTTCTTACCGCTCCGCTGCGCTTACCGATGTTGCCGTTTTCCGCCTCCGTCGATGAGAAAAATAGTATACGCACCATGGGCAGTAAATAAGAAATAAAAGCCTCAGATCACATGTTTGTTGACCTCGGCTTCGCATCGGCCAACAATTACATGTGATCTGAGACTTTTTATTTTCCTGCCCTAGGTGCGTAATGACTAATGTACTATTCAAGGATTACAAAAATCCGAAACTACCACCATTCTTTCATTGAAAGCAGGCCAGCCAGGAGTACTTTTATAGTGCCCAAGTACAAGCACTTTTTTTCCTTTGCTCTTCTAAGCCCGTAGGAGAGATGACTACACGACTAGCAGGAGATCAGGCGCTTTTCACATGTCCATCAGATGCATGCATTATCTTTTTTATCAGACAATCAGGTAATCAGCGAAACCACGAGTTCCAAGTCAAGAGCTACGCTCTAAGCAACTGGATGACGGAGGCGTTATGCTTAAAGTACAAGTAATAAAAACTATATTATTTCCAAGTTTAAAAATTAAATTTGACTAATTTCTCATTAAATTCTCGTCATAATAATCTCAAATACTTTCCATTAAAGGGCGCTAAAAGCAACATGGCCGCCAGCGCTTTCCGCGTTAATTCCGTATTCAAAACATGTAAAGGAGAAGCGAGCTCGAGTTAATGCCGACACTTTTAAATATTAAAATTAGATTATTGTATCGCGACAGAAGTAGCATAAATTGGCTCTAACTACATCGCATCTTCACAAAGAGAGCACGTTTTATGTAATGGAGCACTTGCTTGTGTGTCTCATTTTTACTTCTACTAAAGTACAGTGGCATAGGTAGACACAGACTCCGTTTTAGATGTTTTTGTAGGCTCTAGTAGTGTAACCGTAGAGTATGCAAAGTGATAACCATAAAGATCATTTCACATTGCATACTAATCATACTATTGACATATTGTAATTACAACATTTCTGGTATTGACTGAACATTTAAGATGAATGTTGTACTCACTGATTAATAATTATTATTAAACAATACTCTGATTAGGTCAAAAAGTAAATATTTACTCTTAAAATCAATAAAATATTGCAAGTTGCCACGTTTGGCATTTAACATTATTCCTCTCGGCGCATAATTAAAAAAAGCTAGCTAGTATGGTTAAAAAACAAACTTGTCAAACGGTTTAAATGTGGAACATCAATAAAAGGGAATGCATCGTGGATGCGCAGCAGTAAAGGCGGGAAAGCGAGGACTGGATTACCATATCAAACGCGGCGCGGCTGTCTGATCACGGGGGTGGTTTTATTAACGACATTTATAACGATACACTTCACGCTCCTACGTTTGTGGAGTGTGTGTTTGAGTATTTTGTAATCTATAGGTAGTTGGGAATTCATTTGGGTCACATCGTCGTCATTAAATAAGTCTTTAGGTAGTCGTAACGGAGAAAATCACATAGGTAATAAACCTGAAGAGTAAGGACACTTGCATACGCAAATACATTGCTTAGTTGTAAATAATATAATTAATTATGTAATAGCTCTCGTCGGAATTTGAAAAGTTTATAAAATTTTGTTTATTCCATGACTAAAATTAACGGAAAAATTTAATTACGACAGTTAAAACTAAAACTCATGTTAAAAAAGTTTTCCACGTAAATAATCAAACAATTAACAAGCGCACTTATTTCGATTTTTTTTGTGTAAAATAGTTTGACTGATAAAAATATCTCTATGTAATTCTCTCCATGAAAGTAGGCATGGGAAAGTATTTACCCTAGTGGGTGTGTCCTGAGTACCTTCAGGCTTAAGTTAAACGGTCGCTAAACGTTTGGGCGGCCCGCCCTAAGTGATTTGATGCGACAAAACGTTTCTCACTCTTTTCAGTTACACAAAGTAACCTCTATTATGTTAGCTGTAAGGTTGTTTTTACTGTGACCAGTTTTTCCTTTAGGACTCTATCTCATTTCACTCAGGTACAATATGTAAGTTAAACGTTTTAGATAATAATGAGGGCGTGAGTTTTCTTTTACATAAGTCTTGCGCACTTACATTTTCCAACTGATTTTCCTGTATGTACCTACGTTATACCGTAATATTTGTTTTACTTCGTTCTGAACTTTCAAAAAATGTTACAGTAAAAGATATTTAAGTGCTATATAATAAATTACTTTTCGAAACCAAGCACTCTAAATTTTATCAAAGACATCTCGATGACACTTTAGCTTACGAAGAACAAAATAAATTCATGATTTAAAAAACATAAGTAAGCATTTATAAGCAAAAAAATCAAAACATTGGTGTTGTAAATGTGAATTGGAAATGTTGTGGTAAACGCTAATTCTTTGGAGAGAAGCTCTTTTAAACGCTAATTCTTTGGAGAGAATTATGACATGGATTTGGATGGCTTTCGAAATGTGAGAAAGAATCCAATAGGAATGAAGTAATAGGAACCTCACTGCAATGAAGTGTTAGTGTAGCTACCACAGAAATAAATCAAGATAGAACGGCTAAGCGGGTGGAGTACGCGTGTTTCAATCTTGCACAAGTGGGCAAGATTCGTTGAACGTTCATTCAGTCAGCGCGCACATCTCGACTTGATTACACCGGAGTGGTTGTGCAAAAATGCCTCATTGTACAGTGTCTAATAGTAAAAACAGAAGTACGAAAGTGAATCGGTCAAAAGGAGATATTTCTTTCCACGTGTAAGTTATTTGTTCTAACTAAAAGCAAAGCAAAAATTGACACGCGCGATTCCTTAGCAACGCACGCGCGTCGCCGTTCTATCTTGATTTATTTCTGTGGTAGCTACACTAGCACTTTGCAGCAGTATGGGGTTCCTATATAGCGGGTAGTGAGTAGCCAAGTGTAGCTCCCCAGGGCAACGATTAATAGTCTCTCTATAAACACAGGCACGGACTTCGATGATGTGTTTGTGATTTTTAAACTCCTGGCAAAAAGAGGGGTATTTAGTAAAAAAAAAAAAACTTGTTACAGCTAGCGTAGCTCTTGAGAATTGCTGACATGAGTGGATGAAGCGGGTAGGTAACATAAACAGGCTTTAGGACCGGGTAAATGATTTGAAGTCCAAAAAATGTGGATTCTATGTATAATAACTAATTAGCCAGAGAAGTAGGTAAGCTAAGGTAAGGGTTGTTCAAATTGTCAATAAAAGAAGCTCTTATATTGCAAAATGATAGTTACCCGGATCATCCACTCGTGTCTTTATATACGCTGTTAGTTAGCGTCTGCTTAAGCAGATGACGTTTCTGTTTAAAAAAGATATAAAATGATGTGACAAGATCGAAAGCGTTCTTAGCTATAAAGGCTGGTTTACACGTATTAAGTAGATAAGTAGTAACTAAATTTTAACTTAATTTGAAGTGCCTGCCGGAAATGTGTCAAGTGACAAGCCCCGCCTGCCAACCTTACAGAAAATAGTCAAAATTCTAATTTCCTTGTTTAGTACTTAACTAAATTTTAACTTACTACTTGCTACTAAATTTTGTGTTTACATGCAATAAGTAACTTAAAATTAAGTTAAAATTTAGTTAACTACTTATCTACTTAATACGTGTAAACCAGCCATAAGTCGCTCATATTATTATAATAATTTCTGACTTTAAAATGTTTGATTCAATAGGAATGACATAGTTATTTTTTACTTTATAGTATTTTGTTACTGTATAATCGTAGCGTGGGATATTATTATGAATCCATTTTCAATATAAAATGACCGAAATTTGAATAACAGCATTCAAATCACTTACTTAAATATAAAATGTCTTATTTAAGAGTCCGTATACGAAATTTGCCGATTTCGCTGATTTTACAGACGTGATTTAACAGTTAAAATACAGTATTTCTATAAGTTTTAATGCACAACATGTAAGATCATTTCAAATATAATCTAATGTTGGAGCTAGATTTTTTATTTTTTTAAGTATTTTTAAATAATCCAACTCAAACCCGCGACAGTTTTGTGATTTTTGCTGTTTATATGGATTGTATTGACGTCTTAACGGTATGAAAAAATTCAATGTACTGTTAAGAAAGTCATACAATGTTGGAATTACTTTTTACCACTTTAATATGAAATAGTTCAGTAAAAAAATATGTAACACGGCAAAATTTTAGAGAAAATGGGCAAAGAATTGCTGTTAATTTCGGCAACTTGGAGCTGTAATTCATAAAAAGAAAACGAAAGAAATAATCTATAGATAAAATTATATCCAATTCGAGAAAAAAGAAAAAAAACAAATTGTGCCAAAAAAACACGATTCAAAACAACCTAAATCTCACATTATATTAAGTACTCGCCGCAAGTTCGAGTCGGCTTTCCGCGCTTAAATATATTTTAAATGTAATAATTAAAATATACTTTTTAAGTCTAATAAGGGGAAAAAACCTAATAATATTTCTGTAGCGAACCTCTGCAATTTCATATTCATCGGCAAAATTTCGTATACGGACTCTTATTGCCTAAAAACATTTTATGTTGTTACCAAAAATATCGGTAAACATTTTGTACAATACGGCCCTGAGTTTTTCATCCTGCAAATTGCAATACATCGGCCTGAGCAGCTATGACTTTTCGCATTTGTCAGAGGGGCTCAACCTTTTTAATTCTTTTCTTATTGAAGCGCACTTACTTTAAGAAGTTCGTCATCTCTTACAATAAGAAAGCTTCTAGTAATAAAAAAACAATCGATTGTTCGATTAATCGATTTCGATGTTACAACACTACTCTCCAACCGTCCTACGTTTTTTCCTTGGTTTTTCGATCAGCATGAGAATCTGACGCGAGTTTCACAGTTTTTACCCATCCCACAAAAGTACTCAACGCCGCTAAAGAAGTTTTCACTTCAATATAAATATTGTTTCAGCTTTTAAAATAACAAATAAAAGCTGAAAATTGTCACATACATTATATTTACTGTAATGACACGGGTAGCGAAATAATATCGAAATGAACAAATTAAAACGCTACCAGGAAAAACGGCACTTATAATTTTTCCATAAAACAAAACGGTTGCGGGCGCCTGGCTTGTATATTTTTTGCACGCCTTGTTAATAAGCGTCTACTGGCTCGTGAAATATTACAAATTGCGCCTCCACATTCCCCTGTCGGAGCCTCCCACATTTTATATTGCCTTTTTCGTGCTTTCCACAGTATTAACGCATTATACCAGTCCTTATAATCAGTTTAAAAATAAAACGACTTTGAAATTAGAACGCCCGCCATTTTGTTTTGTGTTCGAATTTTAAAGATGCTAAAGTTTGGGTATTTTTGTATTGTTTTGATATTTCTGGGATTTTCTGGGCAGTGTTTATTCAACTTATTGTGTTTATTGATTGTAATATTAAGTGCTACATATTAGGCGTGTATTTTTTATTGCAGTTAATTTGGCATGTTCTCCTATAACAACGGTGACCTAAAGCTTTATTAGAAAGCTATGGCTACGGCTCTATATTATGGACATATTTTGGTCAAGTAAGAACACTTCTGAGTTTTTTGACATTTGAGTTAAGGCCGTCCCCCGAGCAAACGACCTTGGCCATACATTTGCCGCGTTGCCGAGATCGCGCCAAAACCCTATTATTTTTACTTATCTTAGTTCAAAATCGTCCTAAAAAAAAACTAAAACGGGGAATATGTAGTTTATGATATTGTCGATCTATTGGCGTGAGTTTCAAATAAAAGTAATTTGTAAATCCTAAGGAGATGCTGAATATATGATTGAATTTTAATAAATTGGTATTACTTTGGAAGCTGATATCACGAGTATAATAAACAAAAATAGAAAATTTAAAACGGGGAAAGGAATGTTGATATACTGAAGATTATTGCTGTATTTTTATTATAATTTTGTAGCTTTCAGATTATGAGTTTATAAGGCTCTAAATACGGTAAATTACGGAATCTCCGGAGGGAACGCCCTTAAGGTGTTTTCTTGTGTAAGTAATATTTTCTTGCGATTTGGTACAGAAGAACTTAGGGTGGGTTGCACCAGAGGCGTGGTTAAAGTTAAAGTTATGGTTAAAGTTATGGTTATAGTTAAGGCTTAACTTTAACCTTAACTTTGACCACAGAATTTGAGAGATGTCAAATTCTGTGGTCAAAGCTACAGTTAATGGGATTGAGAGTTTAAAAAATCGAATTATCCGTAAAAATCGACAGGAAAATATTTGTTATAACAACACTGTGAAACATAGTAAATTTTCACGAAAAAATTTCGATTTAAGTATGAGCGGTTATGGTTATGGCGTCCTTAACCAAATATTTGACATTTTGCACTGTAGTTATAGTTACAGTTATAATTACAGTTATAGTCAAAGTAAGCTGATGCAACCCACCCTTAGACTGCGTTACCAAAAGTTAACTAGGCGTTAGCCTCCATCATTCTGACCGTACCTAATCCAGATGGATCTCGGTCCAAAGAAACCAATGAAATAAAGTCCAAAGTTAATTCCTCCTTGTTGTTATTAACATTTTAGTTTATAAACTACCTATTAACGTTTTTAGTGTATAAACTACCTATTAACGTTTTTTAGTTTACAAGTAGAGAGAAAGTTCGCTTCGTCGGTCAACCTTAGCCCCCTATCTGACCTTGTCGTGCCATCATTCATTATACAAGTAATTAGTGCATTATCAAACAAAAGACTCAACGATTATACATATTTAATATTCATACGAGTGCACCTGCATAATAACAATGATTATTTGTAATTTATCTTGGCGCCTACGTCCGTCTACATATCTAGTCGTAACAACAGAAGTTTGGACGTTAAAAAAGTTAAGTAACACTCAAAATTGGAACTATAAGGTATGAACTATTAAATATCTCAACCCTAAATCAAAACTACTAATAAAATATTTTTATTCAGTATGAATTTTATACCTAAGTATCTACTTGCAAAATATTTGTGCAACAGATTCGGGCAGTCATATGCGGAGATAGGAGATGGGTACCTACTGTATATTAATATTGAGGCTCTATATAATAGTCTCTACACTATATAAATATTATGGTTTCGCGTATATAGACAGATACTATAATTCTTTAAACTGGACCTAAAAATCATATTTTCGTATTCATTTATTTTTTTAAACATTGGCCAATTACGCGAAAAAGAAATGACGCCTATTTTGCGATAAAACTATACTCTATTTTAATGAAACTTTCACTTTATTACTACAACTACTACTAGCTACAACAGAAGCCTATAATTTAAGGGTTTTGTGACAGCAACAACATGTAAGTGGTCGAAGTCACTTACCCACTAGAAAGTTATAAACTTAATTAATATTAACTTTGCAATTTAATTAAAGTAAAAAGTCGATCCTTATTTATTTTTAAAACAAAAAATTTCCTCGGGGACTAAAAATGTGGAGACTTTCTATAAAACCAAAAGAGACTTGGCGATGTATGGAAGACATACAAGTTACAAAATTTTCAAAACCATGATACTTGTTGACATTTATAATGTTGTTCACGTCAATCTTCATGTATCGGTATGAACTGACCCTTAGTGGGCCTCAGACAACCAACTTTATTGTGCAATAATATCATTGAATGGTATTGAACTATTTATTTGACAGTAATATTGAAAGGCTATATATTCAATATGAGCGCTAGACGGTCAATAATATTGCACAATAAAATTGATCGTCAAGGGCCCGCTTACTCATTATATTTCAGCTTAGCATAATCGCGCGGAAAAGCCAAAACAATATTTATATCTAATTACCTACTTATGTAAGTAAGTATTATAAATTTAATTAGTGTTATTACAGACACATTAAAAATACAAACGCATCTACAAGTAGTTTTATTCCACATCAGTATAATTCATAATTAAATTAATTGTTACTCACTCACGTAAACGATGTACAATCTACGTATGTATAGTTAGTTACACATGTTTTAGTTTTAGGGGTCAGTAAAAGAGTTTAAAAACCGTAAACCTATATGCGGTAGGTATAATATATTGCATGAAAATAAGTGAAATAAAAAATTAGGTAACGATGTCGCCCGCAAATTCGTACGCACAGAAACCATGGAATTTCCTTTGATTAAACTATCATTCGTCCTTTTCCCGTGACCAAAGTGTATCCTCATATCGACTTAATAAAAATCAGCTTAGCATGCTGCAGATGGAAAGACAAAAATATATATTGTCATGTTCCCATTTTAATGTATTAGAAACAAGGGCGTCGCCAAGGGGGGGCAGGAATGGCGGCTGCCCCCCCCCTAGAGATTCTAAAAAAGTTGCCAAATATAATGCAACCAAAGTCCTAAGTCTTTGAGTTGATGTGCTTGAAGTTCAAGCCTTGAACAATCATTCCCGTACGTCGACTAAAGTTACTCTATGAAAGACGTTGAAAATATCTACGAAATTCTAAGTACGCCTACGATTTGATCTATCCGAGTAGAAGGAACCTCGGACTCCGACTGTCACGCCTCTACGATTTTTCATTAATTCCGATTCGAAATTACCAAAAGCACTTATTCATTACTCCAATAATTATAATGATATTTCTGACACGTTTTTCGTGTTTTGATCATTATTAAATCCACTTAACGGCTGCTTCGGCATTAAATATTAAAGCTTTATCAATTTGGGGCCAGCCCTGTGGTAATTCGTCGGGAATCGAGTTGTGCCCCACAAACTGGTTATATCAATCATAAACTTATTCGATTAATTACATTTTGCGGAGTTAATAGCGACATCTAATATTGAGTAGGGATGGCGATTATTGATATCGATAATATTAAGTTACTCGATTATATACGTTCGAAGATGTTTAAAGGGTACGCGTAGATACTGCAATAATTTATTTGCTTACAAAAAAAAAAAACTGTTGTAAAGGGTACGCGTAAGTATCTACTGCAATATATTTGCTTCCAAAAAAAAACTGTTTTATTTTAGGTACCTCGTAAGCAGTTACTCTAAGTTTAAGGTTATTTAAAAATGATCGAGGCGATTAGATATCGATAGTATTAAGTTACTCGATTATATACGTTTGAAGATGTTTAAAGGGTACGCGTAGGTACTGCAATAATTTATTTTCTTACAAAAAAAACTGTTGTAAAGGGTACGCGTAAGTACTGCAATAAATTTGCTTCCAAAAAAAAAAAACTGTTTTATTTTAGGTACCTCGTAAGCAGTTACTCTAAGTTTAAGGTTATTTAAAAATGACTGATAACTGAATATTCTCAAATTCAAATTTTGAAATCGTAGTCACGGAAATAGTTAAATTCAATAAGAATAAAAAATAATTCATGATTCAGATTTCAGAAGTAACAAAGCGTATACTTTTTACCAGAACATTTTTCTGAACCATACAACTAACCTGCCTAAAATCACATACAAAAAACTATGATGTTATCGCTTTAAATACTTCAAATCTACAGTAGTCGAAGGTGTCAATTAGTTAAGTGATAGCGGGTATCGGTTTATCGATATGTCACATCCCTAGGCCCATTTCGGCGGTGTCATTAGAAGGCTGTTAATGATTAATGCGGCGCCGTCCCCTCCCTAGAACACTTAATCGACTACCCCTTTTGATGGAGCGGACTGGGATTATTATTTTTATTTGCCAATGTATTTGCGTTTATTGCCGATGATTGAAGAGTTTAGTATGATACGACCTACTGGATATTAAGTAGTTGTAGATGGAGTATGAAGATGTCGATATGAAAATATGGAGCAGCGGTTCTCAAATTTTTTGGTGGCGGAAGCCTTATAAGAAGTGAAATTTTTAATTGAATAAAGTAAAACAGAGTCATGTTTTGTCTTTGAATGAATTGTCTCCATGCTGGTTTGGGGGCGTCCACAAATTACGTGAGGTGTTTAGGGGGGGAGGGGGTCGAGTCAAATCTCATCTAATCTCACGTTGGGGAGAGGGGGGGTCTCGGCAAATCTCACGTAATTTTTTTCTCAACAAAATTACTACTTTTTTGGTCAACAAAAATTATTACTATTAAGCATACGTACATCCAGATTGTACGTATGCTCAAGACTTAATCGTAATTAATAACTCTAATAACTCGTTTATTATTTTATCTCCACAAATTACAAGTTATAAAGTACTTAAAAACTAATAATTGTTTACGTACACATGTTATTGTTGTAACTTGTGGGAGATCTGGAGTCTAAACTAGGCCAAGCCTGTAATATAGATCTCCAGGCCCCCCCAAAACAAAATTATTATATTATCAGTGTACAGTTTGTGAACACCAGTAAGTTACACTCATTATAATATAAATTATATATCCGTTGACAAGTGAATATTTTTAGTTTCTTAATATAAAGAAATAAGATAATCTTAATTATTTAGGTGTGTGAGTGGTGTGTGTGTAAGTTTTTATGTGTTGTGAGTTGGTTGTGTGTGTATAATATGATTATTAAATTACAATGTTATATATAACTTATATCTTTTAAAAATATATAAATAAATTTTACATTTTAGCTAATAATAACTTTTCAGTTTCTTCGTAATTAAGACCGAGTAACCACTTATAAATTATATTTATAAGTGGTTACTCGGTTAAGATTATACGATTAAGATCATTCATTCGTTCGAAAGAAAATCTACTGACTGTCTAACCAAACGTTTACGTAAGAAACCCACATTTTGAAAAATCTCACGTGAGATTTGAGGGAATGAATAAAATCTCACGAAATCTCACAAAGGGGGGAGAGGGGGTCAAAAAAAACACCTCACGTAATTTGTAGACGCCCCATTTCTAATGAAATTTCTAAAAACAATTTAGTTATGTACCTATAGCTCGCGTAGTATAAGGCCTTTGCGGAGCCCCTGGGTTCCGCGTAGCATACTTTGAGATCGATTGATGTAGAGGATGTGAAAAATTTCATCTAAAAATTTAATCTAATTAATAAGGGTATCAAATAAAATCGGTCCTTAATCCTTCGATGGCGGATTCTTGGAAATCTATTGTTATTCTATTGTTGTCGCGATTACCGGTGCTCTTATGGGACTTGATAGTTTAAATAATTTTTTTTTTGTAAATAAATACCTTTCCAGAAAGTTATCCCGGAAAAATTACGGTTCCCTCGCGATAAACGCAACGGAGTTGCGGGCGTCATCTAGTCTTATATATACATAGTTATCTATCGGCTACGAATAATATAGTTTTTATTATTCGTAGTAGGTACTTATATCGGTTACGATTGCATATATTTGTAAAAACTCTAAAGACAACATTTAATTATTCTTTGAAGTTCGGTTTTATGAACATACTGAAATGCTGATAGAATTGTTACATTATGGCGTCTATTATTAGGCCGTCATAGACAGAGCAGGTAATGTAAAGGTGTATATTATAGCACGATACATCTTTCTATAGAAATCGTCAGGAGACCACACACAACAGCTATAATGTATATTTTTACATTATAGCTGTTTCTATAGAAAGATGTATGGTGCTATAATATACATCTTTACATTACCTGCTCTGTCTGTGACAGCCTTAACTATTATATTTTTATGTCTCTACAATAACACATCATACAAGTTCCTCTCAACGCTTCAAGGCCCGAAGTATGCAATTATTGCAGGTCAGGAGAGGACGGGATAAGCCAGTGGTCGCAAACTTTTTCGTTTAAAAGAGTCAAGTGTTAAATTGCGACCCACTGAAGAGAGAAGTCTAAAGGTGACTGTTACTAATAAATACCTAATTTGTTTTTTGTGTGGCGATCGTACATTTTGAAATAAAAATTAATACTAACTCGCAAACCAAACCTACTTAGAAAAATGCCATATACCATTCTGCTGTGCCACTGTCCAAAGTGGTGTCGATCGACTTGGCGTTATCCTGTAATTATGATCAATGTTTAAACCTGTAGGTATACTACGAAACCGTTTTGAGACAAACAAATCTTTATTTCCCTCAAGTAGTACACGTTATCTATACTAATATTATAATGCGAAAGTATCTCTGTCTGTCTGTCTGTCTGTCTGTCTGTCTGTCTGTCTGTCTGTCTCGCTTTCACGCCAAAACTACTAAACCAATTGTAATGAAATTTTGTATACAGATCGTCTAAAGCCTGAGAAAGGATATAGGCTACTTTTTAACTGGAAAAAGGGGGTCGTAAGGGGGTGTTTATGCGTAAATTTGTTCAAATTAAGTTAGTTCCAAAAATTCATAACAGATGGCGCTAAGAGACGCCTACATCGCGCTATCGCTTGCTAATGCGTCTTTCTATAAGATGTGGTACCATGTTAAGTTTAATTTTTCGATTCTTTCGATTGTTATAATACACTCTTTTTAAATATTAACTCACTACTCAGTACTTTATCTAGATGCAGTGACGTAAGTCGTAACCTACTAATGATAATATTTAATAGTTTATGGGTAACGCGCGCTATAAACTGAAGTCCACGCGGACGAAGTCGCGGGCAACAGCTAGTCTTAAATAAACAAACACTGCTCCCGACACTAGGCTTCCCTGTGTCGTGGAGAGCAGTCTCTTCGATCATGCACATAAACACAAGATACAATACAATTAATTTTAACCAGCTAAATATGACATATTTGTGATAACTAATATACATATGTTCTAAGTCTTTTTAACAGAACCTATAATGTTTTTGTAAGTAAACAGACTATATATATTTTTTTAAGTAGGTGACTAAAAATTGTACACATAATAGCATTACAAGATCATTACCAGAGCCACCGAAACCAGCTACAGTACGATAAGACTCAAACAATCGAATGAGATTGCCGCGTCCTACTCTAACAACGTCATATTTTCACGTTTGTTAGAGTAGGACGCGCCCGCGCCATTCTCGTACGATTATTTGAGTCTCAAAACGGTTTCGTGGTACGGCCCCTGACTAGCCTTACTCCTGAATAGCGGGTTGCATGACTCTATAATTGTGTGTGGAGTTTATGAACCGCCTGTTGCCGACCACTGGGATGAGCGCAGCATCAGGCAAGGTAGCGAAGCAATTAGTCCTCGCGATGATGGATGACGCTCGCGCGGGTGACGCGGCCGGCGCGGCAATAAAATCTCATAAGTCATTATACGCCGTTGATAACGCGGCATAGGACGTCCCTTAATTATCGCTCTAGTGACACGGGAGATTATGGCGGGAATATAATATAATTATGGCGCCGATATTAGACTTAAGATAATGTTACTCGTGTAAGCTTACGGCTTTATAAGGTGACGGCGGATGCCTTTTTCCGCTCTGAAGATAATAAACATCGGGCCGCTAGTTGTTTAAAAATGATAATGTGTGCATTAAGTTATGATTACGAATTGAACAGTTAAAGAGCAGCCTGCTACAATGTTGAGTAGCGTAGATACAGTCAAAATTTTGGAATGAAAACTTTTTAGAAATTGCCGTTTGAATTTAAAAAACGTTACACCGCAAAGGTTGTAAAACGTAGGTTAGACCATGACGTTTATTGACTGAAAAACGCAAAAGCTGCGTCATCCACGGCAATCTCTGAATACACCTGTACGTCAATGTCAAAATCAGCTCAAACCCCAAAATTCCTTTACTTGACCAAAGAGGATGTAAACTGTATACTACGTAACAAGAGGTCGGACTTAGAAGAAAAAAAATAAACATCCGTTATTTTTTTAATTTGAAACTGAAGTTAAAATTTTTAAGTGCAAAACCTTTCACTCTAAACATACCAAAAAATTTAAAAAAATAAAAATAAAAAAGAAATGAGCTCAAATAAATGTTTTATTTCAATAAAAATTATTGTACATAACTTAATAAATAGGCTAATAAGGTAAATTAAACAATAAAACAGATTTAATCCACAAGCTTTTGTTGATTTCTATTATTAAATATTATAATATTACAGTACAGAGTTATGTATTTTATTTATAAATATAATAGAATAGCTGCCTATGCTACTCTACTAACTACTTGATTGGCTTATACAGTAAACTCTATATAGGGAGGGGATTAAAGCTGCGCGTCTGCCAGGTCGGAATCGGGACGTACGGTGCGGACGGCACGTCGTGTCGTCATATTATACTTGTCAGGCACAGAATGACGTTCCAGTACTTCTAGTGCAGTTCATAGTAGTCAGTACCATACATACAAAGCAACAAATCCGTCCACTGCGTACCTACGCTCCGATTCCGATCCAGTGGACCGCAGCTTTATACATACACACTTTGTTTTCTTACACCCTGTATACGACAGCTGAAATCTATCGCGCGGGCTCAGGCCAGCTGCATACCACCTCACTTGATCAGAGGATTTTTCCTTGGTGGCCGTACCACTCATAATCCCATACCTTCCTTCTCCTAAAATCTCCTTGCTTTGAATCTCTTTGCTGCTTTCGTTCCCAAGCGGTCGCATGCGACCGCGAGAACAAAAAATTTCCTACAATCCGCGATCGAGGTAACAGCTATTGCTTGCAGACTAAAATGTTGCAAACTAGCTGTATAGGGACCTAAAAATCTGAAATTAATGAAACATTTTTCATTTACTACATTTCCATACAGTTTACATAAATTATTAAGTATAGTTAATAACCTAATGTATTGTTACAATAAAACAATATACACATGATACACATTTCATTATTTTCCAAATTAACTGCATACTGATATACATTATAATAATTTCTATGAAATAATAATCTATCTTTTTCATATTAATATAGTTTAAGTTGTAAATTATTGTACAATTAAGCAAATAATACTACGACATACTTTGTATTAGAACATGGTATGATATCGTTATGTTTTGCTTCAATTTATCAATTTACGGTTACATTTACATTTTACAATGGCTTACCTTTCGTTTTTCAATAATTAATCCACTTAATTTTCAATTTTTGTATGAGTTGCTACAAAATAATTTTCACAAAATGAAATTCGAACCTTGAGTTTTAAACTTCTTCTTCCTCTTTTTTCTCATGTAGTTTATATTCTCTATGGTCTTTTTTATCAGCCAATCACAGTCGACCGTGCTTAAAAATTGTACAGATTAAGCGATTATATTTAGTAGCTACGTTTAAATTTGGAACCCAATTTTTTTTTGTTCGGAAATTTCGTCCACCTGTACTTGACCACGAATTGTGCCTTGACATGCTGTGTTTATAAATTAATATTATTTGTATTAGGTTGTCAATTTTATATTATAAAGCTATTTACATGTCTTCAAAGCAGGAACAAAAAGAAACGTAATCTAAATGCGCGTAGAAAGTTACGTGGTTAAGATTTGTTATGATGTAATGGTGTAAAAGATGCGCTATTAGGGACATTAGGACGCAGGTGCAGTTTTGTCACGCTACTGTGTTAGTAACCGCGGTAACGGTTGGATGGCATTAGTGACACTTAACCCAGCTCAACTTCTTAGAACATATCAAGTTGAAAGTTGAAGGAACTGTTACGAAAGGGCTCTTCTGGTTTTCTCGTAACAGGTAAATGATAATAAATACTCTATTTTTATTGTAGCGTGAATGCCCCTCAATATTAATTCCATTATTATTTACATCGTATAAAAACCACAAACTTTTATTTTTAAGATCAAATTGTAAAGTGTCCATCTACTGAAAAATTCTAATGACTCGTAATTTACCCTATAATATTGGTTGGTACTTGGTTCGATAGGTTGACAAGAAATGTTTTCTGGTTAGGAGAAAGGGTGAGATTCTGTTGACAGCAACGTGACGTAACGTTGAATTGTCAAAAGTTTCGTACAAAATAGTACATTACGCACCTAGGGCAGGAAAATAAGAAATGTCTGATTACATGTCTCATCATGATGATCTGTGATCTGAGGCTTTTATTTCTTATTTACTGCTCATGGTGCGTATACTATTTTTCTCATCGACGGAGGCGGAAAACGGCAACATCGGTAAGCGCAGCGGGAAGAAAGTTGACATTTTCCGCCCGGAGGTGAGAAAAATAATTTTCGATAGATAACTTTTCAATTACTTTATCAGCAAGGTTAAGTGTTACTCAGGACCACAATTGTCTGACAAGAAAGTTGATCCATACGTCAGATGGTTTGTCGGTGCTGCACTTGGAAGCCTACTCCGAAACCTGAATGAATTTCAATACGGTTTCGCTGTACGGCCCCGTCTTCTCGGATATTTCATACCACCAATCACCATTTTCGAAATCGGATGATGCTGTAGCAATCTAGCTAAATTAGCCAGTCAATTAGAAATTAAACTTACGCACATTTTACAGAAATGAGATGCTAGTCTAGAATAGATTTTCGATAAAATATTTCCGGTGGCTATATCTTGGGTGGTTACCATGAAACCCTCAAACGGCCTGGGCGTCCAATTGACTAGCCAATACCTGAGATATATCGCGACAGTTTATCAACATTAATGTTCTATAATCTATGATTTTATTGAGATACTTACATACTCACATCCGCGCTATATTTAATTAGAAGCGTATCTTTTACTACGTCCTTTCATTACTTTCTTCATTACATACTGTAATTGACACATAAGAGCAAGCTATAAAAAGGTTTCATTCATATTTATTTCCTTCGCAAGTACTCTCGTCGTTAATGAGTAGGTTTTCCATAATAATAGCGAAGTGATAAAGCTTGACGTACACTGAATACGATAATATTTACAAAAAGGTCAATTACTATACTCTTATCTAGTATCTATCACCTTTCTTCTCTTGTTTATAAAAAGAAGAGAAAGATCCATATCACGGTGGCTTCAACAAAATTACCTAATATGAATTTTAGTTTCATAAATACCAGTTGCTAATCGCTAAACATAAGTATTGAACTGATTGAGCTGAGAGTATAATATTATGATATTGAATGTACTGTAACTTCTTGTATTGGTGGATGTTTAACAGTAATAAATAATATTATATACTTTTTCACAAATTGTAACAAAATTGAAAATATGTATTAATAATACAGGGCAATAAGTGCATGAAAAGTATATAATATATTTATTACCGTGAAAGTCTTTTTTTCATTTTATTGATTATTCTCATCATCAACTTCAAACAAATCGTTAGAGCGGTTTTGCTCTACGGCCGATCTGAACCCGTGAGAAAACGGCCCGGAGTAAACGCAAAACTGTAATAGTTTACGCACTCTAGTCTCTAAAGTCTAGATAGTAGGATCTATCCGCAAATGTGAAATTCGGCTTTAGCCACCTTAATTCTTCCGTCATCTCACATTCATAAGCAACTGCGAGTCTCAGACCGGAATTCGGATCTGACGTAGAGCAAAACGACTCTTGAGTAATTTTAATGCATTTCGAATCGGTTAATTCGTAGTATGCGTCGCTCCTATCGCATAAAAGGGTACTTAGTAGCTATGGACTTAACACTGCTAACGCGGAAATGACGCGTAGAGAAGTGGACCGGTTTCGCACATGAAGCTTCCATCATTACGTAAACATCGCACTTCACTGGTTATAGGGCCCTTTTTACATTACATCCGACTATAGAGCATGCTTAGCTTTTTATGTCCAACGGTTTTTTGTCTCATTTTGCATACGATCAATCGATGGACAAAGATACCTTTTATGATTCATATCAATTTGAAAGCTTTTAAGATCTGAATTTGTGCTAAGTTGTAATTAGTAATTACATAATGAACTTCACTCCAAATGACAGGGAATCGAAACCTAAAACATTAAATCAGTTTCAATGTTCAGAAAAAGCGGTGATGTGTATCTTCGCTGATAGCCTTTGTTCTATCCAAGAAAATATCAGCGAAGAAAGGTGGTGAATATTTAGCACAATCGCACCGATAAGCATCTACGTCTAAACGATACGGGGCGTAGTAATTCCAGTTTAATCAGTACCAAACACTGCAGCCGTGAAGAGCATTGATAAAGGAGAAAAACTGTTCGGATTTAACATAATTCACGCGCGCTATCGGCGCAGGCGCAGCCGTGAGTGCGCGCGATAGCCGCAGATTGTGTTCTGCGGTAAAGCGATAATTCAGCTCAATCTATGTCGTGAGCGCGCGCGCTTTGTTTTATCCCCGGCTTCTGTGCGCCTTTATTTAGAAAATTGATGAGAAACGGCCTCCATTACGGCCCGCCTTATAGATATTACCCGGATTACGAGCTCGATACAGAGGAAATGAACGCAAATTTGTTTTCGTGATTGCCTTCGTATCGACTCGAATAAAATCATCATTGATAGCAATTTGGTCGGAGTTCCGTGGGAGTGCGCCCTCCGAACTCCTCGTGTTTAGCGTATTGTTTCGCTTGCGGGTTATAGAGACATCGTTGTACAGTCATACTTTAGATACCAGGAACCGGCCGGCCGTTATGAGGTTCGAATGGGCCCGTTTGCGAGGAGCCGGCCAATTTACGTGCGGCACGGACAATCGCCCGCAAATTGCGCGGCCACTGATTGCCCATCGATATTCCGATAGCTTCCTCCTGGCTCCTTTGTGCGGGTGATAAATTAATAATATGACGTGGCGCGTCTAGCCGTGACGTCGTAATCAATAATTACGGTGCGCGACGTAGATGCGGAACTAATGCCGCTCTCGTATGGCGCTCCGCGGGGCACCGCAGACAAAGCCGGGGTCAGCGCACAATGCGCCGCGTTTACCGGCGCGCATCGTATTCAGAGCGGTGCCGAAAAAAATATCGATTTCCGTAAATAAACGAGTGTAACACATTTATAATAATGATGAATGGGATCGGGTGTTAACGCACGTCGATACGGCGGAGCGAATCGCCGCCAAACCGCCTGACGGGCCGTGCAGCCGCGAGATCGAGGGCTAATTGAATACGAATTATTATTTACTTATTATTTCCTCAATAAATCTAATATTAACTGGGGCGTTGTGGCTGTTACGGGAATTTATGGCTTTCTTAAGGTCGTCCATAAATCGTCGGTTTTTGTTTGCGAATCGCGGGCAGCACCGAGACGTTTTAATTATATATACACGCAAAATGTTCCCATAAATATGTGGAAATTGGCGTCATATATTATGTACCTAACAACCTATGTAAGCTGTAAAATATTTAATTTGAGGTTCCTTTTCGCTTTAAAAGCAAGTCTTTACCTACAAGTTACATTACAACATAGTCAAATAATATTATGGCATTTATTATAGCAAATATAATAAAATAAAATGACATAGGATAAGAATTGTCCAACCACACTGTCTATGGTCGAGGCATCCCTATTCCCTCTTTTCGAACAGGAACTGTTTTATCTCATTGGCGATTTTAGCCTACCGATCTTTTCAAAACATAATGATGGAATGTTGGCTAAGCCCCCAGACGAGAAAAACATAACTCCATTGTTATTCTTCAAATTTTTTAACTATTAAAAACTTAATTTCACCGCATTTTATTATTCAGCGAACGTAATTGTTGCGTAACGGTCATAACGTAGCAATTCTTACACAAATCTTTTTCAAGTCATGTTTTGCAGTAACGACAAATAAATTTTATTAAAACACGAAGGGCATAATACTTTTTTAATATCGTGAACATATTAGAGTAATTTGCTGGGCTTTGCGGTGTTGCGTGTGGGGTGTGGGGTGCGGTGGGGTGCCAAATGTCGGCAGCCCGATCTAGCTCACCCTATTGTTGCACAATACTAATGGAATGTTATTGGAATGAAATAAGCTTCGGCTGTAGTTAATGGATGTAGCTGGTGTAAGTGGTTTAGATATATTGTGTCTGAGAATCGAGTAATTAGTTAAATAAGTAGATATTATTTATGGAATCTGAAAACGTCTTGATAATAGGAACCAAAACGTTTTCCGATGAAACTATAATAGTCTGTTTCTTTACAAGAATTCAATTTTAGTCCGGTTAACGAATGACTCAAAACTCAAAAGAGGGTATAGAGTGCGTGAGCGGGAACCTAAGCGATTTCTACTGGAACTTATTCAGGGTGATAGCGATAAAGCTATTTTTCAAAAAGAAATAGAAAGGAATCTTAGTTCTTAATGTTTACTTTTCCTGAGCGTGTAGTTCCAAAGCAGATGAGAATTTGGAAAAACTATATAGAATCTAATTTATAGAGAATTTAATAAGCTTTAATGTCGTCATAGAACATTTTTTGCTACAACGTATAGTTTCTTAGTTATTGACGAAAAACTAAAAATTTTGACCTTTGTCGCCCTCCCCTCCCTTAGGCTCACCTCCTAGACGTCAGGACTTTTAGTATGTTTTGTCCTTAACCACCTTGAATAAGTTCCTGCAGAAATTGTTTAGGTTCCCGCTCACGCATTCTACAACTACTGTTGACTGCAGAATGCAGTGCGAGTGTTTTTCACATAGCTCCTAGACTAGAAAGGTCAATGACCGCTGGTGCCACCTTAAACTGTCCTGACTATAGTACTTAAATTAAAGGAGTTTGACATTAATTTTGTAGATCTTCGTGCTTACAAAAATCACATTACCGGATTTTTCGATTGACGGTTAGTTATAATTTATTATGTTTACTGCCAACGAAAAGGAAACAAATAATTAATAGGAATAGGAATTCTTTGGGTTATCCGTTCCGTTATCATAATTCATATTTTTTGGTTTAATCTATTCCAAAGAATAGAGGAAATAATATAAAGCTTCGTCAAAATATATTGCAACTTGTAAGGTTGTACCATCGAGGAAATTGATTCCTAGACAGTGGACGGACCTACGTCATGTGGTCGACTTATGTCTATTCAATGTTAACTGTGATCTTTTGGATGGGTTTGACTTAACGCGACCAAATTACTTAGGTCCGCCATCTGCCTAGGAATCAACTTCTCTGATAGTACTGTTTCACAAAAATATTATAACACCAATTTATATGCAAGTTACAACGTCGCGACTGCGAGGCGTTGATAATATGCATCCTGTTGCCTATTTCCTACTGGCAGCCTGTACTTTTGAATTATTGCTCATTTAAAAATACATCGTGACGCCTCGATAGCCGAGACTCGAGACGTACAAACTGACTCTAGGGTCAGCGCAGACAATACGGAGTGCAGTGGAGAGTGGAGACTGGAAAGGGTTTTATTAACGCACTTGAAAATAAACTTTAAAATTATTACACTAATGTGCGATAAGGGATTCCCGCGTATCCTCGAGAACGCGTATTTTTTGGTAAAGTTCAAGCACTTATTCACTTTAGTTTAATAATACATTGTACATGTAATTAAAATTTTAAGTGTGTAAATCATGGACGTATAACAAAAGGCGGACGGAGTCCCACCATACACAAAACTGTGTCCTTCAGAGTCGGCCAGCTGACTGCATGTACACGGTCCGCACGCACACATTAACAGGCGTAAGAATGTGTGCGTGGCCGACTTGAAGACACAGTTCTGTGTATAATAAGACTATGTCCGCCTTTTTTTCTACGTTCATGGTGTTAATAAAATCCTCTCCGCTGCGCTCCTTTCTGCGCTGACCCCAAGTCGCAAAATTACACCATTAAAATATTTACCCAAAGCAACTAATTGCTACGTTATTAATATTTCAAAGAGCATGACTTTGGAAATGTCTCGGCTGAGCGCGGGGTGGGCGGCGGGAATGCTCGCTCGCCATTTTTTCTCCCATAATTACGTAATGAGTGTCGATGAATTGGTCTTTTGTGCGCCCGCGCCGACTTTTGTTCGCCAACAGCTGTTGTGCGACTGCCAAGTTGACAGCTCTTTTTTACGTCAATTAGCCGAAGAACTTTTGTTAAATGTGATGGAAGTTAATTATAATCGAACATTAGGCGCGAATCATCGTGTTTGCCCGCAAAGCGTTAAGCAGATGATAAAAATATTTTTTCAAGATTACAATATAAGAAACACAGCACTTGAAAATTTATAGACTAGGTACCTCAGCAAAAGTATAGTTTTGTAGGTTTTAATCTTAAAATTTAAATTAGTTGAAAACTCAAAAAATCGTCATTGAAAGTGCCTTTAAGTTTTACGTACTATAATTTAAAAATAAGAATAAGGATAAAAACAACTTTAAACAAATAATAAATAGGCAATGAACTAATGACTAATGACTAATGAGAAACAGCTCATGAAATGTGTTAATTCAAGATGCTTCACTTAGATCACCTTGAAAAGTTAAATTATTTAAATAAAACAAAGGAAATATAAAGCATGGAGAATTAAACACTGAGACGCTTTTAGCGTTAAAATTTGTAGTTTTAATTAATTATCTTTATATCAGAATAATTTTAATTAAAGTAAGGTGTTCGTTTTGCACATTTTGTTTGGTTATTTATACTTCGGAATGGTTAAAGTACTTATCTTTCTTTATTTAATTATTTCTATAAACAATTTGGATTTCGTTTTTATTTCTATGTAGGTATAATGTTTTTTTTATAGCTAGAACAGCTAAACTAAAGAGTGATTCCACTTGGGCATTTTAGATAAGAAAGACTAGAATGTGTTATGTGATATAATAGGTAAGATTAGAATAAGAATATTTCAATTCAAGTAGGTATAGACAGGTACTAAGTCTATAGAAAAATTTTTGATTAAAAAGCAACCGTAATTTATAAACTACGCTACTTGCTATGACTTAGCAGAGATATACAGATTTTGGTTTTAGGTTTAGGTTTAAAGATTCTTTATTTCTCAAAAGATAACAAAATCACTTACGAAAAATACATTTTGTGAATTAAAATGGTGTTACTGTTTTCGAATGGTGTACCCACACCGCCGCAGGAAAACAATGCAGATCGCTGAGGGATATCAGCAACGTGGTTTTACACATATCTGTCATCTCTTTCCCCCATTCTCTCTCCCAGCTCCCTGTAGTCAAATTCACGTGGTAGGGGAATGACACCTGACGTCGGCGTTCGGAACCACTTCCGCCGGACGTGGCGATTAGTGACGCACACGACACGCACTCACTGATTCGATCTCCTGACCGGCATGTGAGCCTGGTACCGACCGAAATTTATGACAGCAGATTCAAACTATCATGACCCGTATATGAGACCCGGTACTGACCGATGACAGCCGATTCAAACTATCATAACCAATTTATGAGACCCGGTACTGACCGAAATTTATGACAGCAGATTCCAACTATCATGACCCGCATATGAGACCCTGGTCTAACTATTACCTGGTTATGGTAATGGTACCGTGTACATGACAGAAACTTGTAACGTTTGCTGTATTTGCCACATAAGCGTCGACCGCCGGCCGACTCCGAAATAATACAAAGACGACCACATAAGGTTAAAGCGCTTATTCCATTTCACTAAATTTAGACGTCTAAATGATTTAGTGACTAAATTTAGTCAAGTGGAATAGCATTTAGTAACTTTCTAAATGGTATTCCACTTGACTAAATTTAGTCACTAAATCATTTAGACGTCTAAATTTAGTTTAATGGAATAAGCGCTAAAAGCTAGGTTCCTAGGTAGGATCCTAGGTAGGAACCTAGCTTTCTAAATGTGAAACCACTTGACTAAATCGGAAACTATTTAGGATCCTAGCTTTCTAAATGTTATTCCACTTGACTAAATCGGAAACGATTTAGGATCCTAGCTAGGCTAGGAACCTAGCTAGGATAAGTGGAATAAGCGCTTTACCCTGTGAAAAATATTCTCATGTAGAGCCAAGCTTTTTAATCTACACGGCCTAACTCTACCGACCCTAAGTTCAACAATTTAATCCTCCGTTTCGCCACCGTCGCGTCGTGGAGGTGATGCGAATATTTAGTTTCTGATCTGAAGAAATCTATACGCATGACAAAATATTGCATGTATTAGTTAGCTATTTTTACATATTATAGCAAAATTATCAACAATAACGAAAATACTGCTTCCGACTCCCACATAACATTATTATCAAACTTTTTAAGTTCACTTGACTATAGAAAAATGTAACGAAATTTTGATGCGATCCGACTTAAACCTGTATGAGATAATTAAGTATGCCATTAAAATTAGATATCGGAGTTAACAGTAAAGTCTACTTATATGTTATAGACAACAAAGGTTGCAAGCTAGCAAATAATTGAAAAAAATTAAGAAATTAAAAAAAACCCCGCTAAAAAACTTTAAAAAGTAATGAAATAATATTTACTGACTTTAAGTTTAAATAATTCCTACGAGTAAAGTACTCGTATTTTTGACCATAAATGTTGTCACGGTGTGTCGCGGGACCGCCAAGTAAACTACCACAACAGCGACTTTCGCATTTTGTATCGCCATAATAGTCGCTGATTGTCTCGATTCGGGTCGCTGTAAACTAACCCTTAAACTATAATGTTATATGAAATCAAACATCTACATTAGCGGTCCCCCGACACACCTTGACAACATTTATGAACTAAAATATTACTTTACTCTTAGGAATTATTTAAACTTAAAGTCAGTAAATATTATTTCATTACTTTTTAAAGTTTTTTGGTGGGGTTTTTTTTAATTTTTTAATTTTATTTTATTTTATGCTTTTTAAACTTGTGTAGAATAATTCCTATCAACTGGATCATATCCCAATGAATACCATCTATAAAATATTATGTCCTCTTGGATGAGGCCGTCAATATGAGCCCAAACATGAAACCTCCACTTTGGGTTCATACGGAGCTCGGCTCCTATAGAATCCAGGTGAAGCTGCAGCAGCAGCATGCAAATATTTACTGTTTATCTACTCTTACTGGGTGTCGCAATTAAAATGAGCCCAAACACGAAACCTCTGCTCTAAGTTGGTGAGGAGTTGGGTATCTTATTGATTACCAGGTGATGCTGCAGCACCAGGTCAACTTTCCAATAATGTGCATATGTCGCAGCCAACTGGTTTAAATAGCCGTTCAATCAAACAGCTAGCCCTTTGACTGAACAACGCCATTCAATCACACGTCTAGTTTTTTAATTGAATATTTAAGTCGCTCAAAACGTTCTACACTGCAGCTGATTCTAAAGCCGTCGTTTGATTGAATTAGTTCAGCGCTCACCACCGCGGCGCTAGGTGCGTTTTGTTTACAATATAGCGTCAACTAACCGGTCTTTTGTGGTTGTATTAAGATATTTTTCGTAAATATACGTTACTTGAAGTATTACTAAAGAGACAAAAATTATGGGGGCACATACGAGGGAATCAAAATTTAAACTAATATTCGTGGAGAAATTACGGGATTATGAAATGCATCACCAAGATATTTATTGCGATTGTGTTCAAAATGACTTAGAATACAATTAATCTGCTTGTTATCATTACGCTTGTGTAATAATAGCACTAAACTAATGGTCACCTTAGTTAATTTACGGTTTACCATTTAACCAGTTGGCTAAGCGTCATCTAGCTGTAGTGTTAAACGTTGCAGTCAACAAGTTGGCTAAACGACGTATAGCCGTGTGATTGAATGGCGTTGTTCAGTCAAAGGGCTAGCTGTTTGATTGAATGGCTTTTTTAAGCAGTCGACTGCGACATATACATTCATAAGTCATAATTGTATCACGAACCAGAATGCAAAATATAAAACCCATCAAACGACTGCAAGTTGCTAATCGTCCTATCACGAACCAGATAAACCGTGATATTTCAGCAATGAGCAGGCTAAGAACACTCTTGGTCATGTCAGCTTTCAAACAAAAAAACTAGATCAAAATCGGTCCACCCGTTTGGATGCTACGATGCCTCTTTTTGGTCGGGGGTTAAAAAACACATTGAAATAAATCCTACAACTCTATGAAAATCCATCAAAAACAATTGGAATATATGCATCTAGATTCTAGCGCCTGTACAATTACACAACATGAAACCGTAGACTAATCATATACAGTACGTGATGAAACTTAACGATTATTTGACCGACTTCCAAAAAGGCGGAGGTAATACGTTCGGCTGTATCTTTTTTTTTTTTGTATGTACCACGATTACTCAGCCGTTTGTGGTCCGATTTTCGAAATTATTTTTGTGTTATATAGGGTTTAACTCGAATTTGGTACCATGTTCACAAAAGTGGTGATCTGATGATGGGATCCTTGAGGAATCGAGGGGACTCCTTGGAATTTGTATGGAAGCATATAGTGATTTTGATTTTTTCTGAAGCATTCGAGGTAAATGCTACCAAAAAGTAAGATTTCGCACCAGGTTATACCCTGGATCCGAAGGTACCGAACAGAACTTTTGAATGCTTATAGGTACAGGTTCGGGGATTTCGGCGTTGTTTAAACAACTGAAAGCACAAGCTAACACATCAATTTGATTGATCATCATCATCACAACCCTAATTATACCATGGGTCATCACACAATGACCCAATTATTGGTACTTTTCGTGATATTTTGCATCGAAGCTGTTGTTTTTGATGATGGTTTCGCTGTTTGTGGACCGATTTTCAAAATTCTTGTGTTGTTGTATAGTGTAGTGTACATATCTAAATTTCTTTTATAAAAACCTTTTTTATATTATTTTGTACTCTTTAGTTTATGGTATTTTGACTTGTTTACTTTTTGATAGATTTTGTCATGAGATTATAATAATTCATCTTAAACATCGAGTGCGTTATTTTACAAGATTCTCCTTTGCACCTTCTAAACTGAAAGTCGGGCAAGCGATTCACCTCGCAACGACGCGAGGACCGTGCTCACTTCATTGGTGACCCCGGAAGGAACACAGGATGGAGAATCTGAAGGAGAATGAAGAGATAATATAATCTTAATTTTGTATAACAATTACAAACGTGGTGAGCTGATGATGGGATCTATGAGCAATCGAGGGAAATCCTTGAAATTTATCAAAACACTCATAGTGGTTAAAATGTTGTTTCTAGTAAGTTAAACATATGTTACGAATAAGAGAAATTTCATACGAAGGTATGAAATTTCTCTTATTAATACCAGCTAATTTAATCGTGAGTTCAGTAATGTCAGAATTTAGAATATATAAAACTTTTGGGACTGGTACCGACTTCAAAGTAATGAAGACTGTAGTAATGTACAGAAATAGTTGACATTTAGGCGAATTCTGAAAAAGGCACTATTAAAGAGTAAGAGTTATTTAATACTTTTTAGTTCATATTACTATTGTTTTTACCTTGGAAGTCGGTTTTAATTTTTTGTTAAAAATAATAATTACTAAAATATTGTTCATAGTTTTGAGCACGACAGCCGTGGAACCTGTGGTGGTTTTACTAAAATATTGTTCATAGTTTTCAGCACGACAGCCGTGGAACCTGTGGTGGTGGACTAATGACACTCATGACCATGGCCGCTGGAAAGTAGTCACTAGTCAAATCGTCGGTATGAAACGTAAAAAAATCTTTCGTACATTCGTAAACTCCCCATAAATAGGGTTTCTTATGTGGATAACAAATGGAAATGAACTGTCCCCATCAGTAGACCGTGTCTAATCTGAAAATAGAGTTGGCTAGTTTACGTAGTACCATAATGTATCCTATCAGTACCATTTTACTGTGGAGTAAGACTTTAGTTAAACTGTTTTAAATAGAACTAACATAATACATATAAATTACTAGCTGTTGCCCGCGACTTCGTCCGCGTGGACTTCAGTTTATAGCGCGCGATGTCAACAATATTGGTGTCAAATTCAAAAGCTTTTTAAAACCCTGGTACCCCTTAAATCACAATATCCAAAAACAGCTGTGCAGTGTGCACATAATATTTCATTTTTTTTACTAAGACTTTATTTATACCAAATTTAAAGCTTATTTAGCCCCCCATTCCACAACTTTAGCTTTACCCATAAACTATTTATTAGTGTCCGACCGAAACTGTTTTTTCAGCCGAAACCGAAACCAAAACCGAATTTTCGGCCTTGCTGTCAGTTTCGGCCGAAACCGAAACCGAAACTTGGTAAAACATTCAAAATTACGATTATTTACTGAAATTTATTGATTTTTAACATAAATTACAACTTTTAAAACCAAAGAAAAAGTACCACATTGAATTTTTTACTTTTTGTGACATTTCTTAAAATAAATATTATTAATCTTGGACTCAAATATTTCAAGTTTCGGCTATATTTTGGCCGAAACCGAAACTATGGCCGAAACTAGATTTTTTGGCCGAAACTGGCCGAAACCGAAACCGAAAGTTCGGTCGGTCACTACTATTTATCATTGGTAGGTTTAAGGTTACGTCACTGCATAGATAAAGTACTGAGTAGTGAGTTATTTAATAACGTGTTACTTAACAATCGAAAGAATCGAAAAATTATAGTCAATATGGTGCCACCTCTTATAGAAAGACTTATGAGCAAGCGATAGCGAGATGTAGGCGACTCTTAGCGCCATCTGTTATGAATTTTTGGAACTAACTTAATTTGAACAAATTTACGCATTTTCACCCCCTCGCAGCCCCTTTTTCCAGTTAAAAAGTAGCCTATGTCCTTTCTCAGGCTTTAGACTATCTGTGTATAAAATTTCATTACAATCGGTTCAGTAGTTTTGACGTGAAAGCGAGACAGACAGACAGACAGACAGACAGAGATACTTTCGCATTTATAATATTAGTATAGATTTAACTCAGACAAATCGCTTAAGAGTTATGTACCAAAATTATTTTTGTAATTAAAAACACTAAAATACATATTGTTAACTTTATTATTATTTATTACATTTCCACTCTATCGTTTATTTACATTTTACAGTTACAACTTACAGCTTTAAAAATACTATAAATAACTAACCTTCAACTTCATATTTTGAATCAATTATTATTGTATTCAAATTATTTTATAATTGATTTGGTTACATTAAGCAAGAAAATCGTGAAGCGTAACTAAAAAGAATGGTATTTTGGCGGTGCGAAAGTCCGGTGACCACGGCCCACTGCACAGGGGTGAGGCAGGGTTGCCACCTGCGAGATATTGCCTTTATAAATATGTAATATCTAGGTCGAGAGAGGTGTAAATGTGACAACCCTGGGATGTAGTGTTGGCGATAACATCATTACGCGGTACAAAACGCTTCATACCGTGTTTATGCTAAGGCGGTGTAGCATTATAAGCAGATAGTGTGTTGAATGCAGTTTAAAGCCTATGTAGAGACTATGTTTGTATGACATGAAGTTTGCAATTTACACGGAAACGTGACGGGAAAGACATCGATACCCGGTTTATGAGCTTTTTGGCTCATAAACCGGGTATCGATGTCTAGCTTACCTATTCAACAACGTTTTAGATTGGTTAATTAATGTTTTTGAAGTGAAAACTTCTTTAGCGGCGTTGAACACTTTTGTGGGATGGGCAAAAACTGTGAAACTCGCGTCAGATGCTCGTGCTGATTGAAAAACTATAAGACGGTTGGAGAGTAGTGTTGTAACATCGAAATCGATTAATCGAACAATCGATTGTTTTTTTTCGATTGTCGATATTTTTTAGTCGATGTCGTTTTTAATCGGGTTTCGATTAATTAAAAAAATCGATTTTTTTTAAATCGATTTTCATAAAAAATGGGTTTAAAAATTGTAAGGGTTTCGATTAATTAAAAAAATCGATTTTTTAAAAATCGATTTTCATAAAAAATGGGTTAAAAATTTAATCGATTGTAAGGGTTTCGATTAATTAAAAAAATCGATTTTTTAAAAATCGATTTTCATAAAAAATGGGTTAAAAAAATGCACAACGTTATAAATCAAGTTTTCACTTCTGCCGGCACTCCCGGAGTGCAACCCGTCTTTTTTTTTGTGAGCCTGAGTGATGAGTGAAAAGCGCTAAAAATCCTTACAAAAAGATAAAAACTGTGTAAATAGAGACTTTTAGTAGAGTCATACTCTTCTACTTGGTGAGTTCTGACTTGTTGCTGATGACACCACTGCAATCATTATTATATTTTTATGACTCACAAAAGATCAGTCATAAGTTCATAACATTTAGTTTCACCGTACATTTATATGGTAAAGTACCATAATTTGGTGGCGCAGCCTGTGTAATTCAGTTATATAATAAACAATAATTGCGCCGCACCGCGACACACAAACTCACATTGTTGTTTCACGTGAAAGTAATAGGCTCATGTCGAAATAATCTAATGGAGCGGTTCTCAAACTTTTTTTCAGTCGGAAACCTTTTAGGCAGTGACATTGTTGACGGACCTTCCAAAAAGATAATGTTTTGTCTTTGAATGAATTTTCTCCATGCTGGTGTCTGTTGACATTTCTAAAATGGATTCATGTATCGCTCGACGAGCCCCTACGCGGAGCCCCGGGCCTCCGCGAAGCACACTTTGAGAACAGCTGATTTAATGGAATTGAAGGTAGCTAACCGAAAAACGTCCACGTGTAATTCCACAAAATGGCAGCTCGTACAGTGACAGCACAATGTCGCCTATCACATTATCTAATTTCCTTGTCACTTTTGTTCTATGATTGTGAGTAACCTTCAATTGATACTTTCTAAAGAAAAAGTTGGGGTAAAAGTTAACTACGTATTCAAATTACAAGATATCATTTGGAAGATAGCGCGTTGCTCATCTGGCTTGGCGTTCCTATGCTTTCATTTTAAAACGACTTTTCTGGCATATCTATATAATACTTTTAAATTAGTGTCAGTAATCCATTGATATTATTACTACGAATAATAAAATTTAATACGGAAGAGTATAACTGAAACAAAAAAATATTCCACGTTTACATTTTCAGTTTGTAAAACTCGGGTCGGTCTTACAACTTTCGTTACCAGCTCTATTACAGAAATTAAAGCCACATTTAAGCAATCAAATGTATAAGACCTACCGATCTATATTTTATTCTATTTCGATGCAATTCCATTTTCCATATAAAAAAAAAACAATAATGTAAAACATTATTACCGAGTATTGACTTCAATTTGTAAAAAACTGCATCAACATAATCGTTTCCAGAAAGCACACAATGTTACGGTGTTTTACTCGAACAATAAAACGCATCGCTATTAAGCCAGTGATCGATACAACAGAATTAATTATGAAAAAACTGCACATAGAGCGTGCAATAGAGCTATCGGGGGGCGCGGGCGGCGGGTGAACCGGGTAATTACAGTGATACCATCTAACGCACGATACAGGCGAGTGCTGGCAACTGTGTAACTTCTGACTTGCATTCGCTAGTTTAGACAGCGAATTAATCCATACTAATATTATCAACTGTGTAGCTTCTGACTTGCATTCGCTAGTTTAGACAGCGAATTAATCCATACTAATATTATCAACTGTGTAACTTCTGACTTGCATTCGCTAGTTTAGACAGCGAAATATATACTGATATCCATTTTTTTTTGCTGAAAGCAGGTCAAGTAGCCCTGATGTCACTGCGACCCTTGAGGATCTATTGTGACTCCTTCGCATTAAAGTACCGTCCCCAACCCAATGCTGCTCATGAATTGAACGATGTGGTTGGGGTTGGTGCCACGAATTTCCTCGGTGGATGAGTATTCGTAGCAACCAAGGTGTCTGTTCCTGCTCTGTAGTAGAGCAGGGCAGTCAAGGAGAAGTTTTAAAGGTGTTTCATCCTCCTCCTAGCAGAATCTGCAAGTCGTTAAGCTACTAACACCTATTCTGTTAAGGTGCTTATATTGAGCTTGCAGTGCCCAGTTAGGCTTCTGGTAAGGATTTTTAATTGATTCCTAACCATGGTGAGCACTATTCCTGACAGTTTCTTGTTGTGAAGCCAGAAATTAGTGCCTTAGAGTGTTCAAGGCCAGGGGTCTCAACCCATTGCTTCCTGCTCAGTTTGCGAACCCATTCCTCGAGCACTTGCTTTGTGGTACTGGGAGATATTCCACAGACTGGTTCCGGGCCATATATGAGACTCTCAGCCCCAAGCCTGGCCAGTTCGTCCGCGGTATCGTTACCGGGGACGTTACTGTGGCCCGGGACCCATACTAGGCGTATTTTGCTGTCCTTTCCTAGCATGCTCAACATCTCAATGCATTCCAGAACCAATTTCGACGAAACTTCTGCAGCAGTCAGTGCTTTAAGTGCAGCTTGACTATCAGAGAAGATAAAAATATTTTTGTTAACTAGTGCATCTCTAGGCTTTCTAGTAAGCAACCGATGATTGCGAAGACCTCAGCCTGAAACACGGTCGCAAACTCCCCCAAACTGGCATGTTTGCCTCTTGGGGGCCTGCCTCCGTAGAATCCGGCTCCCGCACGGTTGTCTTTCCTTGATCCATCCGTGAACCAAACTATATCGCTAGGGCGAACATCAATTGGGATTTTTCCTTCCCAGTCCTCCCTGGCAGGTATAAGAACCTGATATTGCTTCGAAAAGCTATGCACCTTCATCATGGCATCTGATGGCATGTCCATGATGGGTGATTCACGAAGATTCACAAAGAGATAGACTAGCTGTCTAAATGGGGTGGAGGCCCAATTTGTCCTGCCCGCCGTCCTGGCCCTGAGAGCCGCCTTTCTGGCCTCCATCTGAACAAGCAGAGGAAGCGGAGTTAGGTTGATCAGGGCCTCGAGGGAAGCGGTGGGTGTTGACGAGAGCCCACCCGTGATTATTAAGCATGCCAGTCTCTGAACACTGTTCAGATTTTTACGACAGTTTACTTGTTCAGCCTTTTTTTGCCACACTACGCAGCCATATGTGGTAATCGGTCTCACTACGGCTGTATATAGCCATAGCATTGCCCCATTTAGAGCTGACAAGCTTCCAACAGGAACCCAGAGCACATCTAACTTTTTTCGTAATATACTCGATGTGCTTATTCCAAGTGAGTCCTTTGTCTAAGATTACTCCTAAATATTTGACTTCACTCGCAAACTTGATAGTTTTCCCGAAGAGTGTTGGGGGTCTTAGACCCTCCAACTTCCTTTTTTTGGTGAAAGGTATCAAGACCGTCTTATCAGCGTTTACTGTTAGCTTGACCCTTCGGCACCAATCCTCGACGACTCTTAGTGCTGACTGCATTAACCCAGCGACCACTGATGCGCATTTGCCCACCACTAGAATCGCCAGGTCGTCAGCGTACCCTTGAGCGTAATATCTTCTGAGGTTCAGTTCCCTTAGTAGGTCATCCACTACCAGGGACCATTCCACAGGTGACAACACTGATATCCATACTTCCATATCCATACTAATATTATAAATGCGAAAGTGTGTCTGTCTGTCTGTCCGTTTGTCTGTCTGTCTGTCTGTCTGTCTGTAACCTCTTCACGCCCAAACCGCTGAAGCGATTTTGGTAAAATTTGGTATGGAGATACTTTAAGTCCCGGGAAAGGACATAGGATACTTTTTATCCCGGAAAAATGTACGGTTCCCGCGCGATAAATGAGTTTTGGTGCAACGCAGTTGCGGGCGTCATCTAGTAGGGTATATAATGCGAAAGTGTACTTATCAGTTATCCTGTCTGTTAGCTGTTCAAGCTTAAAGCAATATGAGCCGATTTTGATGTTTGGTATGCAGATACTTTGAGTCCCGGGAAAGGACATTGGATACTTTTATCCCCGGAAAAATGTGCGGTTCCCGCGCGTAAAACGAATTTTGGCGAAATGGCCAACGCCATGACACTTAGCGATGTGTTTTGTCTAGTCTATATTTTTGACATCTAAACTTCGCTATCGCACTAGCGAAGCAATTTGACTAAGCACTCTGAACGTTTCCCCATTTAAATAACGCTGCGTCATTTTTGAGTAATTGCTCAAACTTTGTCTGCGGTCGGAATCACTCATGTGTGTGGTATCAGGTGTTAATGAACTTTAATTTTATGAAAAAAACTGTTGTAGCTTCCAGTTTTTCGCATAACGACTATTGTTGAGAACTTTTTTATTTGTCGTTGTTTAGCATGTCACTATTAATCCTTCGATCGCGGCAAAACGAGACATAATAGCCTTTCAATTGTTATCGCTGCCCACTTGGGCCTTACGGGCGTATATTGAAGCGTAATATTATATTTTTTATTACCAATATTGATGTCAATAATCATTTTACATCTATATATTATACAGATGATGAACCAATACGAGTTATTACTACCCCACAAAAGAAAATATTCGGCTATGATTTCCCTCGATTGAAGTTGAGGATTTAATGCTGTTATTCATAATATTATGATCCAAACCCCGAGGCTAGAAAATGTCATAATATTATATTAAAATGGGTTTCGTTCTATCATGGTTTGGACTTTAAGCTGTGTTTTCTTTTCCTCGGCCTCCTATCGTTAACAGGGCTCATTTCTTGCCATTTTCCTTTCTTTGTTTCTTTATCTTTATTTTTTGTTTCTTTTATCTTTATTTTTTTATGTGACGTGTTATTTGTATCGTGTTTGTATAAAATCTGTGTACAGTTTACGGCGTAAACTAAACGTTCGTTTAATTACCTGATAGCATCGCGATCGTGCGGAGTAAAAATGGCCCCGCTTTGCTATTCAAATCGCTCTAATTATGTATCATGGCGAGACTAACGGCCTCAATAATTGTTTCTAACTCGCGTTTACTTCGCGTTTTGTTTTTAAACGTTATGTGCTAGGCAGCAGTTATAAAAAGGGTAGACTCTAGTCTATTAGTAATAAAAAATCGGCCAAGTGCGAGTCAAACTCTCGCACGAAGGGTACCGTACCGTTATAGAGCAAAATTAGGCTAAAAATTGTGTTTTTGTATGGTAGCCCCCCTTAAATTTTTATTTTATTGTAATATTATAATAAAATATTAAAGTATACATAATATAATAAAGTGTTTTGTGAAAAATTCAAGTGCCTACCTGTTTCTAATACATATTGATATAGAGCAAAAAAGGCGGAAAAAATCACGTTTGTTGTATGGGAGCCCCACATGAATATTAATTTTATTTTGATTTTAGTATTTGTTGTTATAGCGGCAACAGATATACACAATCTGTGAAAACTTCAGAACTCTAGCTATAGCGGTTCTTGAGATACAGCCTGGAGACAGACAGACAGACAGACAGACAGACAGACAGACAGACTAACAGACGGACAGACAACGAAGTCTTAGTAATAGGGTCCCGTTTTTACCCTTTGGGTACGGAACCCTAAAAACAGCGAATCACTGTATATACGCGTTGTCTTTGTCAGCGATTGGAATCGTCACATGACTAAAGGCGATTACACCTACCGAGTAGACTGGCGACTGGCAAGACCAGAGACCAGAGAAAGTGCAAGCAGATAATAATTTGATTGTCCGCGAGCACTGCCCCGCTACTCTTCTCGGTAATTGCAATAATTGGCCCTAAGAGTTAATTATAAATGTTACATGACCCTTTTAAATTTCAGACAAATAGATCTTTTTTTTTTAAATATAAATAAGGGCGCAAACGAGCAAACGGGCCACCTGATGGCAAGCAACTACCGTCGCCCATGGACACTCGCAACATCAGAAGAGCTGCAGGTGAGTTGCCGGCCTTTTAAGAGGGAATACGCTTTTTTTCTTGAAGGTTTGCAGGTCGTATAGGTCCGGAAAAACTGCTGGTGACAGTTCGCTCCAGAGTTTTACAGTGCGTGCGATCTTGTATAATAATGACAACATGAGTGGAAGAAGCAGGAAAGTAACAGTTAAAATTGCCGTTTTTTTAAATGGAGACTTTAGGGCCCGGAAAATGATGTAAGTAAATAAAGAAATGGATTTAATGTATAGCCAGATATATTAGCTAGATAATGTAGATTGTAGAAGATATAGGTCTACCAGGATCTGATGGCAAATTTGGATGAAATATTTTCAAAGAATATCCTTGATTATTGGATAAATTTTTATATTTGCATGTTTCACTCACAGAATCAGCCGCTATAAGGACAAAAAAACCGGCCAAGTGCGAGTTGGACTCGCCCATGAAAGGTTCCGCAGCAGCAATAAGAATTATTTCTATGAAATTATAAGGTTTTTGATTTATTTTAATATTTCATTTTTGATATAATGAAAGTTAAATTAAGGTTTATCATTTATGACGTATAAAAAAAACTACTGGCTAGATCTCGTTCAAACGAATTTTCGTTAGTAGTTTTTATAGTAATGTACATCATATATTTTTTTTAGAATTATCATGCCCCTACTTTAGAAGTTAGAGGGGGAGGGGGGGGGGGGACACACATTTTGCCACTTTGGAAGAGTCTCTCTCGCAAACTATTCAGGTTAGAAAAAAATGATATTAGAAACCTCAATATGATTTTTGAAGATAGATATAGATAGATACCCCACACGCATAGGCCAGATGAAAATTTTTTTTTGTTTCATTTGTACCTATGGGGACCCCTAAAATTTTTAATATTTTTTCCATTTTTGTATCAAAATCTTAATGCGGTTCACAGACTACATCTACTTACCAAGTTTCAAAAGTATAGCTCTTATAGTTTCGGAGAAAAGTGGCTGTGACATACGGACGGACAGACAGACAGACAGACAGACAGACAGACATGACGAATCTATAAGGGTTCCGTTTTTTGCCATTTTGGCTACGGAACCCTAAAAAGGACGAACATGTTTTATTCCAATTACAGATCTTGCAATCTACGAGCGCGCGGCGCCCTTAGTTGTGTGAGTGACCGTATCTATACACGCGTACATGGCTCGCTCGCTACTGACTGCTCCGTCAGGTACGCACACTAACGAAAATGTCTATTCACATTTTCAACTACAAATAAAGGCTACGCGCGCTCGTAGATTGCAAGACCTATACCCCGGTATTGCTAGAGTCAATTTCTTTTCTCACTTTTTGCCATCAGATTCTGATAGACCTATAAGTTACAAGGTTTGTTTAAATTATAAGGGAAAAAATGAGTGTTCTTATGTTATAAAATGTTAATTATATTCTTCCACTCACGCCTTTATCATTATTATCCGATGTTTCATGTTTGCTTTGTTAGTAAGGTTGTTATTGTGCTGTTAATCCAGCATCACTTACAGTTTTTGGCCAAAGCAAACACAATCCATTATTTGACTTTATTACGGAGTTTTAACTGTGTTATTTAACGGGTGTTTAGCATTAAATCAATGGTCAGTCGCCCCTCGCCGCCGTAGATACTATCTGCATCCGGCCGCTCATAATTACTCATTAACCAGCGGTTTTAGGCTTTGTGACCACGACTGTACATTCGCCGATATACCCTCGTATCACTTTTCACTCCTATAACTGTAGTAATAGAGTCCAAAATCTGTAGGCGAATCTACACGCCAGTGACGAGTGTACAGGACGGTAAATAGCGGTTTTGATTGTTTGATTTATAAAAAACAACGATTAACTGAGATCATTAATCATTCGTTGAGGTACAATTAGTATTACGTTAATGGTGATATAGATAAATGTACTTTTCATTCCTAACATTTCCACAATTACATGCAAATAATAATATTCTCAATATGCTATTAAAGGTATTAATGAGCTATTAGCAAGTCAATACAGCTGCTAATCGCTCATATGCATGAGTAAATAAATGAGCAAAAACAATTGATACAAACAAGTGATTTTTATAAAATAGTTATATAAGTACGTCTATGCTCTGTTTTAAATCATTTTGATATATTTTGAGCAACACTCAGGCGGTTGTATATTATAATATGATACCAATTCTACAGTCGCGTAATAAAGGAACACAACGTCACATTAATTTTGTAGGATTTCAATTTTTTGCTTATATTTGGATGAAATTGTCTATTTATGAATATAATTTTACTTTAGATACTGTTTGAAATGAGATGCTCATTAAAACTTGTAGGAGTATATTTAAAGATTTATTTTTTTATGTAAGTATACGTTACTTACCTAACTAAATGACTCATCCCAATTTAAAATACTTAGAACATATACGTTCACTGACTGATCTAGTGTATCCCTTTTAAATTTTATATTAATAGCTATAAGTATTAGCACAGTAAAAGTGGTATTAGGGCCTGTTTCACCGCTTCCTGATAAGTGCCGAATAGGCTATCCACCACTTAACTTGACAGATGAAGTATGGAGAATCAAAATTAAAAAAGTTGTAAATAGCCTATTCGGCACTTTATCGGAAAGTGGTGAACAGGCCCTTAAGGTCCAAAACTGCACTGGACTTGTCACAGACCGTCCTAACTCTGTATTTACTACGTTCCTATATCGTTTCCGTGATAAAACAGCGTGGGTTTCCTTCTATCTGATAAAAAGGCTTACACGCTATCTTTAACACGAAAATTTAACCAACAAAATATTCGACTCTTAATTCTGATAAGAATCAAATAATTGTTACACTTAACATTATTATAATTTGATGTAATTATAAGTTGTTGGTATTTAATTTATATTCTACGGTGTTATGATCTTACTTTGTATTTTTCCGTTTTTCGTCATTTCATACTAATTCCCCTCTCTATCCTCGCATCGGTTTCGGTGACTATGGCCAATTTCACAGGAACCGGGCTAGTTATATGCAGGAGTAATTTTAAAGTGCCCAAGTGTGTGCACCTTACACAAGAGCACTCTCTACCCAACTAGCAAAATATTGTCTTAAAGATATCTCAAGACCAAAATTTATCAATACTTATATAACACTTACAGATTTCTGTATCGATTTGGGCGCACTTTATAAGGGAATTTCCCCTTATTAATGTTTTACAGTTGTCTTCGTTAAGATTATTCCATCTTACAACTGGTTTGCTAATACCACTGTAAGGCAATATATACTTAGAAGAACCTAACAGTATCATGGGTTGAGAGCGATCAGCCTTTGAAGACTCTCACTAAAGCCATTATAAGTGTGATTTTACTAATTACACTCTCCAATGCTCTCGATAAGTTCATTGAAAGTGTATTATTTTCCAAGAGTCAACCAAATGTTCTGCGTGCTCGTACCATCGTTTTATTGAAAACTCTTTTAAAAATGTAAGTACCTATATTCTATTTTTTACTAAACTTTAATCTCATTATTAAAATAATTGTACCTATGTTGTGTATGCTTTATTATCTTTGTTAATGAGCTTGCGGAGTCTATTTTGTCGAGTAGTTTTCAATATAAATGTTAAATTGTTCATGGGCTCTTCGAATTATATGAAGATAATGAATTATTTATGAAATATTAATTGTAATGAAAAGCGAAATATGGCCGAAAATAATATGTAAGACATATTGTTCTTCTCTAAGATAAGCATAAGGTTAATAGATCTTTTGTAATATTTATTAAGTCGCCTATAAGAATGTTGCTTTTGTACAACACTTAGATGAGACAAATTCTTGTAGCCATTTTAATAATTTTAGGGTTCCGCTTTTAATATCACAAATGCAAATTTTGTTTGTTTTTGTTTTTTTTATGAATTGTTTTTTTCAATATTGAATAATCAGCGCGTAGAAACTTCAAAATTTTTTCTATGTTTCAGAAGTCAAAGAAAACTTAAATCCTAATAAAAATTATAATAATATTTTGTTTGAACAATACAGTCAAGTTTGGGATGACACAATAAATGAAGCAATTCCGAAGAACGACGACGCTGCTCAAATGGACAGTCCCAAAAGTATTGGTCTCCAATGATACCCAAGGTAATTAAAAAAACTTAATTATTTTTTGTTTCAGTCTACAATGGAGCTCACACTTCAAAATTTATTCGAGTAGAAACTTAACAATTTTACTGTTTCAGAAGTCAAAGAAAACTTAAATCCTAATAATTTGTTTGAACAATACGGTCAAGATTGGGATGAAAATAACGAGGCGTCTAATGAAGTTTTCGGAGTATTTGTCGGCAAGGAACTATCCAATGTTCCACCAATAAAGAAGTCATCACAAACATTACAATCACAAATAAAAAATTATAATAATGAATAGTCTTTACTTTTTGTTTTGATTGCATGAACATATGGTATGCCCTGGTTAGAGATAAACACTTAAAACATAGACTCAGGTTATTGGGCAGAGTAACATGTTCGTTTTCAAGAAATTTTCCCAGTTGTTTTCTCAAACCATTGTGCCAATAATATCCAGTGCCTATGGCAGAAATTCGGATTTCTTGTTTATTTTTCTTTAAAAGCGAACGGTCATCTTTAGGTAAAACATTCTCGTATCTTTTGTTTATAACGTCAAAAAGCTCATTGCATGCCAAATGCGGTATATTATTTTTAATGGCCCACATTTTAATGTTCGTTCGAATCATCTTCACTATCTTTTTTTCCATATTATAATTTGAACAATCTAACTCTTGACTTAGATATATATATATATATATATATATATATATATATATATATATATATATATATATATATATATATATATATATATATATATATTGTACGGAACCATAATTTAAGTTACTAAATAACGATATCGAACACAAGTCACTTATGAAAGAACTAGCTGTTGCCCGCGACTTCGTCGGCGTTAACATAGCATAATAACAAAGATGGATAGTATTCCCTTTTTGTGGTTCCATACAAAGGGTAAAAACGGGACCCTATTTAAGCAAACGTCAAACGCAAACTTTTTTTCACTTCCTTGGGGGTAGAATTACCAGAAACGCTTAAATACGTATCCATTCATTTTTAATCAGTAGCACAAAAATAAAGTTTCATGTTTCTAACTCAAGAAATGACGGACTTTCATTCAAACTTTCAACCAAAATTTCACCCCCTTGCGGGTAGAATTTCCAAAAAACGCTTAAATACCTATGCATTCATTTTTAATCAGCAGTCCAAAAATAAACTTTCATATTTCTAACTTAAGAAATGACGGACTTTCATTTAAACTTTCAACCCCTATTTCAGCCCCTTGGGGGTAGAATTTCCAAAAACGCTTAAACACGTATCCAATCATTTTTAATCAGTAGCCCAAACATAAAATTTCTTGTTTCTAACTCAAGAAATAACGGACTTTCATTCAAACTTTCAACCCCAATTTCACACCCTTGGGGGTAGAATTTCTGAAAACGCTTAAATATGTATCCATTCATTTTTAAACAGTAACCCAAAAATAAAGTTTCATGTTTCTAACTCAAGAAATGACGGACTTTCATTCAAACTTTCAACCCATATTTCACCCCCTTCGGGGTTAAATTTTCAAAATTCCTTCCTTAGTGGGTGTCTACTTAATAAAACAACCCTACTCACCAAATTTCGTGGCTTTAACTTTAACAGTTTTTGCTCAGCGATGATGAATCAGTCAGTCAGTCAGTCAGGACATGTAATTTTATAAGTATAAATTAACAAGACTATTGCAAGTGAGGATATTCTCATAGAACTATAATAATTATTAAGTACTTTACAAGAGACTTACTAAACAAAATGCTCTCAAGCAACGAATTATTAAAGAATATATAAAACTCTTCTAAGACGAAATGAACTTAAACAATACTATTTTATACTTCAGTTCTTAAATACTACTTAACTAAGGCTAATTGAACTTAATTTTTGTTGCGTTTATAGCAGCTTTAAGTAAGTATTTATTAAGAACAAAAGTATTATAAAGCATTTAGTGCAGACTTTACTAAGATAAATTATCTTCTGAAATGCTTATTTAAGTGTACATCAATCCCGAAGACTAATGAGTCTTACATAATACACTTGTGAAACCTCTATTCTGATGAATATATTCTTATAATGACTTCTTATAAACGTCTTTAAACGTTAGTATAAAGATCGAATGTTCTTTGAGTGCAAAATTAATACATTTATAAGAGTTTATCTCAAAGTCAAGTTACGCATAAGCTTTTTATAATACTGTAGCACTTATAAAAGGACTCGGTATCAAGACAAATTTGCTAGTTGGGTAGTCTCTCTTTCCTTAGTCTCATAACTCGACGACATTATTATATGCCCATCCGACGCATGGATCATCATACTTGTCAGCCAATCAGGTGATCAGCTTAACCTAGTCCTAGTCTTAACCAAACTAGGAATAACACGTTTCCAACGCGGGATCAAATCATCGATCTTCGAATCAAGAACCTCGCTCTAACCGATGAATTTTAGGAGAGAAGGGGGTTTTAGGAGAGAAGTATCATAAAGTGTGTAAAGCGGCTGTCTTACTTTCGGCGGCTTCAGATATTGTGAACTCAGCCTAAAAGATACTTATGAGTTATGACTTATGAGTTAGGCGCAGCGCAGACGACAGACTATCCGTGACACACTTTTTGTCTGTGGAAATAGAACCCATACAATTATATGCGGACTTTTTGCGCGTCGTGTGCGCTACTGCATATAATTGCAAAGGTTATATTTCCCACAGACTAAAAAGTGCGTCACGGATAGTCTGTCGTCTGCGCTGCGCCTTATGAATGCTCTTCATGTCCCATTTGTAACAAGTTGACAACGAACAATTAGTAGAGAGTATCGGAATCGATTATAAGCGATTATAATCGAGTGTCAGTATTATGTAAATATATTTACTAGTGGCTAATGCGATACTCGTGATTAGCGATCGTTTAGTCGCCATCAATATTTATATTGCGTGTTACCGCGGCGTTGGACTTCTGTCTGTACACTGTTAGGAAATTGTTCTACATTTCAGATCTATTTCGAGTTCTTTACTTCTTAATTAAAAAGTCTGTTTTAAATTTTGATTCGGCGGTATGTTTCTGAAAGTCGAAATACATGGTAGGTACATTTATACTATTTGAAGCCTTCCAAATATAGACAAGTGAAAATCGAGAGTCTTATAAGAATTGCATTCAGTTTTGAGAGTAGTAATAATTCAGATTTCAAAGAATCCAATCGCACCGTTATTCTACTGTGCTTGGAAATAATAATACATTAGCACAGAATGTAGTTCTCCGACATTAGGCAATAAGATTTTGAACAAATATAAGAATACAATTTTGGTGTTGGATTGGAAACTGACTGGATCGAATAAGGAACGAAGCAGCCCCCTTAGACAAAGTATATCTTTCGTCAAAAACGATGACGAAATTCGGTATCAAAATGTATGCGGTTTGACACAAGTCATCGCTCAATGACATTTCGCTTGCGTAGACTAATGTCATATTCCATACATTTTGATAACGAATTTCGTCATCGTTTTTAACGAAAGGGTCTTTGTCTACGGCCCCTGCAGTTGCTATGGCCTACGATGATGATGAGTCATCGTCACAAAAAATTCAAACTTTTCCAATTTCGAATCCACAATCACACCATTTTCAGATCTTATCAATTTGAACTTTCATCGGCAGTGTAAACACGAATTATTCTATATTTAAGTACACAAACATTTCTTGTCAGGGTTAAGCATAATGTAAGGCGTGATAAGCACGCGATGGTTTGTAAAGGCGATTCCAGAAAACGGTCGTTTTGCGATTAGATCAAGTCGGCCAGCGGCCAGCCCCCGTGTTGTGGCGTGGTGTGGCATGGGGTAGCGTGGTGTAGCGTGGTGCGGCGTGGGGTGTCGTTAATTGCTCCGTTTTGTGAACATGGAGTAGCGTGCCCCGCGGGTAATCAGCGCCCGCTGACTGATTGCTTTTTAAATAGGTTTTATGCTCGGTAAAAATATTTCATGCGGTGAAAGAAAATTGCCGAATGTCAACGGTGTTTAGCGCCGCAAATGTTCGAAGCGACTAAAAATTTATTTTAATTTTAAAGGTTCATACGATACTAACAAAAAGACTCGCACAACATCCACACATAACTCAGCAGCTATCTAAGTTTTGTTGTACTCTGATTCTTCAGAAAATTCATTTGACAGAAACAGTGTGTAACTAACCTAAACTTTTCACAGAGTTTTATCTTGCTTTCGGAACAAAATGTGCAAAAGGAAAAACGCATATTAGGTGCAAAAAATCACATGGACTTTTTGCACCTAATATGCAAATTGCAAAAAACGACCAAGCAAAATTTTCTAAGAAACCCTACGTGAAGGAAAAAAGGCTCGTGAACTCACCTCACCGTAAGCTATCTTCCCAGTTTTTTCCTTCTTCTCTTTTCAAGTCAGAATATCTTTATCTTCTTCGCTAAATTAATAACAACAAGAACTATTTCATGTTATAGAATATAGACACTAGAAATATACAGAATACCTACTAGTTGGAAATACAGAAAAAATATAATCATCAAAATTACCCAAAAAAGCTACGTAATGTAAATTGTAAAGTATACTTTGTAGAGTATTTAAGTGCATAAAATTAAGATGTATTTGAGATAAAGCCTACAAGTTCAACAATCTGTATGTTCATTAATCACTTTTACTAATTACAATTTTGTGTTGTTTCTATTAGGGTGTACTAGTATAGTAAATGCATAAATAATAATAAGGAAATAAAACGTTCTTTTTTCATTTAAATAGAGTCAAACGTAGAACTTCCTCCTATTTTGGAAGTCGGTTAAAACTGTGACATAACTGTGACATAAATGTTATAGGTCGAATATAAAATATAATGAGTCATTATAGCCGGCAAATCAGGGTTTGATAAAAATTAAAATAACTTTATAGGTAGACCGCGGTAGAGTACGTATACTACATACGGAACTCTTTAGGCGTAGACCTAACGCACTTGGCATTTTCTAGAATAAAATGGAGCGATTATGTAAAGATGCCAAGGATTATGTAAACTGTAAACTGTTATTTACGATAAAGGTGGAGATCATTTGCATTATTTATACAAACGTTCATAAAATTTGATTGCTTTGTATTGTTCTAATCGTGATCAATTAAACGTCTCACGGGAAATTACAAGCAGATTTACTCTGGTTAACAAGTGCCATTTTCGTCAAAACCTGATCTCATGCACCGAAAATTATGATTTTGGTCTCATTCGATTCGGAATACCACCTAGAACATTCTATCAAAATTCCAAGAAGGGCTGAAAAAAAATGCAAAAGTTATAAACAATTAAGTAAACATAAAAAGAAGGGTTTGGTTTTTTTTAATATTTTTTAATCAAAATTTGAAGTAGAAAGAAGAAAAAGAGTTTGAGATAATCAAAATTTGAAAATAAATCCTTAAAGACCAGGAAATTTCCTAAAAAAATCCTAGATCCCGGAACCTTACCAATAATTCTTATAGCTTTAATTGAGCGGCGAAAGTAACCGTAAAACCGCGTGGTTCGGATTTCGCGTGATTTGCCGCAATCTGCTACGTGAACTAAAAATATATTTTAAGTGATTAAATATTAATATTAAGGAATAAAAAAATTTAGGTACTAAGTAGACATATCAATAAATAATAATCCGTTAACAAAAATAAATTATCCCAATTTCTTTAATTATTATGCTTTTCTTAATTTGTTAATAGTCACCATTTTAATGTTAACATAAAACGCTGATTATTTCAAAACAAGAAATCCAGATTTTTTTATTATTCTTTTGAGCTAATCTTACAAGACCTTATAAGAGATCCCCGTTGAAAAAAATATTTTATTTTTATTTTTCACTTTTTTATTAACATTCAAAGGCATTCCAAAATTATTCATGTAAATAAAGCAATTACGGTACTTTTATAGCCAATTATTGTAATTATTTTGTTTTGTTATTGTTAGAAGCCAGATAACAATATATATTTTTTTATTTATAACTAATAACATTTAAATAATCATTTTTATTGATGAAAAAAACCTAATTGCTTTATTTACATGAAAATTTCATGAATGCCTTTGATTGTTCATAAAAAAGTGAGAAATCAAAATTGTTGAATTTTTCCAACGGATATCTCTTCTAAGCCCTTTTAAGATTAGCTCAAAAGAATAATAAAAATTTCTAGATTTCTTGTTTTGAAATAATCAGCATTTTTATGTTAACATTAAAATGGTGACTAATAACAAATTAAGAAAAGCATAATAATTAAACGAATTGTGATAATTTATTTTGGTTAACGGATTATTGTTTATTGATATGTCTACTTAGTGCCCAAATTTTTTTATTCCTTAATATTAATATTTAATATGATTTAATCACTTAAAATATTTTTTTAGTTCACGTAGCAGATTGCGGCAAATCACGCGAAATCCGAACCACGCGGTTTTACCGTTACTTTCGCCGCTTAATTAAAGCTATAAGGATTATTGGTAAGGTTACAGGATCTAGTGTTTTTTTTAGGAAATTTCCTGTTCTTTAAGGATCTATTTTCAAATGTTGATTATCTCAAATAGTTTTCGAAATATTAAAAAAACCAAACACGTCTTTTTATGTTTACTTAATTGTTTATAACTTTTGCATTTTTTTCAGCCCCTCTTGGAATTTTGATAAAATGTTCCAGATGGTATTCCGAATCGAATGAGACTAAAATCATAATTTTCGGTGCATGAGATCAGGTTTTGACGAAAATGGCACTTGTTAACCAGAGACAGAACTTGAGACATTACTCTGTAGTCAGTCAGTTATCACTTAGCGAAGTTTTATGTCAAGTCACATACATATATAAATAGATTTTCAATTGTGTTAGTAACGCTATAACTCGATAGGTAACGGCTGAACCGATTCTGCTAATTTTAGTCTTAAAATAATCCTAGAAGTCCAGGGGAGGTTTTTAAGTGACACAAAGTTCACCGGGACAGCTAATTATTGATAAATCTAACTTTGCTTTCGAGACAACCGAATGCAGCTAGGGCTCCAAGCGATCGAGCGATTAAGCCGCTATACCAAGAGATCACAAGCAACTGTAAATAAAAAAAATATGTTACGGGTCGGGCCGCCAAAAATACGAGGTAAATAACTCTTTTTTTGTTGTACCTTAAATAAAAACCTATATTGTTATGTCCAAGGAAGTATCTCGAATCTAGATAATTACACCTGTTGAATTACTTATTTTTTAAAGTTATGGAACTCTAAAACTATTTCTTTGCAGTCGAATATTCCCTCCTCTGACATTGAAAGCAAAGACTGACAATAAATATGTATTGGTATAATTTAATAAAAAGTCAATTGGTTTAATTAATTGTAAATATCTTATCTTTAAAGTTTTCCATGAAGCCTAATTAAGTAATCGTAAGAATCTTGTTAAAGAGCTCTAAGATTGATAGCGTTCTTGCATGTAAATGTCAAAAAGGCCTCATGCCATAGATCAGTTGTCATAATGACGGTATTTAAAAAATCAAAATAATTAATAATAATTTCTATTTCATTGTTCTGTGTTAATCTATCACATTAAAAAAAGGTTGACTTATTTATTGATTCATTATAATAATCAACAACTTCTGAGAAAGTGCTACGCAATTACTTAAGTAGTCAATTAATTTTGTTGGCTAATATCAAGCTGTTGTGTTTGTTCGGTTAAAAAAAATAGGCCAAGGAAATGCCATGGAATCTAAAAAAAATTGTGTCTGTTGCACAGCGAAATAGTACCTACATTACGCACCTAGGGCAGGAAAATAAGAAATGTCTCAGATCACAATATGTGATGTACTGCCCATGGTGCGTATAGGTACTATTTTTCTCATCGACGGAGGCGGAAAACGACAACATCGGTAAGCGGGAAGAATATTGACGATTTCCGCCCGGAGGTGAGAAAAAGGTATTTTATCTGTAAGTAATTTAACTATTAATTAATTAATTATTTATTTAATTTAACTACATAATATATGACGCCCCCAACTCAGTATCGCCAAAATGTGTTTTCCGGTACGGAGTACTATTATAAATTCAGTGTTTCCGGGATAAAAAGTATCCTATGGCTTTTCCGGGGACTCAAAGTAGGTATACCAAATTTTAGTATAATCAGTTCAACAGTTTGAGCGTTCAGAGGTAACAGACAGACAGATAGACAGACTGACAGACAGACACACTATCTCGTTTATAATATTAATTTTTTTGATGAATTATGGGTTTAACATTGTTAAACTTGACTTAAGGCAGGGATTAATCTCAATCCAAAACGATAACCTTGCACACAACCAAAGACCAAGCGTATAACGCATCGCAATAAGATTCATTTTAGCTTAGCATAAAACTGTAGTTACTAGGGGCGGATCTTCTCTATTTTTCATGTTTTTTTAAATATCTTTGGAAATAAATAATAAGAAACAAAATTGTTCGGTTCAGAATATTTTGATATAGATTTACTAACAATTTATTCAAATAAAATGTATAATTATCCTAGTTAATACTTATATTTCGATGAATTTGATTTTTGTCGGAGGTGAGTTTGTAAATTAATTACAGCCAAAGTATTACGTTTTATAAAAATGTTTATGGTTTAAAGTCTTTTAAATATTGTGCTATAAATCTCATAATATATTTTTACATTTCGTTATTATATTGGAACTAGGTAAACCGGGAATCACGGAATAACAGATTGGGGTTGATCCTCGCTTTAAGTAATTAAAATTATTCTTTTCACAGTTCTACCAATCTGCGTCCACCCTTTTTGTCTTACTTTTGAATGGGAATGTAGTGTGCTGAATTAATAAAAAAATAAGTGTAACACAATTAGCAATGTGCACCGGAAGCGGTACAGTGAGAAACGAATAGAGATAGCACACACAATTTAACACGGCCCTAGTGATGGGATACATATTGTAACGAGTTATCATCGAGTTAAATACGAGTGTCACTCGAGTTATTCGACTTATGATCACTTTTTGTGTGTGACGATGGTTGATCTATTCACGTGTTAACAAAGCGATTTTGAACAGTTAGAACTGTCATTTAACTTAGAAACTGCAGCTTAATCGTAATTATTTCTCTTCGTCTTTGTTTTTAGCAACATCATAATTTTCGCCGGGCTACAACTCTATTCAAAATATTAGCCCTAGAATATAAATAACATTATTTTGCTTACGATTCTTTTTTTTGACGTGATAACGTCTTATAATTAGATATGGGGTGCGCGCCCGAAAAACATGACAGTTCATGCGGCGTTGCCTCGCTGACAGCTGCTCTGAGGCGTTCCATTTATCCTCTCAGCAACCGTACTCAACCCGCCTGGGCCGCGCTCTTTGTTTCGATTATATTACGTATTTCGATGACTTAGAGAATACTTTTGTATGAAGAAGTTTGGTTAGTTATGACCTTTGATACATTGACCACACTCTGAATGAAAAATAAATAAACAATCTGTGAGCTATTAGTATTATTTCGGCTATTTAAAATTGTGCTCTATTTCCTACGTGTCAAGGTATGACTTGTGCTTTGTTCGAAGATTTTACTGGATTTCACGAATGTATGTAGCGTTTTGTATTGCGAATAGTTTATTTTACTCATTATAAATATTTTTAGACAATCATTTGAAAGAAATACTTTAGGTTACAGTCGAAAATGTTTGTTTCTATTTATAGAGATTCGGAAGCGAGGGTTAAGGGGTTAAGGATAGTTGAACGTGACAACGTCATACGTTGTCACGTTCAACTATCGTCAGTAAACCGACTTTACAGACAACCGATTTTTTTTCTACATCTTTATTGATATTAAAAGTTATCTATAATAATATCACTATGGATATTAAAGTTCCCTGCAATTTCCTTATGCACGAAATCGCGGGAAGTTAGATATCATAATAGCTTTGTCCACATTGTGCCTTTTTTCTGTTCAACAAGGGCATGCCTTATAGCGCTGTCAACAGTGAACGTTTGGCATGCCCGTGACGCGCGTCAAAATCCACCCGCGTTGAAAGAAAAGTGTCATAGCGGGCGCTACGATTTCAACGCGCGTTACGGGCATGCCTCACGTTTGACGTTGACAGCGCTATAAGGCATGCCCTTAATGAAAGGAAAACGGCACAATGTGGACAAAGCTAATGGGATTTGAGTTTTGACAAAACGCCTCGCAAGCGCCATGACACTTGAATCTTGATGCGTTATCGAACTTCGCCGTCGAAATTAGCGAATTTAATATTACTAAGTGCTTGTTCAGACATAGCGGGTAACGCGCTGTTTGGACCCGCGCGGCTAAACCGCTCGCAGATTATTACAAAGGCGTTGTATTACAACGCGCAACGTTCACACTTAAGGGGGCGACTAACCCAAAATTTTCGATTTTATAATTCATTTTTCACCTGGCATACGAAAGACGGGCGTGAGTGTGAAGAGATAAGGACGATGTTTGATTTTTTGGGTTAGTCGCCCTCTTAACCGCTCGGTTTCTGCTCGGAAAACGCGCTATATTGACGATACTGTGTCGAGTTTTCCGCCATGGAGCATCACTAGGCCCTATTACCCGTGAGTAAGACATGGCGTGACCGAGCATAGTTAGAAACGCTACCGACTGTTTAACGCTAGTATTTATTACAGGCTCCGAGCGCATAATGTCGAACAAATATCGTGATTATTACGCGTAATTAGATAATTGTTTTGCACTTCCCTTGTTTTTATAGTTAATTATAAATAGCTGTCCATTAATGCTATAATTGCCGATACTTCGAGATCGCCTCTTGCTATTAAAGTTATTTAACAGCAATGTTTTATTACAATCAATTAGGTAACTATTTTATTTCTTTCTTAAAAATAGGACCTAACAAAAGTTCTTCTTTCCGTGAATTACTGTTGCGTACATATTACTTGTAATATGTTTATCATTCCTGATTCCTTACGTTCATAGGCTCAATTTACACCGCCGCGGAATCAAAACGGAATGGAAGCGTCAATTTCGCCTCATGCGACGGAATTGGCATTTGGCAACGAAGAATTCTCGAGAATTCCGCGGAAGACGCGCATCCAATTTTTTGGCTTGTATTTAATTTGTGTGTTGTACTGTTGATATAGAGTTCATTGTGCTATGTACACTGTACAGTTTCTTTGCAACAGTCGGTTCCATTCATTTCCACGGCAGTGTAAATTGAGCCTTTAGGTTGGCTTCTAGGACTGGCATCATCAAATGCTACAGTCATCAAGGTTGGACATAAAAAAGTACCTATCTACCTTTAGAGATCTATGATCTACCGTAAGACAAAAGTTTTCGAGTTTCTTTTTGAAGTGAAAAACAAAAACAACAAAATAATTGACAACATTTTAATTACAAAACACCACAAAATCTATCTGGACATAAATGTCACTTTTCAGATTGCATAAGTACATTTCGCCATATAACTATAATAGCTTCAGGTATGCTACCTGTTCTTATTATTATTTTTGTATTTAATACTAACAAATACATATTAAATTAAATAATCTATATTATACACAATCTGCATATTGTACCAATTTTTACTTTGTATCGACGCGAAACTATATTCTGTACAAAACGATGAATCGATATTAATTCATTGAGCACATACCTAAATTAGTAATTTTTTATTTGTTTTACGAGTAAATATTGCAGAAATCGAAAAGTATTAACAACCGAAGTTCGAAACTTGAGTTTCTCGTTAAAAGTTTTTCTGTAATGTAATAAATTATATCGTAGTTTTATACAATAATAAGCTAGTCTATACGTAGCTACACGACATCCATATCTATTTTACATTAGGTTACAACTAGTTCTGGGTTTATAATATCACATACAGGACGAGTCGTCCGATCCATGACTTCGACGCGATACCGAGGAATGTGCAACGAATAAATAAGTCAGTTCACTTTTGACAACCCTGAACACGCATGACGTCACTGGAATTCACTAAATGTCACTGTCACTTATACGTGGATAGGTTCGTCGTCGTCATCGTCGTCGGAGCGCCTCTCGACGGAGGGCTCTCGGGGTGATCGCGGGGGAGGTGCGGGGCTGCCGGGGTCCACGTCGGGGGAGGGGGTGCGCCTCGCTTGTGCGTAGTACCCCAGAGCCCCGAGGCCTGGGGCTCCCAGGGATCCCAGGTGTGCTGACGGGCCCGGCAGACCGAGGCCCAATGGTGGAACGCCAGCTAGCGGCGCGCCAGGGTATAACCTGTAACAAGAAAATATTGCTCCTAAAATGTTTCTATTCTAAAGTTCTGAAAGAGGGAATACTAGTCGAGCTCTTTAACTACCTTACATTGATGCGAGAAACAATAAGGTGAAATAGACACTTTATATCTACGAATAATAAAAAACTAAGGAAGAATAACTCCGTCAAAAAACATGCTCCAAAATACTTGTCAAAAAAGTGTACCTTAGGTTCACTTTTCATACATTTAGGTGACCTTGAGCGGTACAAAGGCTGACGTTACATGACAGTTCGAATGGAACCAAATTTAAAACTGTATTAGTATGGGAGTTACGTTTCCTGGTTTTATTATTCGTAGCTTTATATTTGTAAAAAACAAAATCGGATTTATGTGGGTACTTAATGCGATGAGAAGTGGGAACAAAATGACGTTAAATCTACTTACGACTACTTAGCTCATATAAATGTGAAACGGTTAAATAACTAGGTTTTACATACAATAGTCCAATGAGCACTCAGCTAAACACAAAAACAATATGTGTTAATTGTGTATTCTCGGTCATATTGTAATACAATGCAAATTATCGTAATAAAATGACTTTTACCATTATACCATTCGAAATGAGAATACGTTAACGATCCGCCATTTTGAATTGCTTGTAAATTATTTAATAATCCAACATGAACAGTCGTAAACTGTGATTTTTATCGGTTCAATTAAACTATCATCCATTATTTTCATGAATATTCATGAAAAGCGAAAAAAGCGGAATCTACCGATTTTTGCTGCGACAGAATATTATAACCGCTTCGAAACGAAAACGATATCGGAACTTCTCTGTTTTTAATCACTTTGCGCCAGAAATCTTTGTTGCCTCTGTTTTATAAGAGTGCCAACTTACCGATATGGCAGAGGTTTCTGTAGCGTGTTGGCGGAGGCGGAGGCGGCAGCGGCGGCGGTCGCGGCGGCCTGTCTGTAGTACAAGTCAGCAGCAGCGGGCGCGGGCTGCGCGGGGTACGCGGGGACCCCAGCCCAGTAGCCGCCGTACAGCCGCTGGAACGCCGCGTAGTTGCCCGCTTCCGCCAGCAACTCGAGCCCAACAGCCGTTTGCCGCTTCCATTTCGTCCTGTTGAAAAAAAAAACAAATTTAGTCTATACCAGCCAGTATTGATCCAATTAAATGTAGAGTGTTTTTAATGATTGCGCTTTGCTTGACTTGCTCTTGGTGAGTAATAAGATAAAGTAGTTAGTAGAGTATGCCCCAAAAAGTCATTAATTTAAACCTTTGAACATAGTTCAAAACTATTGCAATTCCTTTTCATAACCTATTCCCATAAAAAGTGCTATTAGAATTATACAAACTATTATTGCTGTAAAAAATATTACGATAACTGACGATCAGTTAGCGAAACCGATCGTTTAAGGATCATTAGCTTTCGCCACAATACTCCGCAAACATTTATATTGCAAATCGACTCTAAAATTTTTAACTGTCGTCGTAACCCCCCATCCCATAGATCAAAAACCCCATCCCGACCCCAAATGTCATCAAATTTGTCACAGACCACTCTAAAGTACAAAGGATGGTACAAAAACTAGGCAATAAAAAAATAAATAAAATAATAAATTTGACAAAACGTCTTGGCCACTCGTTCGCTCAGCCGAGCGTGTTTGATGATATAATTTGATTTATTTGAGTCTGTAAAGTAAAGGGGTGAACTTTGTATACGAGCATTACTAACTCGATCCCGCGGCTTCGTCTATTCATTATAGAGTGTGGAGTTTGTATGAATAAATAAGTGCTTAATTTAAATTAAAAACTGCTGTATATAGAGATCTCATCCCCATATAATGCGCAAAGGGCTATACGAGTAAGCTATTTGAAATAACTAAAACAATTACCAATCACTTAAAAAAATAGGGTTTGTTAGCTACCATTTAAGTACCGATTTTTATTTAAGCACAATTAAAGCCACATAGGTAAAAAAGAGTAAATTACAAAATTCAACAACTACATACTTGTATAAAACTAGGAAGGCTTCTAGTAGGTAGGTAGCACATTAAAATATAAATGCCTTAGAAAGTAGAATTTATTGTAATTAAAATTTCAAATTCGTCCCGTTTTATGTGTTACTTTGAGTATTCTCGTAATAATAATAATTTAATAACAATGCTATCGTAATTAAATTAATTTCCTGATGTGTTTGTAAGTGCATAAAATAACGGATACTTTTTATTAAAGTATCCACTTCGTATTCATTATAATATTTACATTCATTAAAATATTTTCGTCGTATTTTTCTATTTAAATGTTTATACCTAAGTAGAAAGGGACTGGGAAGTACCTACCAAAATATAATGAAAAAGTTGTTCAGAGATTTTTTGTTGTTTTTAAAATATATTTTTAAACTAGCGACCCGCCCCGGCGTCGCACGGGTATAAAATATATAGCCACTGAAAAAATTATTAAAATCGATAGCCTATCACGATCCTTCATGTGGTCTACTTCACAACTGCGCCAAATAACATAAAAATTGCTCCAGTATTTCGCGAGATAAACCCTTTCAAATAATTTCCCCCGTTTTTTCCACATTCTCCTATTAGTCTTAGCGTGATAAAATATAGCCTATAGCATTCCTCAATAAATGGGCTATCTAACACTGAAAGAATTTTTCAAATCGGACCAGTTGTTCCTGGATTAGCGCGTACAAGTTAGCCCTTTCAAATAATTTTCCCCGTTTTTTCCACATTTTCCTCTATTCCTTCGCTTCTATTAATCTTAGCGTGATAAAATATAGCCTATAACCTTCCTCGATAAATGGGCTATCTAACACTGAAAGAATCATCAAAATTCGTTGCGTAGTTTTAAAGATTAAATGGAACAAAGGGACATGAGGGAAAAATAATCAGCCAAGTGCGAGTTGGACTCGCGCACGAAGGGTTCCGTACCATTATATAACAAAAATAGCCAAAAATTGTGTTTTTGTATGGGAGTTTTTGTATTAAATTACATATATAATTAAGGATTTTGTGAATATTTCAAGTGCATACCTGTTGCCATTATGGATTACGAGCAAAAAAAGCCAAAAAAATCATGTTTGTTGTATGGGAGCCCCCCTTAAATAATAACTTTATTTTGTTTTTAGTATTTGTTGTTATAGCGGCAACAGATATACATAATCTGTGAAAATTTCAGCTCTCTAGCTATTACCGTTCTTGAGTTACAGCCTGGAGACAGACAGACAGACGGACAGACAGACGGACAGACATCAAAGTCTCAGTAATAGGGTCCCGTTTTTACCCTTTGGGTACGGAACCCTAAAAAGCGACTTTGTTTTATAATAAGTATAGAATATGTATATTTTGCACCGTGATTTGTACCTTTTTTTTGATGAGTATGAAGTGCTTGTAATGCTAATATATACTACTCACATACGGTTTTGCTCGATAGTTTTACTCCAAATCGAGTAATAATTACTGTGTGGACCGCAAAACTGAAGGCTCGAAGGCTTGCTTCGAGCCGCTCGAAAGGATTGATGGAACCGGATCGAGCCGGATTGATAGAATGAAATACATATTATTATATCGATTTAGAATAAAACTATCGAGCAATGCTGACTGTGTGGACGAAAGCCCGAGCCGCGGGTTTTGTCCACGTTATTGCTCGATTGAGCAAAACCGTATGTGAGTAGGTACTTAGCAATAAATTAACTTTTTGGTGAATTTTATTTACTCAATCTGTTCGGAGTAGGTTTAATAAATAAAAATAAAACAAACTTCGAAAAACAAAATTGAATTAGGGAGATAATTCCCGGAGTATCGCTAAAGTGGTCTATTATTGTCATCGAGTGAGGTTTTTATTAATTCGAATTTGGAAGGGGATTATTATTGCTATGCGCATTGTCATTTAATAATAATTCACGAGGGCGCCATTGTGCCGCGGCTGTTAGAAGACGGTTCACTGGTTATTTCCTTAATTAATTTCTGTAAATGGATCATTTAATTTTATTAAATGTAAATTAGGGGATGTACTTAATAATGGTTAATGCTAATTCGACATGTGTACCTACATATGTTTTTAATTAAATATTTTCAGAAACCTAATTTGATTAAAATAGCAATAAGTAAATGTAATGAGCTTCTGTCTAGGAGCTTAATTCAAATTGTACAATAATTACTGTCAACCTGCTTTCTAAATTAAAATAATTTAAACCTGAGATTTTTAATTATATGCTGTATTTATATTATGCTATCGACATAACATTATAGCTTCTACTGTTACCCGGAGGTAGAGGTATTCTAGAGTTAATATTGACATATCTTTCACGTACTGTAATTATGTTTATTTCTCTGTAACAATAATCGAGGTAAATGGCACCAGATGTTGAAACAGATTACACTTCGCCCACGTTATTAAGTACTCAGCTACGGTCCGAAGGTACTTTATTTTAAATGCTATAATAATTATCGGTAGCCGACACTTGATCGATAGAAAGCGTCTCGTCCGCGCTCGCATTAATCATGTGTTATGACGGGTGACGGGTGACGGGTCAGTCGGGGCGCGGGGAACTCGCCGCAGCACTTATTTAATTGTCGAGTGCCGAACGAGAGGCAATCTGTTCGGCGACACTATTCTTTTTATTGCCGCGGGCGACGGAAAAAAAGTTCGCCGAGCGCACTCGAATTCGGCATCTCGAGACGTCTTCGGAAACGATCGACCGTCCCTCTCTACCGCGCGCGCCGCCGCTCTCGCCGTCTCTATCCCTCGTCCCCCGGAGGAGTCTGAGATCGCTCCGCCCAGTGGTTTAGTGATTTGATGCTGCGTGAACTGATTCAATTGTTATTTTGGAGCGTGCGCCCCGAAACGGGCTCTAACCGGGCGAGTTAAAGGCGAGAATGGCACGATAAAACGGTTCCGCTTACGTCTCCGCGGGGGAGGTTGCTTATCTTGATTTGAGTTTTCGGGAGACGTGCCGCGAATTCGTAGTGCCGCAATGCTCGTACAAACAAACAAGGAGTAAATTCATCGATCCGAATACTTCGCGTTTACATTTGGCGCTTGAGCCGTTTCGGCGCGGGCCGCTCGAGTGCCGTCGTCGCTTACGCCACTTATAAAGTTCGATGGCGTGCCCGCGCCGAGCGTCCTCATGGGAATAGTCTGCGACATTGTGAGGGTGGCAGTTTTAGCGCTACAAAGTATTTATGCTCGATAACTAACATTGTATACGACGCTTTTATGTCTATGTTAATATTATTTTACAAGTTTGGCTGCAAATAAAACGTACAAATAGAAAAGTTTTTATGTAAACCATTATCTAGCGATTTACGAAATAGAACTTCGCTTTTCGCGTATGTCGAAATGAGATACGTTAGGCAATGCCAATAGGCAAAAAAATTAGAAGATATGGACTTGGACAGCATGAGGTTTCAATTGGACGGCACCACAAGCCACAGCACACGTTACAATCGATTTATTGAAGAGCAAATTTGATGAGAGTGTTATCTCAAAATATGGACTTTTTTATTTTCCGCCTCTTTCGTGCGATTTAACGCCTCTGGATTTTTTCCTTAGGGGCTGCGTCAAGTCGTTGGATAAGCCGACGTCGTTGGAAGAGCTCAGAGTCAAAATGAAACACGAAATAGCCGAAATGTGTGGCAAAGTCATAGAAAATTGGGTTCAATTATCGCTGCAAACGGGCCTGTGGTGACCATAATATGAACGAAGTTGAGTTCCATTAAAAATCTTTTTATTGTAGGTACTTCGATTCGATACTAAAGTGTTTGAAATATCTCAAATAAGTAGTTTTAATTTTATTTTGAAAAAAGTTGTCAAGTCCTTACTTATTGGCAAACCCCTTATTACCTATGTTGTTCAAAACTGTTTCACATAAATAGGTAACTTTCTCACTTTAATCAAAAGTTTTCGTAATCATGTACCTACTATCTGCAGAGAAGTTGATTCATAGGCAGATGGGGACCTATGTAGTTTGGTCGCGTTCTGTCAAACCCAGCCGACAGATCACATAATTAACATAGAATTGAAATAATCTGACCAAATGAGGTTGATCTGTCAACTGCCTAGGAATCAATTTCCTCGATGGTACTTCTGGAAATAGAATCACAGCGTCCGCATTCTAACTATCGCAAGAGTTAGTCATCGATTGATAAATAAATCAAAGCATCGAAACCTGAACGCTCAGGCAAATTAGGTGGACATCGTAGCCTAGAATTAGCTAACGATCTGGTAGCATTCGAATGATATCATCGGCCATAAAATCAAATTGCTACTCCTCTAAGGCTTAGGATAAAAACTGAAATGGCAGTAATGATTGGCTAAACCGCTCGACCTCGCTGTCCTTGGTATCGTGTCTCTGCGAGGTGTAATTTGGTGGGTTCCGTATAAACGATTAGCGGGCTCCTGGAAGCTGGGGTATGTCATTACTTGTCAGTACTCTACTTTGGAGTTACTAGTTTTCGGAAGCGTTTAGTAGCGTAGAGTGGAAGCGTTTAGTATTGTAGAGTTTTGCGTTTTTAAAAATACCTGCAATCTAATAATAGGTAATTGTCTTAGAGCCTGTTTCACCACTTCCTGATAAAGTGCCGGATAGGTTATCCACAACTTTTTTGACAGATTCTCCATGCTCTATCTGTCAAGTTAAGTAGTGGATAGCCTATCCAGCACTTATTAGGAAGTGGTGAAACTGGCTCTTAATCATTCAATTTATCTCCGTACAGCTGGGTAGCAAGCAATCCATACTAATAACTATCTTTATCTATAGTACCTACTCATATTATGTCTGTCACTCGGTCTGTTACCTGATAATGTCTGGACTCTACTTTAAATTAAAAAATTAAATATCCATATCACACTATTTTAAATCCCGAAAAAATGAATGTCTGTCTGTAACATACTCATATTTAAACCGCTGAACCGATGTACATAAAATTTGGTATTGAGTCCCTGGAAAGGACGTAGATTGTAGAACAGCTTTTGTCCCGGGAAAATGGCCCCTTAGATAAAGTATCTTTCGTTAAAAACGATGACGAAATTCGTTATGAAAATGTATGCGGTTTGACATAAGTCATCGCTAAATGACATTTCACAGACGAAGAGTACCTACTTAAGGTCAAATCCCATACATTTTGATAACGAATTTCGTAATCGTTTTTAACGAAAGGGACTTTGGCTACGGCCTCTGTTCTTGCTTCGTTAAAGAAAGCGCAACAAAGTTGCGAGCAACATCTAATTGTAAAATTGCTCTACCTGCAGTGATGTGTAGTTTTGTATATTTTATTATAAGTAATATTGTGTATGCATATAGCATGCCTACCATCTTCTACTTGTGTCGAATGTTAGTTATTTTCTCAGAATATCATGCGATTTGGATCAAAGACATCAATTACACAATAAGAAATAATACAGAAAATTATAGTACACAGTAGTTATTTATATGTTTTTTATACATTTTGATAAAATTGTCCAATTAGGTAACCGCTATAATAACAACGTTTTCGCAAACGCAAAAAACGTTGGGGTTTTCCTCAATGGCAAATAGAGCACCCATTATAAAGGCCATAGTGTATTTGTTAGTCTGTCTATGTATCTGTTACCAATTACCACTTCACTATTTTGGTAGGGAGGTAAGTTCCGCGGGGACAATATTCTTATTGGAGATAAAAGTAGCTAAAGACTATAGATATCTAGACCACATTACATTTCAGCGTGAATTAGTACCTAACAAACATAATATTTTTATATTTATCCATCATCAACATCTACTAGGACTACTCAGGCTACAATAAACTCAGGTCAAAACCCCCGAATTATTATATTTTCATCCCAGGGATGCCTCTATTATCACATCATTCTCTTGCAACATTTTCCCATATTATTTAACTTCTGTCACCGACTGTACCGGGATATCGCTTTTCGTCACGAGTGTACACGGTCACCGAATGTCATTAAGCGCATCACACACGGTGAAGATAATATAATATTTTATCTTAAGATGCCCAAATATAAAATATTATAGTATCTTAAGCTATCACACACGGCTAAGATACGATAATATTAAAAATCTGTTCATTTCCTTACGAGTCTGCGTTGGTGCCACACGTATTCCTTGTTAGAGTTCTATATACAGGATGATTGACTATGAGTGATAACTGATACTGCCTTACTTCTTGATTTGTTAGACAACTCCTCAGACGATGATTCTAATATAGAATGTGAAATGCAGATTGCAGTAGCACATTCCAAAAGGAGAAACATTTGGATAGAGCCTCACATAAAAAAGAGAAAAACCTGCGGCGAATTTAACCTTTATCAATATATTCTGTCAACGAAGAAGTTTCAGGAGTATTTCAGAAATTCAAGAGAAACATTCATTTCGATTCATGAGCTTTTTAAGCTAGCAATAAATTATAAGTCAATTTTATTTAAAATTATCCGAAATGTTACTTTTGCCCTCAAAATGTTACTTTTCGAATGAGACTTGGGAGTATGTAACTTTCTAACATACAGCACTGGCAACACTGCATCCACTAGTGCAGGGTTTCTCAAACTTTCGACTCCACGAACCCCTGGTAAAATTTCCTGGTGAGAGCGAACTCCTTACTAAGTAATGAAATCAAAATAAGGTTTTTATTTGAATAAAAGTTAACACACAAAATGGCAAAAGAGTGCCACGCGTGCTTGTCAGTTATTTATTAATATTTATATTTTTTACAGACACCATTACGTAAATCTCGTCGCGAACCCCCTGCCGTCGAATGGCGAATCCCTAGGGGTTCGCGTACCCCACTTTGAGAAACCCTGCACTAGTGCGTCCGATCACCGATCAGCCCGCTGCCCGACACAAAAACATCCTGTATTCATAAAGATGTATATATTTCGCATCTTAAGATAACATATTAAGATACGAAATATATATTTCGTATCTTAAGATAGCATCTTAAGATACGAAATATATATTTCCATATCGCTCGGTATCTTAAGATACAAAGCGATATTCTAAAATATGCTCTAAGATAATATTTATTTTATATTATCTTCACCGTCTGTGATGCGCTTTAGCGGCGTTTACTCGCCGCGGTGCCACCATTATCCCATGACGCATGCCACATAAAGCGCATCACAGACGGTGAAGATAATATAAAATATATATTATCTTAGAGCATATTTTAGAATATCGCTCACCATACAAATCCCATGAACCATCACACACGACGAAGTTAATTTATATTTTATATTTTGTATCTTAAGATACCGAGCGATATGGAAATATATATTTCGTATCTTAAGATGCTATCTTAAGATACGAAATATATATTTCGTATCTTAATATGTTATGTTAAGATGCGAAATATATACATCTTTATGAATACAGGATGTTTTTGTGTCGGGCAGCGGGCTCATCGGTGATCGGACGCACTAGTGCAGGGTTTCTCAAAGTGGGGTACGCGAACCCCTAGGGGTTCGCCATTCGACGGCAGGGGGTTCGCGACGAGATTTACGTAATGGTGTCTGTAAAAAATATAAATATTAATAAATAACTGACAAGCACGCGTGGCACTCTTTTGCCATTTTGTGTGTTAACTTTTATTCAAATAAAAACCTTATTTTGATTTCATTACTTAGTAAGGGGTTCGCTCTCACCAGGAAATTTTACCAGGGGTTCGTGGAGTCGAAAGTTTGAGAAACCCTGCACTAGTGGATGCAGTGTTGCCAGTGCTGTATGTTAGAAAGTTACATACTCTCAAGTCTCATTCGAAAAGTAACATTTTGAGGGCAAAAGTAACATTTCGGATAATTTTAAATAAAATTGACTTATAATTTATTGCTAGCTTAAAAAGCTCATGAATCGAAATGAATGTTTCTCTTGAATTTCTGAAATACTCCTGAAACTTCTTCGTTGACAGAATATATTGATAAAGGTTAAATTCACCGCAGGTTTTTCTCTTTTTTATGTGAGGCTCTATCCAAATGTTTCTCCTTTTGGAATGTGCTACTGCAATCTGCATTTCACATTCTATATTAGAATCATCGTCTGAGGAGTTGTCTAACAAATCAAGAAGTAAGGCAGTATCAGTTATCACTCATAGTCAATCATCCTGTATATAGAACTCTAACAAGGAATACGTGTGGCACCAACGCAGACTCGTAAGGAAATGAACAGATTTTTAATATTATCGTATCTTAGCCGTGTGTGATAGCTTAAGATACTATAATATTTTATATTTGGGCATCTTAAGATAAAATATATTATCTTCACCGTGTGTGATGCGCTTAAACGCCACCCGGCCGACATTAAACATTCATAGCTGAATCGCGACTGATAGCTAAACCACTATTACGAGCTATTAGCCGCGTTACGATGCCACAGTTGATGAGTTATTGCGAATCGGTTTAAGCAATATTGTTTTATTGCCTCAAAGAGGTTTGCTGATGACATTCGTTTTGTCTATGGCTTATGAAAAAGCAGGTGAAAAATACTTGCCTAAAATGTTATTTTAAACACAATTATGATGTTAGAAGCGACTGAAAAGCAGCTCATTTCATAATATTTATAACAAGGAGAACACAATTTAAGAAATTTGCATTTAAATAATCTAAAATTATGGAAAACTTTTCGACATTCTGTTGAAATAAAATGGAAAATTATTCGTCAGTGGTACCTACTTAGCGGACGTTCTTGTGAGAAAAACTTAACAAAATGTTCATTATAAGCATTATGATTACGATGGAAATATATTTTGCATATTTATGCTAACAAATAGGTAATAATATTCCAAATTTTATTACGTACAAAACGCTGGCAAAGTAGAAGAAAATTAAAAATCTAAATTCAAGTTGTTTTCTTTGCAGGCAGCTAAGAAAAAAGTTAAATTTGAATGTCGAGGTGTTCCAATTTCAAATCTGGAGCATCGACTTTACAACTCAATTCCGCGAGGCACGTCGCCCGGCGCGGGCGGTGGTCAAAGGAGCTAAACGCTATTATTGAGAGTCATCGTTTTTTGAGAGGTTATAAAATTAAGTAAATAAAGCGATGGAAGAGTGTCGTAAAAAGTATCAATTTGGTCGGCAGAAGCTTAATAAATGGCCGGGCTTGGCGCCGCCGCGGCCGTGACTTGCCGCTCTGTAGTCTGTGGCCGTCTTCACACGTCCTGCCGCCCTGTTATACAGATCTGTTAGTTAATGGCCTCAAACGGAAGGAGATGAGACATTTAATATGTGCAGTAAAAAATCCATCATAACACTACCTTTATAACTTCTTGTTGTATAATGTATTCTGAATCTTTATGCCTTCTTTTATCTGTTTATCTTGTCTTTTAACACTGACTTTGTATTCTAGCACAAATTAGATTTCACATTCAAAGATTAAGATGTTATCATTTATCAATAAAGATTTTGATTACTTGTAATTTCAGTTTGTTAAGTAATGCTTACTTAATCGGAGAGTTAAAGAACTTTCAGTTTCCAAGGTGATGATAATTTGTAATAAAAATTTTCCTGATAATGTCATTAATTAGTTTTATTTATTACATTTTACTGGCATCAAGATAAGTATATTATGATTAGTAATAAAATAATGTAATATTAAAATTTTATTTGATGGCCGACTTAATGACTCTACCGGCAGCGTAAGTAAACTTTATGTTCGATAATGCTATAAAATACTAAATTATATTTAAATAATTACACGTTTTGTAGTGCCCTTTATTAAATAGTAGTAATATTAAGCGCAATAAGAGTGAATATATCGTTTAATTATGTAAAAAAGTCATGGTAGAGTCGTACAGAAGTTTTACAATAAATATCGAATGTTCTGACCCCCGCTGCCCGCTATACTTTTAGTGACATTTTACAAATACATTTGTAGTTTATTAATGGGTTCGGTGAAAAAAATTATGGAAATAATTGTACCGTTCATTATAATCGACAAACGCTTTTTTTAATTGTGTATTTGAGGTAATAAAGTTACTTGATTAGGTAAGTATGTAGTAAGGTACTACAACAATTTTGCTGATGCTCAAAAACTCTACTAAAAATATTACTTTCCGACCTACTATGCAGATTTAGAGCTTTGAGGTTTCAAAGCTTCGAAGCTTCTGGCTAAAGTCACAAGGTAGCTCTACAAATCCATACTAATATTATAAATGCGAAAGTGTGTCTGTCTGTCTGTCTGTTACCTCTTCACGCCCAAACCCCTGAACCGATTTCGCTGAAATTTGGTATGGAGATACTTTGAGTCCCGGGAAAGGACATAGGATACTTTTTGTCTCGAAAAATGTACGGTTCCCGCGCGATAAACGAGTTTTGGCGCAACGGAGTTGCAGGCTTCATCTAGTAGTAAATAAACTTGAAAGAGAACAATTCAAGACACAAGGTAGCTCTACAAATAGTAATTAAAAATGAGAGGCGCCTTCTTTTACGGCGCGGGCGGGTAGACCATTTGTTTGTTCTACTAAACGTCGTTCAAAGTGACCGCACACAAGAGCTGTCTCATTCTTCTATTAACTCCGATTTCACACTCCCTCACGAACCGATAAATCGTAGCCCAAACATTGGTTAAACGAAAATTACCGAACAAAAAACTGAACAAAAACATGTTGATATTGATTTGGTTTTAGTTTTCCTGCTGCATCAAAAAATATTGATGCTGATAGTTTTGATTACCTTTTGAACGGGATTAAACATTGCCGGCAACTGTTTTGTGTCGCTTAGCACGCTGGGCGAAGCCAAACGAGCGTAATTTGTGAGTTGTGAGTCGCAGAATTTCGGTTCGGCAGAATTCTGCTGCATTCAGTTTCATACAAAAGTTCTGTTTGATTCACACGAGCGTAATTTTGTGAGTCATGATTTGTATGAAAAGATAATATTTACGCGGCAGAAATTCTGCGACTCACAACTCACAAATTACGCTCGTTTGGCTTCACCCTTAAGGTACAATTCCGTGCATCGCGATCGATCGCGGTCGTGCACGACCTACGACTGTCGTCGGATGCTCGCGACCAAAGTCAACGTATGAAAATGTATGGCACCGCTTCCGAGGCCCGCGACTGACGCGCGCGGCCTACGACTGTCGTAAGCCGCGCGCGATCGTGTCTTGAAGTTATGACAGTCGCGCACGACCAACGACAGTCGTAGGCCCCGCGCGACCGTGTCAAAGTTATATGGCACGATCGCGCGCGGCTTACGACAGTCGTAGGCCGCGCGCGTCAGTCGCGGGCCTCGGAAGCGGTGCCATACATTTTCATACGTTGACTATGGTCGCGAGCGTCCGACGACAGTCGTAGGTCGTGCACGACCGCGATCGATCGCGATGCACGGAAATTGTACCTTTAAACTCTACATTTTTTCGGGATTAATACATTTTATTGATCGACCTTTCGTCAATTTCCGGAGCTCAATTGAAATTTATCAAAATTGGTTCAGTGGTAAGCGCTAAGAGGTAACAGAAAGACAAACAAACAGATACGATGATTATCCAGTATATTTTACAATTTAAACTCAGTACAACATTTTATGAGTTGGTCATGAGCAGTTCAAAGAACCGAGTGGGCGGTGCGAACATCTGCACAAACTTTTATTGTTGAACTTAGTAAAATATGTTTATTTACGTAGGTTTGTTATGTTTCTAGCTTTAATTTTTCTATTTAAATAATTATAATTTTCTTGTCTATCAAGTAATAAGTACGAGTATAGCTGTTGAAAAAAGTGGTTTAAATGTCCATTGAAGAAAATCGTACCTATACACTTTATTACAATTTTGATTTTAATAAAGTGTGTAGGAATTTTATATACTTAATGAGACATTAATAAATAATAATATTGTAATTCTAAAGTCTAAACACAATGCACACACCTACCAATTTTAGTTTTCAAAATTCATTATACGCGTTAACAAATTTTAAAATTAACAAAGATAAGGTTTTGCCGACTTAATAGTTTGAGTGCGGAATTCTAAGTATTTCAACATTCGCAAGTGAAATTATCATAATTAAATAAATATCATTACGTCTCATATATTACAAATAAATTAGATTTTATGTTAATTAATTTTAACTGAATATAAAATTGTTGCGAACACGCAAAACGGTGAATTACCTTAAAATCTATTTGATATTCTAATAGGTACTCCTCTGCTAAACAATGTTAATAGTATCTGCTAGGTTTAGAATATACCTAATATAATGTTAAAATATATTATGTCTAAAATAATAATCCCAATAATAAACATTATTCAAAATTCTATAAAATTCTATGTTTTAATTGAAATATAAGTCATACCTATGTATAACATACTATTGTGAAGTAGTTACAATTTGTATTCGGTACGATTTTAGCTTTTATTGCCTATTGATGTCCTACTTTTCAATACATAGGTACTTATAGTCTACCTAGCCCCTAGGTCATAAGGCCTACATTATACTTGTGTATGTAGATTCTAGTCTCTAGTAACTAGTTGGACTCTGAACCCGCCTATAATCTATAACATTAAATAATTTTCATAATTTAAAAGTAGCCAAGTATGTAAAAAAAGTAACAAACCCAGTAGATTACACATTTCTTATTTTATGACGAAGTCATTAAGGGTTTTTGTGTGTGTTTTTGCCGAAAATGTGGCAGCGGCGACCGTCTAATAATAGTAGTTTGTTTTTAAAATAATAACTATGTAGTTCCTTTGTAGTTTAGGAACATAATATGATGAAGTGCATAATGTTTGTATACCTAGTATGATTTAAAATATTATATTGTGTTATAAACTTATAACCACATTTAAAATTTTAGTTTATTTTAGATTTGCTGATAATTCTTAATCAATGATTAGGAATAAAACTGCCAAGAGAAACTAGAAAACAGCTACCTTCTTAAAAAACTCATGAATCATGATCTTCTTACGTGATCTTTTTTGATTTAGCAAAAATTTTCATAAATTTTAATATCTTAAATTATAAAGGTTACCTACAATACCTACAATACAATACAATACCTACTTACAAGTTACATTATTATCACATCGCTGAAATTATTTTTAATTAAAAACCTTAACTTTAATTTAAATATTAATTGTAAATCGCATAGGTAGAGATTACCTACCTACTTAAGTAAATGTGCGATTAGCGGGTGCAATTATTTCTGCAATTCCAGTTAATCGTACTTTCAGTTAGGTTTAATATTTGTTACGGTTCTTAACTGCGATTGGCGATAACATAATATAGGAACAGAAAGGCCATAAACTTGGTTAGAAATTGAAGATGAAATCGCGTTGGTACCTACTTGGTAGAATGCAACGTTCAAATATAATGAGTTATGAGTAGACATCGGATTATATGCATTTGCATACTTGCATATGCAAATGCATATAATGGCACTTTTTAAACGTTAGTGCATATTTTGGTAATTTTTCGTTGATAGTGCATATTTTGGCAGTTTTATGCCCTTATAGTATCCAAACTAGATATCATGACACACACCGAGGCCACAAAACAGATGTAGGATAGATTAAAAACACTTCAAATAATAATATGTGGCTCCATCCCCATTAAAATAATGTAATACACATTATTTTAATGCCTTGATATTCTAGAAACAAAATTTTTCTTTGTAGTTGGCAACATTTGTAAAAAATTGGAATAAAGTAGTTAGGTACCGATCTCTTAAACTTTCAAGGGCATTATGATTGCAATTGGAAAATGTTGGTAGAAAATTATTATTGGTGCTGTATAAAAAATTAAAAATCCTGGATTTGATGAAATTATAAAATTGACGCTTTTATTAATAGGCACCACAGGAAAACTCTTCAAAAAAATTATAAATTTTAATAATAAGTGACTTTTGATTGCGCATATTTTGTGCATATTTCGGCCATTTATCGTGCATACTTGCATGCATATTTCGGCACTTTGATCGTGCATATAATCCGATGTCTAGTTATGAGCCTAATAAAAATGTTTAATATACAACGTATAAGGCTCACATGACATTGTCCTGCAAGTTTTTTTACAGTATACGTCTTTACGAATAAATAGCGCATAAAATGTACATATAGAACCATTCACACGTCGATTGTACTGCAACAAATCGTGCAGTACAATCGACGTGTGAGTGGTTCTATATAAGTCGCAGGGAAATGAGGATATCAGGGATTTCACGATATCACTAGGGATATCACGAAATCCCTGATATCCTCATTAGAAAATGAGGAAATGAGGATACATTGTATGCGCCACTATTTATTCGTTAAGACGTATACGGCAGGAAACGTGCCGTATACGTCTTAACGACAATGACGTGTTAACCTGGCCTAACTCTTTAAGACTCGATGTTCAATGTTCATATCTGTCATACCAATTACCAATAGGCAATAGCTTCCAATATTCCAGAAAAGAACAAGTAAATATTAATGTTCTTCGTAAAAGGACATGACATGTAGTGTAAATTTCGTGGCCCGAAATTTGCGTAAAAACTGCACATTATTTTGAGATAAAAATGATCATAAATGCTTTCCTGCGGTTCAAAGTACCGTCATACTCGTCTAAAGCCATTCAGCAGTTTGTGATGGGGCAATGACACATTTTCGTCTTAATAATATCCCAATATGTATTGATAAACAATTAATGGATTTTACATGTTATCATCGATTTAGCTACACTGGTAGCAGAAGTATTAAGTGACACTCAATGATATATCAAAATATTATTTATCAGCGTTCCTCGCAGCTTTATCTCTAATCTCCAAAGTTTATCACCCAAACACCTTTCTCTGTATCTCTTTAATCATATTGTCTCTGCTATTGACAGGGAAACAATCGTTCATTCGACTTCGGCAGTTTGGTTTATAAATTTTACTTGTAGGAAGTTAAATAAAGTAGATTTATTATTTACTAGCGACCCGCCCCGGCGTCGCACGGGTATAAAATATATAGCCACTGAAAAAATGATTAAAATCGATAGCCTATGATCCTTCACGTGGTCTACTCTGTACTCTGTGCCAAATAACATAAAAATTGCTCCAGTAGTTCGCGAGATAAGCCCTTTCAAATAATTACCCCCGTTTTTTCCACATTCTCCTATTAGTCTTAGCGTGATAAAATATAGCCTATAGCCTTTCTCAATAAATGGGCTATCTAACACTGAAAGAATCATCAAAACCCGTTGCGTAGTTTTAAAGATTAAAGGGAACAAAGGGACATGAGGGAAAAAAGCGACTTTGTTTTATAATATGTATAGACTAGACGCCCGCAGCTTTATTGCGCCAAAATTCGTTTACAGAGCGGGAACATATATTTTCCGGGATAAAAAGTACCATAAAACTAAAAAGTGTCCTTTCCCGAGACTCAAAGCATCCCCATGCCCAGCAAATTTTTTTCGGCGGTGGATTTAGGCGGCCTGTCTTTCTGTTACCTCTTTGCGCTTGGGCGTGAACAGATAGACAGACATAAAAACTTTCACATTCATTATATTACTATGGAAATATGGTTGTAACACGCAAAGATAATATACAGGATAACTCAGTAAAAGCAAGAGCGTATATTTCATGTTCTCACTCTTCCAATCATGATGATGTTGATGCTATCATAATATGCAGTGAACGCTCGCAATAAAACAATATATAGATTGAAATGGCACATTCTACGGTATGATGCCATCACTGATGAGGCGCTATTCGATGTTAGCCGACCGACTATCTCACGACTGGAACCGTGTGGTTCAAGCTAAAGACTTAAGAGAAATGTCACAGTAATTTTTTTCTAAATTGGCTAGGCTGCCTACCATCGGTTTGAAAACTATTAAACTCACACTTATTGCTAATTCCAAACCTTTTTATGTGTCTGTATCTAAATTTAAAACAAAAGCTACTATCAACAAATAAAAGACGAAAAAATCTCAGATTCTTAAAGTCACGATTAATAAAGCTTTAAGAATATTTTGAACATGAATGAAGAATTCGGAAACATAAATTCAGCGATTTTTATCTTTATCTTGATGTGACTCAACCTGGACAGTCGCCAAGAGATCCGCCAGGTTAAAATACGCCATTTCCATCACCATACCAATACCACAACCCTGCATCAGGTTTATTGACATCCAACGACTACTAAAACTGTGGTTTAGTTACAATAAATTTGTATAAAACTTTGAATTAGTAACTTTGAAATTCAAAATTAGTTCGTACCAAAGTCAATATTATGTAACTCCGAATTTTTCCATTCAAATCTTCGCATTAAAACTAATTTGGTACACGATCGACAGCTAAATCATTTGAAAAAATAATTAAATTAGCAACGAAACAGTGATCCCTAAAGAGCAATAATTCATCGAGCTTAAGGCTGAATGAAACTTTCTAAAAATGTAATCAAATACATTCATTTGTCTAACATTGTGAAGTGAATTAATTTAATTTGATTGTTTTGATGTAGGTCGCCGCCGCTCATGACTCGGGCTGTGTAGTTCTGTAATTGCTTTCTTCGTGCCCGTACGTATCTATTATGTATACGTAACGTTGTGGGAGGTAGAATAATTAATATGATTTTTCACAATTTTCTTTGTAACGCGAACATTTTTATGAATTTCCACGAACAAACGAAGCTTAATTGCTCGTTGCTAAGGTGAAGCAATTATATCATTTACAGCAATTATAAAGTGAACAGACAATGCACGTTTATTTCTAAATTATTACTCTATCATCAATCATCATAATGTGAATTGACTGTTTATGTAGACTTTGCAGATTCAGATTCATAAAAGGATTCATTTTTCTATATTTTACTGTATTAAAAATCTTCTATACTTCCTACCATATTATCAATTATTACCAAAAGTATTTTAACTAAAGCTTGGTACTACTAATATATATTCTGTGCTAAAGCAAAGATACTAATGTTAGGTATTTTAGCACTGTCCGCTTAGCGGCGTCCGCATCTAACATTTGGGCAACTCACCAGAAAGCGTATTAGAAATTGAGCATATATATTTGTATAGGTAAAAGGTTTGAGACTTGAGTACATAATATTGTGTAGTGTGTGTGTAAAAAGTAAGTAGAAAATCCTACCTTCTATTCTGGTACCAGGTCTTGACCTGCGTGTCGGTCAAGCCCAGCTTCGCGGCTAACTCCATGCGGTCCTGCACACTGAGGTACTTCTGTCTCTCGAAGGACTTCTCCAGGGTCTGGAGCTGGTGGTCGGTGAAGGCGGTCCTGGCCTTCCTCTGCTTCTTGGCGAGACCTGACGCGTCCCCGCACCCCTTGCTCGATACGTCGTCGGAGTCATCTTTCACTCCTGCAAATATAAGGTTGCTTGTTAGGTGTATGCCTGTGGCTTGTAAAAATGAATCCTAGGCTATTATAGCCCTATAACTACTATTGTTTTTGCGTGAACCAGAGACAAACATGGTCTTCCTGACTATTATCAGAGATTAGTATATTATGGTCTCTGCTATTATATTCAATTCATCACACCAGGTAGGTAATAGTAAGGAGTTAAAACTTAAATCCAAAGTTATTTGATGAAACATAATATTATAAGCTTTCTATAAAATCTATACCTATCCTTTTTGGTTTGTGTGTGTGTGTGTTTGTATGGTTTTTTCATCATGGAGCTGTTATTAGAATTCATCATCAACATCTTATACTTAAATTTGGTATCAGTTTGGACATTTAGGGCCTGTTTCACCACTTCCTGATAAGTCCCGGATAGGCTATCCTCAACGTATCTTACAGATACTCTATCTGTCAGAGAAGTTGTGGATAACCTATCCGGGACTTCTCAAGAAGTGGTGTAATAGCCCCTTAATGTTATCATTAGCACTTTCTAGTGCTAATCGCGACTCTATTCTGAGTCTAGACACTAACTGGTCAGTTCTTCAGCTTATAGTGAGCATATTAGTCGCTCCAGGTCGGCTTAGTAACTTAAGTAACTCGTTTCTCCGGCACGGTTGTCGGGCTTCTGCGGTCGGGCCCTCACTTCCTCAGATATTTCTTGTTATGCTTATTAACCCTAGCGTAAACGATGTTTTGCTACATTTCTATGTTTTCCTTTAGGATTCTTAACACTGCTTTCGTTTTGCTTTAAAAAACAAGTTTGAATATTCAACATTTTAAATAGCCGCCATAGCAATAAAAACTAAAATATTATGATGAACTATTTATCCTTAAATTTAATTAAAACCTGCATAAATTTTTCTGAAGAAGAGAAAAATCTATTTCTTAGTTGCTTCAACGACACAGATAAAGAAACGTTAAACTTTTAACACACTTCTTTTTGGTCAAACACATCAAACATACATTCAAATGTCAACAAACATAGGTACACAAATTATTACCTAAGTATAGTTTATACCAGGCTCTCCTTTGCGTTACTTACAATTCTTTTAAGGTCTGTAACAGATACCCAATCAATTCCTGATCAACTTTAAAGGTCTTTAATTTTTTGTGACGAAACTGACAAAGCCCATCTCTGCGTTGACAGTTAGTTTAGTTTGTATTAAGATTATTTAAATACTCTTTAGATGTACTTAGATATGAATCACGAGGTCTAATTTAAAATATAATCCGTATTATCAAGAGTATAAGTATTAAGTAGCATACCCAATATAATAATGTACAGTATATTCATATTAGACCGCCCGAACCTGACGCACGCACACATAAATGCGTTATCAGATAACTCGAAGTAGCAAGCTTACCACGTTGGCCCCTGATGGTCTTTTAAGCCATCATGATTGCGAAACGCTACGCTTGCGTTATACATGTCTATTATATGAACAATCATGACAAATCGGTCAAAATTGCTTGTATTGATCAATGACCAACGTAGTAACTTAGGTCTTAATTAGAATTAGTCTACTGCTTAGTCACTCTACTGTTTGTCGTGTATACTGTGTAAGTAGTGAGGACACGAGTTTAAAGCTATAATGCGTGGGGAATTAGCGCAGCCGAGTGTAGGAGCTGTGGTTTACCACCCAGGCACTAACGCCCTGATACAGTGTGCGTTTAAACGTATGCTAACATAATATAGTTTGTCTTCCTAGGCCTTACGCAAGTTTATTTAATCGTTCGTCAAATAACTTGTAATCCTTATTAAGTAAGCAAAAAATTAAAATTTAATTTTTAACCCTTCGCATATTAATTAAAGTCGGCTAAAAGTAAATATAATAAGCTGCTGGCAGTGGAACTCAGTTGTTTTAAAATCCACCAACCATGATGCTACATTGAAAGCACGGTCGAAAGTCAGTGCTTCCGAAGCTTGCTACAATACATTAAGAGGGCGACTAACCCGAAAAATCAAACGTCGTCCTTCTCTCTTCACACTCACGCCCGACTTTCATATGCAAGGTGAAAAAGGACGACGCGGATTCATCGCCAAATTAGGTTTTTCTCAATAACTCAATAAATATACAACATTTTAAAAATCCGCTAGGTCGGTTTCTGAATGATAGAATTTTATACAATGTGTTAAAATATTAACTTAGTTCAATGCACGATCATGGCAATAAATGAAAAATTTGTTAAAATTAGATGCATCTTTGTGATTTTTTCCTATCGAGAAAATTTTAAGATATCGTGTTTTTGTTCAGATTGAATTCTTGGAAATATAATGTAGTATCTAATTTTAGAAAATGAAACAATGCAGGGTTTTAAAATTTTCGATTTTAAAAATGAATTTTAAAATCGAAAATTTTGGGTCAGTCACCCCCTTACACTTATAAAGATACGTCATACAAATACACAATATTATGTACTCGTATTTGTATATTGTATGTTTACTATATTTATAATTTATATTGCAATTAAATTTTATCTTAAAAATGTCGTGCCTCAAACGAGTAAGCCTTAATAGTCTGGTTGAGACTCTTTTAAGCTCTATATTCTTGTAAGAGTATCATCAACAACAAAGTTCCGTTTAGCAAAATAACTCCAAACTACTAGCGGTAAATCAACAGAGCGACAGTTAATTACCCAGCAGTTATGACATTTTACACTGCCGATATCGTATCGGGCCTTGACAATCGCCGCCTGCCCGCCCCGCAATGTTCACAGCAATTACGACCGTCCATTAGGGTCGCCAATAATTCATCATAATAAGGCCCAACTGCCGCGTTTACTGAACCGCAAGAAATTATATTAATCGAAATCCATGTTTTTCTCGGTGAATTGTAATTATATTGCATTTCCTAGTGAGTTAATACCGATGTAGGAAGAGGGTAGTGGTGCACATTAAAATAAGCAACGAATATAGGTACACATTGACAATAACATTGTGATGCGCTTAATTTTTTGATAGTTTTTAGAAGCAACCAAAACCTAAGATATATGTATAATGATTATGATTACTTAATACGATTAATATAATTTGTGGCTGTCCACACGTTGTCTCATGTTACATGCTTATTTTGTAAAAAAAAAAAAGATTTACGAAAGTCTAAAATTATGTCCAAGCCTAATTTCCATAGAGGAAAATAATACACGGGGCAATGCTAATTTTGTAAAACTTATAAATCCAGTCAGTACATTTATCAGTTAAACGAAAACTGTGGTTAAGCTGGTATCCATATTGGTTCAAGATAAACTTATCTCAAGCTATAAATTATCATTTCGAATGTTCAATACCGAGGTGTGTTCACCTTTGTGTAGTGATTTTATGTTTAGAAGGAAAATTGTTTTGAGATTCTTGTATTTTTCATGCATATATACAGAATTAAATGTATCTGACATTTTAATTTTGTATTGCTTTTGTGCATCACCAACTTTACATTATATGCTTTGTTGAGTGGTGTCATATGCATATCCATCCATGTCTGTCTGACTGTCTGTCTGTAATACCTATTCACGCCCAAACCGCTGAACCGATTTTGCTAAAATTTTGCATGGAAATACTTTCATTCCTGGTAAAAGATATATGATACTTTACATCCCGAAAAAATGTACGGTTCCCGCGCGATAAACGAATTTTGGCACAGTGGAGTTGCGGGATTCATATAAGTAGTGTGATATTTATTCTAAGCCCTAAAGCACATCCTACGTTGACAATTTGATGAAACTTATCGAGTTTAAAACATATTATAAATTAGAAATAAAGTCATTACAATCGTTGGAATAGCTTGAAATAACTGAGTTGACCCTAGATAAAGTCACTTTACATAGACCACTTTAGTACCGGACATAACAAGGTAAACGAACAAGTTACAAGACTGTTTCAACTGCGATTAGTCATTAACCGAAGGCTTTTATAGGTGTTGAGAAATTATAATTAACTATTAATATTTTAATGTAGATTTTATTATTTATTGCTGAAAAGTGTGAAAATTACAAAACATGTTTGAATTGTAAGTAGGTAAGTTTACGATTGCTCCAGTAGACTCCAGTCTTTTCTCTCTTCACACTTTTAACTTAGAGAATGTAAGTTATAGTCATAAAGTCTACTGTCTACGTTAAATATCTGACAATGTTCCTGTAAACAAAACAAATATGCACAGACGAATGTATAAACTACACCTTTAAGGAAGTCAGTTAAAAAATGTAACTTGATGTATTGATATGCCACTGTAGTTTCTAAGCCGGTTAGGTATATCAGGTAGGTAGGTACTAAGCATTGAACACAGAGATAGAAATAAATTGAAATAAAGTGTAGGTATAGGTAATATTTTCTTCTTGTGACGTGTTTACACGATGTAGACGATCGCAGACAGCTGGTTGCGGTAGGCTCTACCGTACCCGTAACTCTGTCTTAAGCGGGGAGTGGAGCACCATGGAGTTATAGTGGGACTTATCACTTAGTGGATAGACCCTACTGGGTAGGGCTTCTTACCCCGGCATATGTCTCCAATCCACGTTGCGTTAAGCATTTCCCCAGGTACTATTTTCTTTCTTTTGTATAATATGTAACTGCGTAATAAATGAGTGTAGGCAAGTGTGTGCGTGTGTGTGAAAGTAATGTATCGATTACAGAGAGCGGCTCACTGCTGACAGTTGACACTCAACGCTGTTATTATGTAAACACTAAACATGTCCGCTCGCTGCTAATTCCTCGCTTACCTACTAGGTATATACTGAGAGGGAGTGTTCGGCAGACTTACAGCATCTAATATGTATTCTGTGCTTACAGTAAAGTACCAAACGCCATATTAATGACCCAGGTATACTGTTTTATTCGCCGTTGATACAAGAGGCATTTACTTTTCCCAACGAGGGATTTTGGCTCTTGCTTTGCTATTAGTACAACCATACACGTGAATTAATAAATCGAAAATGTAGGATATATAAGGGATTCGGCCGCGTACCTATATTAAATCAAATCTGAAACTTTTTTATCAACTCTAGTATTTCAGTTATCGAATGTAAGTTCCCGTTTTACTCCGGAGTCTCATACTCTTTTCTTTCGCCCCCATCAAAATGTGGTATTATTTAAAGGCTGATGCTTCGCGTCTCGTCTCGATCAAAATCCCAAGTATTGTTGTTAATTTTAACTAGTATTTATTATGTACTAAAGTTTGTGTCTAATACCCATTGCATCATTTTAATTACCATAATAGATAAGAATATCCGCTTCGACCTTAATGTAACGAAATTGATCAGTAAAATATTCAGAGAATCAGTCACGCAGTCATAAGTAAGTTAATATTCAATTATCAGCTTAACTTATTATATCTACTGCGTGGGGCGTCCTTAGTGACAGGCGGACGAATAAGGCCGCTAAACACTCAATGTTGATCGAAAATACTTGTTAATTGTACATTATTATTGCTACATGACAATTTAATTAGTTGATTAGTAAGCTAGAAGTGGTATGGGGTTTTATGATTCTTTCTTTTCTCTAAAGTAGACTCGACGTTAAAATAGAGTAGCCTGTATTCTTTTATATATTTTGGATAAAAATATTTTGGATGTGCCTTTGATGAGTTTCATCGGTTTGGAAAATTCATAACTCTCAATTACTTAAAAAGATGGCGCGATAAACTTGACATACCTCATGATTAGCCTACGGTGGCGTTAGAGCGAGATGAATGGAAAAACTTGGGGTAGGGGAGGTGTTTGCTCAGCAGTCAGCAATGAAGAGCTTTATGGGCTTTTAAAAAACTTTCAGTTACACCTAAATCCTAAAATATCAATATCCATCCATTATTACACAACGCTAATACCTTGTACTAAAACGTATGATGATCCATATTTTATTAAAGTTATAGGAAGGTCACAATATAATTAAAATCAACACCTTAATTAATAAAAACATAATAAAAATTCAAATAAAAATCCCAAAGCGCTAAAGCCACTAAAAGTATCCATTAATTTATTTTGTAAATATTTGGGTGCGATCATTAAAGATAGTAAGTTCGTAAATTAAACAATTTATGAGTTGAAATTTCATTTACTCGATCGAACAGGGCTGATAAGACTTTTAACCGACAATAAAGTTTGCGCGAGCTTTTCTTTGTTCTTTTGTGGATAAAAGTAAGTTTTTTTTTTATAAATTACACTGAGATTAGAAAGCTAGATAGGCGATTGCTTAAAAAGAGTTGTTGGCCTCGATGAGAATACGATAGTGTTAATTTAATTAAAGTAATATTTATTTAATTACGTTTCAAGTGGTATTTTAATTAAAAGGTAATGTACGTATTTTAGGCATGAAGCACGCATTTATTCAAATGAAGCCTATTTTTTCTATTAGATTGTGTTTAAATAAGGTAGGTACCTACGTTTTAATTTAACTCTATTATTTGCCTTTTATTATTGACCATTAGGTATGAAACTTACTAATTTAACTCACTTGTTCTTAAGGCCGTCCCCCGAGCAAACGACCTTGACAATACATTTGCCGCGTTGCCGAGATCACACCAAAACCCTATTTTTTTTACTTATCTTAGTTCAAAATTGACCTAAAAATGAATTAAAACGTGAAATATGTAGTTTATGATATTGTCGATCTATTGGCGTGTGTTTCAAATAAAAGTAATTTGTAAGTACTAAGGAGATGCTGAATGTATGCTTGAATTTTAATAAATTGGTTTTACTTTGGAAGCTGATATCAGTAGTATAATAAACGAAAATAGAAAATTTAAAACGGGGAAAGGAATGTTGATATACTGAAGATTATTGCAGTATTTTTATTATAACTTTTGTAGCTTTCAAATTATGAACTTATAAGGCTCTAAACACGGTAAATTACGGAATCTCCGTAGGGAACGCCCTTAAGTCATATTTTTAATCTACAGTGTTGAATAATAAAATATATTATCCATACATATAATAAAATCGTAGAAAAGTCAATTCTGTACATTGACTATTTTTGAAAAATAATACTTGGGACGTGATCTACGATCGACATGGAAGCCAAAAATATAGTTTTTAGAATTTTTGTCTGTTTGTCTGTATGTATGTCCGGGATAAACTCAGAAAGTACTGAACGGATTTACTTCAAATTTTGCACGAATATTACTTAGAGGTCGGGTCAACACATAGGCTATAAATTATAACGATATCACCCAGGGTGGGGAGAAGGGGCTCAAGTTTCAATATTTTTAGTTTTTTGCTCATATCGCTTAAACGGTTAGTTGTAGAGAAAAAAAGTACTGCACAAAATAAAAGCTCATAAAATTTCCTACAAATTCGTCCTTTACACTGTGTATCTATCTCCACTCCTTGCCTTGCTATCAGCTTTTATGTATCTTATCTATACAGATTTCAAGTGTCGTTTTATTACTATGCGGTGAGCTTTGGCATCGGTCGTTTTAATAAAGTAAGTCATCTATACTGTGCATTGACTATTTTTCAAAAATAATACTTGGGACGTGACCTACTATGCTAACGCGGACGAAGTCGCGGGCAACAGCTAGTAATGCGAATAAAAAGTAAAATTTATTTATTCAATGTTTTATTTTTTGGTCTTAATTACAGTAATGCAATTTTAGTTTCATGGTAAATATATAATTTCTTAATAACTTAAATATTTACTGTCAGTAAAATGTTTGTGTAAACTGTATACTATTGTTTTTATATTATAGAAATGAAAAAATATGCAAAAAACAGTAAGTCAGTACTTTCTTGTAGACGTACATCGTCCATTGTAAGGAATAAAGAGCTGAGCAACTTAGTATATTATAATTCTACCAATTTGAAACTTTGGTAAGTATTAACATCGATAAAAAATACACTGGCACTTCGTACTATAAAAATCGGCAAATACACTTTAGTCAATAACGTGTATTTTTTACATTGAAATATAACGTTTTGATTCAACTCTCGCGCAACTCTGTTGCGCCAAAATTCGTTTATCGCGCGGGAACCGTCCATTTTTGACCGACTTCCAAAAAGGAGGAGGCAATATGTTCGGCTGTATGTATCTTTTTTTTTTGTATGTTCCACGATTACTCAGCCGTTTGTGGTCCGATTTTCAAAATTCTTTTTGTGTTCCATAGGGTTTAACTCGAATTTGGTACCATGTTCACAAAAATTGGGATCTGATGATGGGATCCTTGAGGAATCGAGGGGACTTCATGAAATTTGTATGGAAACATATAGTGATTTCGATTTTTTCTGAAGCATTCGAGGTAAATGCTACCAAAAAGTAAGACTTCGCACCAGGTTATACCCTGGATCCGAAGGTACCGAACAGAACTTTTGAATGCTTATAGGTACAGGTTCGGAGATTTCGGCGTTGTTTAAACAACTGAAAGCATAAGCTAATACATCAATTTGATTAATCATCATCATCACAACCATAATTATACCATGGGTCATCACACTATGACCCAATTATTGGTACTTTTCGTGATATTTTGCATCGAAGCAGACGTTTTTGATAATGATTTCGCTGTTTGTGGACCGATTTTCAAAATTCTCGTTTTGTTGTATAGGATATAATCTTAGTTTTGTAATCTTAATTACGAAAGTGGTGAGCTGATGATGGGATCTATGAGCAATCGAGGAAAATCCTTGAATTTTATCAAAACATTCATAGTGGTTAAAATGTTGTTTCTAGTAAGTTAAACATAATATGTTACGAATAAGAGAATTTTATACGAAGGTGTCTCTTGGTCCAAAGGCACTGAACAGAACTCCTGAATCTTTAAAGATAAAAGTATGGAAATTACCGCATCGCTTAGATAACTGCAAGCATTTACCACAATTTCGCTTACAGTGACATAATGTGAATAGTTAACATTCGTATTGGTTATTTACGCATAAAGCCTAATTTTGTATAGTGAAATTATAATTTTTAACAAAAAATTAAAACCGACTTCCAAGGTAAAAACAATAGTAATATGAACTAAAAAGTATTAAATAACTTTTACTCTTTAATAGTGCCTTTTTCAGAATTCGTCTCAATCTCAACTATTTCTGTACTGTATACTACAATCTTCATTACTTTGAAGTCGGTACCAGTCCCAAAAGTTTCAGATAATCTGACATTACTGAACTCACGATTACATTAGCTGGTACCGACTTCAAAATAATGAAGATTGTAGTATACAGTACAGAAATAGTTGAGATTTAGACGAATTCTGAAAAAGGCACTATTAAAGAGTGAGAGTTATTTAATACTTTTTAGTTCATATTACTATTGTTTTTACCTTGGAAGTCGGTTTTAATTTTTTGTTAAAAATAATAATTACGAGGTCTTTTCGGCCGGAACTCAAAGTATCTCTGTACCTTATAGCAAAATCGGTTCTGCGGTTTGGGCGTGAACAGATAACAGACACACTGTCTTTCTTTCGCATTTCGCAACACTTTCGCATTTGTAATAATATAGGTAATGGATAACTTACATTTCGAACCTTTGCACAATCAGACGCGAGTGTATGCTAAATTGCTAACAGCTAGTTCACGATCTATTGGAGCACCCACTTGTTAGTAGTTACTGCTAGCTCCTAACGCTCTACTTACAGTTGCATTTCGCCATGGGCTAATGTTTCATGATTTAGAAAGGAGGTTTCAATTGATGGTTTATAGCCTCGGTTTTTGGAATTTCTGCCCTAACCCGGTTTGGCTTTAATTTGCCATTTTTAAGGCAGATCTGAATATATAGGTAGGTACCTGAGGCTTTTCTGAGTTACCGCAAATTTAGATAAAAGTTAATAATCAACTATCTGGGTAGCAGTTTATTTTAAGGGATTTTAGTAAATGAAATTAATATCTTAATAATAATTTCACAGAAATAAAACCTAGAAAAATCTATTTGCCCCGTAGATACCTATACAATATATTCTTACAACAAACATCTTGCAACCGTTCCCAATATTTTATTGTGTATAAAATACTAGCGACCCGCCCCGGCGTCGCACGGGTATAAAAAATATAGCCACTGAAAAAATTATTACAATCGATAGCCTATGATCCTTCACGTGGTCTACTTCTTATATGTGCCAAATAACATAAAAATTGCTCCAGTAGTTCGCGAGATAAGCCTTTTCAAATAATTTCCCCCATTTTTTCCACATTCTCCTATTAGTCTTAGCGTGATAAAATAAAGCCTAATAGCCTTCCTCGATAAATGGGCTATCTAACACTGAAAGAATTTTTCAAATCGGACCAGTAGTTCCTGAGGTTAGCACGTTCAAGTTAGCCCTTTAAATAATTTTCCCCGTTTTTCCACATTTTCCTCTATTTCTTCGCTCCTATTAGTCTTAGCGTGATAAAATATAGCCTATAGCCTTTCTCGATAAATGGGCTATCTAACGATGAAAGAATCATCAAAATCCGTTGCGTAGTTTTAAATATTAAAGGGAACAAAGGGCCATGAGGGGAAAAAAAGCGACTTTGTTTTATAATATGTATAGATATATAGAATATGTACTTATAGATATATTTTATCCAAAAATGTCTCATCTCATCAACAGTATAAAATACTTTTGAGGGTTCCGTACCCAAAGGGTAAAAACGGGACCCTATTACTAAGAATTCGATGTCTGTCCGTCTGTCCGTCTGTCCGTCTGTCTGTCACCAGGCTGTAACTCAAGAACCGCTATGGCTAGACTTCTGAAATTTTCACAAATTGTGTATATCGGTTGCCGCTATAACAACAAATACTAAAAACAAAATAGTTAAATTAAATAATTAAGGGTGGCTCCCATACAAAAAACACCATTTTTAGGGTTCCGTACCCAAAGGGTAAAAACGGGACCCTATTACTAAGACTTCGTTGTCTGTCCGTCTGTCCGTCTGTCTGTCACCAGGCTGTAACTCGAGAACGGTAATAGCTAGAGAGAATATTAAAATAAAATAAAATAAGGGGGGCTCCCATACAAAATACACAATTTTTGGCCTAATTTTGCTCTATAATGGTACGGAACCCTTCGTGCGCGAGTCTGACTCGCACTTGGCCGATTATATATTAGTCTATTTTTGCTCTGTAGTGGTACGGAACCCTTCGTGCGCGAGTACAACTCGTACTTGGCCGATTTTTGTATTTTATACTGTTTTAAATCATCAACATTGTACTTATAGAGTACCAAAAGACGCCCAAATTCGTTTATCACGCTGAAACCGGTACTTTTTCAATATAAAAAATATCCTATGTCCTTTCCCGGGACTCAGAGTATCTCCATACTTTCAGCAAAATCAGTTTAGCTGCTTGGATCTGAAGAGGTAACAGACAGACAGACACACTTTCGCATTTAAGATATTAGTAAGGATATTATGCGGTTAGTTACAGATCATATAGCGAGTTATCTGTTGTATTTTTACATAGGACTTTGTAGTTAAACGCTTAATGTCACGTATCTGTCTGTGGCAATTACGCGTCATTATCCGTCGTTTTCCCGTAATTAATGATTGCACAAATTATTACTGTAAACAATACTTACGCGACGTATCATTTTTGCAACGTAGAGCTACGTAATCGTATAATAAATAAGAAAAACTTTTAACAGGAGTTTACGTATAGGTACGTAAACTCCTGTTAAAAGTTTTTCTTATTTTTGAAAGACGCCAAAGTATCACACCCGCAGCTCTTCTGATGTTGAGAGTGTCCATAGGCGATGGTAGTTCCTTTCCATCAGGTGATCCATTTGCTCGTTTGTCCCCTTATTTTAGAAAAAAAGCAATCTTTGTCATCTATGAATCAAAAAGTCTGGCGCCTCCGATGCGACTCCTTCGATTTCGACTTGCGTAAAAATTGCCTTTCCTTGTCCTTTTCGGCTACTACCTATACTTTTATTCCGTTTTGAAAAGACTGGACAAGAACGTCAAGCAAAAATAAGAAAAACTTTTAACAGGAGTTTACGTACAAACTCCTGTTAAAAGTTTTTCTTATTTTTGAAAGACGCCAAAGTATCACACCCGCAGCTCTTCTGATGTTGAGAGTGTCCATAGGCGATGGTAGTTCCTTTCCATCAGGTGATCCATTTGCTCGTTTGTCCCCTTATTTTAGAAAAAAAGCAATCTTTGTCATCTATGAATCAAAAAGTCTGGCGCCTCCGATGCGACTCCTTCGATTTCGACTTGCGTAAAAATTGCCTTTCCTTGTCCTTTTCGGCTACTACCTATACTTTTATTCCGTTTTGAAAAGACTGGACAAGAACGTCAAGCTAGCTAGCATTTCATTAGCTGCTTCGTTTGCTCATCATATACTACTTCTTCCTTTTAAGCGAACAAAAATTAAAATTTAAAATCATATTAAAGCTGCAATGGGCTAACTTCTTGTATATTTTTGGTAGCATTATAGCTACCCCTACTGAGCTTTTACACAGCTTTAGTATGAAATGTAACTGTATTTATGATATTATTTAGTTTATTTACGCCTCATCGAGTAGAAAGCAACATGGGCGCGCATATCGATGTTAAATCGAATGAAAAATCATGCATTTTCCGATTTCGTACTCATATCGGGCACGGCTCGGACACAAATTGCGATTACACGCCTAAACTCACCCTCTTAGTTGTATTAAACTTTTACTACTTGGTATTCTACTACTTGTAACATTATAAATGATGATAAAGGCTAGTATTAAATACAAATACAAATAGTTTATTGACCATAAATTATTGTTTTATAAGCATATTTACAAGTAACGGTCCCTCAAACTAGGCGAAGCCTGTCCTATGGGGGACAGAAACAAAAATAAATAATTTACTTAAAATAACAAAAACAAATAACAAAAAATCCTTATAAAGCCACTTCCTCGCCCACGGCCTAGCTTCGCCTAAAGCCACTATATTTATTAATTTGTGGTGACGATGACATGGTTGAAGTTAGATGGAAAATTTTTGATAATATCCGAAAGAAAATACAATTACTTAAACAATATTATTTGAAAATTTACTTACTATTTGATATTATAATTTAATTGTTAAATATATATTTCAATACGCTAGAGAAGTTTAAGGATTATTTAAGAGAGAAATATCGACTCCAGGATCTCTAGTACTTAATAAAATTTTTCACGGACGAAATTAAGCCAAAAACTGTAAATATCCAAAAAATATCCCTTAACATATTTTATTAAAATTTAATATAAAATAAAAATATGACGTCCCAGGTAGCAGTAAACAGGACTCGCCCGGGATCGCCGTACTAATCCGCACTCCGAGCGATACAAAAACGTAATCTTTTAATTTTAATCGAGCTTTATAGAACTCGCATCGCCTGTCAAACTGACACAAAGCCCGCCTGGGACCTTATTATGCCGTTCACACTTATTTTATCCCTGTTAGCATCTTTAAGTCCGCTATATTAAGGATCATTTTATGGAAATCTCACGGAAAAATGACGTTGAGTATAGAAGAGTTTAAACTGGGCCCTGTTTATATTGTCGCCGAATCGACGACTCGTCACGACCTCATCACGATAAAATCGATGCGCGATTAAAAATCGATTTTGTAATCAACGTGTTAAAGTTTATTTTCGGTGATTGTGTTTAAGGTTAGCTGTTAATCCGTGAAACTTGATTTGTTTGTCGACAGCGATTAACCTTGCTTCATCATCAGTCTCAAAATAACAAAATCTTTGCTATTTTTAACAAATAAAAAACTCTGTAGGTATGGGCATAATGCTACTAATTTATATATTACGAACTCATCGCGCAATTAAAGAATCACAATGACAAACTATTGGTTGAGTTTTATCTTTTTTAGAAAATGAATTGTAACGGCCTATTGTTTCTCTATATTTTTATTTGAGTATATATAAGTTATTACTATATTTTTCTTCACAAAATACATTTTTCTATAGTATTCTATAGAAGCTTAAAAACTGCCAAGTAGCGACGAACAAAATGATAATAACTGGTTAGCTCTGAGAGCACCTCAATCTGTGGTTTCAAGGTTCAAATAAAACCACAATTAATAAAAGGCTACTAGTAGCTTGCTTAACACCGAGCAGTTAGACTCAACCATTCAACTTTGTTACAAATAATATCTTAATATTATGTAGTTTCCATATAATATTTAACCCATTCAGTGCCACCAACGCACCATTTGCGTTTTGCGAGTTTACTTTCTGGTGCCACCAACGCACCATATGCGTTGAGGTACCTTTGATATTTTTCCCGGTTTTTCTTTATAATAACTATATTTAATTTGAATCTTTGGCCTCATTAGCTACTGAAGATATATTTTACATGTGGTGACACTGTCGGTTTTTGGTCTGGACCTCCCCTCTTTTTTTGACAGCCGTTAGCCCAAATACTGCCTGATTTCAATTCAACATATTTTCAGTTTTATTGAATTAGAGTGAGAAGTTTTTGACTAAGAACATAAAAATAAGCAATATATTTAGGTATATTACAATTTTTCTTCGATTCATGGTACATTTTATGAATAAAATTACCATAACGCAAATGGTGCGTTCAATGGCATTTCAACGGCGAATTTTGTTGGATGGTTTCATGCATGACGCAACACTACTATGTTCAAATTAGTAAATTTTACCAACCATTCGTTGCATTTATAATTAAATTGATACAAAATCTTTTATTAGCTGACCAGTTGTATTTTTCAATATTTAAGAAAAAAAAATATATCAAATAAGTAAGGATTTTATTTATTTTATAAGGATTTTATTTCAATTTTCAGTTTTTTTTTCAAAGAATGAAGGGGAGAAATGACTTTGAATTACCATGGGTAGCTTGATAAGCGGTTAAATGTATGTAGAAAAAAACCTACCTGTATTTAAAAATGATTCAGCTACCCACTATGTTGCATAACACAGTTCAATTAAAACAAAAGCGTCAACGTAAGTGGTGCGTTGAATGGCACTTGTGATTGGATTTGTCTCACCAGTGCCACCAATGCAATTATAATAATATAATAATAATATAATATCTATGGACGCTTCACACCACGTCAGTCTGGCCCCGTGGTAAGTACCTGAAGGACTTGTGTTACGGGTACCAGACAACGGAAATATATTTAATATTTTTATACTATACATATATTTAAGATTTTTATTATATGATACACATATTTAATACACATCCATGACCCAGGAACTTTGAAAAATTTTTGTTCCATCGGCGGGATTCGAACCCGCGACCCACGGCTTGAGCTACCAACAGCCCTCCAACTGAGCCACAGAGGTAGTCAATTGGTGCGTTTATCGTATTTAGAGAGGTTTTCGTTATTTATTGCATTATTTAATATATAAAATACGTTAAACAATGTATTTTAAGTTAGAAAAAACAAAAAAATCAAGTGGCACCACCGGTATGTTACAGGTGGATTGGTGGCATTGAATGGGTTAAGGGCTCCCACACAAAACTGCGCATTCGTATCGCATCGCAAAAATCTGCAACAAAACTCATTAAAAAAAAAATGCGAATTCGCAGTTCTGTGTGGGAGCCCTAAGATGGACACTAAGAACAAATAAAATATTTAATTGAATAAGTAACAAGGAAAATCTAACAGAATAAGGCGTCACAGTAAGATAGATTAGCAAAATTCCATGCTGGATTCCAAATTAAGGCCCTATAGACCCAATTTTACATAACTTTGAATCAATAATAAAAAAAAAGTGACTTTTAAAAGCCAAAAAAATACACATTGTTGTTTACTTAATGTACTTTGACAATTTGTGGTTCGAAACATAATATTGAAAACTTCACTCGATCAAAAATAACTCCGAAGAGGAGGCTAAATTCGAATATTTTGTAATATTTTTCTTATTTTTCGTGAAGCTTAAATAAATATGATAGTTTTACTTTCAAAAATCATATCTACGAAAACTTATAACATAAAGACGAATATTATATGTGGTTACATTTTGTATTTTGGTTTAATTATTATTATCTAAGTAAAAAGGTTTTTTATCTCCTATTTCGCCCTATCAAGGACGCGGCGAGCGTCGTAACCGCCACTGTACAGGGCGCGCTGATATGAATGTTATTTTAATGTCCTTTACGTCGATATTCGTACTGACAGACATCGATCGACCTGCTAATTTTCGGGTCTAACTGGCCTTAACTTGATTTCTGTCAAGTTAATTTGGATTCGAGGGTGAAATTTTGCTACTCTTACTGTCCCTCCTTATTCTGTTTGACTTTCTTTGTTACTTATTCAATTAAATCCTTTTTTTTACTCTAAGTAACCATCTAGAATCTAGATTATGTGAAACTTTTTATTAAATTGAAGTTTAATAATAATCATTAAACGTCTCTGAGTGCGGCCATTAATTGTCTTCTGCGGGACGTCAAGTTTCCAACATTTACGTCTTACGTGTTGAGTCACCACTGCTTGGGGCCTTACGTTATTTTTTGTCCCAGGGCTTTGGTTACCTAGATACAACACTGGATACTGGATAGCAACATTCAGAATAAAGTACAATAAGTAAAGTCCCGGAGTAATTTATCTGTGATCTGCGTCACTTATCTGTGGCCGCGACCTGTGTTATTAACATGCACTAATTGTGTTAAATTGTTACTCACACTTGCAGACAGTAATTACTGTATTTTTTCTATGAAAACCTTTAATAACCTCTTGTGAACCTGTTTTAATTCCCTTCAATTATTTGTATGCACAATCGCTTATTTGCAGTGGCAACTGTTTAATATTTTTCATTCCTAAGACACTAAATAAAATTCTATGTTGCCTTTTGTTGACAACATTACAAATTGACATTCTTTATTTTTGGGTATAATATGGGACATGGCATGGCAATGGCAATTTACACAAAAATGAGTAACTGCCGCACTCATAGACGAACATTAATTACTTAACTGTAATTAGTAATTACATGAAGATTTTGACATAAGCCCCATACATTTATTGGTCAAACTCTTCATTAAATTGAAATTTCATCATTATTAATTTTAAATTTATATCTCTGAGTGCGGCCGTAAATAAAATTCTTTGTGGCCAGTATTTTGTTGACAACATTACGAATTGTCACCCTGATTTTTGGGTTTCCCAAAAAGTTCGTAAGACTGTTTAAAAATATATTAAAAAAAATAGAATCGCGTTTGTTCCTTTTCCCCTACCGAGCAGTGTAATTATAATATGCGCGGATTATTTAAATGTATTAAACTCCGCACCTCTAATCGAAAAACATTTATGATTTCAGTAAGCTGTTTAAAAATTTTAAAAGGGCAACTTGACGTTTGACAAAAAGCTGATTATAACGTCATTTTTTTCTTTGAGTCCCTTTGAGGATTAATTTCGTTTCGTAAGGGCTCGCAGGGGTTCGGAGTTGTATTTATAGTTGACATTATACGTTTTATTTAATTTATTTGTGTTCATCAACTTGTCTATTTAGTATCACAACTTATAATTAACACTTTATAAGCCTGTTGACCATTTGTTTGCATGGGAACTCTTCTTTGTTAGAAGCAAGCGAGTTTGGAAATATGTCCAAGATATAAAATACTGGCTTTCGCATTGTATTAAATATTACTTTAACCAATCAAGCCCCGTACGAGCATCGGTGATCGCGACAAAAATAGAATACAATAGCATTTCCGAGAATCCCCGATCGAAGGATTAATTCGTTAGTTTGTTGAAACTTTCACACCTTCATATAACGTAGTGTTTATTCAAGTTTTATTTAACGCAGAGTTATTTAAAAAAAGGAAATAACCGATGTAAACAATTGAAACCGTAGACCCACAGGCTAGTTAAAACAAAATAACTCATCTAATTAGTTAAAAAAATCCTAAACCAATTTTAGAACGTATTAAAAATGAAGGCCCAAAAATGTTAGTCAAATAACATTTGTGACGGTCCAGCGGACCCGTGGTGTTGATGTGACAAAAGCCGTCACAGATCATATTGCATCTACATTCTACACACACAACATACATACACATAATACACACACATACATCCAAACATCAATACACCTGGTGATTCTAAGGTCGAGCAACCATCACCCCAGGAAAATTAAACATTCGACCTCGGAATAATTCGCATAGGGTTGAAAATTGGTAGAGACGTTAAATACACCATTACAAATAAAACCTCAAAAGTCCCCGGCGATCATCCTTGTGCAAAAAATTTTATTCAAGGTCGAAGGTATGAAAATGAGGTTTTTCCTGGTTTTTTTTCCAAACTGTACATTTTATCACAAAAATAGGTAGGGCAAGAGTGTAGATCATAGAATTCTCTACAAAAAATATTCAGACACTTTTTTCATACGACTTAATATTCCTTATAAATGGCGGGCCTAAAGTTTGGGAAAATCATATCTAATACTTATATTATAAAGCTAAAGAATTTACTGCTTAGAATTGAAGAATTCGTTTTTTTGTTGGATAGTCTTATTTATCGAGGAAGACTTCACAGGAACATCACGTTGCCACCAATAGGAGCAAAGAAACAGAGGAAAATGGGGAAAAACGGGGAAAATTATTTGAAGGAAATTATCTCACAAACGGCTTAAGCAATTTTTATGTTATTTGGCACAAATATAGAATAGGGCACGTGGAGGGACATAGGCTATTTTGTTTTTCAGGAAAGTTTACGGTTTGCGTGAAAATAATTAACGCGGCCGGGCTAGGGTTGTTTGAAAAAATTGAAATGTTCTCGGCCTGACATACTTCTGAGTGACTTGCAAGCGTACTGTTGCTCTTCGCGACTCGAAAAGTTTAGATTTGGCAACGGTAATAAGTCACAGTTTGGCTGTGAACAGCCCTCGTATGCTGTAGTACAAGAAGTTCCGCTCCGCCCTGTTAATTATGTATTTCACGAAAACCGTACATTTTCCCGAGAAACAAAATAGCCTATGTCCTTCCTCGTGGTCTACTTTATATCTGTGCCAAATAACATAAAAAATGCTTCAGCCGTTTGTGAGATAAGCTCTTTTAAATAATTTTCCCCGTTTTTCCCCATTCTCCTCTTTTCTTTGCTCTTATTGGTGCCAACGTGATGTTATAACATATTCCTCGATAAACAAGACTATCCAACAAAAAACGAATTTTTCAATTCAAAGCAGTAGCTCCACAAATTCTTTAGCTTTATAATATAAGTATTAGAATATATGATTTTCCCAAACTTTAGGCCCGCTATTTATAAGGAATATTAAGTCGTATGAAAAAAGTCTTTGAATATTTTTTGTAGAGAATTCTATGATCTACACTCTTGTCCTACCTATTTTTGTGATAAAATGTACAGTTTGGAAAAAAAACCAGGAAAAACCTCATTTTCATACCTTTGACCTTGTATAAAATTTTTTGCACAAGGACTATCGCCGGGGACTTTTGAGGTTTTATTTGTAATGGTGTATTTAACGTCTCTACCAATTTTCAGCTCTATGCGAATTATTCCGAGGTTACGATTTTTTTGCGTCTAATTAGACCGGGCTACATCTAATTTGATTTTGACCACTGATCTGACGTATCTCATGTTCCTTGTGACATAATGTTGTTCATACGAGTGACAAACAAGTGACATTTCGATAATTTTAGATTCTAGTTTCTTGGTTTCACGTTTCCTATTTTTACTTATTGTCCTGTTTCTAAGTTTTAAGGTCTGGTTAAGACCATGGTAGTTTAATCGTGGCTATAACTAGTCTGTTGCTAGTTGGTTTGGAGATAAACAATTAGGAGGCCTGGCCCCCTCCCCTAAAGTCACACATGTGACATTCTAATCGGGCAATAAAGTCTAAGGTTTTGAAAAAATTTTACCTGTTCAACAGAGTTTATTGGTCAAGTATTTGACGTACCTATAGGAAATATTATGTACGTTTAGGACTGTTAGATTGTACAAAAACAATAACATAGCAATGAATAATATTTTCCTTTTATTCTTGCAAATTTTCCAACCAGTTATAAAAAAAACAACAGGACACATTATGTTTGTTTTATCTATAATCTTACCGTTAGATGTCGACTAAAATGTGTCATGCACACTTAAAATATTACTGTTTGATATTACATTAATTGTACCTGTCAAAGAATCAATTTATAAGGCGAAGAATTTAAGAATCAATCTATTCTTACAAAAAACAAATAGATATTCTACCCGCTTACATTGAAATCGGTTTCATGTCAGCGGGTATTATTACCTGAATATCTAATAATGACGAATGATTCTTACAACAATTTTATTACAATACAAATTACAATTAATTTTATTACAATAATTGTATAGAAAAAAATATTGTAATTGCTGTATAATTACTGACAAGGCTGGTGAGGAATGTGCTTCTTACAATCGATCGGTGTAAGAGTATCGCGTGTACCGTTCGCGACAGTTCTCGGTACTGGGGATATCGCGATGAATAAATACATAAAAATATGGGTGTTAAGGAGCTGTCGTTTTTATTATATTATCGATAAGTCATCGATATTTCAGGTCAAGGCGTGCGGCGCGGCATAGGCCTGCCGCGGCAAGCCGGCCGTAGAGCTGGCTGGCAAGACGCGGCCGAGCGTTCGCGTTGAACTCTTTTTCTTGAAAATTCAAACACTTAAATTTCGAACGTTCTAAACTCGTTTTTTTTTTACTTTTTTTCTTCAATAATTTTAATAGCTTAAAATATGCGCATACTAAGTTTAAAGTTTTAGATTTTTTTCTGTTTAATTTTCAAACGCTAACTTCGCGTCTTAATTTATAATATTAAATTCAGGCAAAACTTTATTATAATTCCGTATTAATTACGCACATATTATGTATTTATTTAATTATGTGACTACCACGCTCGCATTACAAAGACAAAATTTTTATTACCTCCAAAATTATCCAAATATATTATAATTAAAAGCCTTTTATAATTCACAAGAAATGAATAATTATTATATTTATTTAATTAATTAATTTCTTATCAAGATTTTACTAAGTAGTTTTATGAATTATTTAGGTAAATTTCCTAATTAGTGATTGTTAGGTTTTTTTAAGCTAATTAATAACAAAAAAATATCTGACATAAAATTTTTATGCGGCACCCATCAGGAGTATAAAACTCAATTACTATAAAAACACAACATTATGAAACAATTAAACCACCTTGTTAGTTCTAACGGTTTTTGCAACATGCAAAACATCTGCTTTTCTTATAGGTTTTAGATGTAACTTACGTACCTACCTACCGGATTAACAAATTTTAAACTTCATAAGTTTTTTACAAGCATACTCTCATCTACACAAAAAGATAAAAAAGACATCATCTCTTTGGCTCTTGCTTATACAGTAAGAAAAAGGTACCATAGAATAGAATCTAAGAAATGTGAAGTAATTTTATAATGTACTTGGCTTTGATAATAAAATTACTGCACTTCCCTAAAGGTGCTCCCAGACAGAAGTTATATATTATAACGTTATAAAACATTGTGTAACACGATAATATCCTGTAACATACACTACAACATGTCAAAAAATAAACGTGTCTTTTGTTATAATTTGTTAAAAAATGTTACACAAAAATGTAACGTTATATAACTTCTGTCTGGGAGCACCTTAAAGTATGCTATAATAGTACTTAGATCTTAGACAAGGGATGTTACAAAAGGTAACCCATAGAAAGGAACTCTTATAACCAGCGACATCATGATACTCTTGTAATCGGTTTCGATACTTATTCGCAACATATAAATATGAAGTAAGGCTCGGACGATAAGCTCTATCTAAAATTAGTTTTTTTTCTAGCCAAACATAAGTAACTAAAACTTCTGGAAAAGCTCTACATAATGTTTACTCTAAATAGTGGTTTACAAATACAAAATTATGTAAAACTATAAAGTGATTTTTTATTTTAGTAGGTACCAGCTAAGGGGTTATTTTCTATGAAAGTTTCAGTGCTCTATAATCTACATCCAACCTCAAGCTATAACCTTCATAATTTAATATGTTTAAGACTCTTTAATCTGTATGGAACATATAAAATCTTCTACTTCATACAAGCCTGTATTTAGACCCACACAAGTTTGTACCAAAGTCTAAAAGATAAAGTTACCTACTACCATCCTACTACTTGTAATCCAGTGCAATATTGAATACCATAAATAAATCGGTACTAGTCAGTGCAATTTTTATCCTAGGTTGGATAACATAGCGTTGGACAAACAGTGGGTTTAACTCGAGCGAGCTGAAATATAGTGCGGCTCTATATCTAGATTGGCTCTCTCTGTATCGGGATAGTCTGGGTAACTGACCTAGGGAGTATGTGGCGTCTTACCTACGTGGGCTAATATTACCTAACTCTATAAGTATCTTGAGAGAGATACATGCCTACGGCTCTCTCTCTAGATAGAGATACATTCAGCATCTCTCTCTTTCGGAGGAGTCTGTAGAACTGACTTAGGGAGTCTGTGGCGTCTGAGATACTATATGTCTACATATAAAGATACATTAAGACAATACGCGCGCGTTCAAATATGTACCTATGGGGTAGTACCTAGTATCGTTTTATAGTCGCGCGCGCTCCAACGGCGCTGCCGAAATGCTTAACGATAAAACCAACCTCAACTTCTCGCTATGGGGAGAGTCTTTATCGGGGGAGTCTGTGGAACTGACCTGGGGAGTCTGTGGCGGAGCGGTCGGAGTCGGAGTCGCGGTGCGCGCTGAGGTCCCGGGGCGCGTTGAGTATGTCGGTGATCATGAACCTCGTGCGGGGCGCGCGCTCGCGCTCGTCTCGCTGCACCGTCATCGCGCCCGCCCCCGCCCCGCCGCCCCACCCCACCTCGCCGCCCGTCACCGCACCCGCATCGCAATCCTGAATCTTGGAATCTCTAAAATGTTCTAACCATTTATGCACTTTGGCCGACAGTTTTACACTTTTACTGAAAGTTCACACGAAATTGGCCGCCTAACGAGCTCGCATCGGAATGTAACACGATTGTCTATCACAGGGGATCGTCCGTCGAGATCGCGCGGAATTATCGCCGGAGTAGTCGCGGTGGTGCGCCACAAGATACTGCTACACTGGCGGTCGGCGCGAGGTGTCGGCGAGAACTGAGCGCGGCCGGCGCGGGCGGCGGGAGGCGGCGCCGGTTGTGGGCGCGCGCGGCGGCGGCCAATAGCGAGGCGCGGGGGGCGGGGGGCGTGGCGCTGCCATGTTGCCCCCCGCCCCCCGCCGACCCCCGCCGAGCCCCGCCGGCGCCGCGGGGGCCGAGGGGCCGCTAATGCTCTTTTTGCCGACTCGCTGAGAGAAAGCTCCGCGCGGATTTAAGCTTTTATATGTGGATAAAACGCTTTTATAGGAAAATAAACCGTCCTCGCTGTGGGATGTCGCGTTTTATGACGGTGTTTTACTCCAACTTGGCGTCTCTATACGGCCCTAATTGGTTTGTTTGGCCTAAATTTAGTCTTGTAAGTGCTTTATTTGTACTCTGTTCTTTTGATACGATTTATTGAGTGTAATAGTTTTATTTATTGTTAACTTTTTTTAGTATGGAGGTACTGTTATGAGATGAAAAAAAGTGTGGTTAGAAACAAAAGTATCCTGAAAGGTTTAAACGTATTTATTATACTTAATTCTTATTTCTTACTTTAACAATAATTAAATCGTAGGTTATCCGTGAGACGTCTTATAAGAATTTTTACAATCACTATGTTACATTTTTTTTACAAAATGATACAGGTTTTAAGAACCTAATATTATGAGCTGCTAATGCACCTACATTTCAATATATCTATCGAATTTGCAAAAAAACTAAACATCTTGCTCTTATGATATTGAATGTACTGTGCACTCTTACTTAAAGCCCTAACTACGAACAAACTTGTCTGTCTGTCTGTCGAACCGATTTCTCTTAAATTTGGTAAGGACTAAGGAGATACTTTGAGTCCCGGGAAAGGACAAAGGATACTTTTCATCTCGAAAAATGTACTTACAGACTTACAGCTCCCACGCGATAAACGAATTTTGGCGCAACGGGGTTGCGGGCGTTATTCGGTAGGTACTTAAATAAAATGGGATTTGACAACTTAGGTAGCGATACCTAATTTGTCAAATCCCATTTTTTCCAGCCCAGAATTCACATAAAAATCGATATGACGTCATTAAGCTTTATCAAATTCCATAATATACATTTTTGTATTTGAAATTGATTGTTGTAGTTCCGCTTTAGCGGCAATACTCTCAGCCAAGTAACTTACCCAAAGATTTGAAAATCCAGGATGGTCTGAAATCTTTATGCAAGACAATCTTACGCAATTAACGTCAATGTCAATTGTCATGTTGCAATTATGTCAAAATAGCAATACCGATTTGGCCAAATTTTTTGGGTAACGCATCATCCCTCGTTATACTTACTTTATTTATTACCTCCTCCTCCGTGGTCTAGTGGTATAGAGCGCGGCTCTTGACTCGGAGGTCGTGAGTTCGATTCCCGCGTTGGAAACATGCTATTTCCAAGTTTGGTTAGGATAATGCAGGCTGATCACCTGATTGTCTGACAAGTAAGATGATCCATGCGTCGGATGGGCATGTAAAAAGTCGGTCCTGCGCCTGAACTCTCGCCAGTCGTGTCGGTCTTCCGTCCCACTGGGTTATGAGAGTAAAGGAATAGAGAGTACTCTTGTGTACTGCGCACACACTTGGGCACTATAAAATTACTCCTGCGTAGCCTCGTTTCAATGAAACCGGCCACCGTCACCGAAAACGGTGTGGGAGCTATTATTATTATTTATTTATTATGTAGGTCCTCCATGAATTTATCGCAATTCGCAGTGCTAAAGTGGGGTACTACTAAACGATCAAATAGTTGTCAAATTTTACGTGTTTGTCAAACAGTTTGATAGTGTACAGCTTTGTTTGAAGCGTTTGTCAAACAAACTACGTGTTTGACCTGTTTGAAGAAAATTTGGATTTACGTAGCGTTTGACAAACGTGTTTGAACATGTTCCGCTGTATTTGTCAAACAAGATCTGATCTCAAACCGATTCTAGCTAATTGTTTGACAAACTTATTTGATGCACCTTTGTTCGTCTGCGCTGCTGTTTGATGAGAACGTAAATTACATCAAACATGTTCGTCAAACAAATTTGATCGTTTGCGGGGTACTTGACAAACGCTTCAAACAAAGCTGTACACTATTAAACTGTTTAACAAACAGGTAAAATTTGACAAACAATTTGATCGTTTGCGGGATACCTACTTAAGACTTAGCACTCAGTGTAAAGCGCGGAAATAATGTTAATAATATACTGCTATTAAGATCGACTTACGCATAGTGTGTAACCAGCTTAAGTTTTATTGTCGTTATGTATGTGTGTATCGCATGCGCGGTGCAGCTCGTAAACACGACTAATGGGCGCGGGCAAAAAGCTGCAGTAAACGGCTATTACTGTTACGTCACGCTGCACTGACTCCGGACGACGCATTGCACTTGCCACTGCAAACTGCTACGCTGCTCAGCAGTGAGCACTTTGCCACTCCGCACTGCAACTTACCAGTTCATACTGCAAGTAGCCAGATCGCTTGCCAAACAGCACTGGAACTTGACACTTCAAACTGCAAGCAGCCAGATTGCTTGCCAATCAGCACTATAACTTGTCACTCCATACTGTAAGCAGCCAGATTGCTTGCCAATCAGCACTGTAACTTGCCACTCCATACTACAAGTAGCCAGGTCGCTTGCCAATCAGCACTGCAACCTGCCACTTCATGCTGCAAGCTGCCACATCGTTGAAGTTGACACTCAGCTATATGTGGCTCTGCTCTGCAATTTGCTACTTGACACTGCATCCTGCTATTCCACACTGCAAGCTGCCACACCAATAATTAGAAATGCAACTTACCACTCCACCAATGACGGATTAACCCATAATCAAATTATGCAATTGTCTAGGGCATCACGTTTGAGGTCACCAGAAGAGCAAAGATTCGAAGACCGATTCTAGTTTGCATACGGATAGGGACGTGGATTGCTTAGGCAAGTAGTCTTACTTCTGCAACCTACTATAGTGCTATTGCGTGCTCCAAGTTGCCACTCCGCTCTACACGCATCTACTACACATTGCTCTCTGCCAGTCTGGTACTCCGTTCTCCAAGTTACTGCTCTGCTTGGCAATCAGCACTGCAAGCTGCTATATTTTGCAGACAGCAATACATATCTGCTGTTAATCAGCTTTTAGTTTACGAAATTCTTTGATATTGTGCAATACCTTTTGTCAATCGCCGGTTGCATTGTTGTCGCAAGATCCATAATCACCATGCCTATCCGCTTAAGGGGTCCAAAAAGTTATTTTTGTCTGTTACACTTACTGGAATAGCGAAGGAAACAAATATTTAAGTATTTTCCGCTTGGCTATCCACCGCTCTACGTGCGCCCGCGCCGCGCCGCAGGCGGCAATGTTTCTTTAAATAATTAAAATTATCTACACTCGTTAAAACGTGTTGGTAATTATTTATATTAAAATCAAACAGCGCCGGCAGAGTTCGTGATAATACTCGAAGAAACATTTTTATATAAGCTAACAAACCTACAATTATTTGCATTTAGCATTTATATTTTATGGTCATTTCATGAGCTGATTTTCATCTGGAGAATCCAATATCTTTAGAATCCCAGGTATATCTAACGATGAGTTCATTTTATAAAATACGTTTTTGGAAGTAGGTACTGGTAAAATTAAGTGGCTATGTAGGACATTAAACGATATGTTTGCGATTAGGCAGGCGAATCGATATAATAATTTGGTTAGAAAGCTGATGATATATTATTCATATTTCAATTTGCTCCAGTGACTTAGTTATTTTTTATTCATCTTTGAAGCGTGGGGTACCTTGCTCTCCTTATCTTGTTCTAGTAGCAGCTAACACAAGATGTACCATCGAAGGAATTGATTCATAGGCAGTTGACGGACTTTGGTATGATTATGCCTACTTCACCTATCGGCTGGGTTTGACAAAACGCGACCAAAACATGTAGGTCCGCATCTACCTATGAATCAACGTCCCTGATAGTACATAATAAACTGTTATTAAGAAACGTCCTAGTCTGAACTGCTAGCTCTTGAGGCATATGAAAGGACCACCAATTTACCAGCATGCAATAAAAAGTACAGACGGTGGTCGCCCCCAGGGCTGGACCGTGAGCTTAGGGGGCGCTGAGCTGAAACTACTTAGGGCTACAACATTTCAACTGTCAGTTCGTAGTACCAACACCGGCCAACACGGTCTAAATTGCATAATAAACCTTGATCATAGGATTTGCAGGGATACAAAGTACAAAACACACGATTTGTTTAATTTAATAAAATTATGAATTCTATCGCATTATCGTCTATTATTGACTTTGACTTGACATAGCTGGAGGCCTTTGAACTCATGGGGCCCTGGGCTTAAGCCCAAATAGCTATATTATGATACTAGATCCGGCCCTGGTCGCCCCTATAAATCCTCGAATCCAGCCGAGCGTCAGCGGGGGAAACGGAGCGTTGTTATCTCTCGCATAATCTTGTTCAATGCGATAAAGTTTAGTTAACAATTAACATAAGCACTTCCATTTACTATTTATCATAAAATCGTAATTGCCGAGTCATAATTGAGTAAACTCACAAAATCCGACAATTAAAAGGCAGGTCAAGATAACCATTACCCAGTTTATAACAAATATAAAAAATTCTCGGCGTTCGCGTTCGGTTCGAGAATTTTTCATTTCACGCTCGCCTAAGTCTTTAATAGTTGTACCTACTCGCGAACACTGACAGTCCATTGAATACAATTCCCGGAGCCGATAAAATGCGAGTTACTGTTGCGATAGTAATTTCACGCTCACCGCCGCCGCTGATCGGTGAAAAACTGTAAAGACCGCTCAAGAACGAGTCGGACGACGGACTCATGAACTATTCAGATTCGAGACATGTGATTGGTGGATCAGCTGTCAAGTCGGAGTTTTAACCAATCACGTCGCCGCACCCCGCGACAGCAGCGCCGTCGCCCGTCGCCGACACGGTCTTTATTCAGACCATTGTCTCGAGACTTGCAATTTATAGTTGCAATTTATGGTACAAATATGATAATACGGGCTCGTAATAAAATTATTATCCGCGATGAAACAGTGAACTAGAGCGTTTATCGGCGCGTCCGTTCCCGGTATTTTCCGTCAGTTTTTTATCGATTTCCATGGAATTGTTTTAATTATGATCCGACTTATCAAAGCGGTGTTTATTGTGGAGTTCTGGGAAACCAATTTATTTACATAATTACTGTAGCGATTAATTTGACCAATGGGAAGCTAAATGGTTCACTCTATATACGGTCTGAAGTTTCGTTGAAGGCAAAACTAACTGTGTGCTTAAATTAACGATTGACAAACAAAATATACCAACTTTAGACTTTATAACTTCGACGGCTTGACTTACCCTTTAACCTTACTTAAGTTAAGAACGTCTAAATTCTTATTAGAATACTAGCTGTCCAACACCAGATGTTTAATTGGAAAAACAGTTAATAATATGAAGTAAGTCCAATAAAGAAAAGAAAAAAAATTGATACAAAATCTGACCCTCTCTTTGGTGGGGGAGGGGGGGGGGGGTGATTTTTTATACACCAGATGTTGAGTTGGAAGAAGGCAAATATATCTGCGAAAACCGTATGCAAATCAGATTAGTAGTTTTCGTGTTAAAGCAAGTCTTATACAAAATCTGACCCCCCTCTTTCGTCCCTTTAGAGGGGTGGAGGGAAATTTTTTTATACACCAGATGTTAAGATGGAAGAAGACAAATATATCTGCGAAAACCGCATTCAAATCGGATCAGTAGTTTTCGTGTTAAAGCAAAAGTCTTATACAAAACCTGACCCCCTCTTTTGTCCCTTTAGAGGGGTGGGGGGAAATTTTTTTATACACCAGATGTTAAGTTCGAAGAAGACAAATATATCGGCGAAAACCGCATTCAAATCGGATCAGTAGTTTTCGTGTGATAGTGGAACAAACATACAGACAGACAGACAGACAGACAAAAAACTGACCACATTTTTGGCTTGCATAGCGATGTAGTGACACCCTCCGCTTATTATTTTTTGAATATCTTTAATGTACAGAATCGTCATTTCTACAGATTTATTTTATGTATAGATATGCTTTTTACTTGCGTTTTAGTATAGTAATGTGGCTATGATGATGATTGAGAGTAAAATTGTTAAGTTGGTAATAATGCAAACCAACAGTTAATTTTGGTTGTAAAGTTGATCGTCGAATAAAAACATATAAAATTCCCACATCAGAAATCACCGATTTTCCCCCATTCCGTTATAAAATGTAGCGACTGCAAAAAACTGTAATTGCTCATATTTTTTGCGCACTTGACTTCACTCGAATTGAATTGAATAAATATTTTAATTTATACCTGTATTATTGTGTACAATTATACTTTTAACAATCTCAAATTAAATGTTCCTATTCATACATTTTTATTTAGGTAGGGTACAAATTCGATGTTGATATAGACACAATATTTTTAAATCATACTTTGGCCACAGAATACGTATTAGTTTAACAACTTTGGCACTGATGAACAAACATAGTGCCTAAGTAATTGAAAAAAAAACTTATGTAAAGGTATGTTCACACTTCTCGACATAGATTAATTTCCATGTTCCATCAATCTTATTTCTTAAAATATGTCAAAGTAGAGTCTTTTGAACTCCGCATGCCACAAAATCTATACCTAGTAGCCGTTAATATTGTGTAGATCAATACTATCGGTTTTTTTTTTTAATTAAATAACCTCACCTCACCTGATGGTAAGCAACTACCGTCGCCCATGGACACTCGCAACATCAGAAGAGCTGCAGGTGCGTTGCCGGTCTTTTAAGAGGGAATACGCTCTTTTCTTGAAGGTTTGCAGGTCGTATAGGTCCGGAAATACTGCTGGTGACAATTCGTTCCAGAGTTTTACAGTGCGCGGAAGAAAGTTACGCGAAAAACGCACTGTGGAAGACTGCCACTCATCAAGGTGATGAGGATGGTATGTTTTTCGCATAATGGGTAAATATATATTTAAATTATGTGTGCTCATCACATCAACAAGGCACAAAGTCCAAAAAACCTAAAAAAACTGTAATTACTCTAGTTCGGTGAATTAACAAAAACGTTTATATTTGCAGACCGTACGTTAATTGCAATAATTACTCTTATCAGGAAGTCAGTGGTGCACATTAATTTAGTAACGTTTTTATTCGTAGCTTAACAAATACTTATTTAATTACACTCTTTGTTCCAGCAAGATTACGATGACGTAACCATGGGTACAGATCTAACCGTTTCGATCGTTGTGCAACTCACTCGATTACTGGTGTTGCCAGCTAGCATTTTTCCTACATTGTTGGAAGTTTTACACTCCTGGAAAAATGATATTGTGTGGAACAGAACAATATTATGGAATTCAATTATTTTTAACAAAAAATTAAAACCGACTTCCAAGGTAAAAACAATAATAAAATCCTTATAATATGAACTAAAAAGTATTAAATAATTTTTCCTATCTAATAGTGCCTTTTTCCGAATTCGGCTAAAACTCAACTATTTCTGTACTCAATCTTCATCATTTTGAAGTCGGTACCAGATACAACTGAATCTTCAGTTCTCTGACAGAATATTTGAAACTTTTGGAACTGGCACCGACTTCAAAATTATGAAGATTGAGTACAGAAATAGTTGAGTTTTAGCCGAATTCGGAAAAAGGCACTATTAGAAGGAAAAATTATTTAATACTTTTTAGTTCATATTATAAGGATTTTAGTATTGTTTTTACCTTGGAAGTCGGTTTCAATTTTTTGTTAAAAATAATAATTTCACTCTTTTTAGTTACCTAGTAAACCATCGCGTACTATACGTAGAATAATACACCTGTATAATATTATTCTACGTATCTTATTACAGTCACACTTACAAAATATAATATCAGCTGCAGATAATTTTAAACAATACATTTAAAAAAAAATCGAAGTGAACACGTGGTAAGTAGCCGGTCACCGGACTATAGTCTCAATAGACTGGCACTCGCTCGACTTGTCGCACACGCAGCGCACATAGTACCCAGCTCGCGCCGCCGCGCCGCTCGCTTGACAGCCCTGGCAGATTGTAGTGAGACGGCAGACAGTTATTGTACTATGAACACTAAACGCAATACAAAAGGTTGAAATTAGGTTGTTTTCCAGAATATCTTTGCGATTTCGCGCCGTTTAAGTATGGAAGTGAGACAGGCATGTTACTTATAAATTACTTATAATTATTATCGAAGCAACTTACTTCTCAGAAGTAATGTCAAATATGTGCCTTACGCTCTGGAGATAAGGTTGAATATGTTATGTTCTATTTTGGTGACATTGGTGACCCTGACGTGGTAACGATGATGATGATGATGAATGTAATTTGCATAGTAGCATATGCTTTCAGTTCTTAAAACAGCGCCTAAACCCCCAAACTTGTATCTATAAGGAATCCGGAGTTCTCTTAGTATCTTCGGAACCATAGTATACCTCGGTGCAAAATCTTGCGTTTTGGTAGCATATGCTTAGGATGCTTCTCATAAAACCAAAATCACCATATGTTTCCATATAAATTTCGAGGAGTTCCCTCGATTACTCATGGATCCCATCATCAGGTCACCACTTTTGTGAACATGGTACCAAATTGAAGTGAAACCTAATAAAAATTTCGAAAATCGGTTCACAAACGGCGAAGTAATCGTTGAACATACAAAAATAAAAAAATAAAAAAATATTTCCACAGCCGAACATATAACCTCCTCTTTTTTTAGAAGTCGGTTAAAAACTAGGAACACAGACTTTGCCATAAGATTAAAACGCTTAAAATCACTCTTTTTCATTTACTCACTATGATATAGAGAAAAAAATCACGTTTTTATAACAGGTAAGAACATAAACCCTTTGACTAATATTTCAAATTTTACAATGGTTACCCTTTGACTACTATTTAAAATATTTTTAGAATGGATACGCTATATACAATATTTCGTTTTTGTCTATCAACAGGCATTGTCTATTATTACACACAAGGATTGCATATTATGTATAGCTTATTGTTTTTTTAACATTTGCAACATTTAATATTTTTATTAGTAAATGGGTATATATACAGTATCACACGCACATACAATATACATAAACCAGTATAAATCTACTTCATCTGGAACATTACAATTAAAATGTAGCAAGAACAATGATGTAGTAAAAACTAAGTATTTAAGTGTTCATAATTGTTGCGCATGAGTTTGCGTGACTGTCGGGGATCAGATCTGATTTGTATTAGGAACATCAGTGTTGCCAGTTGCTAGTTGCTACACACCATGCTATCAAACCAATTATTACTGGCTTGTTAGTAAAAATTACATCAACAGAACTAACAATAAAATTTAGGTAACAGTTTGATGTATCAATTGCAATTAGGGCCTTATCACACTGGTGATTAGCGAGCGATTTGAAAGCAACGCGACTGCGCAGCGCACACGCCGCGCCGCGATGACAACGCGATTGCGCGGCGTGCACGCAGCTTGCCTTTCGAGTTTTGGACACTCAGTAGCAAAATGGATTCTGACGTCACATCCCTAGACGAGTGTACAAAATGGCGTCCACGCCACGCCGCGACGACGCTGCGCAGTCGCGTCGCTTTCAAATCGCTCGCTAATCGCCAGTGTGATAAGGCCCTTAAAGTTTATTTTGTGAATTATAATTATTATTACTCAATCTCTATTTTGACTTTAGTTAGTAGGTATGTTCAATAGCGCTTTCGGCATGGTTAAGCCAGCCAAAAATGACGCGCTTAAATCCAAATGATTTCTTTTTGAAATGCGTTTCGTTTAGCTATTCCAAATGGACTGCTTATGTAGGTATGGTGGCCCAGAACTTAATTCAACAAGTTAGCATTTTATCCGACTTCCAAAAAAGGGGGAGGCCTATTTGATGTGTAATTTCTTCGTATCTGACATATTATCTCTCAGCTATAAAGTTCGAAATAGGTAGAGCGGAGTAGAACAGGCTTCGACTTATGAGATTCGATGATTAATTCATCACATTCGCGTGAAACGAAATACTTGAGTAACTTCAGTTTATGCACAAATATGCACAAAATATGCATACCTATTATGCATAACTTCAACGATGCTTACTAATGATTCTCATTACATTTTTATTATCAATATGTAGTGGTGATGTAAGCATTAAATGTTGCAACTAGGTGTTGTCCGCGAGTTTGTTCGCGCAAATGAAATTACAGAAAAAGCAACATTAGGAATAACCGTATAACTTATCTTAACACAAGAACATTACGAAAATTAAAATTTTATACTCTTATTAATAAAATAATCGGCCAAGTGCGAGTCGGACTCGCGCACGAAGGGTTCCGTACCATTATAGAGCAAAATAAGGCCAAAAATTGTTTTTTTGTTTGGGAGCCCCCCTTAATTTTTTTATTTTATTTTATTATTATTAATAAATATTAAAGTACATATATAAGTAAGGACTTTGAGAAAAATTCAAGTACCTACCTGTTGCCATTATCGATATAGAGCAAAAAAGGCCAAAAAAATCACGTTTGTTGTATGGGAGCCCCCCTTAAATATTAATTTTATTTTATTTTTAGTATTTGTTGTTATAGCGGCAACATATATACATAATCTGTGAAAATTTCAACTCTCTAGCTGTTACCATTCTTGAGTTACAGCCTGGAGACAGACAGACAGACGAACAGACAGACGGACAGACATCGAAGTCTCAGTAATAGGGTCTCGTTTTCACCCTTTGGGTACGGAACCCTAAAAATTGGCCAAGTGTACAAGTCAGACTCGCGCACGAAGAGTTCCGTACCGTTATAGAGAAAAAATAGGCCAAAAATTGTGTTTCTTTTATGGGAGCCTCCTTTAATTTTTATTTAAATTTCATTTCATTAAATGACACGTATAATTGATGATTTTGTAAAAACTTCAAGTGTTTCAACTTCTTTTAAATGGCGGTGCGGTCGCCCTGATATTTACCAAGTTACATAATATTATGTACAATGTACATATTTTGCTTGTGATCTAGTGGTGAAACGGCTAAACCGCGCGTTTGGGCATATAAATCGAGCCATTAGAAATGCAAGCAAAATAATTATAATTGAGGTGTAAAAATATACAATGAATAAAAATAGACACGTAAGATATAATTATATAAAACATAAATTGATTATAAAGTGTAATAGCTAAGTTTCCAGTGAATAGAGAAGTGTTTAATTACTAATTTATAGACGTAATGAGTTTAGTTTTTGCTTCACTTTTTATCAGTTTCTCGAGAGAAAGACTTTACGTAAACGCTGTAAAGCATTTAATAGGAGCTGAATAGTTAATTCTTAACATTTTCCAAGAAAACACGATATACATTAAGTAGCTAGACAATATTAAGTTATGCAGGTAGGATGAAAATAAAACGTATTATTTTGGTCAGATAGTCAAATCAGTCCGATGAACAACAAGAAAAGGAGTAAAAAAATATGCGAATATTCCTATTATTCTTCCACCGTCAATTTTAATTTTAATCATATTAACATCGTCGAGAGATCAATGCAGTTTTGTAGTGGAATTTTCAGACAGGATGTTGGTAAAATATAATAGCGTTTTCGGCATCTAGAACTGCCCTGGGGCAGGGCAGGCAGGGCGGGCGGAACGGATACGAAAATAGCCGAAGTTTAAAATAAGAACATAAACAACGAATACGTAGTTTATGTTCTTACGAGCTTTTGCCCGCGGCTTCGCTCGCGTTAAAAAGTATTATTAATATTATGATATACAAACTTTGATCCCGTATTTTAACTCCTTGGAGGTACAATTGATCAAAATCCTTTCTTAGCGGATGCCTACGTCATAACATCTACCTGCATGCCAAATTTCAGCCAAATCCGTCCAGTGGTTTGGGCTGTGCGTTGATAGATCACCATGTCAGTCAGTCACCTTTAAGTTTTATATATATAGATTTTCAACGAATTTTCTTCTTATTTTTAACTAGCTGTCCCGGTGAACTTCGTGTCACTTTAAAACCTTCCCTGGATTTCTACGAATATTTTAAGACTAAAATCAGCATTACTGAAAATCAGCGTTGCGACTATGACCGCAACACATTCTGAGAATAAAACATTTGAAAACCGTATCTACCAAATTGGTAGATACGGTTTTCAAATGTTTATTTCTTCTTATAATGTACAATTATATTTACCAAATAAAGTTTCTTTCTTTCTTTCAATCCGTTCAGCCGTTTTCGAGTTTTAGCCCGACTAACACATTTGAAAATCCATTTTTATATATATAAGATTCACGAAGTACGTGGAATTAGTACTAGTGCAAATAGCACTAGTACTAAAGTCCACGTACTTCGTTTTGTTCGGCTATTTCTGTATCCATTCGGCCTGCCCTGCCTGACCTGCCCCGGGGCAGTTCCAGATGCCGAAAACGCTATATTATGTACATACTTCAAAACTTTAAACCTACAGATATAATATATAGGAATGATCATTTCAGATAAATAGTAGCCTATATAAGACGTATTAATCCAGAGCCATGCCGAAGATCAAAGTTCATTCACTTGTTTTTGTAACAACTAATTCAAAAACTTAGAAATGATAAATATTACTTATGAGCATATGAAAGTACGATTATATTATGTTTTTTCTCCAGCTATATTCTTAGAAATAATTAAGATGCGATGTAAAGTGTGAAATAATTTGTAGAATTCGTATCAGCCGTTTAATAGAATGCCGAAGCAATTATGTGAACGGTCTACATGAGGCTACAGACACAATACATAATATAAACAGTAGTAGAACTTCATGCCGCTTGAATTGGGCGCACATAATATGTAATATATTATTATGAGATGACGCTCGCAACTCCGTTGGGCCTAAAATCGTTTATCGCGCGGGAACCGTACATTTTTCCGAGATAAAGCAAAATAGGTTCAGCGGTTTGAGCATGAAAAGGTAAAAGACACACTTTCGCATTTATAATACATATTAGTAAGGATATTGATTATTAGCGTGCTTTCAAATAACTTTAAGTAGCAATTTTATACGTTAATTAAGAAATAAAAATACATACATTTTAGATCTGTACCTAAGCGTGCTTATAATGATAAATTATAGGTTAAAATGCTGTCGATCGTGTCAGTAAAAAAACTAGATTAAAATTTGATCCACTGGCCATCCGTTTGGTAGCTACGATGCCACGTACAGACTACAGACACATCACACACAGAAGGACAGACTGACAGACACGTCAAACGAAAACAGAGAGGTATGGTTATAATGACTGTATATATTATAATTATGAATTATAATATTATAAATTATATACTCTAATTCATGAAGCCCCAAGCGGCCACATCCGGCCGCGATAACAATGGAAAAGTTATTGTGTCTCGTTTTGCCACGATCGACAAAATATACAGGAAGTGTTTTAATTTATAATACGTCTTGTTTTTAACGTTAAGACGAAAACGTCAGGGAAAAAATTCCGTGTTGCTGGCTCTATTTTGTAAAAGACCCCCTGAACATGAAGGAGAAGAGAACCGACCGAGTTACGCTACTGTATGATACCTATATTGTGGTACAGGTATGCACATTACACCGGAGCCATTAAATTTTCACGCTCCAAGACATCGGATTGCCCAACCTGTATGTACAATCAATATTTGTCCGTTTGTTCGTCATTAAGACGTTTTATATTCTGTTAAACTTTTTAACCGACTTCCAAAAAGGTAGAAAGGTTTGTGTTCGGTTCTGGATGTGTTTTAAGTTAACTCATACTAATTATTGTTAACATTTAGATCAAAATGAATTGATTATTATCGAAATGGATATAGAGTCAGTCGTATAGCATACTGCTCTACTTCAGTCTTCAGAGGTAGAATTTGTTCGGTAGATTTTTCTCTTTGTTTAAAAAAAAAGTTACGACAAGTAAAATTCACACTGTTGAACAAAACATTCACTCCATATTGTAACATTTTTTATTCAATCTATTGGGCAAAAAAGCAATCTGGAACAATGTTATAAAAATTTAAGAATACATTATAGGTACAGAAATACAGATAGAACTTGACAGGTGTGGAGGGCTCACCTGCAGAATAAGGGTTGTCCTGTTCCGCCCACAAAAAATAGATACAGGCAGGTGCTATAGGACGAATCAGGGTGAAAATCTGAAAATATTATGATAATCGTGAAAGTTACTTAGGTATTAAATTGTACACAAAATTGTTGATGATTTTTTTATCAACAATTTCTAGAAGTTGCCTATGTATGCGAGCAAAAGGAATCATTTGCGAGAATCATGCAGTTTGCCAACTCTAAAAAAAATAATAGATCCTGCCCCGTGACTTAGTCTACCCAAGTGCGTTTTTGTGGCGCTTATATTTACGCGCATAGCGTCCATAGTTTTAACCATTCGCGTATTTTGTCTCGACTTTTCTTCTGACCCGACGACGTTTCGCATACTGTCTAGTGGCGGCCGTGGTAAAATGTACGCACATTTTAGTAGCTTAGTTATTCGTAAGTATATTTTTGCTCATTACTTTATTATTTAAAGGTGTAGTGTGTACTATATAGCGACGTCACAAACTTTTAATGTGACCTAGCCTGAGTCGGCCAGCGTGACGAAAGAGCAGCATCCATTGTATTTGTGCAGGACAAATTCACAAAGAACATGTACTTACTTAAAGACATTTTGTCTCGAGTTAAGACAATAGTTGAAACCTAGATAGGTTACAAAGTGGCGTTATATTATGTGCTCTACCGCCTTAGTAAAGGTAAAGTAAGGGTCAGTCACGCCTAAGTACGATGCGATGGTACTATAGTACCTTACAAATTTTATTACTTTTCCTACAGTATTAGGAACAATCTCCTTTTGCATTATATTTTAGTGATTACAACCTACAATAATTTATTTTTTAGTATACTACGTAACTAATCAATTGTATCTAAAACTCAATATATAAATAATTTTGAAAGTAAAAAAAATTACAAACATATTTCGAATCATTTCAATCTGAGCTATAATTCATAAGGCACGTATATTTTAAATATATGCTTAACATTTTAATCCTGTTAACGTTTAAAGATACATAATACGTATGAAAATATAAGAATATTATAGAAGTTTTACGTAAGTACTTATACAAAACCCAATAAACAAATTAAGATTTAAATCAAAGAAGCTATTATTACGTAAAGAGTTTAACAAAGCTAACTTAGTGGAAAATATGAAATTAGTTTTCCGAATCGAGATCATATTTAATGACGGCGAGCGACACCGTGAAATTGTGTCAAGACACCGGATATACAAGTGCTACGTCATACGAACACTGACAACCAGACATTATTGAAAGTAATGTTTACAAAACAATAATTTGAAATATAAGTTCAACAAAACGTTTATTGGATTTTATTTCCTCTGAAAAGTCATATTAGAATTCTTAATACATACCTACCTACCGGAAAATTAGGAAATATTTTCTAAAGGTGTAGAAAATAACAAAAAATTAAAACTGACTTCCAGAGTAAAACAATATTAATTATTATAATGAACAAAAAAGTATGAAATAATTGTTACTCTTAATAGTGCCTTATGCAGAATACTCCTAAACCTCTACTATTTCTGTATACAATCTTCATTATTTTGAAGTCGATACCAGCTAAGAATGGTGAGTTCTTAGACAAAATATTTTTAATTTTAAAGACTGGTACCGACTTCAAAATTATGAAAATTGTGTAGTTACAGAAATAATAGAGGTTTAGGAGTATTCTGCATAAGGCACTATTAAGAGTAAAAATTATTTCATACTTTTTTGTTCATTATAATAGTTAATATTGTTTTTACTCTGGAAGTCGGTTTTAATTTTTTGTTAAAAATAATAATTTCACTCTTTTTAGTAATTTATAAGGTTTTCTGTAAATACTAATGTGTTCTACTAAGTGACTTTGAAGCCAGGATACACATTTATGATATGAGAACCATGAAGTTATTATACCTAGCGCTCTCTCGGAATAGAGAATTGCATATTAAGTAACTCCAAGAATATACTCGTATCACTGTATAACATAAGCTTGTCGTTAATCAAGCAATTTTTTTGTTCATTATAATAATTATTATTGTTTTTACTCTGGAAGTCGGTTTTAATTTTTTGTTAAAAATAATAATTTTACTCTTTTTAGTAATTTATAAGGTTTTCTGTAAATACTAATGTGTTCTACTAAATGACTTTGAAGCCAGGATACACATTTATGATATGAGAACCATAAAGTTAATATACCTAGCGCCCTCTCGGAATAGAGAATTGCATAATCAGCAACTCCAAGAAAATACTCGTATCACTGTATAATATAAGCTTGGCGTTAATCAAGTAATGATGAAATTAATGTTCATGCGCCTGTCTCTAAAGGCTCTAAAGTTCTGTTCAGTGACTTTCTTTCTATCACAACACACCTGGAAAGTCTTGTTCATATAATATTTAAATGCTTAAACTACTTAGAACTACGTTAATATAACTATTTATTTTTTTCCAATAATAAGGAGTTTCCTACATACGGACATACCTCATAATTCATAGATCTCATGATCAAATTGCTAACTTGGTAACCTGATCACCAAGTTTGAATCATTTACTTTGATATAACAATATAACACCAATATAATTTTTGAAATCGTTCGACAAATTAAGAGTTATGATTTAATGATTCATGGTGTGGTGACTGGTGGTAGTGGTGATGATGATGATGAATGTAACTTGCATAGTAGCATATGCTTTGAGTTCTTAAACCAAAGCCGAAACCCCCAAACTTATATCTATAAGGAATCCGGAGTTCTCTTAGCACCTTCGGAACCAAGGTAAGTATATCTTAGTGCAAAATTTTGCTTTTTGGTAGCATATGCTTAGGATACTTCTCATAAAATCGAAATCACCATATGTTTCCATATAAATTTTCAGGAGTTCCCTCGATCACTCATGGACCTTATCTTCAAGTCGAAATAATAATATAATTTTCAAAACAGCTTAACTTTCTACAGAACAATGTTTAAAGATATCCGTGATCCGTTTTGATCTAAAAATACTATGAAAAATACCTACCAATTATAATAGGGTCATAATGTGAAGGTGTATGGTGGAATGGTGGTGGAAAGGTGGAAAGCTTAGTAGTATATGCTTTCAGTTCTTAAAACAACGCCGAAACCCCCAAACATGTATCCATAAGGAGTAAGGAGTTCTGTTAACCACCTTTGAACCATGGTATATCCTGGTTCAAAATCTTACTTTTTGGTAACATATGCCTGGAATACTTCATATGAAACCAAAAAAACCATATGTTTCCATTAGAATTTTGAGGAGTTCCCTCGATTACTCATGGATCCCATCATCAGGTCACCACTTTTGTGAACATGGTACCAAATTGGAGTGAAACCTAATACAACTAAACAAAAATTTTGAAAATCGGTTCACCATCGTCGGAGTAATCGTTGAACATACATAAAAAAAAATAAAAAAATATATATATATCCACAGCCGAACGTATAACCTCCTCGTTTTTGGATGTCGGTTAAATACTAATTTTCGGATGATATACAATCAGTATTTTAATTTCCAAATTTGATAATTGTAGGTACACTTTATATAACAATATTTCCTGATAAGCTAGGTACCTAGATTATTACATTTTCAATTAAATTACGGATTTACCAAATATCTCAATTAGTAAAGTTACCACTTGGCAGTTGGCATGCATCAGGCAACAAAGTGAACCTTTTTGTTTATTAGAATCGTGACTTTTTGTTGTAGTACTAATTTATATTTAAAATGATTATATTATAACTAAATTCAATGGAGATGTTTGAATAAATTAGCATATTGTAATTTTTCGTTTCAATTAGAATTTATCCTTATTAGACTATTATTAGATCTAATATTAAAATTCTATATTAGGGCTTATTTACTAATACATATTTTTATAATTGAATATTTTTTTCTTTAATTTTTTATTTTATTGCTGTCGTTTAGATGGTGAGTGATTTTTTATCACTTTATTCTTAAATTTAGTAGTTGACACGTGCGTTTTTGGACACGTTAACATTTACAAAAAAAAGACGGGTTGCACTCCGGGAGTGCCGGCAGAAGTGAAAACTTGATTATTAACGTTGTGCATTATTTTAACCCATTTTTTATGAAAATCGATTTTTAAAAAATCGTTTTTTTTAATTAATTGAAACCCTTACAATCAATTCGAGTTCAAGTTCGAGTTCGAGTTCGAGTTCGACACAAAACACTACTCTCCAACCGTCTTACGGTTTTTCCAAGGTTTTTCGATCAGCACGAGAATCTGACGCGAGTTTCACAGTTTTTAAGCATCCCACAAAAGTGCTCAACGCCGCTAAAGAAGTTTTCACTTCAAAAATATATTATAATTTAAAAAATAAACTAATTTTGAACCACGGGGCTAAAGCTCTTTGTTTTGAACCTTTGTATTAGCTCCGTGTTTTGAACCTACCATCTTGAATCATTCTACTATCTTTTATAAAGTTTAAACGGCGAATTTAGGCACAAAGCTTTATATTAAATGTCAAAATTAGTATTAAATCCTGTGCATCGTCTCTATAATTATACCCTAAAACAACAAAAACTTATAAATAGAGATTGCAGATACATGATTTGAAATGGCAATAACCATTTAAATTGAAAACACGGAGCTATGAAATTACATTAACGCGATTATGCCCGGGTAGCTCCGCCGAGGCTCGGGCAAACATGGCAGGGTACTTATTACACTGATCGTTAGTATGCATGGGCTGGGAGTTGGCCGCCCTAGCCGCCCTAGCCGCCCTAGCCGCCCTAGCCGCCCTAGCCCGCCGCCCTGCCGCCCAACAACTCGAGTGCGACCCTGCATTACCAAACGTAAATGCCATTCAAATATAAATTGGATTCATATTTATGTATTTATTGAAATGTACATAATGCGGCGTAGATCAGTAAATACATAGGAATTTTGAGGATCAGCCGCCCATGGATTGATAAAGAATTTAATGACACAAAATGTTGGTATGTAGTTGATGTCAAAATCTTCTTTGTATTAGGTAAAATGGATAGTTTACTGATTTTTTCTGGATGCGGCCCTAAATTAATACCAAAATTACTATGCAAAGTATGTGAAATGTTAAAAATAGCTAAGAAGTTTTAAAGCAGACTAAAATTATGGCAACCTATTGTCTCTAAATTACTATTAGAAAATGACAAAACAAAGCGATCCACAAAGCCTCCATTTCGAGTAAAAAACACTAAAGTATAGCTATCGCACGATACCATGTGTTTTAAATTACATTTAAGGCCATTTCATTTCACTTATCAAAAAAACCATATAAATAGGGTGACATTCCGTCGTTTTCTCAGGGACATTTTCTTAAATTAGACTATTATTAGTGGCGGATCACGTAGGATGCTTTTAATATTGAATTAGGGGACCCTATGGTTACTCCGGCCTTAATCGGCCCTGTATTAGTGTTGCCCGGACACGTAATGCCACAAGTAATAATAAAGGCCAAATGACACAAAATATTGTCAAATTATAGGCTCAAAAGCACGAGTGCCCACTTACCGCCGTTGATCCCTGGTACAGTCGACAACGAAAGTTTTAGAGAGGTTATTTTAACCTCACATTTTTGTTTGGTTGTAGGTACTTACATATTTTTAAAGTCCAAACGGCGTATAGAGGCACAAAACTTTATAATTATTATAAAATGTCCTTTGTAAAATATTCTGTTCCTCGTTATTGTGATTTCTGTGCAGATTTTGTGTTTTTTTAAATAATTAATAAAGAAAGGTATTTAGATCAGAACAAGTTTTGCCACATATTTTTATAATCAAGAAAACAAAAGATAATTTAATCAAGTACTTAACTGTTTAGTAGGTTCATGTCAAACGCTTTTTGTGCAAAGGTAGTAACGGAAGTAGATTATAAAATTTAATTACAAACAAACTAAAGATAACATTGTAATTAAGATTATTTGAATATTAGAATATGTTATGATCGTACGTATTTTTCCTTTACCTACTCTATTTTATTATTTTAGTACCAACCTACGTCCTACACAGCTTTACGCATATTTTGACGGAGCGCAACGGGGCGGGCCGCATTTTTATGACTTAACTAGCTGTCCCGGTGAACTTCGTGTCACTCAAAAACCTTCCCTCCAGGGAAGGTTTCTGAGTGACACGAAGTCTACTTCTACGAATATTTTAAGACTATTATCAGCCTAATCCGTTCAGCCGTTTTCGAGTTTTAGCGCGACTAACACATTTGAAAATCCATTTTTATATCTTATACTTATATAAAATTCTCGTGTCACAATGTTAGTCCCCGAACTCCTCCGAAACGGCTTTACTGATTTTTACCAAAATTTATATGCATATTCAGTAGGTCTGAGAATCGGCTACTGGGTACTTTTTATATTGATAAGTGCATTTGTTAAATAAATAATAGTAAATTATTACAACTCGAGCGGCGACCATCGTTTGTGCGACGGGATAGCGATGGACGTTGCCATGGTGACATACTTATTTAGTCACTTCAATAAAACTAGCTATTTGACCGAGCTTTGCTCGGTATTCGATAAAACAGGAATAAAATGACATTTTCTAAAAATGATTCCTAGCTAGATCGATTTATCGCCCCCGGAACCCCCTATATACAACATTTCATAAAAATCGTTGGAGCCGATTCCGAGATTCCAATTATATACATATATACAAGAATTGCTCGTTTAAAGATATGATGATGATGATAATGAAAATAATATGGGCGAAATACTTTATAAGGCAAAGCAACGTTTACCGGGACAGCTAGTAAATAGATAAGATTATTTAGTTTATTTTAATTTTGTTATTATTTATCAAATATTTAAGGTATAAATAAATTTAGTATTTTGTAAACATTTCATGTGCCTCCCCATGCCTCCCTGTTGCCATTATTCATATCGAGCAAAAAACAAGCAAAATATTTCATTTATTTTATTTTTAGTAACAATAGAAAAAATCACGTTTGATGTATAAAATATCTAATTTATTTTGTTTTTAGTAAGTAAGTACTTATTTGTTGTTATAGCGGCAACAGATATATACAATCTGTGAAAATTTCAGAAGCCTAGCTATAGCGGTTTTTGGGATAATGCCTGGAAACAGACAGACCGACGGACAGACATCGAAGTCTTAGTAATAGGGTCAAGTTTTTACTTTATGGGTACGGAACCCTAAAAAGTGTAACTATGAAAAATGCGGCCCGCCCCGCTGCGCCTTATCAAATATGCGCAAAGCTTCAATAGATAAGTAGGTACATATTAATTAATTAGCAGTACCCTAATCTCTGATTCTAATTTATTCTACTTGTTCTTATGACTATCGACAAAAAGTCTTTTTATCATAAACATAATCAAAGTATGCTGCACAAAAAATAGTTCACCTACAATTAATATAGAGCAATTTTAAATAATCTGTGTGTCATCATATTGTAAGATGTGCATATTGCTTGATTTAAAAAGTTATTAGTACCTACTGCTGTGGGTGGCCACAATTTTAATAACTTTACCAAGTTATTTAGTTTATTTCAAACAATATTCTCCTTTATTAATTATAAGTAGATGTCTTAGATCTAACACTAAAATATTTTTTCTAATCGGACCAGTAGTTCCTGAGCTTAGCGCGTTCAAACAAACAAACTCTTCAGCTTTATAATATATTAAAAAAAAGTATAGATTAGGCAAACATACTACTTGTTACACAATACAGAAATAATATTATGTAGAGACCATATTAAGGTTTTATAGCATCTTTATTTAGGTAGTTTTCTTTCAAATAAATTATTGTTAAACATACTTTTGTTATTTCACAAGTTCTGCTAACGTGATAACAGCACCTGCTCATAGCTCAGATTGTTTACCAATGTTCGTTGTACACTCTACCTCCCTACTTGGTAATAAAGTTCAAATTGATACAATAGGTATCAGCTACTGTATATCTCCGGCAGGTGGACAATTGGACAGTCTAATATCGCTATTAATGTGAAATATCTGATTATAGTACTTGGTGATAAGTTGATAACGTTTATTAAATAAAATTAAACATATTTATGTGCTCAACTGTACTTGTACAAGGATTTTGTCAGTCTAAAAAAATAACGTTCTTATTTATTTAAATATTAGGTTAAATGTTGATTAAATATAAGTAAATCTTTGTTCCAGTTTTACAATAAAACAATTTACAATAACTTTTTTCATAAAAATACTTTTTTAAACCAACAGATAGTCCTAAACGATTTTTTACTGGCTAGTGTTGTGGCTCTACAATCTACATTTACCTACTAAGGCAATTACTTCTATTAATAAGAGTCTTTCTTGTACTCATATTAAGAAAATACTCACTATTTTTAGGTCCTCCATACTGACTACTGAATACAAAACATCTTACAAATTGTTTTCACTAATATCATGTTTTTCCTGCACAGTTAATATTATGCCGCTGTATGTTGCATCAAAAAAGCAATTTCAAAACATACGTTCAGCCCATTGCCATTCCGTATGATATACACCCCGCTATTACACGATTAAATATGTTTAAATTATTTAATTACCTAATTAATTATTATAATGTACGTAATTAAAAAGTAGCCGAGTTTATTTTCATGTATTTACGTAAAACAGCCTGTATTAATTAAAAATTATGAGTCTTTATTATGATAAAATTAAATCTACAATATATTTTAAAATAATCGCTTTATTTTTATTTAAATGTGGCTGCAAACAATATAATTAAGTATGTCTAAGTCGGCGGTCCGGCGGGGGCGGATATGTGGAAGGAAGGAAACTCCTGTGGCACAATATACATACATATAGTACACCCTCTTTATACTGGAAAGCCCTGAGTAAACGCACACATTGACATGATTTCAAGTAATTTGAAGTAGCAACGCATTATAACGTCGCGAGCGTATAGTTGGATCTGTGTTGAGCGAGTTTAACTTAAAGAACACGAAAGAAATACAATTACTGAATAATATTTAGATTGTGGCCGTGGCCAGTGTCGTATTATTTTTGGTCGGCGATCACATAATATCAGCTGCAAGTTACCACTTGATTGTAGTGTTTAGGATCAATTCGAATCGATTTAGTATTCGAATGATCCGATCGTAAAATCGATCCCGAAATCGACCACGACGATTTACTTAGTACGTGACGTGCTTATGTGGTAAATTAATCGTTTGATTCGCATTACGATCGTTCGTATTATTAAATGTTCGATTCTGTGAGAATTTCGGATCATTCGGACGTGGAGGTATGCGCAGACCTGTTTTTACGATCCTCTACTACTTAATTTATATTATACGATACGATGTTTTTAGACGTTTCATTTTAGTGATGTTCTGCATTTAAATGTGAATCACACGTAATTACCTGGCGCCAAGTAATTCTAACTTGGATTGACCGATACCCACGCCACGGCAAAAATTTGAGGTGTAGCCACTGTAGCTTGGGAGTCTTGGGACTGCATCACTGCTAGAAAACTTTACTATGCCATCGTGATGATGGCCCATCATATTGGTAGGTAGAGGCTGCAGTTACCTACACCGATTTATAGTATAATATGAGTTTCAATACCTTACCAACTACCCCACGCCACATTCCCATATTTTGGGAATCCCCCTTAAAATCACGCTTCCAGAGCTCAGAAAACATCTCTATTGTACCAGTTGTGGATTTTGAAATTTTTTAAAAGGTCGGTCGAGTGAGTCGGTCTTTTTCTTAATTAAATATTCGGTTTAAAGAAAGATCTTCAGACTGAGGTGCTCAACTCGGCCAGGATGAAGACTGCTGTAGTCATTTCAAATATGTTTAAAGATATTATTAAATCGCGTTTACTTCAGAAACTAATTACGATTACGATATAGAGAATCAAGATTGTATGGCGTCAGTAGGCTACAAACACATTTTATGTATTAACATAATATTATTTAAGAAATAATATTATGTTAATACATATAATATTGTGTCATACCGAATCAGTGATTTACGTTCCAAATTCCAAACTAATTTTCGTCATTTAGCTTTTGAGCGATTGGCGATCGGTATAAACGGTCAGCGAATTCCGAGTTTAATTTAAATAAATTATACATTTAGAAACTGATTGGAAAGCGATTCGTTAAATGATGGAGACAAATCGTCAACATTACGGACGTTCCTATAGCATTAGCATATTAATTGCGTTCATTACCTTTTACCTCAAAGACTACATTATCCGATCCGTAAAATATTCACTCGATTAGCTGACACTTATCAAACACTCGCCCGTCGGGGCTTAAATAAAATCGATTAATTACCCATCGATGACAAGTATTATCGAGACGGTTTCTAAATATTTGACACACTTGCTGATGCCCGCTGGCATCGTCACAATAACGAGATCAAAACGACATTTCTAATAAACTGTAACGCTTGTGAAATATTTTAATTACTTACTTACTTTATGTTGGTCACTTTCGACATAGGCAGTGGGTGAAGAAAATATTTTTACTACCTTTCATCCACGGCTCCACAGAGTGCGAATTCTGATTATATCCTAAGACCACAAGAAAAATGTACATTTTCCTCATTTTCGGCATAGAAATGACAAATGAGCAATGCAATGAATAAACTATTAGAATATCATACTTAATTAAAATATTAATGTAATTTTTCCGTAAATATTAAGCAAACATACACCTGTAAACATTCGCGATTTTTCATAAAATTACTGTGATTTTCTTTCTAGAGTTTTGCTACTTACATGGGTGAGACTGACGCGATTCAAACTGTTATAACCCAATAAATAGATTTTTCAATATTTTATGAAACAGAACTAACAGACTAAAATAAAATCTCATGGGAATTTCGTTTTCCAAAATAGTTTCGTTTTTAGTTGAGGCTTAAGTTTACTTAAACATTTAGTAACGGCTGCTTACTGCTAATATCGACAATATTTGCGTATCCATTAGAAGTATAAAAATGTTCAGTTTGCTCCCAAATACGACATGTTGGTGTCAATGTTGGGAAATCGATCCCTTTCTATGTAAACCCTACCGGTGTATCGTCAGCTCCACATAAAAAAACATCGCCTCAACAAATATTTTGCTAAACGTATCGATAAAAAACAATAGCATTAATGGGCAAAAAATAAAAAAATATTAAAGAAGTTGTTTTACATCAACTCTGTACCTAGATTTAAACGTGCAGACGTACTACAGTTTGTTAGTTATTCCTTTATATAACTAACAAACTGTAGTTATATAATTCGACGGAATGGCAAATCGCAATTCCTATTTTTACTCATAGGAATTGCGATTATTACCTACCTACTACGTGAGCTACTACTTGTAACATTATTCTGTCTAAAACTTGCGATCATTGAAAACTTTACAATATCCATATCCATACTAATATTATAAATGCGAAAATGTGTCTGTCTGTCCGTCTGTCTATCTGTCACCTCTTCATGCCTAAACCACTGAACCGATTTTGCTGAAATTTGGTATGGAGATACTTTTAGTCCCAGGAAAGGACATAGGATACTTTTTATTTTGGAAAAATGTACGGTTCCCACGCGATTAAACAAATTTTGTCGCAACGGAGCTGCGGGCATCATCTAGTATTATTATATTAATGTGGACTTTAATACTATTTTATATTTAGAATAGTACAACGAACTCTACTTCACTAAATTATTTTAAATAACCCCTAAATACTGTATACGTCTTATATAATATACTTTAACTATAATAATTAAGTAGGAGTATTACAATACTAGATGTTAATTAAATGTTAATTTAATTAAACATCGTCATGGGTCAGTTAATCATTTTCTATTCTTACCATTGTCTTGTTTAAATTACGTTTGAGCCTCCCGCATTTACAAAATTAATATAGGCAGTATTATAGATAACAATGAAATAAAGACTACGTAATTAAAAAAAACTTTATGTTGAGTTATGTAACGTATTTAATACTAAGCATACCTACACTAAGTTTTTGGTTTAAAAAAAGCCACACCTTTACAGGTCAAATCTCGAAAATTATCTTTAAAAAGTATGAATGATATTTTTTTAAATGGTAAGGTCCAGGATGTAAAAATAAAAGTCCAAAACCACAATCTTTTAGCACCGGAAATGACTCGCTAAATAAATCAAAATTGCACTATTAGGGTTACGCCCCTTTTGTCGTAAAGACACCGGCCGTGGGAGAGCCGTCATTAATAGAAATAAGTGGTCATCAGCCCGAACTCAAAAGTCCCTCAAATTATTTTCGATTTACGTCGATGATCATCATTATTGACTACGAAGAGTGACTAAGCAAGGACATTCGTAGAAATAGGATTTAAACACCCAATAAACGGGGACATTAATATAAATAGACTTATTAATTTATGTACACTTATCCCCGTCCAAACTTTATACCGCAGATAAGAGTGTTTAATACTTCAGATTATTCGGAGTCGAGGAGAAAATATTCTCATTAACAAACATAGGCAATAAAAAATAATATTTTCAAACTAAATGTCGTAACTCGTAAATGATACATAATAATATATCACCCAATAAAATGTTTTATTTGGAATCGATTCGGTCATTTTATTCGGTATTTATAAAGCGGAAAGCAATAAACAACGCGGAGATTACCGTTTTACCGAACCGGTGAAATGTTACAACTTATAAGTTTACAACACAAAGACGAAATATTTACAGCCCGTCCGTCATAAACCGTAACCGGTCGCTATTAATGAACTAAAAATCAAGATGTTCAATTGTTTTTTTTTTATGAAATAAGGTGGCAAACGAGCAAACGGGTCACCTGATGGAAAGCAACTTCCGTCGCCCATGGACACACGCAGCATCAGAAGGGCCGCAAGTGCGTTGCCGGCCTTTTAAGAGGGAATAGGGTAATAGGGGAGGGTAGTGATGGGAAGGGGAGGGAATAGGGTAGGGAAGGGAATAGGGTAGGGGATTGGGCCTCCGGTAAACTCACTCACTCGGCGAAGCACAGCGCAAGCGCTGTTTCACGCCGGTTTTCTGTGAGAACGTGGTATTTCTCCGGTCGAGCCGGCCCATTCGTGCCGAAGCATGGCTCTCCCACGTATTGTGATAATGTAATCTCCGTCGTGAACATCAATAAACTTAAGAAAACGACTCATATATTCACAATTAGTGCTGAGGTGCTAATTCGGGTCAGGCCGATCGCGATGAAAATTTATCGGAATGATCCGTACGTAAAAGACAAATCATAAATAAACCGGACGACCGAACTCAATAAAACGTTTAGGGCCAATGGGTTTATCGGTTCACTTCCTACGACCGCTCTAATGACCAAAACAAACAACACGACACGGCCAAATAAAAAACCGTCCAAAAGTGCTAATACAAAAAGTATCAGTTTTTGTAGCGCCTCGAGTGAGTGTGAGGTCGGGGCGAGGAATGTTGGCGCCCGTCTGAGTACGTATACCTGTCCGTTTATCAATGAACCGTGGACAATAAGACCAAAAACGACACGAAAAAATATCAAAAACGCGCGTCATCAATCGTGGCGTCCCGCGTCCGGCGCGGTGAGGGCTGGCGCGTTTCGTGAAAATCTCAAAACCTTAGGGTGAAGCCAAACGAGCGTAATTTGTTAGTTGTGACTTGTGAGACGCAGAATTTCGGCTGGCAGAAATTCTGCTGCATTCAGTTTCATACAAAAGTCCTGTTTGATTCACACGAGCGTAATTTTGTGAGTCATTATTTGTATGAAAAGATATTTACGCGACCGAAATTCTGCGACTCACAACTCACAAATTACGCTCGTTTGGCTTCACCCTTACTTACAATACTTTTAACCCTTGCCGGAAATTAAAAATAAATAAAATATACAATGAAAATGCAGTTCCTCTTGAAAAGAGAGACATAAGGAAACAAGTACTTATTTAAATCATTACAACGACTACAACCTTAACAAATTACAATGAGACAATTTTTAACAGATGAAAATATTTTAGATAAAATTTTTTACATTCTTAACAGTTTCATATTAGCTTAGCAATAGCCGGCCGGCCGAGGGCCATTCTAACAAACAATTACCCTTCTTTTTAATGTGTCACCTGTAGACATTTGTTCCCTTTCAATTGTTTCTATAAAATTCTATTATTTTATAATCAAAAGGAATTGTGTCACAATAAATTGTGACACAATTTAATAAAAGTACTTAATGTAGATCGTAAAACTTTATTTTATCAAGCGATAAACCTCAATTTGGCCGTATATTCCGGTCTATTCTTATCGTGTATTAAAAGTTTCATTGAGGTGTGTATAGGCAATAAGTCGGGGGACAGTGTCACACACGCCCGCGCGCCGCGCCGCCACCCGAGAGTATATGGCGAGGTAAAGCCTAACAACTCAAGATGAACACGACAAAACTGATAAGACCGCCTCGCCAGACATCCCAATTTAGTGCCGGCCCGCCGATAACACTATTATACAGCTTTTAACTATACGCCCGATAAGCTAAATGTATTTAAAACCACCTTATTGGAACCCTCGATAACGCCGAGAGTTTTTGTATGAATTATACACAAATTACACGAAACGCTAATGTGTTAGTGTTAATTGCTCGATTAAATCTGATTACGGCCCGAGCTTTATTAGCATTAAATATATTTGGAATACTCCGTTGATAAGATTTTGTGGTCATAAAACGCCCAAGTGCTAATATAGCTGCACGATGGTTAGCAGATGCAAAAATATGTACTTAGTCGAAAATTTCTTTACTAGACTTAAAGACTTGAAAAGTAATGTGTTAAACAAAATTCTAGAATCTAATGAAAAAAAGATATTTTAACTAATATTCTAGGATAAGTTATAAAAATTATGTTCGTTACGGCTTTTTCATTTCTAATAAATCTTTTTATACTTAACCTACTTTGACTTTATAAACTTGTATTTTTAAAAGGCTGGCAGATGTAGAAAACTGATTTATTTTCTTAACTTCTTAGTTTAGTCACTTATCTGCTTTGACCTTTGACTCTATATTTTTAATAATATATTGGGTGGATCAAAACGTATTTAACTTAATATCTTATTTCTTTAAACGAGCAATTCTTGTACATATATATCTATATAATATATAATTGGAATCTCGGAATCGGCTCCAACGATTTTCATTAAATTTATTTTGTAGGGGGTTTCGGGGGCGATAAATCGATCTAGCTAGGAATCATTTTCATAAAATGTCATTTTATGTGTGTTTTTTTAATTTTTTGAATACCGAGCGAAGCTCGGTCATATAGCTAGTTATCTATAATAGAGAACTTTACTAAAGTGTTGACCATCCATCAACTTATTATTAAAACCTCTAATAACAAATTGAGCATTCTCAAAATGAGCTTATCTCTATTATCTTACTATTAACAGGTGTTAATAGTTAATACCCGAAAAACTTGAAAATTAATCAACTTTGATTTTTATTATGAGCACTTATTTGTGGTTATTACTTACATATTTTTAATCTTTAAAGGTACGATTTACGATAAAATTGTAGAACTCCACTGAGTTATAAGTACCTATTACGTACTTATTATAATTTATAACTCAGTGTAGAGCTCTTTAAAATTAGTTCATTGATTTGACTATCCCTACTCTATGTGAATGTCTCTTTTATTTTGATATGATTATGATTATTTAATTGTATATTATTGTTGTGTAACACAAACAATATGTAAAACAAAAAATGAACATAAACAAACCAAAGAAATTAAGACATGGTAGGCGATGCTTTTATCATAATTATAGTATAGTTAACTAAAACGAGGTAATATTGAATTATTCGTCCAGACTTTCCTTCACCGCACGGTTATTCATTATTCATATGCAAATAATATTAATAACAAAGACAACTTAATTAATTAAGGCGAAGCGCGATTTCCGTTACTAATTGAGCGAAAACGACATCGGGCGACGGGCGACACCGGCCCGCCAAACTAATGAATGGCCGCCAAACAATTTGTAGTTTTTTTACTTCAATTTGTGAACCCCAAAAAAAGTTCAAACCACAATCGAATTAGTGTCCCTTGTTTGGGAGATTACAGCAGTGTCCGCTTATCTCGCTCGTTCGTTATTTTATTGCCGTAGAGAGCGAGCCGATAAACACGACCGGTAATGGGCCATAATGAATCGTCCCTAGCCAGCTCATCATAAAGGTCCTTCAATCGTATGACGCCATTTTGTTCTTACACAGATTTCAAATTTAGAACAAGTAATTATGCATTTACTCACATTATTTTAACTAGCGTTCCTGGGGACTAAGGTTCCGTCGTGGCCGTCATAATCTCCTTAGAATATGTTGGGAGATTATTACGGCCGTCCGCATCGGCCGTTGAGTTTTTCTGTAATGAAAATTATTTTAAAAGATTGGGAAACCCTGACAGATTAATCTTCTCTAAATTATCATGGTAGAAAACTAAAACGAAAATAGGTATAGAGAAACTCTTCAGCAAAATATAAAAGAGAGATGATGATGATGTACGTCTAGTCTTAAATCTTCTATTAGGTACTCTAGTTCAACCATACCGGTAAATGTATATCTATGTAACAATATTATTTATTATAGGTACACACGACGCCCGCAACTTTTCGTTAATTAGTTTATCGCGCGAGAACCGTACATTTTTCCGGGTTAAAATATAAATGTCCTTACTTAGGAGGACTCGTATCTCACAGCCGCGGTTTGGGCGTGAAGAGGTAACAGACAGACAGACACACTTTCGCAATAATAATATTAGTATGGAAGTATGGATTTAAAATAAGTAGCATGCGTAACGGTATATTTTATAAACATTACCCCGGTGAAAGTTAGTGTTAATTCAATTTATAATTGCAATTATTGTTAATTTATATGCGACGTTCATTGTTTCGGAATATAATCATTTTTAAATCGTACATGTAAAATGAAAATTTGTAATTGTGGTGTAACAAGCTATTGTATTGTGATAAGTTAACGGGACGGCGTAAGTGCCTTAACTACCGCCGTAATGCCTTCGTCATTAAAAGGAAAATAATACTGTCGAGTTATTCCAGATATTTGGGACGTAAGCACTCGGAAAAATATTTTTAAAATACGGAATTTTACTTTAAAATTATATTTCGAAAATGTTAATCACAGACATGCATTATACGTGAATAATGCCGAATAAGCAATTATTTAAAGTTAAATACGCAATTATATTTTACTTAAGTATCTAATTTCTTATCGCCTGAAATATGTTTCAGGTTAATTACGGTAAGGAACTTAATATTTATTGAGGAAAATACTGCTAAATGACTTTTGTAAAGCTTACGAAAATTGTTAGTTTTTAGGGTTCCGTACCCAAAGGGTAAAAACGGGACCCTATTACTGAGACTTCGATGTCTGTCCGTCTGTCCGTCTGTCTCCAGGCTGTAACTCAAGAACGGTAATAGCTAGAGAGTTGAAATTTTCACAGATTATGTATTTCTGTTGCCGCTATAACAAGAAATACTAAAAACAAAATAAATTAAATATTTAAGGGGGGCTCCCATACAACAAACGAGAATTTTCAATCATTTTTTGCTCGGTATCAATGATGACAACTTGTAGGCACTTGAAATGTACACAAAGGCCTTAAAATTATGTGTACTTTAATAATTAATAATTATATTCAAATAAAATAAAAATTTAAGGGGGGCTCCCATACAAAAAACACAATTTTTGGCCTATTTTTGCTCTATAACGGTACAAAACCCTTCGCGCGCGAGTCCAACTCGCACTTGGTCGATTATTTTTATTGTTATTGTTCTTCTTTATAAAAATTTAATACAGACTTCTTTTAAAAAATAGTTGTGCATTTTCACTTTCGCGTTCGTAGGCCGTAACTTAGTTGACATAAAAAAAGCTTGTGTCAAGCAGCACGCGCAACTAATCTTGATACTTGAAGTAAATTGTCGTTATACACCAATTTAGAACAATGGCAATCTAAATTGATCACAAAACGTCTGTAGCTCGGTGTCCGGCGCGGGAGCCGGGGCGCGGGAAGGAGGCAGGGGGTAATTGGCGTATAAAAAATAACAGGAAGTCATTAGTGACAGAGCCAGCGGTATCTATTCCACGACAGCGGTGGGATGTGGTGTGACCACCAGTCACACCGCATTGTAATATTCAAGGGAAACGCATTCATGTTTTTTTCATTTCTAGATGTTACGTTAAAGTTTGTAAGCAGCCAAAATATACAGGGATAGCTTTAGCAACTATTTTTAGCATTACTTTTATTTTGCTTATATTTTCGTTTTTTGCAGTTCCTAGTCAAGGGTCATTTAAAATTAACATAATGATATTATGTTATCGTCTGAGTGTACTTAATCTCAACTTAATATACACGTACTTAGTATTATAACTACAATTAGTAACGACTGCTGAATTAAACATTTTATTTTGTATCGAATTCACAGCTCTACTAAAAACTTACTTCAGGAAATACTGCAAACCTCGTAACAGATATAGTGTTAATTTTGCATATAATATTTTACCGCCACATGTTACAGAGCGGTGTAAGTGGGGGCGGCGATATATCTAGTTAATAAGCCATCCGTCCTCGCAATTTGACATTTTAGACATTTTAATACGCTTTTAATTCGCCTTATGAATGGGGCTTTTTACGCGGTTTGTATCATTTTGTTCATTAATATAATATTTATCTGTGCTCGTTATCCCTGTGCAGCCAACGGAAGATCTGTGTCATTGTTCAAACGATTAGTGGATACGTACCATTAGCTTTGTCCACATTGTGCCTTTTTTCTGTTCAACAAGGGCATGCCTTATAGCGCTGTCAACAGTGAACGTGTGGCATGCCCGTGATGCACGTCAAAATCCACCCGCGTTGAAAGAAAAGTGTCATAGCGCGCGTTACGGGCATGCCTCACGTTTGACGTTGACAGCACTATAAGGCATGCCCTTGATGAATAGAAAAAGGCCCAATGTGGACAAAGCTATAATGCCATTGCCATACATTCAACTACAGTAAAACCTATTTGCAAAATATGTATGGTTTTAGCAACCTACGTTATTCTACAAATTTGATTTTTTTCTCTTGAATTGTTTTTTTTTTTAACATTGTGATCGAAACTCCATAGTCGTACTCTTACCCAACTCTTACCTCTATATCGAGGTCATGATTCATGAACAGGTAAACTTTCAGCTTTTAAAAAATGAGAAAAGTCTAGCTGTCGCTGGCTCTTGGGCCATACTGTTGGAAATTAGATTTTTTTGAAATAAAATAAATTTGATTCTAGGTATCTAAAAATGACTTGATTTTCGAAATCTAATTTAGATGACTACATCTACACAAGCGACTTTTAATCATAGAACACTATTTTTACCTCAATCATTTTAATATTTAATTATACAGTACACATGTAATCCAATATAACATGTAAGCATTACAGATAAGATAATTTAATGTTTATTATGTTCATATAATATTACAAAAATTTCAAAGCTACATCAATTTCAAGGGGCCACAAGGCCACAGCGCCCAACGGGTGTAAGGAAAAGGGCCTTAAGGCCCTGTATTCCCAGAAGCGGACGATTTTCAAGATTTAAAAGTGACAAGGAGACATAACATATTGTAATTTAAATTCTGAAAAAAATATATGTGTTAGTTAAGGATCTAACACAGTGGAATTTATATTCCATAACACAATATCATGAACTTCACTCGATAGAAAAAAATCCCGAAGTTACCTCTTCTTTTAACGAAATTTCCATACTATGTCCAAATTACTTGGAATTTTCAGGTAATTTTTGTACTGAACGAAAGACAAAGAATATATCTAGGGTTTCTCGTTTTTTCGTCTTGATTGAATTATGTATAAAATAACGACGATCAAAAAACTATAAAATTGCAGGCGCAAAGGCTTTCACTCGCGCTCAGGAGCTCATTTTTTATCTACGAAAGTGACTCTGTCTGGCGTATGAGTGTTCTTCTATCCGTCTGTTAACTCTTCATGAACTCTCTCTTCTTAAACGCTGTTTTTCATGACTGTTGGAAAAGTCTGTGGAAAATTCAATTAAGTAAAGCTTTGAGTTACAAAAAAAGCCATAAAAATCTGGAAAAAGGTACAGTGTTCTCGTGGAAATATTAGTCCCGTTATACAGAGACATCTCTGTAAAACGGGTCCACTAATATTATTCCCGTCGAAGCCATTAGAAACGACGTTGTTTTATTAATTTTAACCCAATTTCTAAGGATAACTTCAATGTTTTCACGCTAGATGTGGCACCAGCATTATACATAGACACTACACAAAAAGTTTTGTTCGATGTTTCAAAATGTTTCTGTCTTTTTTCTGATAATATGACGTATGCCACAAGTCAGACTTTGATCAAATTATTTACTGTATGGTCATGTGGGTCAAGTGTGCGCAGCGTATAAGTGTGCGCATTGTAAATATCTCGAAAAATATATGACGCTAAGGAACGGCAACCCCCCTCTTCAATAACCAACAGGGCGCCCTGCGAAGCCCTCGTGTCCCAGTGGCTGCGCGCGCGCCATTTTGGAATGACAGATAAATGAAGATTTTTGCTCAAATATTTACGATATTTTGTAAATTTTGATGCGTAATCTTTTAAAGTCATGTATTTTTTTCTAAATAAGCTTTTTGCTATCGAGTGCAACATAATATCAAGTTTGTTATTTGCCACTGTTTAGGATATTCTGATGATGCAGGAATTAACGATATTCGTATAACCTATGCTTTGGGTTAAGTGTGCGCACACGCCTTTTTCCTTATGTGGCGAACAGTATTCTGAACCACCGACTGAAGATTGGATTGAATGAAGCCTTTGTGGAGTCTGGTGGCAAAAACAGTGCACCAGCTCCGCACACAGCATTTTTTTTTGTATTACAATTTACATGTATGACGAAGTAACTAAATATTTCTAAGTGAAAATTATTGTTCTCATATTTTGATTTAAGACGATTTTGTTGATTACTTTAAGTAACTATAAGTAGTTACAAATTAAAATTATAAAAGAATATTCTTTATGTTCTAAAATATGTATATTTTGTTGTTGCGTACACTTACCCAAAGTGCTGCGTACACATACCCCGATACTGGGGTAAAAGTGCGCAAATGGAAGGGTTTTTGTTTTCTATAGTTTCTTAAAATATAAGCTATTGAAAAATACTATTGTTGTGTTTAAGTTGGTGACAAATAAACAGTCTTACAAATGAACACAGTTTTGTTTCATTGTACTAATAATATTTAAGATTTTTAAAGCATCAAAGTTTAAATGCGCACACTTGACCCACATGACTCTGTGTATGTGCTAGTGCGCGCCCTCTACTCCGACCTTTGTTCAATATTTCCTATTCTAATGTGGAGTTGTGCATAACATAAAAATTGTTCCTTGCTAGTTGGTACGTTATTATAAAATGTAGGTCACTATTGATTCATAAGTCTCAGCAGTCACTGATACACAATAATAAATTGTTAATTAAATAGAAACAAAGCGTAGCTGATAGTATGTCACTATCAATGCCGTGCAGTATAAGATCAATCATTCGTCATTTCCGTATGACCAGGCCTGTCTCACTTCCATACAAATGGCGCGGAATCGCCGAGATATTTACCTACTATTCTGGAAAACAACCTAATTTCAACCTTTTGCATAGCGTTTAGCGTTCATAGTACAATAACTGTCTGCCGTCTCGTTTCAATCTGCCATGGCTGTCAAGCGAGCGGCGCGGCGGCGCGGGGCTGGGTACTATTACTTTTGTTTCGCGGATGTGTGCGCTGCGTATGCGACAAGTCGAGCGAGTGCCAGCCTATTGAGACTAGTCCGGTGACCGGACGCTTGCGTTTATCATACCTAAACTTGGGAGTGAGACTTCTGTACCGTAAGGTACTATTATGTATTCTGTGGTATGACTATTATGAATTATGCACGAGTTTACGTTTCGTTATTAACATTTTTTGAAAAAAATAATGTATTTTTCCGGGACTCAAAGCGTCTCCATGCAAAATGTTAGCAAATTGGGGACGGTTGCAAATATATATATGCGTAAAGAGATAACGGACACAAATGCATTACATTGCGATTTTTACCTCTGCGGCTTTATGTCCCACGAAAACTATGTCCGTGGGTACAAAACTATGTCCGTTCTCGACACTTGACGTTAACCCTAAGGGTGAAGCCAAACGAGAGTAATTTGTGAGTTGTGACTTGTGAGTCGCAGAATTTTTGCCGCGTAGAAATCTTTTCATACAAATCGTGGCTCACAAAATTACGCTCGTGTGAATCAAACATGACTTTTGTATGAAACTGAATGCAGCAGAATTCTGCCGAACCGAAATTCTGCGACTCACAACTCACAAATTACGCTCGTTTGGCTTCGCCCTAAGTTATATCATTATCTTTCTAATAATTAAAGATATTATATTTGATAATCGCCAATAAAAAGCCTAAGCGTAAGCAGCGCAACACTTCTGAATAAGTTTTTCGTCACATAATAATATATTAGAAAAGTGGAAGATACCCTAAACTGCCCTAAAGTATATGGCTATTATAGAAGGAATAAAATAATGCCTGGTGCCTGGGTCTGATTCTGCTAATTTAATTCAAGATGAATACAGCATCGATCTCGTCAGGATGCTAACAAACCGCAAAAAATCATTGGATTTAAACAAACTTCTAATGACAAATTTTTGGTATTCCATAAACTTGGGTTTGGTGGTTTTAAGCTACTGCATAGCTTTTATCGTGGGCTTTGAGCGTGGCGACCGAATCAAGAAATTTCGTTACGAAAATAACTATAACACCCATACTCCAAATTAGAGGAGATGGATCGTGATTGGTTAGTGGTTACCACTGTTGATCCTGGCGACACAGGAGTTGCAGTGGTGGGAATATATGGTGGGCCTTTTTGCCCGTTTAAAAAAAATTCTCCAAATTAAAAAATCCCCGAGTGCCACACGTATTTTTATATAGATGACATCGTAGAGTCCGCGTACTAATATACATATTATATGTGTCTGTCTGACTGTTTTAATTTTCTATAGGATAAATTAATGTAAAACAGCACGCATTTAGTAGTACTTGTGACAGGAGCTGCTGAAAAGCTCCTACGAAACTACTGCTACTCTAGAACTCTACTGCTACGGAAATATACTAATGTTGAATTAAAATAGCAGAATCGTGGTGCTATTGTGGATCACGGAGCACGGTAAATGAATTATAACAAACCGGAGCCGGAGCAGCAAATGGCCGAGCCGTGTCGCCGCCCACGCCGCGCCGACACCCAAGACCGAATTATTACATTTCTTATAAAATAATAAAATATAATCCATATCCATACTAAAAATAAAGTCAATATTTATTCTGCAACTTTGCAGAATTAACAAACTACATATAGTGAGGGAGATCCGTTTTAGGGTACAGTAGTCAACCAAGTTTTGTTGATTACAGAACCCGAAAACGGAACCCTAACCAGCTGATTTTTTGTATATTGGTAGGTTAATAGTTATATAATTTAAAAGTAACCTTGTCTTACAAATAAAACAATCCATATTTTAGGACCGTCAAGTCAAAGTATGAAATCCTTTCTATTTCTGTTAGCTACCACTTTCGAGATTTTTTGAAAATAAAAATGTTGTTCGTCTTATCAAAATGTAGCTACTCACAAAAAAATTCTTTCTAGGGCTCCCGTACTATTAAGGTTGTCAAAAATTAGCTATTTTTTTATAAAAATCCCTGAGAACCTGTCCATTTGAAGCCTCGATAGTTAATAATTTTGGTGTAGACTCCGAGTTCCTTGGAAAGGACCTAGCATAGTATTAATTACTTAATGAATTAAATTATCAACATTTCTATGCCACCAAGTTTACTAAGTGCCTTTGCACTTTTTTGAAACGGGCATAATATGCTGAATTTTTAAGTAGAATATAAGTTGCTGCTCTTAAAAAAAGTAGATACATAGAAGTGACTTGACTTCATTCTGCAAAACTCGAAACAAGATTACCAACCTGTATAACTCATAAAAAAATATTAAATATCATAAAATATTATGAAATTAAATGCATAATAATTATAATTCACATTTAATATGTAACAATGTCCCATAATTTACGACTTAATACATCTTATTAGTTAAAATTGTGTAAAAACAACGTAAGTGGGTACAGTATTATAAGTTATAACAATGCAAGTACAAATATAAAATATATAATAGGAAAACTCTCGGTAATTACCTACTATTAATTATATTACAAACAAAATAATTAATTTAATTTATTTTTCCTTGTGCGTGACGCAAATAAATAGGCAAATACTTAATTATAGCTCTGTTTTTCGGTTACACTAAATTTATGCTCGGTTACTGAGTTTGTTGGCCAGAGTATATAACATAATATTATTATCCACTAGTGACTAGGTATTAGCTCTTTCGTCTTAGGCGCATAACATTCTTAAATATGAACCAAACCAAAAGCTTTTTAAAGCTTCTCTGTACCAACTATATAACTTTGTTAAAACTTTTTATTTATGAATCTATATACATATAATAAAACTGTAGAAATGAAGATTCTGTACATTAAAGATATTCAAAAAATAATAAGCGGAGGGTGTCACTAACTCACTACATCGCTATAGGAGCCAAAAATGTGGTCAGTTTTTTTGTCTGTCTGTCTGTCTGTCTGTCTGTATGTTTGTTCCACTATCACACGAAAACTACTGGTCCGATTTGAATGCGGTTTACGCAGATATATTTGTCTTCTTCCAACTTAACATCTGGTGTATAAAAAATTTTCCCCCCACACGATTTTAAAGGGACGAAAGAGGGGGTCAGATTTTGTACAAGACTTTTGCTTTAACACGAAAACTACTGATCCGATTTGATTGTGGTTTTCGCAGATATATTTGTCTTCTTCCAACTTAATATCTGGTGCATAAAAATCACACCCCCCCCCCCCCCCCCCACCCCATCTAAGGGGACCAAAGAGGGGGTCAGATTTTGTATCAAACTTTTTTCTTTAATGGACTTACTTCATATTATTAACTATTTTTCCAACTTAAAATCTGGTGTGTAAATTTTTTCCCCTCACCCCTCTTTGGGGACAAAAGAGGGAGTAAGATTTTGTATCAACTGATGAAGTAGAAATACTTTAAATGGCAAAACAACGTTTGCCGGGACAGCTAGTGTCTTAATAAAAAGCTTTATGAAGCTTTTCTGCACTAACTAATAACTGTACAGTTGAATGCTTTAAATTATGAATGTCTTAATAGTCATCAATGCTTAGGAACGCAATTACCATTTGGAAAGCGACATTTTGCGATAAAATGCGGCATTATAAAATGACATGTTTTATGTAATTGCGCGCATTACGAAATAATTCGCGATGGGTAACTCCTGCGCTCGGGGGTGGCTCACCGCAAACAATTATGTCTTATTATGGGTAAAAGTAAATTGAGGACATACGTTATATCCTCTAGCGTGGTACAGTTTTAATAAAATTGTTATAAGTAGATTAAAGCAACTAGATGTTGCCCTTCGTTCTTAGCTTCGAACTAAGACTTCGTTGGGCCATTCCAACCATTTCTTCCTGTATAATTTAACTAAAATCGGTGAAGTAGTCAAACAGACATATAAGAGTCAAGTTATATATATAATTTATAAATAGTATTCTACTCAAATAACAGTAGAAATTCTGATCGTCAAGTACCTATGTATCAACCCAATAATATTTTATAATAATTTTTGTAAAATATTTTGATTAAAATGTCAAATATTCTAAACTCACCTGAGTAAAGTATTTAATGAAGAAATAAAACATTATTTATGAATATGTGAATAATTTACAAAATAAATTGATGTCACATTGTCACAGCAGACTTTGTTTTGCGAATTTGACCTCAAAGTGGTTTCCTGTATAATTTATACCCTTAAGAAATAATCATTTAGTCACCAACATTTGGCGCGGCAATTTCGTGCCATCCAGTCGCACCTACGTTTCATTTGTTTATATTTCGCCAGGTAAAATAAGTGCTGTCATTATAATGTCTGACTTTTTTTTTTCTTCTGGTAAGTCGGCAGCTCAGCTTTCCTTACCTTTGCTATTAAGAAAGAGAATCTTCCTCGCATAGTTAACCCAAGTGATTTAGGTTAGGTGATTAAAAACTGGCAACGCACCTGCAACTCTTCTGATGTTGTGAGTGTCCATGGGCGACGGTATTTGCTTTCCATCAGATGACCCGTTTGCTCGTTTGCTCCCTAATTTTATATAAAAAAAGCCAATAAATACAGTATTTTTCGGTCGTTTCACTTTCTAGGCTTTATCTAATATTATACAAACGATGTTTCTTAAATAAAACCCGACAAAACATTCCAAGCAGACTCATAATTAATGAAAATTTAATGAGGTAAGTACAAAAAACCGATCTACAAACTAGAAAACATATTCTGTACTAGATAATATCAGATAATATCAGAAAAAAAATGGGTGCGTGTACTTATGTACGCGCGTGAGAAGTTATACTTCTTTGGCATCATTAAATAGCAAATATTAAAAATTAATATTATAATTTGATGTTCAATTTTAATTTTTATCACAAACTTTTTAATAAATGTTTTATTAAATTTATTTCTTTATTTTGTGAATATTAAATAACCAATAATAAGTATTTAACATTTATAATTTAATAGTATTTAGTGTTAATTATATTAAATAAAAGTATTTTAATTTATATCAATAAATAATACATACAGATAGTTAACCTCAATTATATTGGAGCACTTGAAAAAGTATATAAGCACAATTTTTTCACTAATATTCACAAATAGTAAGTAATATCAATCAAAATATTCAATTTAAATCACTACTGAATATAATTTATTAGCACATATATAATTCGCACTTGTATGAAACTCAAACACGTGTTGTGAATGTATAAACTAGAGACATGTTGATAAATATTATAAATATGAAAACAGTGATCAGAGGTGACGAGCGTACCAACATGTGCGACTAATATCGAGGTTCAATTCCTATTTTGTTGGTAGCTTTTTTTTCGAGACTTAATGAGCGGTTAAGCAGACGGCTTCATACTGTTAATTTTGTGTCACAGGTGCGCGCGCATCTTAAAATTTCACTCTCATCATTTTTTCATAACGCGCCTAAAGAAGTATAACTTCAAAAATATTTACATCTAGGTAACCTAACTCATGGGTGGTATAATTTTACCTTAAAAAGCTTTATAGGAAACAATACTTTTATAAAAACTGCTACGTATCTTATCGGTGTTTCAACACTTTCTAATAAAGAGTTTATACAAACAATAAAAAGTAATGACAAACTCTTGTCGATAACACTTTACGATCTTCTTGTACTAAATATAAACCATACATAAACTATACATAATCTCCGTCTACGACACCAATAAAAGTCGGCGGCAACAAATACTAACTGTCGAATTTACATTCTGTTGACAAATTTCAATTATGGATTATTATTATTACAGGTAGTCACGTGTTTTCACTATCAATAATGAATGTCTGTGATGACAACTATCGAAATGTAATATCGATAAAATAAGACGTGTCTAATGGTCTAAACTAGGTTTAAATTATGTATTAAATTTATGCCGAATTTCCGCGGCGGAAATTCGGCTTGATTCCACCTGCAATGTATTTTAAATTACCGATGACACACCATGCTGAAATTCCGTCGCGTTATATTATATGTATTTTTATATAGGTTTATTGCCTGCAATGAATGATTATTATTATTATTATTATATGCGTTTGACGTTGCTGACGTAATCATGCGGAATTTCCGCCGCGGAACTTCGGCATGGTGTGTTTAGATATTCTTTTACTTTAGGTAATTCGTAAGTTATTCGCTAAACTCCCGACTGCCAGAATAAATCACAGTATAAACTTTACTATTTTATGTTAGTGGCACTGCTTCAACATTTTATAACCTGTAAAAAAGCAAAACTATCATGATAGGAATAGGTACCTACAATATTTACCATCCTGCAAGAGCTACATAGAAGTAGACCGTGCAATTACTCTTGAATAGGAAGAGAATTTACAAGTACCTACATAGAGTCTAGACTCTAGATCATAGTTTCTCAACCTTATTTTGCTCACCGCCCACTTTGAGAATATGTGGTTTCCTAGAGTCACCCCCCCCCCCTCCATCTTAATTTTACTTACCGTCTTTCGTGAATTTAAAACAGCTATTGCCACGATTATATTTAAACGTTAAAAAATTTTACTTACGTATGAAAGAAGAATGTTTCAATGGGAGCAATTAAAACGCATACTTAGTTATATTGAGCAATATTTTGCATATATATATATAATACGTGCACACGTGATAAAAATGATAACAATACCAACAATCAACCTACAATAACAAAAATTAAACGATATTAATTTTTATTTTACTTTAGTACGTGATAAGCGTGTATTTTTTTGCCTTTTTAGACTATATTTTTTAATCTACCCACGCCCCATCTGCGCCATCTCAATGCCCCCTAATTTTCTCTGGGTTTTCTACTGCCCCCCCCGAAAGTCTCAAACGCCCACAAGGGGGCGTTATCGCCCACGTTGAGAACCTAAGCTCTAGATAGATTGAAGTAAGTTTTTTATAATAATATAATTTACGCCTCTGCTACAGTGTCTCCAAACCTTTTTGTTGCTTTTTTGCAGACGCTACTCTACAATACACTTCATACACAAGTGTCTGCGCGACCGAGCGGCTTAGCCGCTACACCATGCGATCATAAACAATAATTGCTTATGATCTCGTTGTGTTGCGGCCGAACCGCTCTATCGCGCGGATGTCCGATGTATATAAATTGAGCTTTTCTTTAAGGGCGTTCCTTACGGAGATCCCGTAATTTACTGTATTTCAAGCCCTATAAACTCATAATTTGAAAGCTACAAAGTTATAATAAAAATACAGCAATAATCTTCAGTATATCGACATTTCTTTCCCCGTTTTAAATTTTCTATTTTTGTTTATTATACTCATGATATCAGCTTCCAAAGTAAAACCAATTTATTAAAATTCAAGCATACATTCAGCATCTCCTTAGGATTTACAAATTACTTTTATTTGAAACACACGCCAATAGATCGACAATATCATAAACTACATATTCCCCGTTTAAATTTTTTTAGGTCAATTTTGAACTAAGATAAGTAAAAAAACAGGGTTTTGGTGCGCTCTCGGCAACGCGGCAAATGTATGGCCAAGGTCGTTTGCTCAGGGGACGGCCTTAAGACCATACAAGTATACATTATTGTCAAGCTAACATTGATGAACAAAGACTGGAGATCAACTGGTACTAAATAATAGTTCAATAGAATTACAGAATACCTTGGGCGTCTCCAGTGTAAAGGGCAATTTACACGACCACATGCCTATTATGTATGTAATGAGTGTTCCTACACATGGCGCATTTAAAGCCTACCGTAGACTAAGAAAGATACAGATAGGGATACCAAAAGACATTTTAAAAAGTTTGAAATTGGAATTGTTTTGTGACAGTCAATATTTACGGCTGCACTCAAAGACATTAATTATTAGGCTTCAATTTAATAAAGAGTTTGACAGATAATGTATAGCGCTCATTTCAAAATCGTACATTTAATAACAGTTAAGTATCTAATTTTCGACTCTGAGTGTGGCAGTAAGAGCTCTGTTTTATACATACCTATGAATTATTATATAATATAAAATAGAGCTCTTACTACTTATTTATAGCGGGGTCCAGGACACCATAACGCCGCAACCAGCTGCCTCTACCATTTCTACCAACAAAATGTAAACAGCTCTATACTGAGTTATTGGTGTCCGTTTGGCATGCGCTCTCTCTATATTTTACTACTCTACCTTACGTTATGATATGACAAAGCCTATATTAAACGTATAATATCCATATTTTAATAATATTTAGCCCTCTATATCTAATAAAATTACTAACACTGATAAATAATCACTATTTGACGACCTCTGTGGCTCAGTGGTGAGCGCGTTGGTAGCTCAAGCCGGGGTTGCGTTCCCGGGTCTGGATGTGTATTAAATATGTGTATCATATAATAAAAATCTTAAAACTCAAACTCAAACTCAAAATTTTTTATTCAGAATAAATTTTTGCAAATATTTTCTGAAAGTCTACATGATGCCTACCACTGGTTCGGGAACTAACCCGGCGAGAAGAACCGGCGTAAGAAACTCGCAGGGGGCCCACTTTATTTACCAAAAAAAGTGAGAAAAAAATTAATCTTTTAAAATAAAGTTTACAATGCTGTAACTTAAAATTATACAATGTCAACATACATACATAATTGTAAGTCATAAAATAATGTAGAAGTAGCCTTGCAAGCAGCCATCCTACTCCCAAGATGTGCCGTCGTTTATGAAATCATTGACCTTATAATAGGCTTTGGCACACAAACGTTCTTTGACTACTTTTTTAAATTTATTAATGGAAAGATTTTGAACTTTTTCTGGGATTTTATTGTAAAGGCGTACACATTGACCTTTAAAAGATTTACTAACTTTACTAAGTCTGATCACCGGTATTTCTAGTTTGTACTTATTTCTAGTGTTTCTTCCGTGACTGTCACCTTTGGTTGTAAATTTACTAAGATTCTTTCTAACATATAAAACATTATCCAAAATGTATTGAGAAGCAACAGTTAGAATACCAATTTCTTTAAACTTTTCTCTCAGAGATTCAAAAGCTGACATTTTATAAATTGAACGTATAGCTCGCTTCTGGAGCACAAAAATCGTATTAATGTCGGCAGCGTTTCCCCATAAGAGGATGCCATACGACATTCTACTATGAAAATAACTGAAATAAACTAGTCTTGCTGTGTCTTTGTCAGCAATTTCCCGTATTTTTCTGACTGCGTATGCTGCAGAACTGAGCCTATCTGCAAGATTAGCAATATGAGGACCCCACTGTAGTTTACTATCTAGTGTAATGCCTAAGAATACAGTGGTGTCCACCAAATCCATCTTCTCATCATTTAATAGTATATTGGTTTTAACTTGCCTGACATTGGGCAAAGTAAATTTTAAACATTTAGTTTTCTTAGAATTTAAATATATGTATAGTATGAAGTATTAAATATATTTCCGTTGTCTGGTACCTGTAACACAAGTCCTTCAGGTACTTACCACGGGGCCATACTGACGTGGTGTGAAGCGTCCATAGATATTATTATACAAAGTTGTCTTTGTCTGGGATATTAGAAACGTCACACGACAAAGATAGCGGAAATTTAAAGTTACACCACTATACGCTGCATAATATTTTTTATTAGTAAAATAATTTTAAGTATATCTAGACTTTGTGAATTCTATGACAATCCTAGGACTGAGTACTGGAGGCACGTACAGAGAAGAATAGAGATCGCCTGTTTGCCATACGTGACTGCCGTACCTACAATCTAGATTCTAGACAATATACGTATACATTATTTTATATCAAAGCTTATGTAAAACCGAGCCTTACGTTGTTAGTGATACAGGTCCGTCAGAGGAAATATAACTTCGAACGCACAGTATGACGTCAAAGTCAAAATGATATATAACGTCTTAATTAATATTTAATCCAATGTATAGAATACATAGAGACAAAATGTAAGGCTATTTTAAAGCTAAAGTACTTAGAACGATTACGATATGGAAATCGCTTGAGAGTTAAGTTCTCAGGAAAAGCTTTCAAAAATAGCGGTCACGCCTTAGCTGATTATTTTTTAACCGACTTCCAAAAAACGAGGAGGTTATATGTTCGGCTGTGGTTTTTTTTTTTTTTTGTATGTTCAACGATTACTCCGCCGTTTGTGAACCGATTTTCGAAATTTTTATTTTATTGTATTAGGTTTCACTCAAATTTGGTACCATGTTCACAAAAGTGGTGACCTGATGATGGGATCCAGGAGTAATCGAGGGAACTCCTCGAAATTTATATGGAAACATATGGTGATTTTGGTTTTATGTGAAGTGCACTAAGAATATGCTACCAAAAAGTCAAATATTGGGTCAAGGTATACCATGGTTTCGAAGATGCTGAGAGAACTCCTGACTCCTTATAGATACACGTTTGGGAGTTTCGGCGTTGTTTTAAGAACAGAAAGCATATGCTACCACGCAATTCAAATTCATCATCATCATCATCGTCATCATCATCATCGTCATCATCATCATTACCACGTCGTGTTAAGGTCACCAATGTCTCATGGCACAAAATATATAATAGTACAACTTACAAGGCATAGGTATGGATACAATAATAATAATTATGTAAATAACAACACCAATTATTAATATAGGCTGTTTATACACGGCGGTCGGTGCGGCGTCGCGTCGCCGCGCGCCGCGCGACGCGTGCGTAAACATCGTACGTCTATTCAAGTTCTAACCGGAATGTCAGGGCATGCCGCGCTGCGAGCATTTTGAGTGTCATATGATTTTAAACTTTATCTTTATTAATGTAATACAATATAGTATCGCCTCCAAGTTTCCAAGTTTCTCAAGCGATAGTACTATGTATTACAATAATGAAGGTAAAGATTAATATCATAATATTATTATGACACTGAAAATATGCTCGCCGCGCCGCTGGGTGTGATTCGACTCATCCTTCGATCGCGGATTCTTGGAAATCCATTGTTCTGGCGGCCACATGTGGCCGCTTGGGAGTTGAAGCGTTAAATTGTTAAATTACCTAGCACGCATAGGGTTGTGTTCACTAAGATTTTTTTAAATGTATTGTTTAAATTTATCTACCTGATATTTGGGCCTTGGGGTATGAGACTATGACTCTTAACAGTCTTAACAAATTGTAATAATAGCGTAGAATGAACGCAGTAATTCGACGCGTAGGGTGGTATGGTCACTACCACCGACGACCACTTATAAACTCGCGGACTATGACGGAGGTCATCTTGGGAGGGTTAATTAATATTTCTAAATTCTAATAACAATATGAGATCAATAATTACCACTCAAAATGTTGACAATTCAAATTTCAATGCTCAATGCTCACTGCTCACACCAAGGTCACACATTTCACACAGCCAACATCTGTTACAACTATATAAAACTCCTACGTACAAGCGATACTGCGATTCAGGAGCACCTCAGCGCCATCTATTGAATACATCGTGTAACTAAAACTATATGAACAACATTCGGAGTTCGGACAAGCGATAGCGCCGACACAGGAGCGCCTCAATGACATCTAGTGAAGACAATATGAAACTATTTTTTATACAATTTAAATTGGCACTATAGTTTGTGCGCAGTTCTCATATTCCTTGCTACGGATTTTTTTACAAGAAAACAAAAAAACAAAAATGTGTAATAAATTATATTCCATCTACAAAAATAAATGTTTCCTATAACTGTAAATGAATAAAAATTAAAAGTTGCTAAATGCTAACTTATTAATATAAAATTATAAATATTAACAGTGAAATAGGAGTATGAAATTATTGATACTAAAATATTTGAAAAATGTCAGATGCATGAAACGGAACTTATGCCGATAGAGATTGACACTGTTGAATCGAAATCAAATCGATAAAAAGGGCGGCCATCTTAAATCGCTAGCGCCACTCTGAAACGTCAGTACGAAATCGATAATTTCGATTGCAATTCCTTTACGAAGTGATTCGATATTTTTAAATTATCGATTAAAATTTTAAGGTAACTTCCCTACTATTGTCAATTATAATGTGTCACCCATATCATCTTAAAACGCACAAACTTTTTTTTGCACGTCAGCCTCGATTTTTGCATAGATTTTTTCCACGATCGAAGGGTTAAAACGCACAAACTATAAAATTTATAGTTTATCTACTAGGTAACTAAAAAGAGTGAAATTATTATTTTTAACAAAAAATTAAAACCGACTTCCAAGGTAAAAACAATAATTACATCCTTATAATATGAACTAAAAAGTATTAAATAATTTTTCCTCTCTAAATGTGCCTTTTTCCGAATTCGGCTACACCTCAACTATTTCTGTACTCAACCTTCATAATTTTGAAGTCGGTGCCAGTTCCAAAAGTTTCAAATTTTCTGTCAAAGAAAATATAAAGATTCAGCTAATATATCTGGTACCGACTTCAAAATGATGAAGATTGAGTAAAGAAATAGTTGAGGTGTAGCCGAAAATTTAATTTTTTGTTAAAAATAATGAGTATTTCCAAACATCGCAAATGATCTGTGGAAAACTGGTTTCTTATGCTTATTTTCTTTCCAGGAAAATTTGTTATGTTAGATGCTAATTGTTTAAACTGATCATCCTTATAATTTCGTAAAATTTATAGTCAAATTGTGACTATGGCTGGCTTTGTATCTACATGGCTAATAATATTATTAAAAATTATAATATACATGTGATTATACAAATTTTTTTCGATAGAGATGATAATATGATTATAATATAGCTAAATAGTTAATACTTACATAATTTTAGCTCGCATTAAAGCTACAAATATCTTACATTCCTAACATGTTTTATGCAAATACTCTAATGACTTGATTTAGCAACACCGGTTTCTAATTTATATTTGAGACATTTTAATGTTAGATACTATTTCACGATCATTCGACGCGAGCTTTTGTGTAAAAAATTATAAACAATATGAGGGAACATACCCAAACTACGTGACAAGTTGACAACTGACATGTGGGTAGATGGTCCACGAAGTACTTCGCTAGATCATCGAAGGAAGAAAAAATATTTTTGTAGCGTAGTCAACATCTTTTAATAAAACTAGTAGTACGTGTAAGTTGTAACTCGTAACAAAGGTCTCAGTATAAACGTAAAAATGCAGTATTTCCAGACCAATACGACCTGCATACCTTTAAGAGCAGAGCGTAATTCCTCTTAAAAAGCCGGCAATGCACCTGTAACTGCAGTAGTTACTTTTCATATTAAGGTGTGTACGCGATTCCGCTATTTAGAATTCCGCTATTTAGAGTAGCCATACTCGGTTATTACTTTTTTAATGGGCAAAAGACGTCATCTGTCAAGATTGAAATGTCAACGTCATTCACTTCGGTCAGAATCCGTACAGGGAACAACATGCAACTATTCTTCTAAAACGTAATAATTTATATTTTATTTTCATCTAACATCTAAATATACAGTCCAAAAAGTTAAGTGATAAGTTTGAGTGACATACACATACAAAAGACCTAATTTTATAGAAAAAAGTAGTACCTTACGTTGTTTGGGTACGTTCCCTTACATTAATCAACAACAGGTGAGGTTGATGAGACTAAACGAAATTCACTAATAGCGTTAGGAATTATTAGAATTGGTAACATAGATTAATGACTGTTTACGCGGCGATCGATCAAATGAGCCGGCCAGGCGTGAGTCGGCAACGCAGAATGTAGAGTTCCGTATTTTATAATCGAGGTAGTTTGACAAGTATTAATTCGCCAACACCATTGTTAATAAATATTATATCTCTTTCGCTCTTAGTGTTAATGAAAGAAAAGACATTAAATATCTTTACAAACGATTTAAACTAACACGCGTAATTGAAATTTGGGTTAAAACTGGAGGCATATTCGTAATTCATATTTCATACCAATATAGAGGTTCAGATCTCAACATTTGACTTGCCATTAGCACCGAAGAAGCCGCAAATGAATCTGGACAAAAACGAAGAAAATACTCGTCAGCCAAAGAACTGTATGACAGCGAAATCGTATTAAGGTAATGTTTACGAATACGGACATTAAACTAATTATAAATCTCTACGGTGGTCCACGGAATTGAAAGCGTCGTATTATGCCTTTCGAATTAATAACGACCGAGAGTTCACAACGTAAGTGCTTTTCGAAGCTTAACATCTGAAAAATAGAATAATCATAGATCGTGGAGTATAATTAGCTTATCTGTGGATCGGCTAACCGAGCCGTCGTGCGCCCGCGCATTGGTGCGCGATACACCAATCGTCGGCCATCCGAGATCGTTAGAATCATTCTTTTCGGTTATTACAATAATTCCGACACGATTCCGACTAATTGCGCCGGTTTCCGACGGAGGATCGACAGATAAAGCCTCGAACCTACTTCGCAATTATTGGGAACCGATCCTCGTCGATAGAATCACGTCGTAATCCTAATGCGAGTTATTATATTATTTTGCCGGACGTGTTTTCCTCGACTGTTAGTTTAATGAGACCTGTAACGAGAACTGGTAATTGTATGCGAACTCGCGGGCTAAGCGACGCCGACGACGCGCCTGCTAATTACAAACTTATAAGCAGAAGCTTGTAAGTCGTAATACCTTGTAATCGCGTAAGCGAGACATCCTGGGAAGCTTAGAAGTGTTATACTATAACTTATAATGTATGAAGTTTCAATAAAAGTATCAATATAATCTGCTAAGCTAAATCGTACTCATGAACTTGTGGTTTGGTATACATAATATTATCGTAAAAAATTGACGATTTTTTTAAGATAAAGAAACCTTTGTAGGTACGCGTTAAAGAGGTAACATTGGCGTATTTGACTAGCATTAGTAGAGCTATATTTAATATCTAGCTCATGCCAAATGTTGGACATTGCTACGTGTAAGAACAGTTACAGCCAAAAAACTAATGATTACAATGTAACAATGTATTCTCGTGACTATAATTCAACTTAATTTGTAACAATAGCTCCTAATGTCAACGTCACTTTACCAACGGAAGCCTAAAAAGTTGCGGCGGAGGCTTCGGCGGGCGGCGGGGAGAGAGCGGGGCGGGAGCGGGGGCGGGCGCGGCCGCTAGACAGAACGAAATCGTCGTACATAATCAAACCACATGCGGGGCGGTAATTGCCTCCACATTCAAAGCCTTCACATCACGCCGGATAATGACAAAAATAGTCCAAAAAACGGCCCCGCATATGAGATGTTTTTTTCAGAGTTCGCGCCGAGCTAAATTACGAAATAAAAGATTAACTTAAAAGATCAATAAACTTAATAAATGATCTCAATAATTGTTGCATTACGGACACAATGGAGCGGCGTCGGGAGACGTCATTAAGGCGCGAACATCATTAATTTTATTCGCGGCTCCGACGTTAAGGCGATGCGCGCCACCTGTTGGTAGCGGCTCACGCTGGGACTCGATACTGCCACCGGAATGACTCGCCGACTCAATGGGACACCACAAAGCGAGCTAATTAAAAATTTAAACGTGGAACCGAATGACGATTCGATATCTGATGATTCGATATCATTAAAAGTTCGACTCTACAAAGATAGAGCTAAATTCCGACCCCTTTCCCGAATAATTTCGCAAGCAATTTCGACTCGATATTACGCTTACGCGTGAAATTAGTAATCCTACCCACATTAGCCGTCAAATAAGTTCCAAAAAGTCCGTGAGATTAGATTTGGTAGCTAATTGCGTTTATCAGATGAGGTGCGCCCGCGCCGCAATGATTGATCACCTACACTAACAGAATCAACTCTCATTCCGAATCATCTGGACCATTCACACCAGTTTTTAATTAAATTAAATACATTAAAGGGTTTATAACATTTAAAATATGATGATGTCGGTTTAATTTTGTCAGAAAGAACAGAAAAATTAAATATGTTTCAGTGAAAACGCGACAGTTTAATATAACTTGAGAGGATGCACTCTCAATGATTAAAGTTGATTCACATCTTATATTTATCGTTTCATAATAATTGTTTTAGTTAAACCGTTTGTTCAGAAATTAAAGTCATAATTTTGATTTCAAGCTTAAACGTAGCCGGAGGCTTCGAGGCAGCTACCGGTGGCAATAAATAACCCACAACCGCGGCGAGTGCCGACATATTGCTAATAAATAAATTTTATTATTCAATATTGTGACTAGAAGAAACCAAAAATTACAACACAAGATATTTAGTAAGCTGCTTCTGTGCTGTTAGTCTGTTTCTGTCGTTTTATGCATCCATTTGCTTTGCATTCATGACGCTTTTAAGAGCTTTTAGATTGCAAAGCATTAAGCAGCAAAGACAGACACTTTATGCTAAAAGCGAAATCTGCATCTTTGCATTAAACATCGCAAAAATCACAAACAGTAAACGCAGAAGTAAAAGTCAGGTGTAATTTTCGAATTACCAACTTCGATCGAGGTAAAAGTGATTAGTGGGTTCCATTACACGTTTCAATTTCACACAATCAGGGGCGTATTGTGAGTATAGTCGGGTACGTTTCATTAGGCGGTGTACTGGCGAGTGCATCCGTTTCAATCATTAGGGCGCGGGCGGCGGACTCAAAGCGATGATGGATGCGCGCGTTTACGGGCACAGTGGCGCGCCGTAAAAAACGACCGCTTAATTAACTCGTTTGGCACCGCACTCATTAGAAGTATTAATCAAAGCGAGGCGGAGATAGTGCGAGTATGATGTATCGAACTTTGATTACGTTAATGTAGCCGGGTAATTAAAAAACACCGGGACGTCCGCGAAACGCGAGATTTAATGGTTCGTATGATGTATCGCCGCCGGCAGGTGACCGAATCCAGGAAATTAGTAAATACTTTTTAAACGGTCGCACCTGTATTGTGATCGCGGTAATGACTGCAAAAACTCCTAGAGAATAATTGTAGAAACTCCTTATTCGGTCTGATTGATTCACGCCGCCGTTTCCCCGACTCGCGGTAAACGATTACGAGAAATTGCATTCACTACAAATTATACGACACCGGGTTTTTGTGCGTCTCTTTATACTTGATACCTAATTGATTAACAATTGTTCCGTTCGATCTAAGCAGAAAAAGGTATAAGTTATTACGTTATAAGCTCTTGCTCCTAAACAACGTTGAAATTGATATTTTTTGCATTCCATAGTCATAATATCGGTCGAATATTGGCAGAAAGTAGAAACGTTGTCAAACGTCGAACAAAACTCTTTATTTACTGTTTATGCAGTGAAGCAGTATAATATATCCTATTAAACAATATCATTGAATGGTCCCACGAGTACATACATAGCTAGACATAAAGTGATAGGTGCAGAGTGTAGAGTGTAGACAATCTACAACGTGACGTAGACTTAAAAGGAGGCTACATGCTACGTAGAGCCTGATAGAGCGGTACAAATATGTGTGCAAACTCTAAAATACGCCTAAATAAAAACTTAAAAACAACTATTCCTTAATTATTTATTGAAAATCTAGGGTAGTGCCAGAGAAATAGAATGATAAGCAGATGGCGGACCTACGTAGTTTGGTGGCCTAGCTGAAATAAACCCGATAACATTGACTGGAAATAATAATTCGAAAATGAAATATTTTGAGGAGTTCCAATCAAAAAGCAAAGTTTTATAAGTGGTCAGCAACTTCGTCGAGATTATACCTAAAACTTAAAATTTCTTAACTACAAAATATATTGCAATATTTCTTTAAGCGGGCCCCTAGACGATCAATTTTATTGCTCAATATCACGTATTGTGCAATATTATTGACCGCCTAGACCCTAGGGAGTAGGGTTAATATTGAACGCGCCCGCCTTTCAGTATTGTTGTCAAATAAGTTGTTCAATAATATTGTGCGTGATGAAACTGATGATGTCTAGGGGCTCGCTCAATAGCATAATAATAATTGAGTGTCATTTTGACATGACAATGTTCATGTAGTTTGTCCACACTTTTAAGTCATTGCACCACATTATTTTAAGCACGGTGATTTCAAATTGAGAGTATGTAATTACATAGTAATACAGAGGCATTACATCCATTCATGCAATTGTGTAGGTACCTACCTACAAAACTATTTTACAAAGGAACCGTAAACTTTTTCGGGGTAAAAAGTATCCTATGTCCGGGACTCAAAGTATCTCCATATGAAACTGCAAAATCGGTTTAGGCGTGAAGAGGTATATAACAGATAAACACACTTTAGCATTTGTCATATTAGTATGGATATCGCAGTACTTGTCTACATTTCAATCTTTACTAGGTGTACATTATTTACAGTTTACTTTACCTGATAGGTAGAGTCGATAGAGAATAATTTGTTTATTTAAAAGAAGTTTAGTTTTAGGCGAATATAGCTATGCGCATGAAGACGAACGTTTGTGAGACTGTATGTTTGTAACTTCTTCACGCAGAAACTACTAAAAACTAAAAAGATTGTGATCTTTAGTATGGGTTTGTGTAGTTGGGTTATTACTTATTAGTAATTATAATGGGTAGGCTTTAAACCGAAACCAGTAGCGGCGTTAGAGGGGGGGCGACGCTAGGAGCCTAGGCGACTGCCTTGGGCGCCGAGGAAACTCGCCCAGGGCGCTGCCGCTCGTAGTGCTGAAACCGGCACTGACTGAAACATTCGCTACTTTTTATTCCGAAAAAGTAAAGTGTTCCGTAGGATACTCAACAACTGGGTTTTGTCCGGTTAAGGCTACATTTTCTATAACCTCAGAAAGCTTACGAATTGCTCCGCGACCACGCGTGGGGCGACAGTACTTGTAATTGTGTACACTAGACCTACAACTTCCTAATAAATATAGAAGTAGCGATACGGGTATAAATCGGGTACACGCTTCATAAAGCAACGTTTGCTTGTACTGGTGGGCGCCGAGATACCGCATATCGCTGATACAGTCCCCATCGTAAACCAACCGCTGACGAACACTGTTCACACTCATTTTACCTTTAATAACACCTTTATTACAAAGACATATGGTATAAGTCCGTGGCAACTGAAAGGTTCACAATTACTCTACCTCTAACACCACCTTTGTTACAAAGCCATAAGACTCGAGAACGTGGAAATTGAAAAGGAGAATAGCTCTGAATGGACCATACCGGCGTTTACCGATATCGTTTCCAGATAAACAAGAAATTGTTTTGTCACTTTACATAGTTTATAAATTTTATTGTTTTTTTTATGTGGATATTTTACGAGCTGTAGATAGGAGTGCGAGTTTTGATTTTTGGGCGTCTCGGGTGGTACAATATGTTATATTAGATTGTGTAATGCGTTGCTTTGTTCTATAAACGCTAATACTTTTACATAAAAATCAGCCAAGGGCGAGTTGGACTCGCGTACGAAGGGTTCCGTACCATTATAGAGCAAAAATAGAAAAAATATTGTGTTTTTTGTATGGGAGCCTACCTTAATTATTTAATTTAAATTTTATTATTAATTATTAAAGTATAAATACAGCTGTGTGTTTTGTGTACATTTCAAGTGCCTGCCTGTTGTCAACATTGATACCGAGCAAAAAATGTTTGAAAAATCACGTTTGTTAAATGGGAGCCCCCCTTAAATATTTAATTTATTTTATTTTTAATATTTGTTGTTATAGTGCAGTTCCCAGAGCGTAAAAATCGTGCAAACCTCCGATTTTTGCAATAGTGGATGAAAATTGAAAAGAAAAAAAGGAATGTGTAGCTGATAAAATAAATAATAAATTTTACCTATTGAAAAGTTGTGTTTTTGATTTTTAAATTATTCTCTTCCACTTCAAGTAAACTCATAAACTGTAAAATTTTGAAGAAAATTTGCATATTCCTTTATTTTAAATATGTAGCAAAATAATAAAATATATTATTGTTTTTTTATTTGTATCGTTGCTTATATTCCAAAGAAAGAAAATAAGTTGAAAAAATATATAATTTAGATTTAAAATTAATATTTTTGTATGTAGATGAGCATACCTCCAAATGTGCTTGTTGTGTGCCTCGCCAGGTAAATGGCGTTCCTATTTTTCTTTGGTTTTAAATAGGAAGTTTAAAATTATTTTTTAGTCTTAACAAAGCCTTCTATTTCATAATGTGTATAACTTTTTAGCTCTTACTATATTAAATTTTCTAAAAATGTAGCACAAACTTTTCACGGATATTTCGAAGAAAATCTGTATTTTATTTCTTTTGGTTAGGTTTTTACAGAATAAAATTGATTTTTTATTTAATTTTTTTCATTAATTATATTTGTTAAAACATACTTAAAGGGAAAAATACAAATTAGGTTAAGAACTGATATTTTTTGTATTCAGGTAAGCATTTTCCAAACATAGGTCGCAGCATGCGTCTTTAGTATGTACGTGAGATTTGTAGCACCCAATTTTTTTTCTGGCTTTAAGTAGTAAGTTTAAATATATTTCAAAGACTAGAAAAAGTCTTTCATTTGTCGATGCATTTAATGTTTTAGCTCTCACTTAAATAAATTTTCAACAAATATCGAAAAATATTTTCGGTCTATTTTACACATTTTTGGAGATATTTAAACGTTTATAAGTACATAAAAGTTATCATTTCTCTAAAAATTAAATACGCACAACAAGTAAGTTTAACACACTTTTCGTTACAACCCTTAAATCGACCCAAACCCTTTTATCTTGGTTACGACGAGCGTTAATCTCTAAAAACTTAGCAAAAACCTTATAGTTGTATTTAGCTTAGCGAAGCAAACTTTCTTTTTTAAAAATTGTGTATTTGGTTAATTTTCAACGTAAACAATCGGATAAGAGTCATTAAATAACAGGAACAAGAAAATTTTTTTTTTTCTGGACCGGTTTTATATGGTGAAATATTAATTTTTAATTAAGTAACTAGAAAATTAAAAGCACAAAAAATTTTTTGGTAAACTTTGCAAGTTATAGTGTAAAAAAGAAAATGACACCTCAAAAACAAAAATCCATTCACTATTACAATTTTCGGAGGTTAAAACCTCTGGCGACTGCACTATTATAGTGACAACAGATATACATAATCTGTAAAAAAATCATCTCTCTAGCTATTACCGTTCTTGAGTTACAGCCTGGAGACAGACGGACAGATGGACAAACATCGAAGTCTCAGTAATAGGGTCCCGACTCCCGTTTTTACCCTTAGGGTACGGAACCCTAAAAAGCAGCGGTATGTTGCTGCCGCAGCATTTACCCGTTAATTCTTATCGTAGTTCATCACCATATCATCATCGCCACTCCAGCCTACTGATGTTCACTGCTGGAGTTGGGCCTTTTCTAAAGCTCGTCACTACACCCATTTCAATTAGGAAACGTACGTACGTTGCTTTATTGAAGTGGCCCTGAAACTATAGGACGATACTTACGTACCTAAGTACGGCAATTGTCCTTTAGTTTTAAGGGCCCACCCAAAATCTACCCGCGACCCACCAGTGGGTCGCGAGTCGTAGGTCTAGGGACTCTAGCCATAAACAGAGAGGCGAAAATGTAGTTCCTAATTGATTTTGATCTATTTTCTTTTGTTTGAAATCCATCGTGATCGAAGGTGTACCTAGCTTTGTTATCATAAATTGGTTAATTGACAGTATCACTAAAATATAACTATTGTCTAAAATGTTACAATGCTTCAATTAAAACTACTCACCTGTTCTGACAAGGGTCTCAAGTCGTGAACGTTGTCATAGCAGTTAGCACGAAGCTCGAGGGGGTGACCTCACTTCCTCCGGTAGTACTGTCGGCTCAGGGTTTAGCCGGAAATCGGGTAATCTGAAAACATTATAAAGTCCAGTATTTGGTAATATCAATGTTTAGATAATTTTAGATATTTGCCAAAATATTATGAAATCATATTTTGTCTATGGAGTAAAGAACTCTATCCCTTATAAGTGACGAACAGCTTATCTAAAGGTTAGTCACTCTCGTTCAGTCATTAGTCTAATACCTAAAAATATGTAGAATAAGACGACAGACGTAAGAACAATACTATTCCTAACTTTAAAGATTGTAAAACAGAGCCAACAATAAACTAAATATGGATCTAAAACTAAAATAGATACTGCCACAATTACTATACGAATCAAGGGCAAAATTACCAAGTTTAAAGACTCTTAAGTCTTACCGCTGCGCAACCACCTGGTGTACCGTGAGATGCTGTGCATCATCACCACTCAGCCGACACTCCTGCTCCGCCAGCGAGGGCAACGTGCCTTTCTCACTTATACCATCGTCGTTCTTGTCTGAAAGCAGAGGACAAGAATTTAAGAGTTAATCTGGAAGAAAGCCATCGCTCTTATCAGATAAGAACAAACGAAAGCAGAAGTGAAGAATTTTAGGGCTCATATTACTTTGAAAGAAACAGATATAAGCAAGACCGCCTGTTTGTACTCTTCCTTTTTATTGTTTTTGACGTGACAACGTCTTATAATTCGATATGGGCTGCGCGCACGAAAAAACATGACGCAATATGCGGCGTTACCTCGCTCTGAGGCGTTCCATTTGAGTTGTTTAGCAGAAATGTACAGTCGGGGAAAATTGTGCTAAGCAGAAATGTACAGTCGGGGAAAAGAGTTGTTTAGCAGAAATGTACAGTCGGGGAAATGAGTTGTTTAGCAGAAATGTACAGTCGGGGAAAATTGTGCTAAGCAGAAATGTACAGTCGGAGAAATGAGTTGTTTAGCAGAAATGTACAGTCGGGGAAAATTGTGCTAAGCAGAAATGTACAGTCGGGGAAATGAGTTGTTTAGCAGAAATGTACAGTCGGGGAAATGAGTGTTGTTTAGCAGAAAGTACATTCGGGGAAATGAGTTGTTTGGCAGAAATGTAGTCTTGGAAAATTGTGCTAAGCAGGAATGAACAGTCGGGGAAATGAGTTGTTTAGCAGAAATAAACAGTCGGGGAAATGAGTTGTTTAGCAGAAATGTACAGTCGGGGAAAATTGTGCTAAGCAGAAATGTACAGTCGGGAAAATGAGTTGTTTAGCAGAAATGTACAGTCGGGGAAATGGGTTGTTTAGCAGAAATGTACAGTCGGGGAAATGAGTTGTTTAGCAGAAATGTACAGTCGGGGAAAATTGTGCTAAGCAGAAATGTACAGTCGGGGAAATGAGTTGTTTAGCAGAAATGCACAGTCGGGGAAATGAGTTTTGACGTGACAACGTCTTATAATTCGATGGAGCCGGCTGCACGCACGAAAAAACATGACTCATGCGGCGTTACCTCGCTCTGAGGCGTTCCATTTAAGGCTTGAAGTGCAAGCGAGAGCGCGGAACGAGCGACAAAGAGGCACGTTGTCACATTCAACTATCGTCAGTAAACCGACTTTACAGACAACCGTTTTTTTACTTTTGTTATAATTTAGTTTTAGATTTTTTTACCTATCTAATTTGGTAAAAGAACGTGGTTACGAAAGATAAATCCAGCATCAGCGCAGGTTTGTTACTTCAGATAATCACAATCGAGGATATAGATACAGATGTAACCAATTTACATTGCACTTAAAACTCACAAACACACACTTTTGTGCACTTTGTCCACCTTATTAACTATTTTTTACAACTTTGATGTTTTACACGACTTAATCAACGTTTTCGATTAAATCAACCTCAGTTGTAGTGTTGGTAGATTTAAATTATTTTAAAATTCGTAAACAATATTAGGGTTGCAAGCAATTAAATTTCTACAATTTAGTACAAGTTTTATAGCAAACATCCCAGATTAAATTTTAGTTTATTAGAACCGACTTATATACTTTATTTAAATATTTCATTATTCTCACAATTCTAAAATTGTTTAGAACTTTAAAAATAATTTAAATATTGTACACTTCACCTGAGGATGATTTTATTAAAACCGGTCGTGTAAATCATTTAAATTAAAAAAAAATACACAGCATAAATAGAAACGACTGTATGAAATAAGTGTTCAATAACTGCAAAACACTTATATTTTCCATCAATAACTTACAGTACATTCAATCCATACTCCATACTCAATACTATAATATTAAAATCGGCCAAATGCGAGTCAGACTCGCGCACAAAGGGTTTCATACGGATACAGAGCAAAAAAGGGCTAAAAATTATGTTTTTTGTATGGGATTTATATTTTTATTTTAAATTGCCTTAAATTTTTATTTTATTTTAATATTATTATTAAATATTAAAGTACACATATAACAAAAGAATGAGTGAAAAATTAAAGTGCCTACCTCTTGTCATTATTGATATAGAGCGAAAAAGGCCGAAAAAATCACGTTTGTTTTATGGGAGCCCCCCTTAAATATTAATTTTATTTTGTTTTCAATATTTGTTGTTATAGCGGCAACAGATATGACACAATCTGTAAAAATTTCAGAAGTCTAGCTATAGCGGTTCTTGAGATACAGCCTGGAGACAGACAGACAGACGGACAGACAGACGGACAGGCAACGAAGTCTTAGTAATAGGGTCCCGTTTTTACCCTGGGTACGGAACCCTAAAAAACTAAAAAGCACCAAAGTACTACGTTCGCCTCCTTTATATATTAATATTCCTCCTTTCCTCCTATATAATATGAGTTAGGGTATAGGGTATAAGGTTTGGTATGATTCAAAATCGCTCCCTTTTCTTATATATTAGCAAACTTTATCGAACATTGTTTTTATTTATGTAGAGGCTACAAGTTTACAACCTGCCTTGCAAACATAACACCAACAAAAACTTATCTCTATCCTGCACATCATCTACGTCTTAAATTTCGCTCGGTTACTGACCAGTTTAAAAAAATACGCTTCGATTAATTAATACGACCTATTTAAATATCCGTATCGGAGGTGTTATGTTACTTATCATAGACCGCAGGGGTTTGAGCGTCCTGTGCGGTTGGGCCGCGCATTGTCCGTCTCAAGAAACCGTGCCCCAATCTTGGTGTTTACAAATGAAGACGTGGAAGAAGTGGGTAGCTAACATTTTCCAACATAAGAGCAATTACTCATTTTTCCCATATATTTTGAACCAACCCTGTAACTTACTTCATCATCTGGCTAATATCTCACTATACATAGCATCCACATTTTATTGATTTCAAATCATTTCCCCAGCCCTAAAGCCTTCATTTATGCAAAAAAAAAACAGTTTTCAAATTGTTTGTTACCCACTTCACCCACTGTCTTCAAATAAAAAGGCCGCGAGCAAAAAGTTTAAAAGTGAATTTTGTTAAGAAAATGCTCGAGTTGTTTAAAATAAAGGGGTTGCGGTTGCAGGCACGCGCGCTCTGAGCGTATTCGGTTGCGAATTGACAACCACCTGCCGTCTGCCGTCTCATCGTTACAATAACGGACGAAACGTAGATTAATTGTTACGAGCTTTGAATATTTAAATGTAATGGGTGCCCATATAAATTTACAATACATTTTTGTTAGTTTAGAAGTTTAAAATAAAAAATAAAAAGTTCAGCCAATTACGAGTCAGACTCGCGCACGTAGGGTTCCGTTCCATTATAGAACTTATGGACCAAAAATAGGCAAAAAGTGTGTTTTTGTATGAGAGCCCCCCTTAAATTTTTATTTTACTTTGACCTAAAAAGTAAAAATGACAATTTGTGACGTCACACTATGGGGGGTTCGCCAATGTGACCACCTCTCACCTCTGACAAGGGGACTGAGGAGGGGGTTTAAATATCTTAAAAATAGTGTGACGTACTTTATAGATGGTCCCTTACTATGTATTATAATATTATTATTATTAATGGTAATTTAACGTCATAATCCTGCAACTACTTTTCAAGAATTTCAAATTAAAATTCGTGAAAGCTATTACGCCAATACACTAGTAACATAGTAAGATAGTAACATAGTTGCTACAATAATAATTGTTTATTGATGTCGACAGCAGATTTTAATGCGACGCCTCACGTCATCGCCGGCAATTAGAGGACAGACAGTCGTTTTTGTAGACATTGTGTATGTCCGGCTACCGACTACATAGTAACTAACCTATCTACTGCAATTAGTAGTTAGCGTGTTAGGGAGCAAGACAATAGTTGCCGACTCACTTGATAAGTAATTACATCTGTTAACGTTATTAAACGATAGAGCGAAAGAAGATATTACGGTGAACAAGAAAAAGAATAGAGTTTACTACTATAAACTATAAAGTTAACAACTGGCCCTCTTTACTAAAAACTTTTTTTACGCAGCGTATGCAGGCTATAAACTAAGTAATAATACTTTGGATATTGTATGCCTTATCTATACATTTTATAAAACAAAGGCGCTTTTTTTTCCCTCATGTCCATTTGTTCCCTTTAATCTTTAAAACTACGCAACGGATTTTGATGATTCTTTCAGTGTTAGATAGCCCATTTATCGAGGAAGGCTATAGGCTATATTTTATCACGCTAAGACTAATAGGAGCGAAGAAATAGAGGAAAATGTGGAAAAATGGGGAAAATTATTTGAAAGGGCTAACTTGAACGCGCTAATCTCAGGAACTACTGGTCCGATTTGAAAAATTCTTTCGGTGTTAGATAGCCCATTTATTGAGGAAGCTATATTTTATCACGCTAAGACTAATAGGAGAATGTGGAAAAAACGGGGGAAACTATTTGAAAGGGCTTATCTCGCGAACTATAGTCCGTGCGCAACTAGTTGGCCGCTCTGCCCACACACTTTTATACCGGCAGAGCGGCCAACTAGTTGCGCACGGACTATACTGGAGCAATTTTTATGTTATTTGGCACATATAAGTAGTAGACCACGTGAAGGATCATAGGCTATCGATTTTAAATTTTAATCATTTTTTCGGTGGCTATATATTTTATACCCGTGCGACGCCGGGGCGGATCGCTAGTATAGTAATAATATATATAGTTCACTGTGCATAATTATATAGTTGCACACTGTGCAGCAACGCTGAAACAGCATTTTTTTGTGATTTGTATGGGCATGCGTCTGAGCCTTCTTCCTCCTTCCTTGCCCATCCAAATGTTTAAAAAAAGTCACTCTTTCAGCGCTGCTACTTTCATAGTCAACAATATACAGGGTACTCATACACACCCTAAAAAATTATCAAGATAATGACAAGCAGGCCTTGTAGACAGTAGCGAGCAGCGGCATTAGGGGGGGGGGGGGGGGCGACGCCGGGTAAAAAGGGGCGCCGAAGGCAAACAAAAGGGGCGCCGCCTTTTATCAGCACTACCAGCACCCTGGGCGCCGAAGAAATCTCGCCTAGGGCACTGCAGGTAGTGTTAAAACCGCCACTGCTTGTAGAACTGTTTGACGTGTAAATATTTTTAAGGGTCGCTACTCGCTACACGCAACGCAACGCACAACCAAAGCACAGCAATTTTATTTTTTTAATTTTTTTATTAATCACACGGGATTTCTATTCATTAACCGACTTACAAAAAGGAGGAGGTTATCACTATTCATTTTTCCGCTTTACCAGGACTCTAAGTATCTTCATACCTTTTATGATAGCTGGAAGAGGCCGGAGGGCGGTGACCGACAGAGAGACAAACTTTCGCATTTAATATAACAATATATTGAAATACTTCTTTATATATTTTATTGTCTAACTAATCTTGCTCTAAGATTAAAGTTTTAAGAACCTAATGTAATACTTATATAATTTGGCTCTACCACAGTTCATGCACTGAGGTGTGGCATCAAGAAAAGAGGAATAGATTTTTTGCGTCATAGAATATGACTTATTAATATCTTTGTCCGGGCTTTAGACTTGAATTAATTGGCTTTCAATCCCCGATTTCAATTCTCATCAGTTACCTAACTTTCAATTTGCAGGCAATATCGACGAAGATGACTCCAACTATTGTTAGACTCTACATAGAATCATAAATCATACATTGATTCAATTAAGCGCCTTATAGAACCTACATGCTGGCTACATTGAATACTTCTAACGTTGCAAAAACGCAGCTGCGATTTTGCTGTGATTTTTGTAACTGCGCTTAAAACTTTTTATTTGCTCGCGGGCCGCGGCTTATGCATGAATACTTAAAAAAAAACTATTTTCAGTTCAAAGTACTAAGTACCATGCCGTTCCCACGAACGGCATGGCAAATACCACTATTTGCGTGAAAACAGTACGCTTTTTTTTCGTAGCGAAAAAAAGGTTCGATAGAAGACATTGGCCGGGGTAGTTAAGAGTCCCCACTTCCCACGGAATTCAAGCTACTATAACCATATTACGGGAGTGCTCCATTTCCGCATAAGGTTCTCGGATCGATGAAACCCACCCCAACGCTGGCAACGTCTCTATTCTCTACGCGTCTTGTTGTCCCTGCGCAGTTGCTTATAAGCCCCCATACACCACATGATTGATACGCTGATTCCTGACCTGTCGCGGTCAAGCCGCGAGTGTGGAGGACCCTACATCTGATGACGCTGGCCGGCAAATGAGCACAGGACGCGGCTGATTATTCAGTTACGGTGCATTCATCTACTCGGCCTCTCACAGACTGAGTGAAATCGTGGAAACGCCACTTTCTAACATTATCACACCAATCATAATATTATTGATTACTCGTAATTACACTCAAATTAATTAGCCATCAAAGTAACAAATTAATTGTTATTAATTTTGCTAATATAATAGTTATTGAATTTTAATATTGTCGTGTGAAGTCATTTGTAACTTTTATTAATAAATAATAAGTTATTATAATATGGTTATTATTAATAAATTAAGTATATTTATTATTAATAGCCATACCACAACGTTTTTAAATTTTTATGTCCTTTGCCGAGATTAAAAGTGTCTAAATCGCTACAAAATCGGTACGGCAGATAACACTGACCTCCAATATAATGGAGGCCAGTGGCAGATAATTACTAAGGGTTAGACAAGTAGCATAGACAGACAGCCAAAATAATAAACAGACAAACAAGACGTCAGACAACTTACGCATCCATAACACTAGCACTGAAGAACTGAAGAATAGAGTATGGATCAAATAGATGTATTTAATCCAAATGCCATCTCTACGGTAGCCCTAGCCTGTGTCCTACTCGTAATGAGCAGTTAAGATTATCGTTTGGTCTCGCTCAATCAGCGTCAGTGTGTCAGCTCACAGTCACTCGCGGCCTCATCATGACTCCCCTATTGCTCCTCGCCTGTTTCGGTGAATATATTTTATTTATTTCTTTGAGATTTTTCGATAGCAAAAACTGTTTGGTACAAAGCGTAAGGTGAGTCACAAACTCTTCTTATTTACCTACATACATTACACAACTTTATATTAGCAAATGATAAAGTGTGGTGGTAATAGCTCCGTGGCATGGATCATTGTCAAATTAAACTAAAATGGTAGGTATGCACAAATTTTTCCTCATTTCCTTACAATTAATCCGTAGATATAGTGTCTAATTTGATAACTTTAAAAGATTCTTTAGAAAGTACTTAATGTTATCAAATTAAGCAGAAAAAAAGGGTATTTTCCGCTATTTCTTGTTCGTACCATCTTGTAATTAGAAGTAAAATTTTATGCTCTTTTAATTAATAGTAGAGTTAGAGTGTTTAAACTCTAGTCTGTAGACTCGGTACCTGAAAATATCCTGAAATTGTTGACTCAATCAAATCTTTACTTGACAGCATTACTCGCTCCTGCTAGAGGCGGTGTCCCGAATTGCTACGAGTTTGCAGCCAACGTGACCTTCGACGAAACCCAGCCCCTGGGCATCTGGCACCTCATTCACTTCAGGAACAACAAACTCAACGGGACAGGCAACCCACACTGCTTGGAGTTCTCCGTCGTTGATGAAGAGGTAAATCCATATCTTACTTCCATACTAATTGTTGAGGACAGCGGCCTCGCTCCCGAAAAACGTATAGTGAGTGCACATAAACTAATTAAAGTGAAATGTGAGAAATAGACTCAGTGCAAATCAGTGTTTTTACAAACAGACTTTAAAAGTGAATTACGTTAAATCTGTGGCTCCCTAAGAGATAAAATATAGTTAATTTAATAAGTTAATAAGTTATCTAATAAATACAGGAAAAATTAGTTGTGTAACATATGTAGTTTGGAAAATATTAGGAAAATTGTGTGTAAAAATGTGTAAATTCTATTAACTTTTATGTTTACTTAGCTATAATTACGTTAAAATATAAGTGGTGATACTTAGATTAAGGTACATATTGTGGAACGATGAATAAATAATCTCCCGAAACGCGTTTTAATTACCTGGCTCACGGAAAATGGCGAAAATAGGGGAAAAGTAGCCGTCTCCGATAGCAAAAGTGAGACAGAAAACTTGCGAATCGGAGCGGCTTACTATATGGCATTCGCCCGAGCCAGGTAAGCGAGGTGCGTTTCGGGAGCAATGTTCTCCTCGACTCTCGTGTGTTTTATTTACGCCCCCGCTCTGCAAGATTACCGGTGTAGCCTCGGTCTTCGAGTCCGATCTGAGCCAGCGGCGAAAACCTATGGGCGAATACAGTCTCGAATAGTGAATTTGGTCCTTGCGATCCGGATTTGAAGTTTGTCTTTTGCGATCCGGATTTGAAGGCGACACTTAGAAGAATTTCAAGAGCCAAGACGACACTTAGAAAAATTTCAAGAGCAAGCTGGACTTAGAAAATTTGGGAAGACCGGACCCGAAGAAGACTGGACTCGGAGACGACTGGACTCGAAGATACAGGTCTACACCACCAAGGGGAAGCAAGGATTCGTAGATTTTTGTCACAAAACCTACTGAAGTTCCTTGAAGATTGAACATTGAACATAGAAGATTGAAGATTCAATATAGAAGATTGAAGATTCAATATAGAAGATGGTCATCACGAGGAGTCAGAGCGGGGCCGAGGAGAACCAGCAACCGAAAATATTTTCGGATCCGCCCAGGTCGCCGTCTGCAGCCGCAACCAGCCAGCCACCGACCGAAGGGAGGGCGGATCTGCTTCAAACTGTGTTGAAACCGAGGCCGGGCACTAGCAAGACACCCGCGCCATCGGGAGTACCTGTAGCCAGGGAGAAGGCTATTTCAATTGGGTCGCGTCGATCGACAGCAAGTGTCGTCGCGCGCCTGCGATACGAGGCGGAAGAGAAACTTGCCGCACTCCGTAAGAAGGAACTGCAGATCGAAGCAGAACTCATCAAGAAGAAGCTCATCGCTGATGTCGCCACCGCCGAGGAAACCAGCAACCCCGACGAAGACGAACCTTCAGAACAGGTGGAGCAACGGGTCCGAGCCTGGCTAAGCGAACATGGTCCTGACAACGAAGAGACGACCGAGGAACGGGTCGTGCCAGAGGAGGAAGGGGACGCGCCGAAGCCAGAAGACATGCCACCTGCGGGAAAGAGACGCGAGCCGCAGAGATCGAGGTTCGAGCGGCCTGCAGCCGAGATCAACGGGGTGGAACAGCTTGCCGACACCCTAGACAAGCTGTTGAACCAACGACAGCCGCGCCATCAGACGGAGTTGCCCATATTCACGGGCTCTCCTTTGGAATGGCTGCCGTTCAAAGCAGCCATGGAAGATACCACCGCATTTTACAAGCTCAAGCCAATCGAGAACCTGGCGCGCCTGAGAAGCTGTCTACGGGGGGAGGCTCGAGAAGCAGTGGCGCCGTTGCTGAGCATCGCAACACCACCCGAACAGATCATGAAGACTCTGGAGCAATGCTTCGGCCGGCCCGAGGTGATGGTCGACCGCATGATGGAAGATTTGAAGAAGCTTCCGAGGCTCGGAGGCACGGCGGCAGAGCTCAACCAATTCGCGGTGAAGATTCAGAACATGGTGGCCATCCTGAAGAAGTTAAAGCACGGGTATCTCTTCAATCCGTTGCTTGTGAGAGACATCCTGGAGAAGCTCAGCCCATTCGAGAAGAGCAAATGGTACGACTACGCAGAAGAGGCATCGCGCTACCGGAACGAGCCCGATGTCGTCCTTCTCTCTGAATTCCTAATGAGAGAAGCGGACAGAGCGCTGCGCTACGGATTCACCACGGCTCCGGCTGCAAGAAAGGAAACATCGCGTCCACCTCCCAACAAGAACGAAGTTAGAACGAGAAGACCAGTCTTCGCGATAGCAGAAGAGGGCCGAGGCACACCGAGCCACAGCCCGCCGAAGAGAATGCGCGAAGAACCAACGAAGTGTCCGATGTGCACCGACCGCCACGCTCTGTTTCGCTGCGCTGCTTTCAAGAAACTGAGTGTGCAGAAGAGATGGGACACAGTCAAGCAAGAAGGGCTGTGTTTCCTGTGCCTATCGAGCCGACACAGAAGATACAACTGCAGAGCGAAGCAATGTGGTATCCAGGGATGCAAGCGGCCTCACCACCCACTACTACACGAGGAGAGGTCCGACGGCGCTCCACCGATCGAGGACGCCGTAATCACCGCATCGGTTGCCTCCGACCGCGCGGTGAAACTGAAGATGAGAAGAATTCAAGTCGTTGGGCCACGGGGCGAAGCTGACATCTTCGCGCTGTTCGACGAGGGCTCGACGGTGACTCTGCTGGATGAAGACGTCGCTGAGGCTATCGGCGCAGATGGTCCACCGAAGATGCTGCGCATGCACGGGATCAACGCCGAGAGAAGGGAAGAGAGAAGCCGCCTCGTACAACTGGGCGTACGAGGTCGCGACGGTACCAGACACGACATCACCGCGAGGACTGTGAACGGGTTGAATCTCTTAACTCAATCCGTTCCGGAATCCCTTCTGCAGCTCGCTCACCTGCGCGATCTCAAGAACGAAGAGATGTGCTACGAGAACGAGAAACCCCAACTTCTCATCGGCACGGACAATTGGCAGCTCATCGTGTCTCGGGAGCTGAGAATCGGGAAGAGGAACCAGCCCGCAGCCTCTAAGACGAAGCTTGGATGGGTGATACATGGCAGCATCCCCAAGCGCATCATAAGGCAGGACGAGAACGAAAATATCCTGCATATATCCACGGTGGAAACCAGAAACGATCGTCTGGAAGAAATGGTGAAGAAACACTTCGACATAGACGCTTTGGGAATAGCGGCTAAGGCGAAGCTGAGCAACGAGGAACAGCGAGCCATCGACCTGTTTGGCAGAACGGCCAAGAGAACGGAAGACGGTCGATTCGAAGTGGGACTCCTGTGGCGCAAGGATGGCGTCAAACTGCCCCTCAGCTACAATAACGCGCTGAGGAGGCTCAAGAACTTAGAACGCAAGCTCGACAGAAACCCCCTAGATGCGGCGCAGTATCATGGGCAGATGGAAAACCTCATACGAAAAGGATATGCAGAGAAATGCGACGGGACGGAGGCCGGAAGCGAGAACACATGGTACCTGCCGCACTTCCCGGTCAAGAACCCAAACAAGCCGGGCAAGCTGCGCTTGGTCTTCGACGCGGCGGCCAAAACGAACGGCGTGAGCCTCAACGATCACTTATTGGAGGGGCCCGATCTACTGACATCCCTGCCGAGGATATTGTTCCGGTTCAGGGAGGAAGCCGTGGCAGTGAAAGCAGACATAGAAGAGATGTTCCTACGCGTGAAGATCAGAAAAGAGGACCAGCCGGCGCAGATGTTCCTGTGGAGAGAGGGCCGAGAGGAGCCACCCTCTAAGTACAAGATGATGGTCATGATATTTGGGGCATCGTGTTCACCGTACCTGGCACATTCAGTACGGAATCGAAATGCAGAAGAACACGCAGAATCGTGCCCAGAAGCCTATCGCGCCATCACCGAAGCCCACTACATGGACGATTATGTGGACAGCTATCCAGACCATGAGAAGGCCAAGCAGGTCGTGGAACAAGTGGACCGGGTGCACAAGATGGGCGGATTCCACTTGCGGGGATGGACGAGCAACGACCGACGAGCGCTGACGGGGCTACCAGTGGACCGCCTAGCTGATGATGTGGCGCAGCCTGTCACCAAGGATGAACAGAAGACCCTGGGGATACTGTGGGACTCTCGAGGGGACACGCTAAAATTTAACACATCTCTATCAAGAGTCCCTAAAGAGGTCCGAGAGCTGCAGCGCGCACCTACCAAGAGAGAGGCCCTTAGCACGGTGATGAGCATCTACGATCCGCTGGGGCTACTGAGCTGCTACACCATCACCGCCAAAGTCATCCTGCAAGGTCTGTGGCGTCAGAAGCTGGACTGGGACGAGCCGCTGCCGGCGGAGTCAGCTGAAGACTTCACTCGATGGCTGAGAGACATGGAGCACATCAGCCACCTCGCGCTACCCCGAAGCTACAACGGGGGGAGTCCCACAAGAAACCGGCAGCTGCACGTGTTCTGTGATGCGAGCAAAGACGCGTACGCGGCGGCCGTCTACTGGAGGCTGGAGCAAGAAGATGGAGAAATTCGAGTGATGCTGGCCGCAGCCAAGGCTAAGGTGGCACCACTGAAGACACAGACGATACCACGATTAGAGCTGCAAGCCGCTCTGGTGGGAGCGAGGCTCGGGAACGCCGTCGCAGCGGAACACAGATGGAAGACAGATGCGATTTTCTACTGGACCGACGCTCAGGTGGTTCTGTGGTGGATACAGAACGGGAGCAGGAAATATACACCATACGTCGCCCACCGATTGGGAGAGATCGCCGAGCTGACATCCGTACACCAATGGAGGTGGGTGAGCACGAAGAATAATATCGCCGACATGGCCACCCGAACGGGCTATGTCACCAAGAGCGAAGAAGATCCGTGGTTCAATGGACCAGACTTCCTGCGCAGGCCTGTGAACGAGTGGCCCGCGGAGAGTCCCGTTCAAGCCGAGGACCAAAAGGAGCACGTCGCCTTCCAGACCACGGAGGCGAGCGACATGGACTGTCTGCCAGAGGTGAGTCGCTTTTCAAAGTACGAGCGCCTCGTGAGATGTACGGCGATGGTTCTACTATTCATCGAGAAGTGTCGCGATCGCCGGGCCAGTCTCGACGTGCGACACCTGGAGAAGGCGGAGATATTGTGGTACCGAAAATCACAACACGATAGCTTCGCACGGGAAATAGAGAAGATGAAAAATGGAGGGACGGCGCCAAGATGGAGCTCCTTGTACCGGCTCAACCCGGTGTACAGGGACGGCCTGCTCACGCTGGACGGGAGGATCAGAGCAGCGCAGGTGCCGGATGAAATGAAGAACCCAATTATCCTGGACGGAAGACACCCCTTCACGAGACTGCTGGTGGCCAGGGAGCATGCCAGAGCCGGGCATGGGAGCCGCGAGAGAGTTGTGAACGATCTAAGACAGAAATTCTGGATCCTGAAGCTACGGCCGACGGTGCGGAGCATCATCCACAACTGCGCCTTCTGTCGGATGAGGAGGGCGCGCCCGAGAATCCCGCAACCTGGAGACCTGCCACCGGAGCGCCTGGGGGTGTTCCAGAGACCATTTTCCTACTGTGGTCTCGATTGTTTCGGCCCAATGATCGTTACCATCGGCCGACGTCATGAGAAGAGATGGGGAGCGCTGTTCACCTGTTTGACGACGCGAGCGGTTCACCTGGAACTGGTGGCCTCGCTGTCGACCGATTCAGCATTGATGGCAATGAGAAGAATGGCCGCACGGCGGGGATGGCCGGCGGTCATGTACAGTGACAATGGGACGAACTTCAGAGGCGCGGACGTCGAGCTGCGACAGGCGTACGCCGAGTGGATGCCGGCTATGACCGAGCTGGGCCTCACACACCGCATGAAATGGAAGTTCACTCCGCCAGGGGCGCCGAGCCAAGGGGGCGCCTGGGAGAGACTGGTGAGGTCAGTGAAAACCGCCCTACTCGCCACACTGAACGAGAAATCACCGAAGGAAGAGGTGCTCCAGACCCTGATGACCGAGGCGGAGTACTCCGTGAACGCTCGACCGCTCGTTCACGTTTCCGTGGACCCCGGCGACCCAGAGGCGATCACACCTAACCATTTTCTCATAGGGTCATCCACGGGACAACCATACGTCGGGCCGTGCGTGCAGGCCGACAAGAAGACGTGGAGGGTCGCGCAGGCCTTGGCGGACGAGTTCTGGAGGCGATGGGTGAGGGAATACCTGCCGACGCTCACGCCCCGTTGCGGGGCACCGAGGAGCGGCCGCAATCTGGCCCGGGGGACTTAGTGATCGTCGTGGACCCCGCGCTGCCGCGTAATACATGGCCGCGCGGAGTCGTACACCGTGTCTACCCGGGCCCGGACGGACGAGTGCGTTGCGCGGACGTGCGTACGCGCAGCGGAGTGTTCCGCAGGCCAACATCAAAGCTGGCGGTGATAGAAGAATCGCCGCCGGAGCAGCAGACGGCGCCAGGAGAAGAGCAGACGGCGCCCGGAGAAGAGCCGGCGGGCCGAGACAGCCCGCAGTCGCCAGAACGAGTCGCGACGGGCTCAACCAGCTCGTGCTCAGCAGGGCAGTCAGCGGCGGGCCGAGACAGCCCGCAGTCGCCGGAACGAGTCGCAACGGGCTCAACCAGCTCGTGCTCAGCAGGGCAGTCAGCGGCGGGCCGAGACAGCCCGCAGACGCCGGAACGAGTCGCGACGAGCTCAGCCAGCTCGTGCTCAGCGAGGCAGCCAACAGCGAGACCGGCGAGCCCGCAGTCACCAGAGAAGGCTACGTAGACCCTGGCTACTGCGCCGGGGGGAGGATGTTGAGGACAGCGGCCTCGCTCCCGAAAAACGTATAGTGAGTGCACATAAACTAATTAAAGTGAAATGTGAGAAATAGACTCAGTGCAAATCAGTGTTTTTACAAACAGACTTTAAAAGTGAATTACGTTAAATCTGTGGCTCCCTAAGAGATAAAATATAGTTAATTTAATAAGTTAATAAGTTATCTAATAAATACAGGAAAAATTAGTTGTGTAACATATGTAGTTTGGAAAATATTAGGAAAATTGTGTGTAAAAATGTGTAAATTCTATTAACTTTTATGTTTACTTAGCTATAATTACGTTAAAATATAAGTGGTGATACTTAGATTAAGGTACATATTGTGGAACGATGAATAAATAATCTCCCGAAACGCGTTTTAATTACCTGGCTCACGGAAAATGGCGAAAATAGGGGAAAAGTAGCCGTCTCCGATAGCAAAAGTGAGACAGAAAACTTGCGAATCGGAGCGGCTTACTATATGGCATTCGCCCGAGCCAGGTAAGCGAGGTGCGTTTCGGGAGCAATGTTCTCCTCGACTCTCGTGTGTTTTATTTACGCCCCCGCTCTGCAAGATTACCGGTGTAGCCTCGGTCTTCGAGTCCGATCTGAGCCAGCGGCGAAAACCTATGGGCGAATACAGTCTCGAATACTAATATTATAAATGCGAAAGTGTGTCTGTCTGTCTGTCTGTCTGTCCGTCTGTCTGTCTGTCTGTCTGTTACCTCTTCACGGCCAAACCGCTGAACCGATTTTGCTGAAATTTGGCATGTAGATACTTTGAGTCCCGGGAAAGGACATCGGATACTTTTTGACCCGTAAAAATGTACGGTTCCCGTCCGATAAACGAGTTTTGGCGCAACGGAGTTGCGAGCGTCATCTAGTATTATATAAATGCGAAAGTTTATCCTGTCTGTTACCTCTTCACGCCCAAATCGCTGAACCGATTTTGCTGAAATTTGGTATGGAGATACCTTGAGTTCCAGGAAAGGACATAGGATAATTTTCATCCCGGAAAAATTTACGGTTTTCCCACGATAAACGAATGCGGGCAGCATCTAGTAGAAAATATATTACATCTTATTGGAGTCATCGTTATCGCTGGAATAGCAAGCTCCTTGCAAATTAAACCAGTTTTTTTTTCGTTTAGTGCTTAGCTTATCTATAAAGTTGTTCCTAAGTAGCGAGATAATAATAATAATAATATCTATGGACACTTCACACCACGTCAGTCTGGCCCTGTGCTAAGTACCTAAAGGACTTGTGTTACAGGTACCAGACAACGGAAATATATTTAATACCTTTATACTATACATATATTTAAGATTTTTATTATATCATACGCATATTTAATACACATCCAGACCCGGGAACATTGAAAACTTTTTGTTCCGTCGGCGGGATTCGAACCCGCGGCTTGAGCTACCAACGCGCTCACCACTGAGCCACAGAGGTCGGTCATAATTAACAATTATTATTTAAACAATGATGTTGCAAGTAAACTGTGATGAAACAAATAATAATGTTAAGATTAGCGTGACGTCTGCGAATGTGCTGGCTATACTCGTAATAATGTGGTACGCGCTATTATCAGTGTTTATCTTTTTATAATGTTTATTATTAGTCCATTGTCTGTTATAGATTCTATTAATCTCCTTAGACACAATTAATTCATAACTTTTTTATTGACTATCATAAACATGCACAATTGCACATTGTAAACACAATATTTACAGCCTCAGTTGTTAGGAACTTTATATTGAAATCGTAAGTCTACGAATAATAAAAACTATTTATTATTCGTATAATAATAAAAACTATTTATTATTCGTAGACGTAAGTGGATAACTAACATTTTATAACATAAGGTTGACTTCTCATTATTTCCCTTTGAACAAACCTTGTAACTTGACTACTTCATCATAAAGCATATTTTTTTATTTCGAATGATTTTCCCGGTCACAATTTCACAAAGCTTGCATTTATACAAAAAACGAAAATTTTCAAATTGTTAGTTAGCCACTTCATCCACTTACGTCTTCATTCCTCAAGTGAGCTGCGCGATCCAAGAGCATGATGTCCAATGAACATGACCTCAAATCCTAGGGTGCGGAATTTGAGAGATACTGGCTAGACGACCGCACTTGTTTCAGATAGGAGGATAGGCTCTATTACTTTTATAATTTGTACCTGCTTTAGATAAAACGCACAACTACTTTCGTAAGTAGCTGTGCGTTTTATGTAAAGTTGGTACAAAGTTTTTGGTCGTCCACAAAATAGAAACTCTCTTTTAACTTAAGAAGCGAGGAGGTACCTACAGAACTGTATCTGGGCATCTTTCTAGCTCTACATTAATATTGTTTTAACCTATCAACCCCCATAAGGACACCGGCGACCGCGACAACAATAGAATAACAATAGATTTCCAAGAATCCGCGATCGAAGGATTAATGAACTAAAAGACTTTTTTTTTGTTCAGGACCAAGACATCCTCAGAGACAGCGTAGGGAAGTTCGTAGACGGGGTGGAGTGGAGCAGCATCAGTCTGAAGATGACCATCCCCTGCCAGGATCTGCCTCACAAGAAGAAGAGACACTACTACTTGGAGAGGATACGAGGAGTCGGCGCGTATAGGACGATACTTTTCCCATCTTCTAGTAAGTGTTTATAATATAATAGTACTTAATACTTATTCTGTTTTAGGCTCAATTTACACCGCCGCGGAATGGAATGGAAGCGACTTTTTGCAACAAAACTGTACCCTACGATGGTCAATTTAACGTTCAGTAATATAATTTAAAAATATAAAACGTTTACATACGTTACGGTTAAGAAGCAATATATAATAACAAAATCTTTGAGCGCGAAGAATTATATTTACGTTGGTCCGCCATCTGCCTATGAATCAACTTCTCTGACAGTACTTAATACCTAATACCAATGATATATTATATAAAAAACTCAAAGCAGATATGTTACTACCGCGCGCGTTGTGAAGCTTCAAATACGGGCCAATTGGCCCGTCCTTTATTTAGTCTGCATCGAACCATCGAACGCACTTCACGAACGTACCGCGTCTTGTCAAGTACCAAAATAAATTGAAAATGACGTCGTGCGTGTTTCGAAAATGTACCAATTATGACTCGAAAGTAAACAAAACACATGGAATCTCTTACCACATGTCTTGATTGCAATAAATACCTCGATTATTTACATTTTCAATTATTTTTTCGAACAATCTGGAAAAAATCGAATTTTCGTCATAGCTCAGGCGAAGAAAGAGACAGCGATACGATTCGACGTTTAAAAATAGAACTGTCTCTTTTATGTAAATGGTTTTTCGTATCTTTTGTTTCACTTATCTGTCAAATTTGTCAATGTTTGCAATTTTGAATTTGAAAATTGTTCGGAAGAGATTTAAGCCGGAAAACAGTATGGACGTAACATCTGTATATGTAGAATATCATTGCCTAATACATAATTGTTTACATTGACTTTGTTCAGGGATCGCCAACACATCCCGTCTGAGTCGCTACGACCTGCGACTGAAGCTGGTGCACGACAGGTACCTGGTGATGATGGACTGCCACGAGAAGTACATCTTCGTGTTCAGCAAGCGCTTCCCCACCGGCACCGACACAGAGAAACAACTGGCGCAGATGGTTGAGGACTACTGGGCATTGTGACAGTTTCAAAATGGTGGCAAATATTCCAAATTCGAATTGTTTTGAATAAATTCTGATAAACGAACAATTAATTTCGAGCAAAAATAGTTTTGGTGGAATTTGTAAGTTTCCTGCAAGAAAAAGTATTGTTGTTATAGCCTTCTCTGTGGTCTACTTATGAAAGCACAGATGTAGAGTAGACGAGTGATGACTCTATAACACCAGCGGGGGCATTTATACACTCATTAATTTCTCATTTATCAGCACAAGTGCTGGAATTATCAGGCCATGATTTTATTGCCCCAAATGCCTCTAATACACGACCTAATTGAAAAAGTTTTCGATCGAAAGTCACCAAATAGCCGAAAATTACCGGTAGATGGATATCACTCGGCCGTTGGCAATCCAAACTTTTAATTCGGAGTTTCTCTAATTGTATAGAATTTGACGTAATGACTTTCCCGAATCGAGGCAATTTTTTCATACAATGTGAACACTTTGTATGGATTTAATGCGTGCTATATTTATCCGAAATCGATCAGTAATCGGCGCGGAATTAGTGACAATGTTATCGATTATGCCTCGTGAAATCATCAATTGCAGACTTCAAACAATGAAATCGCTAGCGGTTAAAACTCGAACATTTCACTCGAGAATCGTTTTAACTTTTTGTAAAGTGCAACACTTTCCCAGCCCCACTGGAGGGTACTCAGACTACTGCGTTTAGACAAATGAACAGCGTAGCGCCCTCGCCGGCACACGCCATGCCTGGCCACGATATAACAACTGCTAGAAGCGACATCAGATGTTTGTGTAAGCACCGTTGTCCTTGAAACCATCAAATGAGCCCGTCAAAATGAACAACTTTTTCTATGAGAACAATGCTGGGAATTAAAAAAAAACTGTCTTCATACCCATACAAATTGCCGATCCGGGCATCCGTATGGGTATGAAGATGGCCTCAAAAAAAATTTGAGTTCCCAGCATTGTTCTCATAGAAAAAGTTGTTCATTTTGACGGGCTCATTCGATGGTTTCAAGGATAACGGTGTTTACACAAACACACTGTATATAAAATTCTCGTGTCACAATGTTAGTTACCGTACTTCTCCGAAACGGCTTTACTGAATTTTACCAAATTTTACATGCATATTCAGTAGGTCTAAGAATCGGCTACTGGCTACTTTATATATTGATAAATATGTGACATAGCTTCTAGTATCAAAAGCATTGTCTTTTTATCGTGAAAATTCGAAATTTTGAATCCTCGAATTTGCCTTGTAAACAGTTTAATAATCGCCAAAAAAACCTGTCGGTGTTGGTATGAAAACCATGTTATTATTTCTTAAATGGTAAATGCATTAAAAAGAGACGTCAATTACCCGTATTTACCCTACTTACAGCCAATTAATATTGCATGATTGTGAAAACAATGTAATGTGATAGTTACGTTATGCGTCGTCTGGTTACGTATTACCTTTACTTTTCATTGTACCCATAGCAACATACTTTGTCTCGGATTTAATTACATTTTTTTAAATGAAAATAATAATACCTAGAATCCTAGAATATAGCGCTCACGCTTTGACAGAACAGCTATGTAACAAGAAAATTACTGGATGCTTAATATATTTATTTACATAATATAAATGTCGAGTTATACAGTATTTACTGCTACGGGCTGAGCGCCAAATTTTCACATAATATCACCTTTACTCTTTAAGTCTTTACAACTATTAAATAGGTAACCCTTAAATAGACAACACATAAACATTTAACAACGTATTAAAAATACAATTTAGAATTAATACAAGCGGTTAAAATCAATTTTGTCATATCTAAAATGTAATTACAATATCGATGTAACACAAAAGTTACGTACAATGGAACTCGAAGGATACAATAAATCAATTGAAGTGGGTGGTTGACTTTTCACTCAAATGTGTGGTTAATTGTAACCGAAATGACTGTTGATCGAGCCACACTTAATTTGAGTGGTGCCGTGGGGCTGTGGGCTATGGGGCTGGGGCTGGGGATGGGGTGGCGTAATGGTTCAGTCGCTTTTATGATTATTTGATATTTGTATTTATCTTGTACGCCGGAACTTGCAGCAATTAAATTTTGATTTCGTTTACGACTGGTCACCTGTCCTAAACTCATGGTGGATTGTTGTGGGTGGATTTTTAGGTCTTTGAAAGCAAGTTTTTTTTTTAAATTTCACGTTGCATTTTTTTCGTTTAATACTTCGTTTCAATCTAGATAAATATATAAAACAAATCTAGATCTAGATAAGTTTAATGAAATTAATCTTATACTTATATACTGTATACAGATGTGCCGATCATGACTTTGGCCGACTAGCCGACTAGCCGATTAGTCGGCTGCAAAGAAGCCGACTAATCGGCCGACTAGTCGGCCAAGCCGATCATGGTTTCGGAAGTTTCCGTAACGCTTTTTTACTGCTGTTTCGCGGGAGTCGCACACGCCGCCTGCAAACGTGTCGAATCGTGTTATTTTTACTTCGCGTACGTTACTTTATTTTGTTTCTATGATACAGTTGATGGTTTTCATTAAATATTTCATGTACATGAAATCTTGATTTAATAATACATAAGTACTTCATTTGTTGTTAAAATTATATTTACAAAAATAATTTCTTTACTAGCAACAGAGACCAGACATCTTTACTCCATGCTAGCAAGTAATTTCAGAAACACTTTTTTTAATTTTTAAATGTGTAACACTGATTGTGTGTGATATGAACACAATATTATAAATAATAATCATGTAATTTCAATTAAATAGCAAAAAAGTAAGAAGCCGATTAGTCGGCGCTTTTTGCCGACTATTCGCCGACTAGTCGCCGACTACAAAAGTGGCCGGATAGTCGGCTTTACCGACTAGTCGGCGACCAGTCGGTACATCTCTAATATTGTATGAACCTACTTAAAAATAAATGTTAACTCTATATAGTTACGTAAAATGTATATTGTCATAAAAGTTCGTTTGCACCACCTTTTTATCAAAAAGGCACTCGTAAGTATGCAAAAGAGACTTTTTGAACGTTGAGCCTACTTGATGCCTACTATCGTAACCTTAATGTGTACACGTATAACATGACTGTCTTGACTTGAACAAGGTCTCCCAGATAATTCGACATAATTTTATTCTTTATAATGATGTTATTATTATTAAAGTATACTTATTAACGAACAATGTATGGGATTACTCGTAATTACGTAGCCGCTAATTGTTGGGGAAAAGTGGGGAGTGGGGAGGGAGCGGGGAGGAAGGAGGGTGACTTGTGACGTGTGGGAACCCGCGTATTGCCAATTAAATTAGACAACTGTTTCATTATATCGACCTACAGATTTCCGCTGTACGCGCAGGGCTGACACCACGCTGACACATTTCGAGCGCTATAATTGTTTTAAATAAGTAACCCGTGTTCATTTTTCTGACTTCATAGTGACTCAATTATTATTTTTAACAAAACATTAAAACCGACTTCCAGAGTAAAAAAACAATAATAATTATTATACAATGAACAAAAAAGTATGAAATAATTGTTACTCTTAATAGTGCCTTATGCAGAATACTCCTAAACCTCTACTATTTCTGTACACAATTTTCATTATTTTGAAGTCGATACCAGCTAAGAATGGTGAGTTCTTAGACAAAATATTTTTAATTTTAAAGACTGGTACCGACTTCAAAATTATGAAGATTGTGTACAGAAATAGTAGAGGTTTAGGAGTATTCTGCATAAGGCACTATTAAGAGTAAGAATTATTTCATACTTTTTTGTTAATTATATAATAATTATAATTGTTTTTTTTACTCTGGAAGTCGGTTTTAATTTTTTGTTAAAAATAATAATTTCACTCTTTTTAGTAATTTAAGAAATTTATAAGGTTTTCTGTAAATACTAATGTGTTCTACTAAGTGACTTTGGAGCCAGGATACACATTTATGATATGAGAACCATAAAGTTAATATACCTAGCGTCCTGTCGGAATAGAGATGCATAAGCAACTCCAAGAATATACTCGTATCACTGTATAATTAATAATATAAGCTTGGCGTTAATCAAGCAATGATAAAATTAATGTTCATGCGCCTATCACTAAAGGCTCTAAAGTTCTGTTCAGTGACTTTCTTTCTATCACAAGTCACAACACTCCTGGAAAGTCATTAGCTCACTATAATGTTCATATAATATTATGCTTAAACTACTTAGAACTACGTTAATATAACTATTTATTTTGTCCCAATAATAAGGAGTTTCCTACATACGGACATACCTCATAATTCATAGATCTCATGATCAAATTGCTAACTTGGTAGCCTGATCACCAAGTTTGAATCATTTACTTTGATATAACAATATAATTTTTGAAATCGGTCGACAAATTAAGAGTTATGATTTAATTATTCATGGTGTGGTGACTGGTGGTAGTGGTGATGATGATGATGAATGTAACTTGCATAGTAGCATATGCTTTGAGTTCTTAAACCAAAGCCGAAACCCTCAAACTTGCATCTATAAGGAATCCGGAGTTCTCTTAGCACCTTCGGAACCAAGGTATATCTTAGTGCAAAATTTTGCTTTTTGGTAGCATATGCTTAGAATACTTCTCATAAAATCGAAATCACCATATGTTTCTATATAAATTTTGAGGAGTTTCCTCGATCACTCATGGATCTTATCATCAGGTCGAAATAATAAAATAATTTTCAAAATAGCTTAACTTTTTACAGAACAATGTTTAAAGACATCCGTGATCCGTTTTGATCTAAAAATACTATGAAAAATACCTACCAATTATAATAGGCTCATAATGTGAAGGTGTATGGTGGAATCGTGGTGAAGATGATGATGATGATTATTAATGTAATAAGCTTAGTAGTATATGCTTTCAGTTCTTAAAACAACGCCGAAACCCCCAAACATGTATCTATAAGGAGTAAGGAGTTCTGTTCACCACCCTCGAACCATGGTAAATCCTGGTGCAAAATCTTACTTTTTGGTAACATATGCCTGGAATACTTCATATGAAACCAAAAAAACCATATGTTTCCATTTGAATTTTGAGGAGTTCCCTCGATTACTCATGGATCCCATCATCAGGTCACCACTTTTGTGAACATGGGACCAAATTGTAGTGAAACCTAATACAACAAAACAAAAATTTTGAAAATCGGTACACAAACGGCGAAGTAATCGTTGAACATACATAAAAAAAAATATCCACAGCCGAACGTATAACCTTCTCGTTTTTTGGAAGTCGGTTAAAAAATTGTATGCCCAGAGCCCCTAGTCTCTATTATACATATTGTATTATCTGCTAAGCTTCTGCATTACATGTCTTGAATATCGACTTCATAAATCATATTTTTATCGAACGCTTCAGTTAATTTGAGTGTTAATTCCATACATTTCGGCATTTCTTTAGAAACGATAAAGAATGTGTTAGCTAGGCCTAGGGGCTATGATGGATATTAATCAGCTGCAAAATATTAACAGAAAAATTATAATAATCGTGATATCCTATTCTCCTGCCTTAATTTTTGTATTAAATAGGAACCTACATATTGATTTTAAGAAAATGTTTCTCTAGTAATTTCTGGAAAAACCGGTAGGTTGAAAGGGCTAGTTGATTGAAAGGTTAACCCGGACAAAATGTACAGGACGTGGTAAGTGGCTTGGTTAAATCTTGAATGGACCTCATTTTAAGAGGTTAAATGATTGATTGTATGTGACCACACAACTTTTTGAATTGAATAAGTAAGTATACATAAAATGTGCCTACTATCGCTAAAGCAATGCTAACACCAATAGCTTATATCTATAATCCTCTATAATCCACATAGACGAATACTTAGTTACTTCTTTAAATTGATATGTTTAGCATACAATACACTATGAGTGTTTTATATGGAAACCTGGCCTTTGAATTGTCAAATCCCAGAAATGTCTTATTAGTTATTAGAAAAGTCTTAACAATCTAAAAATATTAACGTCTGTGGCGGCTTCCTGCGAGTGGGCAGCCCTACACACAACTAGTAAACACTTACTACTTGTAATAACTAATTAGTGATTTATATAACGACGGCAACAGTTCTGTTGTAATTAGATTTTTTCATAAAATTGGAAGTTAATTACATAATGAGCGGCTACGTACTACACTTATCATTCTTTAACACATTTGAGGCGGATTAAGAACTTTTTCAAATTAATTGTTTTATTTCATTTAGGTTTGCGGTAAAAAAATCACGAAATAAATGTGGGTTTAAGAGTGCAATTTTATGGAGATTTTGGGCATCTTACAAAATATTAATATTAAGCTTATAAAGTTTATTTTTTCGTGATAATAATTTCCCATATTTTTGACCCAGTGCCATTCTTTCAGAAAAAAATCGCTCTATCCTAAGGGGATTTCCATGAATTTGCTCTTATAAAGATTTGCTTTAAAGCTTTTCTGTTTGATGTTACAAAATGCAAACAGCCAATCACAGTGATTTAAAATAAACTTCTCTACGAACCAGTCAGATTTCCCTCTACATTGCTCTACAATTGAAGAAATAGCCAGGTTTGCCCGATATGGTACAGAATAGTTCGGCTGATTACAGCACAAGTCGAAACAGTCCGGAAGCTCATAACTAATACTACACAGTACTGTGTTCACGATAAGGGGACTGGCCAATGATTAATGTTCAAATTGCACCTATTAACTGTACTTGCCCTAAACAGGGAAACGTATCGTTAGGTCCATGTAAAACCGTGCAAGTTCCGACTGTAATGAACTATGAATGTGGGTAATGGTTTGAATTGCTCATAATGTGTTGTATCTGCATAATATTTTATAGCAAGAATTGCGTCATAGAAATTCTAAATCTATATATTTTGTATTTAACATAGGTAAAGGTTTTGCGAGTACCACTACCAAGTAATAACTAAATACATATTTTTGTAGACAACTAAACTAACTCGATTAATATCCCTTACCCTACAAAATAAATTTTCAACTTCATATTTCGTCATGTACATGGCAATTGGCAGCAAACAAAGAAAATAATATACAGAAAAGCGCATTGCGATTTATGGCGCCACGTCAACGACTTCTTAACAGCAAATGGCAACGGCAGTGAAATTTGTAATTTAGATTCCTCTTTTCGTTTTCTTAATCATATTATTTTTCATATTTAGCCACTTCGTCGATCCTTTATGCACACCTCTGGAACCTGTTGTGTGCAATTATTGAAGGTGTAGGTAATTAACTCAAGATATTTTCTAATGGCCGCCCTCTGCCCGCACATTATCCATCATACCGATCGCGGGTCAAATGCCACTTTATGTCGTTGGTAATGGATGTTATTAAAACACAGTAGCATAATATAATTGTGCCGCCGAGACTAAATGTGATCTTTAATAACATGTTTACCAGTCTAAAGTCTTCCTGGGTAATATAACCCTTGAACGAGGAATGAATACGCGCGGAAGTTATTCAAATATAGTTCGGATAATGGTGTTAGAACTTAGAAGTTTTTGAGTTTGATGCTTGACGGGTATTTAAACTATCAATTATGAAAATCGATTTCTAATGTTTACAATGGTTTTAACGGGTACTACGTCCCAACAAAACAACTGCATAAATGTCATTAAAATAAACTCCGAACGAAAATAACAGCCTCAGACTTGAGTCAAGCGCTAAGCTTAATAGCGTTATAAAAGCAATATCCTCGCTTAATACGACCATTAAAACTGTAGTAGCAATCATTTTTTGTGACCGCCGCTTCATTACACGCCGACCACGGATCCGAATAACAAAAACAATGTCCATTATTACAATTTAATGAAGAGAGAAAGCCATTAGAAGTGCGACTTTATTAAATCGTCGGGCGAGGAGCGGCGTCCTCTATCGGCGTAATGGAGGAAAAAGTTCTAAGCGCCAAGTAAAGTAAGGTAAAAAGGTTTATTGTGTCATATCAAATGGATCTATGATATCATAGCAAATTGTTTAGAGAAGGCAACTGTTAAAATGTTTAGCATTAGATTGTCGCCCATCCGAGTTCAAAATTGGTCTTGAGCCCACTAAAAAAACAAATTTACTAATAATAATCGTATGCATATCTACTGTAATTATTTAAAACTTAAATTATATCTAAGCTGTGAGTTGTGAATAATCCCGTGTTAAAAATCCTAAAACTAAGGTTTCCAAAGGTCCTGCAGTCCAGTCCCTCCAATCGTAAGCTTATAAAGGCCTCAAATCTCAACTCAATATGGCGCTTACACCGTTCCATACTCCCATCGATAGGTGTGATTCTATCAATCATTTCCCCTATCAAATTATTCAGTAATTCTCTCTCTGGCCGCTTCGGGCGCGACGGAAACTGCTCGCACTTAGTCTCGGTTTGTTACGCGATAGATAACTCTAATGCTATTACTGAAGAAAATTGGTGACGAAATTAGCTTTGTCATTGGTTATTACATTTCGAATTATGAAATTTGAGCTTCCGTTTCGAATGGAGTAGTTATCGTAAGTAGATAGTTTATACCGCCGTTAACGGTACCTAATATGGGCGTAATGTTTCATTTTGTACAGGAAGTGTTAGATGCAGTACAAATGAGATTATCACTTAAGTATGTTTAAAAAGTTGAACAGTTACTTTCAATACGTATTACGTAGATATTATTAGCAAGAAGGATATAATATCTACGTGCAAATTTTACCTACCGACGTAGGTAAAATTTGCACCTAGACACAATAAAATATAACCTATCTAACATAAAGTATAATTTTCACAGAGCCAGTACTGGCTGCCAATAAGACTAGCAGCCAGTATTGGCTTGGTATATAATATGCCGCGTGTGAACAGTTTTTCAAGCCAGGCCAAACTGTTCACACGCGGCATATATAACGTGACCATACGTCCCGCTTTGGGCGGGACAGTCCCGCTTTCAGGCAGTCTGTCCCGCTGTCCCCCGCGAGGCCGAAATTGTCCCGCTTTTGCAAACAGACCAAACCACAATACTTTAAAACTATTTTTATGACTATTACAAATGATTTTTTTTTAATTCCCAGCATTGTTCTCATAGAAAAATTGTTCATTTTGACGGGCTCATTTGATGGTTTCAAGGACAACAGTGTTTACACAAACATCACTTGTATATTATATAAATCTCCTGTCACGATGTTTGTCCGCGATGGATTCCTAAACTACTTAACCGATTTTAATGTTTTTTTTAAATGTGTGCTTTTTTCCAACTTGAGAGATAGGATAGCTTAGATCTTTAATTATAGTCGCAATTTTATTTTATTGCAAATTATTTGTCTATAAAGAGCGACCATTGTTTATGCGACGCGGGTCACGGGATAGCTATGGACGTTGCCATGGTGACATAGGTACTTATTTAGTCACTAATTCAATAAAATAATACGGGCGATATACTTTATATAATAATATGATAAAAAAAACGTTTGCCGGGACAGCTATATAATATATTTTTTACTTACGGGTTTCATCGTGGAGTACTTTTCTTGTTTCCGACGTTTCGGCTGCTTTCCAGCGGCCGCGGTCACGGGGAGACTGAGTTGACAGACGTCCAAATATATATCAGATTTTTTTCAATTACCCGAAGATTCATCAATAATTGATGAATCTTCGGATAGTTGAAATAATTATTATTAGTTGTGTTTCGATCGACGCAGAACGCAATCGGAACACAAAAAAATTTAATTGATTAACAGAAGTCTGAAACGTCGGGAACCAATTAGAAATTAAAGTCATTTAGGTAGAATTATTTGTAAGCAATGCAATATAATATTTAAAAAAACATTTAAACCCAAACAAACAAAATCAGTATTTATTGGTGGTTAATTTGTGTAAAATGGAGTCTTGTTTTCGGAAACGTTTCATATTGTTAAGTGCTCGGCCGTCATGCGATCTAACAATTAGCGGGGACCTTTCCCTTCGGCGGTTGTGTTCACGAAAAAATTAACTTCTGTCAACCCTAAAGTACCAAATTGCCGGCCGGTGTGTGAACTACGCGTTACAGTCAACATAATTACTTAAAACAACGTGAATTATTTCCCGTGGGGTATGATATACCCCATGCGTTTGTCGTGTTCAATCTAAACTAAAGCGTTATGTATTTTTATCAGCATTTTTGTTTTATGCAGATACTGCTACTGAGTCTCAAACACATTTTAGCATTATATGTACAGTAGGGCCTCGGTAATCCGGACTCTCGCTTGTTCGGTGATCGCTGTAATCCGGCCTGCCGGAGCTTTAAACATTGCTTTAAAATGGGCTGAAGACTGAAGATAACGAATTTGATAGCCACGAAGTTATGTTTGTCCGTCAACTTACATACCGAGCTTTTGAAATAAAGTGCTAAATTCATAAACAGAAGAGTTAATAGTTAATACTCTTTAAGTTAAGTCTGTAATCACTTATCAGACTTTAAAAAAAAGAATTAACTAATGTTTTATTTTAACTTACTGATTTCTTACATGGTTGTAATTATTATGAACATGTACATTTTGTCTTTATGCTATAATTTAAAAATTGGTTAAAGAAACTAGGGTTAAACATGTGTTTTATTTAACATTAAAATATATTGCATACTATAATCCGGACGCCTCGATAATTCGGAAAGGGTCTTGTTTTTGCCTCTCCGGATTAACGAGGCTCTACTGTATTTCAATGTTTAGTCTTCGATTAAAGTTTCGGCTTCAATTTCGGCCGTTCGGGTTAATTGAACGTGGTGGTGAGTGGCGACACCTTAATTTAATAGGTTTCGGCTTAGCCCAAAAATTAAAAATTAGTCGGACACTGACAACACTTTACCAAGATCTGTTGTAAAGGCTCCATCTCCATCCCTTCTAACCTCACCCAAAGTAATAGAAAACATACTCCTTAAGTACTAATAAAACAACTCCATTATGAATTACGATAATGACATTTGTTACAAGGATTTTTTCTTCGTTCGTTTTTATTGCGCAACTTTCGTCGTATAAGCAACCCTTTAAGAGGCCTCATAAAAATAAATTACGGGGTGATTCAGTTGATTCATGGACAGCGCGGGAAGTTGGAATAATAGAGGAGATATTTTATGTACATTTATTCAACTTGTATACATTGTAAAAACAGGTCGACGATTTATACATTTATATACACATATTAGGTACAAACAACCGACCTCGTCAACAACTAGCGGGGGAATGTGCATGTCTGGTCAAATTTATTTATAAAACGCATGTGGTGAGGTAAAAAAGTTTACTTAAAAATAGTGTAACATAAAATTATTATTAAAATGGTTACTAGTAGATAATTACAAATCTGAAAATGGCAAAATCAATAAAAAATTATATCAATATTATTCTGTTGTTATTTCGAAATATTTTTAAAGTAACGTTTAAACAAAGATGCTGAGCGAACATTAGCAACAAATTAGTAAATATCTAACAATAAATTAGTAAATACGAACACAACTAACACGCACTGTCGTTGACGAGGTAGGTTCAACTAAATGCAACGTAAGACTTCAACCTCAGACCGAATAAAATACTAGATGTTAGTGTAAAGACCGTTGTCCTTGAAACCATCAAATGAGCCCGTCAAAATGAACAACTTTTTCTATGAGAACAATGCTGGGAATTTAAAAAAAATCTGTCTTCATACCCATACAAATTGCCGATCCGGGCATCCGTATGGGTATGAAGGCGGCATTTTTTTTTTTGAGTTCCCAGCATTGTTCTCATAGAAAAAGTTGTTCATTTTGACGGGCTCATTTGATGGTTTCAAGGATAACGGTGTTTACACAAAAACACTGTATAAGGACAGAGTTCTGCGCATCACATACTGCAGAGGCTGGTAAAACTACGCCTCATTATAACACAACGCCGTATAATAACACAACGTCACGCACACACATGCAACAAAACTACGTCTTTGTAAATCAAGCAGTTGCGTATGCGGTTACACACATAAGTACTACATACTTCAAAACCAGCCCAACTTTTCACAGAGCTCTACATTAACTTTATTCAGCCTGAAAATTGAACAGGGTTGGGGTGAAATATGAATTACTAATTAATAAAATACTCGATTTACATTAAATCAATGATATAATTTAGCGTAATTCTAATAATACACACTTACAGACCAAAACAACAGTCAGTCTCACAGGGAAAATAGAACTTAATTAGAAATCACACCTAAATAACTTCAATTAGACATTTCCATGCAAAATTAACAGGCCGAAAAGATAATAAATTGCCTCCAATTTTTTGCAAAGAAACAAGCTAATTTTATTGTAAATAAAATATACTTCACCTCAACCCCGTTAGTACATTATTTCAGGTGCTAGTGCATTATTCGATACAAATATAACAGCACCTTCTACTCCGTATAGTAAACACTAAACATCAACTCCTTTATAAGGCTCGCTTCGTACAATTTCGTTACATCTATTATTCTATTCGTTTTCCAACAATACTAAATAAGTTGCAATAAATTGACTAACTATATACTCATTTATCACCTACTTAGTATATACAAAATACAGTTCATAATGTTGACATAAGTATTTTTTTCAAATAATTTTATTTAAATAATTTTAGTCTATTAGTCTCACATGTAGCGTGTAATAACGTAGAACCGTGATGCATAATTACTATACATCTATACAAAGCGCGGGTAATACCAAATAGTAATATTTACATGGCGACACGATCTCAAGATGGCGGCGGCGGGCGTTCAAAATGGCCGTCCGTTCTGCGGTCGGTTGGGCAGCGCCGGCGGCACGTTTGGCACGGGACGGCTATACACAAAATATATATTAGTATTCGTATTATAGTTGACCACGAATATCTGGATGACTTTTCAAACAGGCGATTATTGGAAATACATAAATTATAAAAATAAGCTCATATCAATATTTTTTTAGTAGAGCATAATCGCCTGTACGAAATTTCAGCTGACGGGTGATGTATTTATAATGATTGTGTTGCAGACAGAAAAGTGAAAGCTGATATGAACACAACGTTAAGCTATATAAATACTTATACATACGTATATCTTAAATACTTGAGCATGCATTCCATCACAATTTTCCTTACATTTCTAGATTTCATACTCTTTACTTAAATAAGGAATTTTCACACGTTTCTTTGCAAGAGATAAACTCTAATATTGTGTACCACCTAGGTAAATGCAAATTTTGTTAAAGGTGAAATGTTTTGTACACAGAGTTTACCTAAATACTCATTTAAATTAATATTTAATGACACCAAAGTGATAGATATTTGAAGCTAAAAATACATGCAATGTTCTAAAACAAGCCAATTCTCTTAGCATATTTCAATAAAATAAATGAATTCTAACTTGTAGTCGCAAAGAAAATCTATCATTTTACTGAAACATCTGTACTTAATGCAAATACTGCTTACCTATAAATCCTGACGATTATTGTTTTAGGGGGGAAAGCACACAAAATTAAGCTTAAAGCAATAATTGTGAGTTGAGACTTGAGCAATATTTTTCATTAGAAAGCTTTTTTAGTATTTAAATCATTAGATTATAATAAAAGAGCTTTTTATTATACATAATATTTTTAGACGATTTTTGCTGTAGCGTACATGGCAATTATAATTTTTTTAAAGAAAAAAATTACTCGAGCCACTGTGACGACATCGTATTAGTTAAATCAAACGACCCGGTACACATATAGCTTTTAATTAATCTATTTATACAGAATAAGATTAACAATATTCATAAACTATATCATATCCAACAATCTGTTCTATACCTTTTGTCGATGGTACTATCGCTATTAACAAGAGAGCAAAACTTATGATATCGAGATGAGCTAGCTACGCCGACTGTGTAGGAACTGTATAACGACGCCTATTGTTTAAAATACCTCCTAGTTGACATCACGGTCTATAAGCGATCCCAAACAAGGGTACGTCAGTGTTGCCACCATACGCCATGTCATAAGCATAATATAATTTAGAATAAATTGTTAAATATAAAAATTAATATTCAGAGGATGTGGCAACACATGATGTGACATATCCTTGTTCGCGACGATAGGGCGCAGTATATTTTTATAAAACGCCTGATATAATTTTTGTATGATACGAACTTTTTAATGAGAGCAGTGATCCTGAATCTTAGATGGACGTAATGTTGCACTGAAATGTGTAGATACTGTTTTTTTTATGTCTCAAAAATTTTTAACGCCTGATATAATTTTTGTATGATACGAACTTTTTAATGAGAGCAGTGATCCTGAATCTTAGATGGACGTAATGTTGCACTGAAATGTGTAGATACTGTTTTTTTATGTCTCAAAAATTTTTCAAAGCACTAAGGCCTAAGTTATTTCTCAATATAATAATATGTAAGACAAGCAAACTATTGTTCATTACTGGCCACCGTTTTAAACTTAAAGTCAAGGAATATTCAAAATCGAATTTCTCATCCGACAGTAATCGTAATTTTGTTGTGTTTTACGATTTTTAGTCTGTGGCCATATAACAACATTCCGTCCCTTTTATAAAGCCGGTCGAACATGAAACTAGTGAAAAAATGTAACAGCTATAAGCATAGCCCCTACATGAACGTTTAAAGATTAATATTCAACGATTTATATTTCATCACCATTTTGAAATCTAATAATTGACCAAAGATATTGCTAACAGCAACAATATAAGACATCGGCTTTGGTCTTACTCGTGATTACGAATACGATACAAACTGTAAACATTTTGGCTAGCGACCCGATACAGCGCGGTCGCGAAACGGTAAAGCCCGAATATATTTCAATATTACCTTATTCATACGTCACTACAAGACGGAAAAAAGTTTCGGGACGACGTAGGGTCCCTAAGCTACCGAAACACCTAGACATTGACGTGAAAATTTGTTTCATCTGCTACGTAGCTAAGAAAACTGGTCCCGATGCGTATGCACACGCACCGCGTACGCAACTCGTGTACGCAACTCGCATGCGCGTACGCACCGCAGACTCGAGTGCAACATCAACAAATATACTCGAAACGTTAGTGTAGATAATCCTAGAACACTTATAAACCAATATCCATGATATGCTGATTACAATCTGTCGCTAAAATCCAATCGCGGCACCGTGAAAGGCGACTCGTGAGCCTGCACCGAATGCATACTGCGATATGCAACGAACACGGACGTAAAAAAAATACGGACGTAACCTTGCCTATTTCACGAGTGAAGCATAGTAATGGCCGTCCGTGTAGGATGTGTGCGTGTCATTATTGCCGTCACTCTATGTAGAATGACAGCGGGTTGTAGTACCTAGTTGCGTGTGTGAGTGTCGGTCACGTGTACAAATACAGTACAATAAACGAAATTGTCGTACCTTGCATGCTTCACCTCTTTATAGTGTAATGCTCCGTCCGTATTTTTTTTACGTCCGTGGCAACGAATAGCTAACTCCTTTGTCAGTTCCAAACAGATATGAGACCCACAGCGCGTAAGTGGCGTAATCGGGACCTGATTATCCTTGGTAAAATATTTCACAGGTCGATTACGAGTATGATAGCATCAGATGACAATATACGCCTGGACAAGTTCGTAGAAAAGCCTTGCTCTCGAATGTGAAAACTCACGGTAAGACCTCCTTGTGTTGATATTTTACAGTCATTCATTTTTAGGTCACTTGTGCGCTATCGGCTGCATTGAACACCTAAACAGCCAAGCCGAGTCCCACACGCCTCATCTTAAGCCATTGAATCTTAACAACTTAAACTAAGTAGTCCCATATTATAACAATAAACCACGACCCTCCACTGGATTAAACTTTACATCTTAAAGCGCCGCATAAGTATAATTCGCTGATAATACTGACATTTACAAAATATTCATCTCTATACCAATTTTAAACTAATAATATCTCTGACAGAAAAATAGAGATAGTCGTAGCAGCACTGCTATGCCGTGTGCCGTGTGGTCTTCGTGTAGGCTCCAAATTACAAAACAAATAAATGCTAAGCGAACTTATATTTTAATTAATTCGTACATGGTAACACTCGCAATAAATACACAACTTAGGCGAGCCGCGTCGAAAATTACTAATGACTTAGCGCTAAAATATCTACTAATAACTTTAAATTATAAAGGTATACATACTTATTCGAATTCTAAGCCTATCGATTATGATAATTCATTCATCTAATCAGTTCAGATTTAATATCCCGGGGGATTACAGTTAGTTTTATAATGTTAGTAAATTAAACAAACGACAAAATAACTGTGTCACAGAAAAAAGGATTAATTTAATAAGCAAACATTAGTTTTATAGAATTAATGGCCTCCTCGTCGGCGTTCTCTAGTCACACGAGAAACAATCTCACAAAAAATGTGTTAAACCGATTAGTCATTAGATAACTTTCAAAGCGTTATATCGAAATAAAAAACAACATTAATTTTAAAGCAGAGATCGCTTAACTTAATGACCAATAAACTGTTACGGATTACAATCTCATTGAACATGTTTTATTTACACAGATAAAAGCCGCGCCGTTAGGTGTTACGAACACGTTGCAGCAACATTCATTTTATCGACAGTTACAAAAGCGAACGTCATTCGTCACTGGTCCTTGTGGCCACGGCGTGTCCCTTGTGACTGTTACGGCCAAAATAGAGCTTTAACAAAGAGTTTAATAAAATTGTTTATTTGCCAAAAACTCTTCGCACGCAACTCCGTACGCACACTGCGTGCACGCTCGCGTACGATACGCAACAATCACAAAGGGCAACGCCGCGTCGGTGTCTGTTTACTTGAATCTGGCGAAGGCCGAGCTGAGCTCGTTCACGGCGGCGTTGGTGACGGCCTGGCCGACGGCCTGGTTGATCTGTTGTCGCATGTGCGGGGGCAGCTGGTTGATGGCCGCCGCCGCCGCGCTGCCGCCTCCCGGTCTCCTAGTTATATCACGGATGATAGATCATCACAAGTATACTACTTACTATCTGATATCTCTATGGCATTCGAAAATATATTAACATCATCAGCCAGGTGTCGTATATTTGATTTTTGTTAATGAAATTATCTAGATTGTAGTAACCCAAGTAATAAAGAAAACAATATGTTTTCATTGTTAATCGACTGTTATAAAAATTTACTAGTCGAACTTTTATGGTCATTTAATGGCATATGACCCAATTTTACGTGGCATGTGGGTTTTGTAAGTCGTATACTTTACAGTTAATATAACAAATCCTTTATTAAAAGCCGAGCCACACATGGTGTCAATAATTCTTTATTAGCGTAAAGCCTAGCACTTAGCGAAGATTGCCAGCTAGATAAATTAAAATTATATGACTTTATGTTAATACGTTGAAGACATTAAGATAATATTAATTGAGAAACTTTATTACATCTCAAATGTGTTATTTTATAGGTTAAATGATCTTAAAGCCTATTAAAATATTAGTTGGACGTAAATAGAAACAAAAAATCACTAGATTTGCTTACTTTTAAAACACAGATAATGCTACAAAGAAACTATATTCCTCACAGCTTCTCTGTAAGAGCTATTCGTATAATGTAACTGCCATAATATTACACATCGGGCGTGTAAGCAAAATTATTCTTACAGGGCAACTGTGAAAGTTGGAAAACAGCGTCAGCACAAAAGACCAAAGATTTTTTATTATTTGAAGATAAAGTAAAAGAAAATCTAACGAACTTATACAGGCATTTTAGGATATAATATGAAAATTTAGGTGATTTTGCGCTGACGATTTGACAAAAGATACAAAACGTGATTGATGTCATATTGAAGACCACACATTAGTGACAACTATACATGCAGTGCTCCTACTTACACACGGATAAATTTAATATATGTATTCATAAATAACATATAAACATACTAACAAAATAGTTTCAATATGAGAAAAATAATTTACATCAAATATAGTGTGTCCCGGAATTGTCGAATGTGCATTACCAGAATTAAATTGATTTAGATCCGCTATCACATGTTTGTGGCCCGTATGAAAAAATAGACGGGTTGCACTCCGGGAGTGCCGGCAGATGTGAAAACTTGATTATTAACTTTGTGCATTTTTAACGCATTTTTTATGAAAATCGATTATTAAAAAATCGATTTTTTAAATTAATCGAAACCCTTACAATCGATAAAATTTTTATCCCATTTTTGATGAAAATCGATTTTTAAAAAATCGATTTTTTTAATTAATCGAAACCCTTACAAGTTACAATTAATTCGAGTTCGAGTTCGACACAAAACACTACTCTCCAACCGTCTTACGGTTTTTTCAAGGTTTTTCGATCAGCACGAGAATCTGACGCGAGTTTCACAGTTTTTACCCATCCCACAAAAGTGCTCAACGCCGCTAAAGAAGTTTTCACTTCAAAAAGGTTGGGGACCACTGATTTAGATAGAGGCCATATTTGTGCGTCTCTAAATTTTAATAATGATGAGAAGTTATTGCATATTATATTACAAAAAATACAATATTTAAGATTATAATTTCATAGAATCTGTATATAAGTAGACATAATAGTTATGATCCAAAAAGTTGTTTGGAAGTACAGTAACAAAAATATTTGAAGCAGTATGTGGAATTAAAAATATGCCCCTGGATGATAAATATATGATAAATAAAAAAGGTACTTTATGTATAAAAAAAATATGGTAATGCACAAACGCCGTATCATAGTGTTAGAAATTATTTCATACCACGTAAAGGAAATTTCGATGAGCGCACAACCCTATACTTATTGCCACAAAATATACGTAAGATGTGCATTATATCATGGTACATAACAATCTCATACAGAACCAACTTATCAGCGTATAAATTCATACAGCGTATATATTCATAAGGTTTCAATAACAGTGCTATTGGCTTTATGTAAGATTCTAAAAATTGATCAGAAATATAGTAACACAAAGTTCATTTCTCAAAGTTCTTTATATCATCAATGTAATACAATAATTATTACTAGCTCAAATAATTTATACACTGATTCAGAAAGTTCCTGCATTTCATTTCAATCCGTGTCCGGTCAAGCACTTATCGTACAATATCACTACTTTAACTAGATTTAAATTTCCGCTATGTTTATATAGATTTGGAAGCAACATTTTTAATATATCATAAGTATTCATGTTTCATTAAATATACTTGTATATAACATATGTATAAATATTTATAGTTCTACTGGCCGTTGTTAACTTTAGACAATCATATTTTTCAAAAATGGAGATACTTGCGTACGTTTTAGTAAATTATAATTCGGTAGGGGGTTGAAATCATCAACATTAGCGCATACGTTCTAAAAAACATATTTAATCCTAAGAAAAATATAAATAATAAATGCGACAGGGATTAGCTTATTATCGAATGGGGCGACTGCTTTACCGACCGAAACCTTATAGCATCGAATGTCGCTAGATGGCGCTTTTTGTAGCACGTCGGTAAAGCAGTCGCATGACACTATTCCTTCGACCGTAGGTGTTACTCAAACCAATTGCACAAGTTAACAAGCACGCCAGAGTTAGTACCTTATTCGTATATAACTTATGTTAGTAACGCCGCCTCCGCACGCTTAGCGCCGTCTGCGAACAACCACACACTCACTCGCTTAGTTCACCAAAGCCCATCTTTGTTACTACGGCCGGCAACGGGAAAACGCATAACATCTCTTGCCAAAAATATTCAGGAATTATGGTATAAAAGGTATAAATTACATGTATTCTATTATAGCAAACAATTCATTAAAACGAGCGAGTAGTCTTCTCGATCATGCCGAGAACTATAATCATTTCAGTGGCTATAAATAAAGCGCCGTACTGGTATGAATTCTATAGAACGATTCAGAACGGTGCGCTGATTGGTCATCACTCATCACAGAGTTACACGACTTCACGATATAAAGCATAATATTCAACAAGCGAGAACATCAAAATGCATTATTATTTAGCTTTTATATATATTTTGTATACGAATTCCCATTACCACACCTGCTTCTACTAGCATAATATAATATCAGTATGTTATAAAGTACACAGATACATAGTATTTATTATATTTTGGCCCACACTAAATGCATATTATGGCTGTTACATCACCCAAACAACTCAAGATACTGTATCTAAATCACAACAAAATATGTTAATAAATTCAGTTGTTAGTTTTGATTTCTTTGCAAATCACGTCAAAAACATGTTGCGTTAAAAAGGCCGTTACTTTAAGTAATTACTCAGAATCATTACTCAATAGCTGTTATTAATATTTTTTTGTACTTTTGTCAAACTTTTTGGGTTTATTTCGCATGTTTATCAGTCTATAATTCTTTAAAAATAAGTAATTATTACACATGATATATTATATATCTAGAAATTAAGTTTTGTGTCAGCAATACCTTAAAAAACATTTGCAAGAAACTACATGCCGAAATAAATCCATAAAAGTAAATTGTGTTTTTGAACTTTGCGCGTACGTGTATTTGTATTTGCCTTAGCGTGTAGTTATGCATAAACGTACAAAGTACGTATGTGTGCGTTTGTTTACGCTTATACAGTATATGCTGCGTGTACTTGAGTATACGCGTACATTAAATGCGTGCACGTACGATCACGATATATGCGCGTGAAACCACATCTGTGTATGTGCGTGTACCTGAGTATACGCGTTAATATGTGCACGTACTATCACGACATATACGCGTGAGACCACATGACAATATTATGTATGTGTAATAATTGTGTTTATCTATTTATTTTTTATTGTATGTGTGTACTCACGTGGGTATGAGGGGGGCGGGCAAGCCCTGCGCAGGATTGGGTCGGCCGGCGGGGGGCGGGGGCGCGGCGCCGCCGGGACGCGACGGCAGCGGGGGCGCGGGCCGGCCCGCACCGCCGCCCGGCACTGGGGGCGCGCCGCGCTGACCTAACGAGGCTGGTAAACAAGTATAATACTTATAATTATTATGTGTGTATAAATCTTTGTTTATTTAACGGGATTTTTTTTACGGGATTAACGGGTCTGAAAAGATGATGTCAATCTCATCGTACCTTGAACAAAAATATATCAAAATAAATAAATAAAATAATATCTATGGAAGCTTCACACCACGTCAGTCTGGCCCCGTGCTAAGTACCTAAAGGACTTGTGTTACAGGTACCAGACAACGGAAATATATTTAATACTTTTATACTATACATATATTTAAGATTTTTATTATATCATACACATATTTAATACACATCCAGACCTAGGAACATTGAAAACTTTTTGTTCCGTCGGCGGGATTCGAACCCGCGACCCCCGGCTTGAGCTACCAACGCGCTCACCACTGAGCCAACTTACAATTGCGAGTTTAAATCAAAATAATGACAAACGAGTATAATATACTGATAATGATAATAGCTTACAATGATAAACAACAATATTTTCTTAACAACAGATAATAAACTATTAGTCTTTGAACTTTGTCATGACTGACGTTTACATGTAACAAAGTTGTATTATAACCATTACCTACCAATACTATATTTTTGTAATCACAGGTTATTATTTAATCTATACTAATATTATAAAGCGGAAGAGTTTGTTAGTTTGTTTGTTTGAACGCACTAATCTCAGGAACTACTGGTCCGATTTGAAAAATTCTTTCGGTGGTAGATAGCCCATTTATCGAGGAAGGCTATAGGCTATATTTTATCACGCTAAGACTAACAGAAGCGAAGAAATAAAGGAAAATGTGGAAAAAACGGGGAAAATTATATGAAATGCTTATTTAGTAATAGTTTGAACGCGCTAATCTCAGAAACTACTGGTCCGATTTGAAAAATTATTTGAGTGTTAGGTAGCCCATTTATCTAGAATGGCTATAGGCTATATTTTATCACGCTAAGACTTATAAGAGCGAAGAAATAGAGGAAAAAGTGGAAAAAACGGGGGAAATTATGTGAAAGGTTTTTATTTGAACGCGCTAATCTCAGGAACTACTGGTCCGATTCCGAAAATTCTTTCAGTATTAGATACCCCATTTGTTGAGAAAGGCTATTAGCTATATTTTATTACGCTAAGACTTATAAGAGCGAAGAAATAGAGGAAAATGTGGAAAAAACGGGGAAAATTATATGAAATGCTTATTTAGTAATAGTTTGAACGCGCTAATCTCAGGAACTACTGGTCCGATTTGAAAAATTATTTTAGTGTTAGATAGCCCATTTATCGAGGAAGACTATAGGCTATATTTTATCGTGCTAATACTTATAAGAGCGAAGAAATAGATGAAAATGTGGAAAAAACGAGGGAAATTATGTGAAAGGGCTTATTTGAACGCGCTAATCTCAGGAACTACTGGTCCGATATGAAAAATTCTTTCAGTATTAGATAGCCCATTTGTCGAGGAAAGCTATAGGATATATTTTATCACGCTAAGACTTATAAGAGCGAAGAAATACAGGAAAATGTGGAAAAAAACGGGGAAAATTATATGAAATGCTTATTTAGTAATAGTTTGAACGCGCTAATCTCAGGAACTACTGGTCCGATTTGAAAAATTCTTTCAGTGTTAGTCAATCCTGTACATTGAATATTTTTGTACAATAAATAATACTTGGAATGTGATCTGCTATGCTAACGCGGACGAAGTCGCGGGCAACAGCTAGTACTACATACAATAATTATTAAGATATATTCGCTCGTAAATTAAACATATCTACTCATACTCGTAAAATAAACAAAACGTTTGACGTAAATCTTGACATGTGTAAATAAAATATATAAATGTATCTATAGCCGAGCATACAACCCTCATACTTTTTCTGGAAGTCTATTTAAGGGCTCCCACACACAACTGCGAATTCATCGCATCGAAATGTCATTTTTAGTATGAGTTTTGTCGCATATTTTTGCGATGCGATGCGAATCCGCAGTTTTGTGTGGGAGCCCTAAAAGGATTATGGGATTAATACCTTGCTGCGCGGGCGCGGCGCGTCGCGGTCCGCCGGGCGAGGGCGGCGACAGGCGCGGGTTGGAGTCGAGCCGGCTCTCCAGCCAGTCGTTCTTGACGGGCGGCGGGACGGGCGTGCTCACCGTCGCCATGGAAACGTCGCCGATGATGTGCAGCGCCTCCTTGCACGCGTGGTACATGCGCAGCATCTCTTCGCGCTTCTGAGCCTCCTCCGGCGACTCCTCCATCATTTGCGACTGTGGAACAGAGTCGGTTACAGTGAACAGCGAATACTTTACGCGATAAAATCCTACAGCCTAGAGCCATCAGCAACCCTAGCATGACCACAGTTATAGAAATGCGAAAGTATAGAAACTCTGTGGAGATAAACTATAGTCTGCCGTAAAGTAGGATTTTGTTTGAATTTTTAGGTCTGTAGTCTGTCATAAAGTGTCATTATATTTGATTTTGATTTTCTGTGCCTGATGATATTTAGACCATGGGAGATTAGACTCTTCTATACGTTTTAGAAAACAAAATCGCTTTTTTTCCCTCATGTCCCTTTGTTCCCTTTAATCTTTAAAACTACGCAACGGATTTTGATGATTCTTTCAGTGTTAGATAACCCATTTATCGAGGAAGGCTATAGGCTATATTTTATCACGCTAAGACTAATAGGAGCGAAGAAACAGAGAAAAATGTGGAAAAAACTGAGAAAATTATTTGAAAGGGCTAACTTGAACGCGCTAATCTCAGGAACTACTGGTCCGATTTGAAAAATTTTTTCAGTGTTAGATAGCCCGTTTATTGAGTTGAGGAAGGCTATAGGCTATATTTTATCACGCTAAGACTAATTGGAGAATGTGGAAAAACGGGGGAAATGATTTAAAAGAAGATCTACTTATTTACCTGATCTCCAGACGCGTACAGATGTGCCAACAGCTCGCCGTTGATGAAGTCTTTGGCGTTGTTTATAATCAACATCATGATGGTCTTGGGTACGAGGTCTCGCGTGGTCTTGGTCACTATGCGCATGTAGGAGTCGACCAAGTTGCGGATGGTCTCGACTTGGCGCTCGAGTTGCGGGTCCATGCTGCTAGCAGCGGAGTTGTCGGAGCTCTGGAAATAAAATACTCGAATCGTTATTTCTTTGTTGTGAATTCAATGCTTGTTGAGTGTGGTGAGGTTGCGAAATACATATTATTATGAGTTATCTGAGCTCTAGAAATTCGGTTGAGTGTAGTTCGGTGGCGAAACACGTATAAATTCGGTGACCCATCGCTGTCTCTTTCGTCCGGAAGTATACTGCTATCACCTTTCCACAGGCTCGCAAAAGACACAAGTAACGGTGAGTCAAAGAATTCTTACATGTCTCCGTACTATAGTTTTTACTGTTAACTTTACGCGTTCTGTTTAGTGAAGTTGTATTGCTTTAGATGTCATATTTACGTAGAAAATCTATTTTATATATATTTACATAAATGTTGTCTGAGCTCCAATCCTTGTCAAATATATTATGTTGGACGAATATTCCAAAATTTTGTTTCAGTTGCTGATGTTGTCAACGTATAATTTTTGTTCAGTTTAATATTTTTGTGTTATTTTTTTTTAAAGGCGTCGCTGTAATTTCATCTAAAAGCTAATATAAGCCTCTACTGCACTCTTTAACGCTAGGAACACAATGGGGTGAATGATCAATATTGTATGTACTATTTACTACATCAATAGACTTATTTAGTAGCTTCTTAGCTTATACTTAAGCTGGAGATATTTCATCTGCAGTAAATAAAATTACATTTTTCATACACTTGTGTGGATAAGTATTGCCTCATTATAAAAAACGTGACACAGATGTATGAAAAATAGCTGTTTCATTTAAGTTTTAAAAGCATGCAACTACACTATTACATATTATATGATATATAGCCTCATTCAAGCCAGTATTCTCCCATACTCCTCTTATAAAATGAAATATCTCACTTGTCCACAGAGACAGAAAGAAAACTTACAGAAGTTTTCTTTCTTCTACTCACCATCTCCAGAATTGGGCTAGGCAAACCGTAGATATTTTTACTTAAACCAACTTCACATAAGTTAATTAACAAAACGGCACAGCTACATCAGACAAAATGAATCCAATCAGAAACATCAGTCATCTTTTTATTTGTATGAAATTGTAATAATAATTTTGTTCCTAAGCATCAACAGTTCCAAGAAAGCAGGAAAATAGAAGCCGGAGACAGCTAGATTTTGTAGTGTTAAAAATCTATACTTTTATTATGTTTTGTCAGCACATGTTACAGCAATTTTCTGCACAAGAAAATCGCAAGGAATACGCTGGACACACCTACTCATCCACAAAACCTCAATACAATCTGTTAGTAAAAGTCACCAACTCCAATGCATTAACTTCATAAACTATGAATAACTTACTTCTTTATTTACACCAAACGATGGTAAAGGCAGAAATAACTAAAAATAGAGAAACACCGCTAAAACATACTGTTCAAGATTGTAGACGTAAAAACACAGCAAACACTTCAAGTATAAAATACTTAACAACGAAGCTTGAATAGTTATCGTAGTCTTCCGAAAAACAGCATAAAATGAATAACATACGAATGAGCAGAAATGAATGACAGTTATGTAGTGTAAACCCTCAACAAGTGCAAGATGACACACTATAGCGAAGTAACTCTACATGCCATGCTACATATAACTTTGCATGTATTTCAAGAATTTCATCTGAAAAACTTTTATATAATATTACCATAAGGCGTCGAGACGTGTAAATATTTTTCATATGAATGTGTAAAGAAGAATTTTGAGGAGAAAGAATGTTTTTATTAATGTAAGAAGTATGTTCCAGTGAAGAATTATTTTAGAACTTGATTTAAATAAAGTGTATATCGAGTTGTGTACGATACAGTAGATTAGTCAAAGAAAAAACTATTGAACAAATATTCACACGTCACATATAATAAATATACTATACATTAGTATTATATTTCTTGAAATTCACCCTGGATATTCACACATGATGTGTAGTGAGCTATGTGAACAGTAAGGGTATAATAAGCCTGCGACAAACCTCGTGTCCTTCGCCCTGTATCGCATGGTAAAACAATATATTATTGGGTAACTCAAATATACAATGACATATCATAGATTATAGAATGGTGTCATGAAAACAAACACTGCTTATATCATAAATATATTAGGAAAAAATATTAGCCAATGAGGGTAGTCGTGAAACGGTCTTACCTCGTCGCCATTGGAGGCTTCGGAGGTCTTCTCGGGATAGACGCCGGCTCGGAGGAAGGACGCCTTCCAGGAGTCAACGTCGTCCTGGTTCTCGCAGGACAACTCCAGTTGTTTGTAGTCCTAAAACAGATAACGATATTAATGAAATTTTGATCTTAAATGGCAACTGGATAACTGTATATCAAATATATTAGTATATACTCCGCTCGCGCGTATAGCCCGCGGCTCTGTTACGCCGAAATTAATGCATTTAACGAGTACCGTACATTTTCCGCAACAATACTATCCTACATCCTTTCGGACCGTCTCTAAAAGTATTTCATATCAATTTTCATCTAAATCATTTCAGATAACAGACACACTTTCGCATTTACAACGTTAGGACGTAGGGATTGTCGTATTTGTCTTAGACGTAGGTTACACGTTCAGTTTGTCATCAGTCTGATTATGACGCTAGATTGATAGCTAAAAAGTTCATAATTAAGAAATGATTAGTGCGTCAATCAACTGGTTAATGTCTAAACACACTAGGCCGAAAATACGCGGCCGAAGTTCGGCATGATTACGCTTGCAATGCGCTACGCATACAATATAACACAGCGTAATTTCGGCATGGTGTGTCATCAGCAATTTAAAATACATTGCAGGCGTAATCATGCCGAACTTCCACCGCGTTTTTTCGGCCTAGTGTATTTAGATACTTAAACGTTAAGTGTCACATCAATCTTACTAGATTGATGGCCTGAATTGATGAGAAACTGAACGTGTAACCTACGTCATACCGGCCGCCTAGACGAGCAATTGTATTGTCAATATCACGCTTCAATTTTATTGAACATTTTTAATTCACAATTAGATTGAAGGCGCGCGAATCGCGATGTTCAATTTCAACCCTAGACGGTCAATAATATTACGCAATACGTGATATTGCGCAATAAAATTGCTCGTCTAGGGGCCGGCTTAGTCCGTCGGCCAACCTTGTACACGTTGCGGCCCTCGGGGTTGAAGAGCGCGAACATGTGTCGGCGCGACATGAACCCCTGCTCGAGGTCCCGCAGCTTGAGCCCGTCCAGCGGCAGCATGTACTTCTTCTCGCGCTCCTCCTCGTCCTTGAACCACGAGATGCTCTCCGATGTCAGCACGAACCAGTAGTCGCGGGAACCACCTGCACACCGAGGCATAGTTAGCAAGGAGGTTTCTTAGGCAAATTAAAAGATAAAATATTGCTTGCTTATAAATGCAGCTCCGCGTGCGTGAATACAGTATCTTACGAGAACAATACTTTTTGCACGCACGCACGTAGTACGTACGTACGTAAGCACGCTCGCACGCACGCACTCACACTCGCCCGCACTCATACATACTCGCGTAAAAGTTGAAACTATGAAACATACCAAATTGTATTTAATTTTATTTACACATAAAGTTGTAATCTTAACATACCTTTCATGATGCCCAGGTTGTGTATGCACATGAAACCTTTTCTTATGACTTGGTTTCCTAGAGTCGATCTCGTTTTGGTTGCGTTTTCAGACTGGTTCTGTGCACTGAAAAAAAGGAAAAATAATCATAGGACCCAAAAGTTGTCAATGCCTGATCGCTGATCTACCAATAACGTCTCATCGACGGCGCACTCCCGAAATGCCAAACATACATACACACAATACAATTTAACGTCTTCACATAAATGTGCCTGCGTCCGGATCGTTCGATTTGAATGTGTGCGTGCGTGCACCCCGCACGCACACACACATTCAAATCGAGCGCAGCGTCTCGGTGTGAACGTGTTATACTTTACACAGTAAAACAAACGTACTTGGCGAATCCGATGAAGTCCTCGTGGTTGGTGTTCATGTAGGCGAGCTCGCAGTCAATGAGCAGTACTAGCTGGTCCTTGCACTGCTGCTCGCGCGACCGCACGTGCGACATGATGATGCGCTCCGTCTCCTCGCGGAGTCGGGGGTATCGCGACATCTGGGGAGGGGCATAAAAGAATAATAAAATAACCTTTCACAAAAATAATACTCTTACACCGGTTCTCAGTAACGGTAGCCCGTTTTGTTGAAAGTAGGAAAGCCACGCAGGAGTCATTTAATAGTGCCAAGTGTGTGTACTGTGTACACAAGAGCACCCTCTGTTCATTTACTATTGTATTTCTGCACAACGGATGACCGACGCGACTGACGAGAGACCAGGGACCGATTTTTTAGACGCATTGATAACTTTTGTCAAAAAATCTGGTGAGAAGACTTGATTGTCTTGTTCAAACATTGATATAAAATCATTCCTAGCTTCAAGCCACTGGGCCACAAAATTATTAAATTACAAAAGCTTTGATTGTGGCCACTGGCACGAAAAAAGTGGAAAATATCGCACAACAATACAGCAACATTAGTTCTAGCGTTTATCCGTTACCTTTGAAAAAATACTGTAGGACGTTACACGGCGAATTAATGCGATCTTATTCTAGTCTTTACTTACTCACCCTCTCAGTGCAAACGCGTACTACATTAGACAGTTCCTGCACGACCAAATCCACGCACTTCAGGCATGGCTCTTTTAATCTGGCGATTTGTTTCTTTACTATAGCCTCGAACGCCATGTCCGGTGTGAATAGACCGACCTGAAATAAGAAACAACAGTTAAAGCAAGTTTGTAGGTACCATAACGTAGTTTCCTTACGTAGAATTAAAGGCATTACAACTACTACTTATAACACTATTAGATCCAACTTTTACGTAACGTCAACTTAAAGTGACCCAAATAATGTGTCGTGGTATTTCTATATGGCAAGACATGGTGACATGACTTGGTAGCATTATGTTTTGTTTCTTTTCAGTGAAATAGATAGGATGTTTTGTCCTTGTCTAGCACAGCTTTCAATGTGACAGACTATGACACTGTGTAGCTTTTAACGATACTCCGACAAACGATTGTTAACAATAATCTAGACTGGTGCCAACGGCTCCTAACATAGTGAGTGTTGCTAAGCGCGCTGCGCCATATATCTATATTTCATATAATACTAGCTGTCCCGGCAAACGTTGCTTTGCCATAATATAAAGTATTTCGCCCATATTATTTTATTGAAGTGACTAAATAAGTATGTCGCCATGGCAACGTCGATCGCTATCCCGTCTAAAATTAAAATCTCGTCGTAAATTTAGAAAAAATCATTAAAGCCGTTTCGGAGGAGTTCGCTGACTAACATTGTGACACGAGAATTTTATATATAAGATGGAATTATAGCTATATAGCGCACTTGTCGGGGTGGCGTAATTTGCCACACCCTCTATTAGTATATCAAACACAATAAGATGTATCCTTACCCTAATACCGTGGATATTTCTTATGGCGAACGCGATCTCCCTGCGCAGTTCCTTCTCATCAAACTCCATCTTGACGATCTCGAAGGGGAATCGCTCGTGGAACAGCCGGTTGATCTTGGCACCGCCGGACAGCTCGTTCGTGTTGATCTGCGCCGATCCCGAACCCTCAATGGTCCTTTCAAAGTCCGTTTGGAGTGTTTGGATCATCCTAGAAGACGGAGTGTCATGATTAGTATATGACGACAAATGATTTGCTTAAAAACTAGCGGGGAATTAACTTAAAAACTGTACTCTGCAACACTATCCTTCTTATTTTATACAATAATGCAGCCTATTATCCTCCCTGCATGCATTCTTGTTAGATGCAGTCCGTTTCTCTCAAACTACAAAATTATAACCAAACTAGCTGTCCCGGTGAACTTCGTGTCACTTTAAAACCTTCCCTGGACTTCTACGAATATTTTAAGACTAAAATCAGCCCAATCGGTTCAGCCGTTTTCGAGTTTTAGCGCGACTAACACATTTGAAAATCCATTTTTATATATAAGACTAGCTGTCCCGGTGAACTTTGTGTCACTTTAAAACCTTCTCTGGACTTCTACGAACATTTTAAGACTAAAAATCAGCCCAATACGTTCAGCCGTTTTCGAGTTTTAGCGCGACTAACACATTTGAAAATCCATTTTTATATATAAGATAAATAGCAAAAGACAACTAAATAAAAAAAGTCTTGTTTGGTCAAAACTTCAAAAGTGTGTCGTTTTACGTTTTGACTTCATGAAAATACTATTTTGCTGTTTACTAGGAATCTAGTCAGATACTGACTAAAACTTATTATTCTATACTGACTACTGGAATATGACAAAATAATGCCTCATTTGGGCAATTCCTTGGAGCTCGCGTACGGATTAGATATTTCCTCAGCGGAAACATTCACAATGCTCATTCTCGTCAGATTCATATCTGCTTACATTTTCTACATATACTCACTGTAACATAGCCTTGGTCTTGATAGACGGGTCATCGGGGCGGAAGTGTTTGTACTGGTCGACATCCTTCTCCAGGGTCAGCAGCTGCTTCTGCAGCTTGTCGCGGAGGCCGGGCAGCGTGTCGCGGATGTGGTTGGTGAGCTGCTGGTTCAGCACGCGCTGGAGGTACGGGGTGCCGAGCCGGTCGGCGATGTGACGGTACGAGGGGTGACTGGAAAATTCAAAATATAATATTATAAAACTTAAGAGGTGTCAAGGGACACCCGAAGGGAACGAAGTTATTTCTTATTTTTAAAAATCTGTATAATAAATATACTCAAAAAAAATATTAAAAAAAACGCGAACTATTGACGCCCAGGAATACTAACAACGAGTCGCTGTTTATTCTCAAAAAACGCTATCTAGTTGACGCACAGCAATACTATCAACGCCCTCTGCCCCTACCATGCAGGTACTAATAAAAAAGTGTCGTTACAACTTTTTTGGTCTAGCCTCCTTTCGCAACGCGCGATAAGGAACTCCGTTCCAATATAACCTAAGTTTTGAGACTCTAACAATCGAACGAGAATGCCGCGTCCTACTCTAACAACGTCATTTCACGTTTGTTAAGAGTAAGACGCGACATTCTCGTACGAATGTTTGAGTCTCAAAATGGTTTCGTGATCTGCAAGCTTAGCATGGCCACCAGAGAAAGGTTTAGCTAGGGAAAGTAGACAAAGTGTTGTTAACAAAGGGAATCTGTCAGTTTGTCCGCAAAACTGCCAGCGTTTCTTTTCTTTCGCATTCTACTGTGGCCGTGCTAAGCCTGCAGATACTAGAAAGGTAAATTGGTAATCAGAGGCAAAGAAGAAACTACGGCAAAGCCTAATTTTTTAACAATATTGCGTGTGATTGTTCCTCCAGTAACGCCTAAACTACTGAACCAATTTAATAAACAAGGTATCAATAGATATTTTAAGTAACAAGAGGTAATTTTCGTAGTCAAGTTATTTTCTTGAAAGTTCTCATCTTTTGAAACCCCATAAGGCATAATGTATCTTTTATTTCCTGCATTCCTGTGTCATTCTCTTTTTAATTTCATTTAAATTCATTCTCTTTTTGGCACGTAACTACGTACTACGTAGTAATATTATTCAATAAATTGGGAAATATTAAGACTAAACTGTTTTTTACATAGTTGAGTAATTATTCTTCTAGTAGCCGTAACATCACTCCTATACGTGACGCACGGGATTTTCTATGTTTGATATTTATTTCAATATTTACGTAATACTTATTTAAATTGAAGCGAAATGTATACAAAAGTAAAACAAGAAACATTCAATCAAACATGAAAGCAGGTAAACAATTAGCGGGCAAGAATGTGTGACGTCATATAAACATTGAGCTCACCTTGTAACGAGAACATAATAATATTTTAATCCTTATGAGATTACCTACTGTATCAAATTCTTACGTATATGTACTTGGTACCTAAAAATAAATAATGACAATGTGGTTTTGCGTAATTATCATGTAGTTTATAACAAAATTCACTCACATTCTTCATCTTCTATACAATATTCTCTTTAATCCAATTTCTCCACACTATTTAAAAGATAAATTCACCTTCCTTGGACATAAAAACCCTACTCTTCGCTCATCCAACAAACTCACTCTTGCTTTTCCCTCTCACAATACCGCTCACTACGACTGTTCTTTTACCATTTCTGCTATACGTTTATGGAACGCTCTTCCCGAAACCATCCAAAGATCACCAACAATTAATATTAAAAAAAAACGAGTCAAAGAATATTTTCTGAAACTGACATATTGACTAGCATTCTACTTCTTTCATTTTGTATTATATTTATGTAAAGTTTGTGTGGTTTATATAAATATTTTTATGTATCTTTAATATGAATATTATGGTATATAAGTAAGATATAATATGTAGTATTTTTAGCCATAAGTATTAGATTGTTTTATTTTAAATTGTAATTTAGTTTAGTTTGTACAAATAAAGAATTTTCTATCTATCTAACAAAGTAATGACTAGTAGACAGAGTTTAGAACATTTGTTTGATTCCCGTTAAGATTTAGCTTCTTTAATACTCAGGAAAGGGTGTAGCATAAGCAGAGATATATTTTTTAACTTTAAATGAAATAAAAATCGTTTACAGTTTTCATAGTTCCTAGACCTTAGATAAGCTATAGCTTTTTTGACCGACTTCCAAAAAGGAGGAGGTAATACGTTCGGCTGTATGTATTTTTTTTTTATGTATGTTCAACAATTACTCAGCCGTTTGTGGTCCGATTTTCAAAATTCTTTTTGTGTTGTATAGGATTTGATTCGAATTTGGTACCATGTTCATAAAACTGGTGATCTGATGATGGGATCCATGAGTAATCGAGGGGACTTCTTGAAATTTGTATGGAAACATATAGTGATTTCGATTTTTTCTGAAGCATTCGAGGTAAATGCTACCAAAAAGTAAGACTTCGCACCAGGTTATACCCTGGATCCGAAGGTACCGAACAGAACTTTTGAATGCTTATAGGTACAGGTTCGGGGATTTCGGCGTTGTTTAAACAACTGAAAGCATAAGCCAATACATCAATTTGATTAATCATCATCATCACAACCATAATTATACCATGGGTCATCACACTATGACCCAATTATTGGTACTTTTCGCGATATTTTGCATCGAAGCAGTTGTTTTTGATGATGATTTCGCTGTTTGTGGACCGATTTTCAAAATTCTCGTGTTGTTGTATAGGATATAATCTTAATTTTGTATAACAATTACGAAAATGGTGAGCTGATGATGGGATCTATGAGCAATCGAGGGAAATCCTTGAAATTTATCAAAACACTCATAGTGGTTAAAATGTTGTTTTTAGTAAGTTAAACATATTATGTTACGAATAAGAGAAATTTCATACGAAGGTGTCTCTTGGTCCAAAGGCACTGAATAGAACTCCTGAACCTTTAAAGATAAAAGTTTGGAAATTGCAGCATCGCTTAGATAACTGCAAGCATTTACCACAATTTCGCTTACAGTAACATAATGTGAATAGTTAACATTCGTATTGGTTATTTACGCTTAAAGCCTTATTTTGTAGATAACTAAAAAGAGTGAAATTATTATTTTTAACAAAAAATTTAAACCGACTTCCAAGGTAAAAACAATAGTAACTAATATGAACTAAAAAGTATTAAATAACTCTTACTCTTTAATAGTGCCTTTTTCAGAATTCGTCTAAATCTAAACTATTTCTGTACATACTACAGTCTTCATTACTTTGAAGTCGGTACCAGTCCCAAAAGTTTCAGATATTCTAAGTTCTGACATTACTGAACTCACGAATAAATTAGCTGGTACCGACTTCAAAATAATGAAGACTGTAGTATGTACAGAAATAGTTTAGATTTAGACGAATTCTGAAAAAGGCACTTTTAAAGAGTAAGAGTTATTTAATACTTTTTAGTTCATATTAGTTACTATTGTTTTTACCTTGGAAGTCGGTTTTAATTTTTTGTTAAAAATAATTATTGTAGATTTTAGGGGTTTTGGACACCAACTTTAAGGATAAATATTTTTGACAGTTGGTAACACTGACAGAGACCTATGAACTACAGATATCCTCACTCCTCAGCAATAAAATAGTAGATCTTTTAGCAGCTTTTTGAGGTTTTTCGGAGTCGGTGTTCAAACAACCTGATGCTGCGATGCTGCGCCACTGCCCGTTAGTGTGGCATAGATGATAGATGATACTGCAAGAAACCACTTAAAGTGAAGCCAAACAAACGTAATTTTGTGAGTCGTGAGTCGCAGATGGTCGGTCGCGTAAATTGTTTTCCATTCTAATCATAACTTACAAAATTACGCTCGTTAAAATTGTGGGATATGCGTGGAGGCCGCAAAGGAAGATCTTCCGACCGAGCGAGGTGTTATGCTCGGTCAGGCCGAAGCCCGCGTGATAGGTACATTTCAGCTGTCGTATAATTATAATATACCGACGGGCTCAGAAAACTTCGATAGCTCGATGCAGGAATTAGGAAGGTACCGCCACAAAATTAAGTAGGAATTTTGTATGAAACTGAATGCAGCAAAATTTCTGCCAACCGAAATTCTGTGACTCACGAGTCACGACTCACAAAATTACGCACGTAAGGCTTCACCCTTAATCCTTCAAGCCCCATAAGAGCACCGTTGATCGCGACAACAATAGAATACAATAGCATTTCCAAGAATCCCCGATCGAAGGATCAATGCTAAATCTTGTAGCGGTAAGGTGGTTTCTTGTAGTCTTCGAGTAGTAGTCCATACCTGAGGAAGAACTTCCTCTCAGCGGCGAGTGCGGCGGAGATGTCCTTGCGGCCCTCGATGTCCTTCTGCGAGCGGTTGACGACGCCGATGTACCCGCGCCGCAGCGGCAGCAGCTTGTTCTCAAGCACGTCGCGCGCGTCCGTGCCCTCGTCCATCAGGTCCAGCTTGGTGATCACGCCGATAGTGCGGAGACCTGTTGTCAAAAAGAAGTCAAAGTTGAGGCATTCTCAATACACTATATAAACATTGAGTATACGTAACGCCTCCGTGGTCTAGTGGTATAGGGCGCGGCCCTTGACTCGGAGGTCGTGGGTTCGATTCCCGCGTTAGAAACATGTTATTTCCAAGTTTGGTTAGGACAATGCAGGCTGATCATCTGATTGTCTGACAAGTAAGATGATCCATGCGTCGGATGGGCATGTAAAAAGTCGGTCCTGCGCCTGATCTCTCGCCAGTCATGTCGGTCGTCCGTCCCACTGGGTATAAGAGAGTAAAGGAATAGAGAGTGCTCTTGTGTACTGCGCACACACTTGGGCACTATAAAATTACTCCTGCGTAGCTGGCCTGGTTTCAATGAAACCGGCCACCGTCACCGAAACCGGTGTGGGAGCTATTATTATAATTATTACTAGCGACCCGCCCCGGCGTCGCACGGGTACAAAATATATAGCCACTGAAAAAATGATTAAAATCGATAGCCTATGATCCTTCACGTGGTCTAGGCACTTCTTATCTGTGCCAAATAACATAAAAATTGCTCCAGTAGTTCGCGAGATAAGCCTTTCAAATAATTTCCTCCGTTTTTTCCACATTCTCCTATTAATCTTAGCGTGATAAAATATAGCTTATAGCCTTCCTCAATAAATGGGCTATCTAACACTGAAAGAATTTTTCAAATCGGACCAGTAGTTCCTGAGATTAGCGCGTTCAAGTTAGCCCTTTCAAATAATTTTCCCCATTTTTTCCACATTTTCCTCTATTTCTTCGCTTCTATTAATCTTAGCGTGATAAAATATAGCCTCTAACCTTCCTCGATACATGGGCTATCTAACACTTAAAGAATCATCAAAATCCGTTGCGTAGTTTTAAAGATTAAAGGGAACAAAGGGACATGAGGGAAAAAAAGAGACTTTGTTTTATAATAAGTATAGATACGTCCCATATCAGTTGACGGCGAGAAGAACCGGTGAAAGAAAGTCAAACAAATAATATCTAGTTAAAAAAAGTGTTTTTTTTTTCAAAAACTCTCAACAAATTATTGCATTGTCATTGGCTCTTAATTCGTATGCAAAGTTTCGAATTAATTAGACTACTGGAGATAGGTAAAAATCGTGCTCAAAGATTCCGTTACATACAAACAGCCCAAGTTTATAAAAGCGTGTTAAAAAGAAATCAAAGTCATTTTCAATACACCATTTAAACATTGCGTCTACGTCTACTTTCGGTTGACGGTCTCAGCGCGAAACGTCGCTAAAAGAAAGTGGGAAAAAATAAAAATAGATAATAGATATTCTATGGGCTTATTTTTCTACTAATATCAGCTGGTATAACTAGGAAAATAGCTTGAACTTGCTAGCCAGCCAGCTTGCCGTATCCGAATACTGGCGTGTGAAGATCCATCCACTAATCCATTATGCCCATAAAATTGTGGAATTTTCTGGTGTTTACCATTCACCGTTGTCGTACCATTGTCGGACACGCGTCGATGGTGAATTAGACAAGTGACTAATGATGGCGTGGATAATGTGAGAAAGTAAACTGGTTACGTCAACTCAGTTCCCCGATCAATGGAAGATGTGAAAATTAAACACAATCATATAAAAACCTCATCTTATGGAGGCACTTCACATGGCTAAAGTATTTGCTATTGGCTATTTGTTGCATTTGGCAAAGTTATTGACGTATACACAAACAATCAAATTAAGGCAAATACGGCCTTCCACACATGGACGTCAAATACCAAACTTTTACTTGATTTTGTTTACAGTGCGACAAGGCTTTAAAGTTTAAATGAACGTGGGTGGTGGCGCTGCTCGTAAAGGAGAACTGTCAAAAACTGTCAAAAAATGACGTTTTTGTATGATGGCAGCGTTAGTTCCTTTTTTCGCCACGTTCATTTAAAGCTTTGTCGAGCTGTACTATTATCTCTTATTAGTGTGTGGCTGTACTTGCCTATTTGACTCTTTTGATGTGACGTGCGTCAAAAACCGACAAAGGTGTCGGTTTTTGACGCACGCCATACGCACATATGACACGTAATATACACGTAATAACACGTATCCGTGTATTTGGTATTGGTCATATTTGTCAAATAGGCCAGTACTTGTCAAACATACCGTCTACACATGGTGATTGTTTGGCGAATACATCAAATACGCAAATACAAATAGCCATGTGAAGTGCCTTCATTAGATAACTCGGTCTGTCTGTTGTCTCCGCAGCATTTCACAATAATTGCGTAATGTTTGTAATAAGTAACTGAAAAAATTATTCATAGGCAGACGGTAGCCGGTAGGGCTATAATTGTCTAATTTGCAGTAGCAGGCAATTCCTAAATTTGATGTGGGCAAGATATATTTTGCCAGGCCCCTGATGGATTACGCAAGATGACGGATTTTGAGAGAAATAATTTTTTGCCTCTTTTCTTTGAAAATTTTTTCACCCTCGCTTTACGCCGCCTCTGTTAATTTTGTCGGGTTATGTCAATCCCCTCTGACAATCACGATCAAAAAAGTAGATCTGTCATCAGCCTATGAAACAACTTCGCTGATATAGTAGGTTTTTTGCTTTTACCTCAAATAGATAAGCCTATGTATAGGGAAGTCCTTGAGAGGTGTAGGTAACACTTAGCTGAATAAAACAGCATTTTTTGCAGTATATTCAAAACTGGTTGATACCATTCATCGGGCGATTACACTTTTACCTAGACTCACAAAAAAACCCCATTTACTGGTCACTATTGTATCCCTCATAACAATTTAACTAGAGCTTCTAGTCTCTAGAGTCTAGAGACTAGAGTCTAGGACCTTTGACGTAACATACGGAATATTTTCATTAAAAAAAATACCATGTAAAGTAATCCACGGGGAAGATCATAGCCTACTTTTTTACGATTCCATTGGAATCCCTTTGTAACGCGGGTGGAGCCGTGCGGAACCTCTAAGTATAAGTGCTTGTTCAGACACAGCGGGAACCGCACAGTTTGGACCCGTGCGTTTAAACCGCTCGCAGCTTATTGCAAAGGCGTTGTATTACAACGTTCACACTTAGGGTGAAGCCAAACGAGCGTAATTTTATGAGTCGTGAGTCGCAGAATTTCGGTCGCACAAATCATTTTTCATACAAATCATGACTTACAAAATTACGCTCGTGTGAATCAAACAGGACTTTTGTATGAAACTGAATGCAGCAGAATTTCTGCCAGCCGAAATTCTGCGACTCACAACTTACAAATTACACTCGTTTGGCTTCGCTCGGTGTCTAAACGGGAAACGCGCGGTTCCCTCTGTCTGAACAAGCACTTAAATGTTAAGCGGCGTTCACATTTACCTTGCGGGTCCACCTCCTTGGCGAGCTTGAGGGCATCGCTGTTGGCCAAATCAGTGTTGGCGGGCGTGACGGCCAGGATGAGGCAGGACTCGCGCCGGATGAACTGGAAGATCATGGCCTTGATCTGCTGCTCGATGTCCGGCGGCTGGTCACCGATCGGCACCTTCGTCAGACCCGGCAAGTCGATCAGCGTCAAGTTGAGCACTGGGAACAAAGAGAAAGCGTAAGAAGGCATAGGTATATATTATGTTACCGCTAGAATGCGGAATACGATAATATGCACATTAACGAGGTAAACTGCAGATGTCCTTATACCATACGTTAAAGTGTGAAATTTAAATCAAAAAAGCTTATATTGGCACTTCACCTAGTTAGTTTGCATAGTAACGAATAGTACATCGTTAAATTGCGGAAGACAATTTATGACGGTCGCCGGCTGCTGCCGCAGCACGCTCGCTCGGCTCCCTCTGTGTTGTGGTCCAAGTTCTTACCTAACCTAACCTACTTTTGGACTTTCTGGATTGTGTTTGTTTTTGTTTTGGCGGGGCACAGCTCCCCCGAGCCCCGCTTTCGGGGGAGCTGTGTGTTTTGATCATTTTTCTGTCATTTGACAAACGCTGTTTGCCGAATAGGGGCCGGCAGCAATTTCGCCGCGGCGCCGAAAATAATTCCCCACAACTAAATATTTATTCAAACAAGAACCTGTTTTAAATGCAATTTACCGCATGCATGGTCGTTATTCCGCAGATTACCTAGGTATTCTGTAGATTATCTCGTTAATGTAAGAATAGAATAAACTTTTTGCACTTTAACTTACTCACCACCTCACACCTCACATCAGAATACCTTGTTAATCTGCACTAACTGGTTTACGCACATTAGCGATAACATATACATTGTAATAAAAGAGAGCCACAATAGATCCTTGGGTCACTCCAGCGACGACAGTAATAATGCTTTCGGTAAAAAAATTACAAACAGTTTCGGATAAGAATTGAAACATTATTAAATTGGATGTTGCTATAGTTTTAGGTGTAGACAATATGCATTAAACTTTTGTTTAGGCTACATCTTTAGAAGCTAAGACTATATAGAATTTATTAGTGGCTGGGAATTTGTATATTTTTAGTGCGATATTCCCAAGCAAAACACTCATTTCGTTCAATATAAACAGACATCGTGATTGCTTGCGGCCATAAAAATCCATTAAATCAAGACGCGTTATAATATGTGGAACGGAAAACGATCGTTGAAAATTGCAACACAACCTTGGCCTTATAGTTGTACTCAGAGTACGCATCGTGTACGCACGAGTACGCTAGAGCCGTGACGGCAATGTGAAGGAGCCGAAAATAATTTCTTATGAATAGAGATAGATATCGACATAATAAAAGTTAAGAATCAAGAATAACCAAATAGCATTATACTGTACGAGTACAATAGGACCTAAACGTATTTTCCTGGGAGACAGGTAATTATCCCATCCCAGTATTTTTAGGATTCAAAGATTTACATACACTGGCCATCGCATCTCAGGGGCCAGAGCCCACTACAAAATATACGGACTACATACTCCAATGTATGTAGGTTATAGCTAAAAAAGCGAAAATTAAAGAGTCAATTTTTACAACCTTATGCGGGTTACGATGCTATCGTTTAATGACTTTGACCATGGAACGTTCAATATAAGAGTGAAGAGTGTAGGTTTAACAATGTACCTACTCGATAGAGTTTATTTTGTTTAGTAACAAACCAGATAGACTATGGAAATGATCTACACACATAGACTAACGGAGGCCCTTGTGAAACTTTTGATGCGATCAGTTTTAACAGTATGTATAATCTAATTAGAAAGATACGCAAGGTAACCACATAATTACGTTAACGTGCGTAAAAGAAAAGAAAGGAACTAATATTAAATCAGCCATCCAAAAAATTAAGTTGATGCTCTACTTTTTGTACATTTTATTAGACATATTTATTATTATGGCAACAAAATAATCTTGAGCCAAAAAAATGTCTAAAATGCTACAGAGACTTTTGTAGGGAGCTATAACAGGTATGCTCAGAATAAGGGCAGGTATAGAAATGATCTACCTTTTAAACTTACGACCGCAAATTCAATTTTCATCAAAATGAATAATTGCATAATACAATTCCAATGTACATATAGCAGATAGATGGGAGATAAGAGCCTGCAGAAGTCTACAGAAGGTAGAGAACGAACAGGTAGAGGCGCACTATTCATATACATACATACAAAGGATGAAAACACAAAATCAGCGTCCATCAAACGAAATTGCATATAATTTTTACAGTAACGGCTAACAAGCCGGGTCACGGTGGTGATAAGCCGCAGTCACCCACAGTCGTGGGCGGTGACAAGTTCAATGTCTTTTCCGCGCCGCTGACTCGTCAATCATGACGAACACAACCGCGAATTTCGTCTGCCGTGTAGCCGAATTACTGCATCATTCATAGACGGTGTAATGACAAATGCGATTTAGTTAGATAAGGTTAGAAAACTTAAAACTTGAAATTTTATACAACAAGGTAGACAGTGTAATGTCGTGGCAAAAATTGGTCACCTGGAATACCCCACAATGGTCTATGGGTTGTGTTAAGGTCTATTTTGAAATTGGTATCCGTTCCATTCGAACTATCATTATAATGTGTAACATTTGTGGATGCACGCCTACTACTTATTTGTTACTCGCGACCCGCCCCGGCGTCGCACGGGTTTAAGATATATAAAAAATGATTAAAATCGATAGCCTATGATCCTTCACGTGGTCTACTTCTTATCTGTGCCAAATAACATAAAAATTGCTCCAGTAGTTCGCGAGATAAGCGCTTTCAAATAATTTCCCCCGTTTTTTCCACATTCTCCTATTAGTCTTAGCCGCTTAGCGTGATAGAATATAGCATATAGCCTTCCTCAATAAATGGGCTATCTAACACTGAAATAATTTTTCAAATCTGACCAGTAGTTCCTGAGATTAGCGCGTTCAAGTTTCTATTAGTCTTAGCGTGATAAAATTTAGCCTATAGCCTTCCTCGATAAATGGGCTATCTAACACTAAAAGAATCATCAAAATCCGTTCCGTAGTTTTAAAGATTAAAGGGAACAAAGGGACATGAGGGAAAAAAGCGACTTTGTTTTATAATATGTATAGATAACTTATAAGTAACTTGACCAAACTTTGGACTACAAGGCACGAGGCTGGTCAAAAGTTTTCATACCGACATTTAATATAAAATTTTATAACTGTGGTTAAGAAGTCTTGTACAGAATTTTTTTCAAAAATATTTAAAATCATAACAAACCCCTAAAATAACAAACAAATAAATATTTAATTAATTAATCATTTGTAGTGGTTATTCATTTGTATTTGTAGCCTGTTAGCAGCGTTAATCGACCTCAAAATTTAATAATTATTTATTAATAATATAATTACCATGTGACTCACTGCTTTATTAAATTCGGAGTATTTAAGTTACCACTTTAAATCGACGAATGTGAATAACAAATGACCAATGGGCAATGCCCACTGAGTCTCTATACTAATAGACTACAGGCCCACGTCGAAAATGGATGGGTCAAATGAACCACCTGGGGACGTATATAGGACGATATTAGAGCATAAAATAATAAGATTTAGCACTATGCCGTCACTTGTAAGCTGTCCAACTGAGTGCTGGTGAGAATTCAAAAGTGCATGTAGGGTGAGTACATTTTGGTCATATGATCCTGTACGGCATTTTTACCATCGATAGACACATGAAAAATAATAAGAAAGCCCGCAGTGCCGTACAAAAATAATGCGCCAACAAGTCGGTATTTTTATTTTATTTTCAGCCAATTTCCATGGTAAATTTGGTCATTTGATTCAATACGGCATACGTTTCATACTGTTTGGATACAGCTTGGAATCAATTATTCCGCAACACCGTACAAAAATAATGCGACAATAGAAAAAAATCGAGGGTTACAAACCCCTGTTTTTCAGGGGTCCGGGGGGTCATCTGAAACAGTACGGCTTCGGTTCCAAACATTATTTTAGCACTAAAAAGTACTATTAAAAATAATGCCGTCAAAATTTTTTTGTCCATTTTAATAATAATCTTAATTACATGGTATACTTGATTTTTTAAGCTGTAAAATTATTTGATTCTGTACGGCGACTTTATTTTTAATATGATATTATAAAATACAATTGATATAGAGTATTGCCGTTCAAAAGAAACTGTTCTAAAAAAAATAAACAGAAATACAAAATCTGAAATTTTAAATATTTATAGATTAATAAAATAAAGCAATTTTCTACATTTTTCCTTCGTCTTAAATAGTATTAAGATAAATAAATTAGGAAAAAAATATGCCGTACATTTTAATGTAGAGTAAGTAAAGTTCCGTACCATCATAGAACAAAATTGTGTTTTTTTGTATGGGAGCCCCCCTTAATTATTTCTTTTTTAAAAATGTTACTATTGATTTTTAAATTAAAAATAAAATTGAGTATTTTGTGAACATTTCAGGTGTCTACCTGTTGCCATTATTGATATCGAGCAAAAAATTGAAAAAAAAATCACGTTTGTTGTATGGGAGCCCCCCTTAAATAATTATTTTATTTTGTTTTTAGTATTTGTTGTTAAAGCGGCAACAGAAATACATAATCTCTGAAAATTTCAAATCTCTAGCTATAACCGTTCTTGAGTTACAGCCTGAAGACAGACAGACATCGAAGTCTTAGGTAAAGGTATCCGTTTACACCCTTTGGGTACGGAACCCTAATAAAACAACTATTTTTTAGAGAAAAATCGATATATTTCGTTGTATGAACTTTTCTTACATTTCGTTCTATGGATATTTGCTTGAGTTTTTTTTTTCTCCTACAAACCTTTGGACCAACAAAAATGTACGGCGTACAAAAAAATATGATCTATGCATAGCATACTTTCAAAATGAATTAATTTTATGTTGGTTCAAATGACCCCCCGGACCCCTGAAAAACGGGGGTTTGTAACCCTCGATTTTTTTCTATTGGCGCATTATTTTTGTACGGCGTTGCGGAATAATTGATTCCAAGCTGTATCCGAAGAGTATGAAACGTATGCCGTATTGAATCAGATGACCAAATTTACCATGGAAATTGGCTGAAAATAAAATAAAAATACCGACTTGTTGGCGCATTATTTTTGTACGGCACTGCGGGCTTTCTTATTATTTTTCATGTGTCTATCGATGGTAAAAATGCCGTACAGGATCATATGACCAAAATGTACTCACCCTACATGCACTTTTGAATTCTCACCAGCACTCAGTTGGACAGCTTACAAGTGACGGCATAGTGCTAAATCTTATTATTTTATGCTCTAATATCGTCCTATATACGTCCCCAGGTGGTTCATTTGACCCATCCATTTTCGACGTGGGCCTGTAGTCTATAATATTATAAATGCGAAAGTTGATCGGTCTATCTATGCTTAATCTTAACTGATGAACTGAAGTTGCGTGTAACATCTGGTTATTAATATTTCAACTATTTACTTTGTCTGTAAATTGTTACTATTAAATAGATAAATCATGTTCAATGGAAGCACGAAAATATTTACAATTCTTTGATACAATAGCAGCAAAGTATATCGACGATTGATAGGTATAATACACGGATGTACAGATAAATCGTGTCTGTTTCTCTAATCAATGATTATTTTTCCGCTGCTCATTGCTCTGATTTTGCTATTATTTACTGATTGTAGAGTGGTCAATCCGAACGCGACTGATTTTACACTTGTATGAGTCAAACACAAAGGATGTCTAGATAAGATAGGGCGTCGAGATTAAATTATCTCTATCGAGACTTCAAATTAGGGCGCTAGGCCGCAGCAGGCGCGTGAGGGCGAGGAGTTCGACAACAGAGTGCCCGTATACCACGGCTGGAAGGCTGGGGGGGTTTTAGTCGGTAAGCCTCCGGCGCACCGAGCCGGAGGGAGTCCGACATACCGACGCGTCGTCCACCCCCGTGCGCGCCGGGGGATACGTATAACGTATTACGTAACGTATTTCCCCCCTGCAACAAAAAAAGGCCGCAGTAGGCGAACGCTGAGTATGGATTTTGTGCATTTCCGCGTAATAGGCTGCATTATGTTTGCTCTAACTCATCTCGATTCTCGATCCCACGCACATCATTTGGGAATCTCTATCATGATTTGCAAGTGATACGCGCAAAGCTATCAGAACACGCACTTCAAGTAGCCGGAGACAAGTAATACCGTGAAGAGAAACACCGTAAAAGAAACACCGCACCGTAACTCGTAAGGACAAAGACCATGGTAGGTGGTGGTTACGATATAGAGAGTATGACTATCATCAGAGTCATCACTCATCAGTCATACTCCCTATATCTTCTCTAGATCTTGAAGTGAAAAAAAGCCCAGAAATAACGCTAACAGGAGTCGAGTTACCTTAACAATGAATATTAATATTTTTATAACATAAAATGTGGGTCACGTGTTCACAACAAACAATATAATCTTTTATAATCGCATTATGTCGGCAAGATCGTCAGTACACGGGCAATGTTCAAGATTATATTACAAACACGTAAGTTGCTGAAATACTCTTGGTCACGCAAAGAACAGATTGGTTTTCTTGAAACTGTTCGTGGCTGATAAAATTTATCGTTGCTACAAATTGTCGCCGCAAGCTTTACGGAGTAAACCATTCAAAATAATCCGTATGGATCCGGAACCAGCAACATATAGGCTATAATATACATGGTTTATAGCTTTATGTGGCTATTTATAGCTTTATGTGGCTACTGGTCTAACCAACCTATAATAGTTGGGCTAAAAAGTGTTCGAAATTAGAATTAGTGGAAGTAGATATTCCATCTTTTTTTTCCATCATAGGAATTTTTTATTCCATCTAACTTACAAACTTTAAGTCATTCTATACATCTAATACGAATCAAGAAAAAACTCATGTCAGAATAGCACTGGACATTTTTATCTGGATGACTCTATCTGGCTGTTCAATAATCAGGATACGGAGGTACCAAAACAAATTACAAGTTCGAAACTACTGATGATTGCTGGACGTCCGAGGAATAATTGTCGGTAGATGGAGGTTTTTAACAACTTCCAGTAATCGTAAGTGTTCACGTCCGGCCAATCTGTGAGCTGACGTGAATGGCGAAAAAAATATTACAATGTAATTTGAGTCAGTTCTACGAAACACGACAGTATTTGGCAGACAAGTATGGCATTGAAAATTAGAGGTAGCAAGTCTTTGATATCCTGCATCCTTATTCCTAAGGCCTCAGGATTTGATTATTCCAGATAACTTTACTACTCTACAGTCTACGAAGCCTGAAGGCTGAAACCACACTACGGTACTTAGGTTTCAGACAGTGATGTTTCGCGAATTGAATGGCCTATTCGATTCGCGAAAAGTGTCAAAGGATATCTCTACAATGTTAGTAAATTTTGACATTATGGTGGTTTAGGCCCTAGACTTTTGACTCTCTAAACTTTAGGGAGCAAAAGCCATAAATATAATATGGAGACTATAGTGTTAACGAGTGCGACAAATGATAAATATTATTCTGGACAATATGTAGCCGTCAGTATGGTTAATCAGACAGTTATCTCAGGCACTTGATCAACACTGACTCATTATCATAATTGCACTCCTGCGGCATGCCTCATACGCAATGGCGTCATATATGGCATCAGGACATTTCTTTAAAGCGTGCCTTTTGCCCTTTTAGGCTTTTTATACAGTAACTTGGCATGGGGTCATTAGCGGCTTAAGTTGCGACCTTGAGCGTTAGGCAGTTGGAAGTTATAAAGCAATTCTGATATCTTGCAGGATAATCGCCAAAAATGACGCCCTGTGACCTTGCATTTTCCTTGAGTTTGGAACGCGGTATGGATAAATTCATAATATCCATATGAGCTACGTTGGCACATATATATCTATGGAATATTTTAGATATCTATAGAATATCCCTTGAAAGATATAAAGAGGTTCAAAAGCAAACCTTTGTCAACCTTTTGCGTTGGCGTATTGTACCGATTGCAGCGCACTTTCTATCCCGTTTAAGCGAATCCGGAACTAAGCCGATTTGGACCTGAGCTCTTTGAACCGAAATCAGCACTTAGCCAATATATAGCGCAGAACAATCAGTAAACTCTTCATTTTGTCCGAAAATTGTTTAAAAATTTGTGATTTTTTTTTAGATTTAAAGTCCGTCTGTTACCACTTACCTCTAGCCAAACCGATTGTTCCTAGAAGAGATATCTTTTGTACCGGAAAAAATGCACATGAGAAAAGTGTTTACGTATTAAACGTTTTTTCGTGACAAGCGAATTTCAGGGCGAGCAAGTTGTGGGCTACTATAAAAAACCGGCCAAGTGCGTGTCGGACCACGCGCAATATAGGGTTCCGTAATACCGCTAGTTTTTTTTTTTTTTTAATTTTGTGTGGTCAATGAATGTACATTTATAACGTGTTTTACACTACTAACAACATCATCTCAGTTACTTTCAAAGGAATTTGAACGAAAAGTTCCTTTATACTTCGCCGAATACATTTTTTTTAGTTGATCGACTATTACTCAATAACTTATGAAGTCTTCTTAGCCGTGATAATTTTCCTTTTTAATTCAGCACATTTCCTACTCCCGTGAATTTTTTCACATTTCCAGAAGCAACCGTTTAGCTGGTAGAAGGGGGGGACACTGGACTGGACTCTTAACGATTTTTTCCACTTTAAAACTTAATATTTCACAAACGGATCCCTAAATCGGAAAATGATCTATAAATACTCGTAATAGTTTTAAAAAACCTATCCAACGACACCCCACACGATGGGGTGGACGCGAAAAAAAATTTTCATCCCCGCTTGATGTGTATGGAAGGTACCAAAAAAAATATTTTTTTAAGATTTTATGTACCAATATGTTGCCATTATTAATATGTGCATTCATGCCAAATTACAAACCATCTTATGTTATCTGTCTTATTATGTTGCTTTTTAGGGATCCGTAGTCAACAAGGAAACCTTATAGTTTCGGTCTGTCCGTCTGTCTGTCTGTCTGTCTGTCTGTCCGCGGTTTTGCTCAGAGACTATAGTCTCTGACAGACAGACGGACAGACAGACGGACGGACAGACGGACGGATAGACCGAAACTATAAGGTTTCCTTGTTGACTACGGATCCCTAAAAAGCAACATAATAAGACAGATAACATAAGATGGTTTATTGATTATATTATCATCGATTGTAACTTTGACCTTTCAGCTAACTTGAGAACAAACAACAAATCCGACTTTACTATTGCAGACGTCTAGACTCTAGGTCCTCCTATGTAAATCAATACTTATCGTTTGAAGTCGTTTGCGGATTAAAGCTTACTTTGGGATAATCACTTATTTACTCATCGGCTTAATGCTGTAAGTAGATATCATATACCTCCTTGAACGTGTCTTAAGGCCGTCCCCCGAGCAAACGACCTTGGCCATACATTTGCCGCGTTGCCGAGATCGCGCCAAAACCCTATTTTTTTTACTTAACTTAGTTCAAAATTGTCCTAATATAATTAAAAATTAATTTATGATATTGTCGATCTATTGGCGTGAGTTTTAAATAAAAGTAATTTGTAAATCCTAAGGAGATGCTGAATGTATGCTTGAATTTTAATAAATTTGTATTACTTTGGAAGCTGATATCATGAGTATAATAAACAAAAATAGAAAATTTGAAACGGGGAAAAGAATGTTGATATACTGAAGATTATTGCTGTATTTTTATTATAACTTTGTAGCTTTCAGATTATGAGTTTATAAGACTTTAAATACGGTAAATTACGGAATCTCCGTAGGGAATGCCCTTAACGTTTACCCCGATTCTGATATTCTAATCCAACTTTAATACAGCTTCTACATGGTTTCGATGCAGTCTCGAAATAATAAAACAAAATTCTTATGAAACGACACCCCATATATATCTATCTATATTCTTATGAAAACTTCAAACGCTTGAGTGGTCAAAACTCCGAAACTCGAAAGTCAGTTTGACCGTTTGACGTACCTACATGACAGGACTATTTTGCTGTCTCCAGTAGCAGAGTAGACAGAATTATAGAGTATGCCGACTTAGAACTGATGTTGAAATTTTGAAATTTGACGTATAGGGACCGTGCACAGCGATGACACTGCCACTAGTGACGAGAAACCGAAACTTATGCGAAAATTTTATTGTCAAGCTCAAGTCAAGCTACGGAAAGTTATAAGATTTCTTGAGAAATTTGAGTATTTTCAAGAATTGAAATGCATTGTTGTATTCCCAGATGTTCTAATACATACAAGAAAAATAAAAGCAAATCGAACGATGTAAAGATATTCAAGTTTTACAATTTTTCTGCCTAAAGTATTCACATGCCTTGGCTTATTGAAAAACGAAAGAAATGGATAAAAGCCGGTAAAAACATACGTAACTATTTAAAAAGTTCCATGAATGTTATGTGTAGATTCGTAAAAACACTGAATTTTGTAGATTATAAACGTAAATTCATTTTTGATGAACACAATATCAACCTAATCTATAAACGTTCTTTCAGTAAACATCCAAACTGGCTTCTATCTAAATTTATATACACACCTCACCGCACCGCTCATTTAATTGGCATAAAGTTGCATCAAAAGTAAGGATAATTTGGAGAAGTCCTGCCAGGAATTCAACACTGAGGATAGTGTTGAACTTTAACCATCTTGTCATTGAAGTGCTGGTTCTCAAAAGGATGATTCTTCAAATAGGAAAAAGATTAATTGTGCAGTCTTTGTTTGTTATTTGTTTGCACTGATGAGGACCAGACTGAAATTAGTTAAAAATAGTGACAGACAAAAGTTGTGGAGATGTGTGGAGATGGAATCGATCGAATCGCAAAAGGTTGATGAAATAAAAGCATTTATTTTAGTGTGTTGTATTTTTTATATGTTTTATTTTATAATCCACAAGCATTTTCAGTAATTATAAGTATTTTTTGCATCTTCATTATTTTATTGCAATATTTATCAAGTTTTTACTTTCTATGCTGATGGATGCTACTAACTACTTTTTCAGATATTTTCTTAGTTAACTATATAAGCTTTATACATTTTTATTCACGCTTTCGATCTTTTTTACGGGTAGAAACCCATCCATACTTATTATTATAAATGCGAAAGTGTGTCTGTCTGTTAGCACTTCACGCCCAAACCGTTGAACCAATTTTGCTGAAATCTGGTATGTATTTACTTTGAGCCCCGTGAAAGGACATAGGATACTTTTTATCCCAGGAAAATGTACGGTTCTCGCGCGATAAATGATTTTTGGCGCAACGGAGTTGCGGGCGTCATCTAGTCTTTTACTTTAATCCTTCGATCGCGGATTCTTGGAAATCTGTTGTTGTTCTCGCGGCCGCATGTGGCCACTTAGGAGTGTAAATATTAATTCATGAAGCCCCAAGCGGCCACATCCGGCCGCGATAACAATGAAAAAGCTATTGTGTCTCGTTTTGCCACGACTGATGGGTTAAATCATTTTATAGTCTAAAACATAAAAAATCACTTATAAACTATCCGGGGTCAAAGAGAATGCGAAGCCAAAGTCACTCACAAGTTACTTCTTTTACTCGCATCGTGTCGCTGCTGTCGAATTACGACGCCCTCTATAGTTTCTGCACGGTCCCTATTATGACAAAAATCGTCGCTAGGGTTGTTGACTTGTTACCTACGAATTTAAAACTATGACATATTCGCTGGACGTGTTCCTCTTTGTGTTTTGGCACATGCGATTAAAATTGTCAGAATCCAATTTTGAAATCTTTATTTTAAATATTTAAAAATAAATTATATCAGCCAGCGCGAGGCACATTCCGTTCATAATCCTAGTGAAACCCGACGAATTTGACAGATATTGAAACCTGTCCGTTTCTTTGCAGTCGAACTACTGGTAGTTATGTCTATTGTGCCAGTAACGGCGTTGGGAGGGGCTAGGCGACGACCGCCCAGGGCGCCGGAAAAAAGGGGCGCCGACGGTAGAGGAAAAGAGCCATCGCAGACGCCCGAAGTTTAGTCCAGGGCGCTGGTTACTGGTAGTAAGTACTAAAACCGGCACTGGCTGTCTCATTGGATCCGAAAAACATCAAAACTATATTGATGTTGGGATAAAATATCAGAATACAGGGATTCAAGATTTCTTCGTGTATTATTCTCCTTTAAACGACGTCTTTTACATAGCTAGTTTTAAAGCACTAGCGAATATTACGACTTACAGATCTTGAATGGGACCTTCTAATGACTCCATCTCAAAACAAAGAAGTTTTAGATAGGTCTATCAGCGGTCGTGCTCCACTCCTCTGTGCTGGCTTATTCATTCAACCTTCGCTATTTTTCCTCAAATGATATGCATAATTATAGCTGTCATTAACAGACATACACATTAGACTCATCGGCACGGGAAGGTCGCTTATCACTGTAACATCTATTTACAAATATGTTTTGAACAATGAAACAATTGAAATCTATGTTCGCTGTTGTGGCATCCATACTTGATAGTATTAATACTAATACATATTCTAAGGATCTGTTTCACAACTTCTTGATAAAGTGCCGGATAGGTTATCCATAACTTATGTGACAGATTCTCCATACTTTATTTGTCAAGTTAAGTGGTGGACAGCCTATCTGGCACTTATCAGGAAGTGGTGAAACAGGCCCTAAATATAATGTCTATTCTCTATCCTTCTGTCAGTTTCACGCTTGAACCGCTGACCTGACTGAAGAAATTTTGTATATAGGTAATATATGAGTACTTTAAAGCTATCCTATGAGCTTTTCCGGGAAAAGCTTATAGGATAGTTATTATACCAGAAAAAATAAATGTTTTCACGCTATAAAATATATAGCGAATTAGAGCAACCAAGTTACGGGGAAAGCCTAATCCAATACTGCAGCCATCATCCATGCCAAAAATATATGTACTCTTTCTTCCCTAGCAATGACCAAGTTATAGTCTATATGACACACATTAGGGCTATAAAAATAACCGCAACCCTAATTACTATAACACTCGGTACTCAGTAGCCAATATGCAGCGCCGGCGCAGAGGTCAATAAGCTAACGTGTTCTTAATTTGATTGGAGGGGGATCGTGTTGACAGCACACGATTTGCGCAGATACGTGTTATGAAGGTATCCGATATGTATGTGCTTAACTAGTTGTGCCTTGCGTCTCTGTTCTCATTCTTCCTTCTGACTGAAAACGTGCTGATATAGTGGTACTAGCTATATAGAATATCTTGATACTGGCGCCAGCCACGGTATACAATATCTACCAACATACACAATTCACTAGCTACTATTACCATAATATTACCGTCTGATCGCGATTCACCAAAAGCGACTTGAACCCTCCCGCCCCGCTCACTCCTCGTCTCGCCAGAGAGTAGAGACTTATCAAATCCACGGCGTATTCACCTCCCACTTTTGCCAAGCGATAAAATTATACTCTACATATTATAACATTACTAGCGACCCGCCCCAGCGTCGCACGGGTATAAAATATAAAGCCACTGAAAAAATGATTAAAATCGATAGCCTATGATCCTTCACGTGGTCTACTTCTTATCTGTGCCAAATAACATAAAAATTGCTCCAGTAGTTCGCGAGATAAGCCCTTTCAAATAATTTCCCCCGTTTTTTCCACATTCTCCTATTAGTCTTAGCGTGATAAAATATAGCCTATAGCCTTCCTCAATAAATGGGCTATCTAACACTGAAAGAATTTTTCAAATCGGACCAGTAGTACCTGAGATTAGCGCGTTCAAGTTAGCCCTTTCAAATCATTTTCCCTGTTTTTTCCACATTTTCCTCTATTTCTTCGCTCCTATTAGTCTTAGCGTGATAAAATATAGCCTATAGCCTTCCTCGATAAATGGGCTATATAACACTGAAAGAATCATCAAAATCCGTTGCGTAGTTTTAAAGATTGAAGGGAACAAAGGGACATGAGGGAAAAAAAGCGACTTTGTTTTATAATAAGTATAGAATATAGTGCAAAAAGTTACCATTGGGTGAGTAGACGCGCAGATTGATGGGCACGGGAGAGATGCCCTTGTTGGATCCCGTGATGCGGTCCGTCTCAGCTTCAATTTCCTGCCGCACCTCGTTGAAGTCGACAAACTTTTTCCCCTTGCAGTGCAGGAACTCGGCATACTCTGCATCAAACAATATTTAATAATTAACGTTCCTCATCGTTATCATTCAGCGGGCCGATTCTGTATCGTACATTTGTGAGTTAATCACTGAGTTAGTAACGAAACGGAGGAGTGAGCAACTGAAAGTCTCACTTTTGTATGCAAGTGAATACAAAAAGTGGCACTTTCCGTTACTCACTCCTCGGTTTCGTTACTAACTCAGTTATTAACTCACAAATGTACGATACAGAATCGGCCCGCAGATATTTTAAAAATTATATAAAGGTGCTCCCTCACCGAGTGTATTCGCGTGTATTGTAACATTTTGTAACATTATAGATTCAACTTTGAGCATTACTTACATTACAATACTACTTCCCTGACCATGAGCATTCTCGTGTAATGTCAAATTGTAGGTTACAAGTTAATATATCAAAATATTATGTATTATTACAAGGTGCGCATTGTAATGCCCGGTTCTCCTTCACTGATTGGGAATGCTCCCGGTGAGGGAGCACCTTAATGTTCTATTGCTAATGTAGAGACGTTAGATCAATGCGCACGGAGTGCGCGGCCAAGTTCCAGCAGGCCGCGCGCATGCCGTGCACAATTTACACGAACCGTTTCGACGCACTTTTGACCCCCCTGTAGCTCAGTGTCTATTGCGAGTGCAAAGATAAAATTAAACCTACGTAATATATACTGGTAAATAAGCAGTGTACCCAATTTCATAGATATAGCTTCGGTAGATCCTGAAATATGTCCCTGTAAAAAAAGCTAATTTTGGCACTGACTCACTCACTCACTCACTCACTCACTGACGGTACGGTACGGACGGTCACGGTAATCAAAACGTCCTAGCGTTATGAAATTTCGCACACAGGTTGTGTGTTATATGTAGATTAACAAAAAATTGAGAAATTCAAGAAATCGGTCAAGCGTGAGTCAGTTCATCTACGAACTTCAGAGGCCACTTCCAATTGTCCTAGCGTTATGAAATTTAGCATACAGCCCACAGGTCGTGTGTTATTTAAATGTAGATTAACAAAAAACAGAGAAATTTAAGAATTCGGTCAAGCGTGAGTCGGTTCATCTACGAACTCCAGAGGCCACTTCAAATTGTCCTAGCGTTATGAAATTTGGCACACAGGACGTGTGTTATATGTAGATTAACAAAAAATTGAGAAATTCAAGAAATCGGTCAAGCGTGAGTCGGTTCATCTACGAACTTCAGAGGCCACTTCCAATTGTCCTAGCGTTATGAAATTTAGCATACAGCCCACAGGTCGTGTGTTATTTAAATGTAGATTAACAAAAAACAGAGAAATTTAAGAATTCGGTCAAGCGTGAGTCGGTTCATCTACGAACTCCAGAGGCCACTTCAAATTGTCCTAGCGTTATGAAATTTGGCACACAGGACGTGTGTTATATGTAGATTAACAAAAAATTAAGAAATTTAAGAAATCAGTCCATCGTGAGTCGGCTCATCTACGAACTTTAGATAAAAATTCTTACGTACCAGTGATACAACGAGAATACGATGGGAGGAGGAGGTATAAAATATTGTCATGTATAATGCACATTTAAGAAATCAGTCAAGCGTGAGTCGGCTCATCTACGAACTTTAGATAAAAATTCTTATGTACCAGTGATACAACGAAAGGTGGGAGGAGGAGGTATAAAATATTGTCATGTATAATGCACACTATATAGCTTATTACATAAATACTGTTTACTTAAAAATTCGGCTTCTATTGATAGTTTAACAAATACCACTAGTGCCATCGAAAGTATTGTTTATATCGGGCGTGGCATAAAAAGAAAAGTATGATTTCTTGAAAAAAAGTATTGAAATCCCACCAAAAACATACCTGTTAAAATGGGGCTAAGTTCCTATCGGCAAATTTTTGGCCTAAAAAAAGAGTTGAAATTCAATCCAATGCCAAGTTTAGATGCACTTCATCGATCGTAAACATCTTCATCAACAGCCTTATCCTAAAGTAAAAAGTACTTCTAAATTTGAACTTGGCAGGTTTTCGTGCTTTAACACTTGATTAAAATTAGTATAATTAGATAAGATTTATATATACAATTAAATTAACCTGCCAAGTTCCAATTAGAAGTATTATGGATAAGGCTGTTGATGAAGATGATTACGATCGATGAAGTGCATCTAAACTTGGCATTGGATTGGATTTCAACTCTTTTTTTAGGCCAAAAATTTGCTGATGGGAACTTGGCCCCATTTTAACAGGTTTGTTTTTGGTGGGTTAACAATACGCTCTTTTCTTTGCGCATATTTATTTACGTCGTGAAAAATTTTGGGTAAAATAATATTATATTCTCTTCTTTACAGACTTAAAATTCCAAAAATACGAGTATCTTTACCGCGGCAGCGCTATGAAGCGTTTTTTACGTGTTTAAAAAAAATAAACGTAAGTCTCAGTTCAATTGACGACCTCTGTGGCTCAGTGGTGAGCGCGTTGATAGCTCAAGCCCGACGCCGAAAAGCGCCAAGAATCCCGCCGACGGAACAAAAAGTTTTCAATGTTCCCGGGTCTGGATGTGTATTAAATATGTGTATGATATAATAAAAATCTTAAATATATGTATAGTATAATAAAAAGTATTAAATATATTTCCGTTGTCTGGTATATGTAACACAAGTCCTTTAGGTACTTAGCGCGGGGCCAGACTGACGTGGTGTGAAGCGTCCATAGATATTATATTATTACTAGATGTTCCGCGCGGCTTCGCCCGCGTAATTTAGGAATTTCATTGAACCGTACATTTTTCCGCAAAAAATAGCCTATGTCCCTTCACGTGGTCTACCTACTTATTATTTGTGCCAAATAACAGAAAAATTGGTCCAGTAGTTCGTGAGATAAGCCCTTTCAAATAATTTCCCCCGTTTTTTCCACATTTTCCTCTATTTCTTCGCTCTTATTAGTCTTAGGGTAATAAAATATAGCCTATAGCCTTCCTCGATAAATGGGCTATCTAACACTGAAAGATTTTTTCATATCGGACCAGTAGTTCCTGAGATTAGCGCGTTCAAATAAGCCCTTTCAAATAATTTACCCCGTTTTTCCACATTTTCCTCTATTTCTTCGCTCCTATTAGTTTTAGCGTGATAAAATATAGCCTTAAGCCTTCCTCAATAAATGGACTATCTAACACTGAAAGAATTTTTCAAATCAGACCAGTAGTTCCTGAGATTAGCACGTTCAAATAAGCCCTTTCATATAATTTCCCACGTCTTTTCCACATTTTTCTCTATTTCTTCGCTTCTATTAGTCTTAGCGTGATAAAATATAGCCTATAGCCTTTCTCGATAAATGGGCTATCTAACACTGAAAGAATTTTTCAAATCGGACCAGTAGTTCCTGAGATTAGCGCGTTCAAATAAGCCCTTTCAAATAATTTCCCCCCGTTTTTTCCACATTTTCCTCTATTTCTTCGCTCCTATTAGTCTTAGCGTGATAAAATATAGCCTATAACCTTCCTCGATAAATGGGCTGTCCAACAGTAAAATATTTTTTTTTAAATCGGACCATTGGTTCCTGAGATTAGCGCGTTCAAACAAACAAACAAACTAACAAACTCTTCCGCTTTATAATATTATAAAAATATAGATATACTAGCTGTCCCAGCAAACGTTGCTTTGCCATAATATAAAGTACCTATTTCGCCCTTATTATTTTTTTGAAGTGACTAAATAAGTATGTTACCATAGCAACGTCTATCGCTATCCCGTCGCACAAACAATGGTCGGCCTCAGTCTCGAGTTGTAATAATTTACTATTATTTATTCAACAAAATATGCACTTATCAATCTATAAAGTACCCAGTAGCCGATTCTCAGACCTACTGAATATGCATATAAAATTTGGTAAAAATCAGTAAAGCCGTTTCGGAGGAGTTCGTGGACTAACATTGTGACACGAGAATTTTATATATAAGATATATTAATTATTTGTTATATTATATACTTATACATATAACTTAATCTTTTCGTTAACCTTGAAATCACTGTTTTTGTAAGGTTGTTGATCGCAGCGCCATAGAGAGCAATATGATTCGGTTTAGAATTTTTCAAGTAAGTAAGTATCTTTACCTAAATAGTACATATTACTTAGATGATAATATGATGCTCGAATTAATTTTAAAAAATGTATTTGTATTTAATTTCGGCTTATAATTAACTGATCACCAGAAATAGTAACATTTCACAGACAAAAATAGTAAACGATCACCAAAATACAGACCACCAATTTAGTGTAAAATGATAACCAAAGATTTAACATCTTAAAACCAAAAATAGTAAATGATCACCAAAATAAGTAAATGATCATTGATCACAAAAAATTAGTAAATGATCACCAACGTTATACTAGCATTTGAATGCAAAATGATCACCAAAGATTTATTATCTCGCTAAATAGGATTTATGTAAAATGACTCCAAATAAATCATTGTTAAACCAAAAGTAGTAAACGATCACCAAAATTAGTAAATGATCACCAACATTATACGTTAGCATATTTTTAATGTAAAATTATAACCAAATATATTTTCATTTAGCAATCCTATTAAAGAGAAGAAGACAGACAGACGGACAGACAGATATCGAAGTCTTAGTAATAGAGTCCCGTTTTTACCCTTTGGATACGGAACCCTAAAAACGGGACCCTATTACTGAGACTTCGATGTCTGTTCGTCTGTCCGTCCGTCCGTCTGTCTTTCTCCAGGCTGTATCTCAAGAATCGCTACAGCTAGACTTCTGAAAATTTCACAGATTGTGTATATCTGTTGCCGCTATGACAACAAGTACTAAAACAAAATAAAATTATTATTTAAGGGGGGCCATACAACCCATACAACAAACGTGACTTTTTTGGCCTTTTTTGCTCGATATCAATAATGCCAACCGGTAGGCACGTTGATATTTTCACAAAGGCCTTAGTTATATGTTTACTTCAATAATTAATAATAATATTAAAATAAAATAAAAATTTAAAGGGGGCTCCCATACAAAAACACAATTTTAGGTCTAATTTTGCTCTATAACGGTACGGAACCCTCCATATCCGACTCACACTTGGCCGATATTTTGTTAATAATATGCTTACATTTTTTGTCAATCGTAGTGATTTATTTGGACAGAAATATCGCATTGATTTGCTCACAAGGATTTGGTGATATTTACTATATTTGGTAATCATTTACTTTAATTGGTGACCATTTACTATATTTGGTGATCATTTACTATATTTGGTGGTCATTTATTATATTTGGTGATCGTTTACTTTATTTGGTGATTTTGGTGATCATTTACTATATTTGGCGTTTGATTACAATTTGAAGTGTTGTCATGACTAAAATAGCTGGTAGTATTGCAATTTTAGACTTAATTTTTTTGGTGTTAAGTATCTTTTTTTGGTAAACAAGTTTAGGGTATCATTATCAGTTCATTTTTTGGTGGTCATTATATTTGTTCCCTTTAATTTCAGATGATATTGTAATAATTTCGAGAATTGTCGTTTTTCATATTTTAAAATATTTAAAATTATTATTCCTGTAGAAAAGTGGCAGAAAACCCGTAGGAATACTTACTATATATATATATATATATATATATATATACTATATATATATATATATATATATATATATATATATATATATATATATATATATATATATATATATATATATATATATATATATATATATATATATATATATATATATATTATATTCCCACTAAATTTAGTGGGAAAAAATAAATTTAGTGGGTGTTTTAGGGGGTAAAATATTTTGGGGATATTTTTGGGGGTAAAATTTTTGAAGATTGGTATATTTTTTTAATAACAACCTTAAAGTGGCTTTTGGATCTTTGCCACCGAGCGACCGCGATGGACGAAAATTCAAACGAAATGCCACTTTATGACAATATGGGCTATAGGTTTCATTTTACTCTACCACTAGCTTTTACGCCGCAGCCGGCGCGGCGGCGTAAAAGCTGACAGTAGGCTGACAGATTATTATATTTGTTGTCGTTGAAAAAAAAAAGATTGTAGTATTTTAAAACTGCTGACCTGGCTTGTTTGTTTGGCCTGTTGAAGGTATATTTCAGCGTTTTGAGTGCTTAGTAGAACACACCCCAAGTAATTTTAAATATTTTGATTTTTGGGGAGTTTTGGTTGAAATTTAGTGGGTTTTGAAGTTGCTTTAGGGGGAAAATGTTTTGCATAGTTGGCAATACTGTATTGGATATGAAAGCTACTTATATTTTTACAAATCTACATTACAATATTAAATGTCGGAAACCCCATATAATATTTTAGTGAGCTTCATTGTTAGGGTTAGGCAAAATGTGGTCCAATCAAAAACTGACAATACGGCTTGATTTTAATCTTTAAATTATTAGTTATATTACATACAATTAGATTTTAAACACTATGTATTTTTAAGGCAACCTTATTTATGCGGTACCTCTTCTTAATGCAGCTGTGTAGTTAGGGTTGCCAGGCTTCCGGATAAAGCCGGACACAGTCAGGCTTTTTGCTTGCGTGTCCGGCCAAAATTAAAGAGAGTCCGGCCTTTGTAGAGCCTCAAAACACAAATTTTAGACGGTTTTACACCTAATGAGATGTAAAATTGTATAGCTATTAGATGTTAGACTGTTTTAATAAAACAGAAAATTCGTATGGTCGTCCACAAATTACGTGAGGTGTTTAGGGGGGGGAGGGGGTCGAGTCAAATCTCATCTAATCTCACGTCGGGGAGAGGGGGGGTCTCGGCAAATCTCACGTTATTTCAAAAATACGATTTTTCTCAACAAAATGATACTATTTTAGTCCATTTCATCCAGATTGTACGTATGCTTAAGATTTAATCGTAAGCGTAATTGATAAACGATTAAGATCATTCACAAATTCGTTCGCAAGAAAATCTACTGACTGTCAAACCAAACGTTTATGTAAGAAACCCACATTTTGAAAATCTTACGTAAGATTTGTGGGGGGGAGGGGGGGTAATAAAATCTCACGAAATCTCACCAGGGGGGAGGGGGGGTCAAAAAAATTCAAAAAAACACCTCACGTAATTTGTGGACGCCCCCTATGGTGTACACGAGCTGCCGAACGTATTTCTATATTAAGGCCATCCCCCGAGCAAACGACCTTGACCATACATTTGACGCGTTGCCGAGATCGCACAAAAATCCTATTTTTTTTTTTACTTATCTTAGTTCAAAATTGATCTAAAAAAATTTAAAACGGGGAATATATAGTAAAAGAAATTATCTATCTATTGTCGTGTGTTTCAAATAAACGTAATTTGTAAATACTAGGGAGATGCTGAAAGTATATGCTTCAATTTTAATAAATTGGTATTACTTTGGAAGCTAATATCATGAGTTTAATAAACAAAAATAGAAAATTTAAAATGGCGAAAGGAATGTTAGTTACTTTCTGAAGATTATTGCTGTATTTTTATTATACTTGTAACGTTGTAGCTTTCAAATTATGAGTTTATAAGGCTCTAAATACGGTAAATTACGGAATCTCCGTAAGGGAAGGCTCTTAAATGTTTAGATTCTAAGTACTCGATAGCAACTCTTTTTTTTACTTATGTCCGGCCAAGCTGACTGCTTTGTCCGGCTTTTCGGTTTAGCGACCTGGCAACCCTATGTGTAGTTTAGTCTTTCAACATTTATATTTTCATATTTGTTAATTTTTGACGACCTCTGTGGCTCAATTGGTTGAGTGTGTGGCAGCTCAAGCCAGGGGTCGCGGGTTCGAATCCCGCCGACGGAACAAAAAGTTTTCAATGTTCCCGGGTCTGGATGTGTATTAAATAATATGTGTATGATATAATAAAAATCTTAAATATATTTAAAGTATAAAAGTATTAAATATATTTCCGTTGTCTGGTACCTGTAACACATGTCTTTCAGGTACTTAGCACGGGGCCAGACTGACGTGGTGTGAAGCGTCCATAGATATTATTATTATTATTATTTTACTGACAAGATGCATCCATGATAAATCAGATTATTATAATATTTTGTCATGTAGGTTAATGTGTATTATTCTATTTGCTCACTTATCAGTTGTATTTTTGTGTCAGACATATTAATTAATAAATCTATGTCATAGGTTGATTACGCTATCTTTAGGTGTGTCAGATCCAATATACCGATCGATAAGGAATCAAAACCAACACTGTGAAGTTGCAATACCCTTGCACAAAATTAAAGCATCAGTTATTAAATTAAAACAATAATACTGTTTTCATAAACAGATAAACATTATAATATTGGGCATCTTTTTTTTAATTATAATATATTTAATCTACTTTTAACATAATTATACCAAGGAAATCCTAATTTATTACTTGCATAAAATTTTAAAATTCAATTTTAATTTTAAAATTTAAAAAGCGAGTTGAAAAATATTACCTGCTTGGCCATTGATGAGTTGCAAAATAAGTGGACGTCGAGTCACAATTCCCGATCCTCTTGGAAGGAAATCTCTGAAACAAAAATGTTCAATGAGTTCTTAGTAATAAATGACATTTAAACTTTAGACAACATTAATATTTATGTATTATCCAAGTTCAAGTTACAATTAACCCATCAAGCCCCATAAGGACACCGGTGACCGCGAGCACAATAGAATAACAATAGATTTCCAAGAATCCGCGATCGAAGGATTAAAATGTAGTGAAGTTTGAATCAAGTGAAAATTAAGTTTTTAATACTAGTAATATTTTTCTATTCATCAATAGTCCCTAATTCCTATGTGGAATGGTTCATATTATGTCAAAATTTGTATGAATTCTGTTTTTACCGGCTTCTGTTTTTACTGAATATAAAGACTGCAAATTGCAATCACTACAGACATAAAGTTGAAGTGTTTAGAGCAGTGGTCCCCAACCTTTTTTTATGCAGGCCACAAACATGTTTTGGTCTAGGTGTCGCGGGCCGCAACAAAAATTTATTAGGGTTAAAAATAACATTCTTCAAAATTAACAATTAAAAGTGGAAAAAATTTTACGACTATCACGACGACTTAACATTATTTTGTCGGTGGGTGTGAATTTCAAAATGGTTTAACATCACGTGGGCTACAAATAAAGTCCCGACGGGCCACATGCGGCCCGCGGGCCCCGTCTTGGGGATAGCGGGTTTAGAGCTTGTGCACACAAATTAAGAGTCAAAAGATTTCGCTGATTTAACAGACGTGATTTAACAGTTAAAATACAGTATTGCTATAAGTTTTTATGCACAACATGTAAGATCATTTCAATTATAATCTAATGTTGGAGCTAGATTTTTTTTAACTATTTTTAAATAATCCAACTCAAACCCGCAACAGTTTTGTGATTTTTGCTGTAAAAGGTTTAGAATATCACCTGTTTATGGATTGTATTGACGTCTTAATGGTATGAAAAAAATACAATGTACTGTTGAGAAAGTCGTCTATACAATGTTGGAATTACTTTTTATCACTTTAATATGAAATAGTTGAGTAAAATATATGTAACTCGGCAAAATTTTAGAGAAAATGGGCAAAGAATTGCTGTTAATTTTGGCAACTTGGAGCTGTAATTCATAAAAAGAAAACGACAGAAATAATCTATAGATAAAATTCTATCCAATTCGAGAAAAAAGAAAAAAAAAAACAAATTGTGCCAAAAAACACAATCCAAAACAACCTAAATATCACATTATATTACTCGCAGCAAGGCTCGAGTCCGCAGTCCGCGCTTAAATATATTTTGAAATCTAATAATTAATATATTTTTTTTAAAATCTAATAAGGGAAAAGAAAGCAAATAATATTTCTTTGCAATTTCATATTCATCGGCAAAATTTTGTATACAGACTCTTAACAGCACTGTTAGGAGATAATATGTATTGTTATGTGCCCAGTTAAACTAGTAGTTGGGAGATCAAACCCATGTACCACTTTTGATCCTTATCAGCAAAAGGTAAGGTTAAATAGTTGTATAAGATCATGCCATGTCAGAACTTTTTAATATTGCATATTTTAATTACTTTGATGAAAACTTATAGTATACTTTCATTAAAAAGCATAATGTATTAAACATAAAAAAAAGGTTTTCCCTTGTTATCAAATATTAGAGAGATGAATAATTACTAAATCATTCATTTAACACAATGAAACAAACATGTTTCATTCATACAACTATGACTCATAACTTAAACCAGCCAGTAAAACCACTGTATGTTTAAAACCAAACATGGCCTTTGGCTTTAAAGTCAAACTACCTTTACTTTAAATTATCAGCCTGTTACATTCTGTTTCTGTCTACTATTTCAAAATACCTCATTCATAGTACACTTTTAAAATAACAAAACAAATAGTACTTTTTATGGTTATATCAGCCGTGTTTCATTCTAAAACTAAGCATGTTAATATAATATCCACGTATTGTACAGCACAAAATTAATGTGAATTTAGTAAACTTGTATATTATCACTGATTTCTGAACCATAACTTTGTATGTTTATAGGGAGTCTTTGTTCAAATATACTCTGTACTAAATGTTATAATAGCTAACACAAGGTGATAGTAATCATAGTTGTTGTTTTGCATTCTTAAATATGCAAAGTTAGGCGAATAATAGCCCTAATGATTATCAGCACGACTATGATATAAACAATAAATATTTCTCAAATAATGAGACTATGGCTCTTATCATACCTATAAAAATAACTCTCATAAAAACGGAGTATGGGCACCTAGTCTTCCCGTAATGAGCTAGAGATAGTTGGGCTACTTGCCTGCCGACAAAATTTTCCAGTACCGAACTTTTTCCAGCAGATTGACTACCTAAAACTGCAATTTGTGGTAAGTCCAAAGACATATGTACGCCCATTTGCACAAATGCATCTTGTAATTTGTTTACGATGGGAATCAATTGTTGCATCCCATAATTTCCTGCCATTTTGTGTGATATACATTAAATTAACACCGCAAATCACTATAAATGCACTGTTTTTTGTCTGTACTTCACATCATCAATACACTACTTTATTTTTCAATATGGTGGTTGACTGTTGGTTGACTGGTTGGTGATCGGGGGATCGCCAGACGCCAAATGTCAAAAAAATTACGTTCCGTTCCGTTGTCTACAGACTTGTCAAAATAACGTGGGTGAAAATAAAATAAAATATGTATTATATAATTATTGTATCATGTAAAAATTACGCATAGTATTTTAAAAATTAGGATGAGAATTGAATTTATTCTTATTTGCAAATTTGTTCTACCTTCTATTACATGTATGATATTGTACCACATTCGATTAGACATCGTCGAACGTCTGCCTACAAAATAATATAAAATTAATTTGTCCCAATTTTTAAGATTATTTTGAAGTTTTTGATCCATTACAATTTTTTGCGATTAAATACAATAATTTCCTACTTTTTCAATTTAGTTATATTACGTGTCTATTTCATATTATAATAATTTGATGTCTCTACATAATATTATGTTCTTTTTTTTATTATAAACTATAATTATTATTATAAATTATAATGATAAAATAACTTCTGTTACAAATGTATTATAGCGATGTGTTGCGTGGGATCTACCCACTAAAGGATTAGGTACGTTGCGAAAGATTACGTGCTGGTTCTTGGGTAACTTGAACCAATTACCAAAGGGAAACAATGATTTTATTTTATGTAAAATTTAAAAAATATTGGGGTTTTATTTTGGTTTTGTATTCAAAATTAAGAATACGTTAAAATATAAATACAAGATGGCTAGATAACAAGATCAATACCGCGTGACATGCGCAATAAATGTGGGCCATTTTCACTATGTTGGTATCGTTTTAAAAGACACATATTTTATGACCCTTTCAAAGACAAAAGTATTGTTTATCTTGTTGAAATTTTCATTATAATTTTTTACTAAAGTAGTACCCCGTTTTGTTTACGTTATACAGTTATACAATAGTACAAGGTTTTTCAGACACAATGATTAGTATTTAAAATTAGGTCAATCTGATACGTAATATCAATTATTCATACCTGTTAAAGCTTACATAACAACAATTTTTATGTTTATAAATGTACCTAAATATTATAACCACATACCTACACTACTTTTAAAATATTCTTTTATGTAAATATTTATTTTCATAAATAACTTTTTGGCTGTATTGAAATGCAAAATTACAAATCTCTCTTACCTGCCGACGAAATTTTCTAGAACGGAACTCTTCCCTGCTGATTGACCACCTACGACTGCAATTTGAGGCAGATCCAACTGCATATGAACACCCAATTGTGTAAATGCATCTTGCAGCTTATTTACAATTGGGATCAATTGTTCCATCCCCATGTTCCCGGCCATGGCTGCCGGTTTTCTCTCGTACTCTTCTTCTTATGAACTACCTCACCGATCGTCGCTTACTGATTTCTGTTCATCAATATCATCCGTAATAATATTGCGCAGGCGTGAACGAGACTGGCACCGTACTATAACTATCTCAGATAAAACAGAAATACACATAGCTAAGAGTTAAATGTTAGTATAAAACATACCATTTTTACCTTTTCTTTTAAGCTTATAATATAAAACTAGTAATAGGAATACTATTAAGTTTGCGTCGTCGCGTTGAAAGTAATTGATTAAAGTTGTATATATTATCATAATGTAATGAAAATTGGAAATAAATTATATCAATCAATTTTACCTGACTAGTTGTCCTTTTAAAAAAAAGGCCTGAAAAGTGTTTTCTCTCAGAGGCGAGTACAAGTACCCGGTACCAACTCGTATGTCGTATAATATACGTCTATAAATTGTATCTTTCAATCGAACATGAAAGTATTAAAACGGTAAAGCATAGTATATTAAGTGCGTGTCTCGTGCGTGTGTATATATATATATAATATGTTAAAGATTTTTTGATGTTTTTTTTTTACCAAAAAATATGGGAATAGTGAATACATATTTTACTAACGTAATTTATCGATTAAAGAAGGAGTCTTATATTTCTATACTAAATTTAAAATATTTAACAAAATTGTTGGTTAAAAGGTGCGTCCACATAATTCTTTCGTCGACTTTTTGTGTAATTTTAGATATTAAAGCGCCGGAATTTCCGATCTCTATTCATAAGTCATAACTGAGCATACTGGTACTTCGAGTTCTGAGAAAAAACAAGGGATAGTTTTTATCCCAGAAAATGCCAATAATTACCGTAGTTCAAGACTGCCAAGTTTTGCTCACAAGTCTTGAAGTTTAAAGAGAAATATCAATAGACATCACGCTAACAATCAGTGCTGTAATAACAAAAGTTTGGCTGGGGATCGGGCCCCAAAGCTAAGAAGGTCCTGGCTCAAGAGGCCACGAGCTCAGAAATATTTTCATACATTGATTTTTATTATTTAATTCGACATAGACCGCACTGGTGATTAGGACAGTCCGCCTGCGCTACTGCAAACAATTTTTCAGAAGTTTAAGCTTTTGCTGCGTGTCATGTACGGAACGCATTAAAACAAATGACACGTGTCCCATAAATACAGTCATAATATTATGACGTTATTAAAATACAAGGGGTATTTAATTGCTAATGAAAATATTTTAATGCCGTTTTGGCTTTTATGTAATAATATAATATTATTAACTATTCATGCACTTATAATGCAGTGTCTTCAACAAACTAAAGACATGATAATATGTCATGTGAAGTTTTCCATAATATTGTGATAGTCATTGTGTAGTTATTAGCTGTGTGAGCATTTTTTATTATCAAAGAGTATAATAGATTACATAATAATTCGACTTTCTGCAGGTCGCTGTCTACAAAATGTAAAAAATTTAAAAATACCTTTTACTTTGAAAAGTAAATTTTATTACATTTTCATGCACGTCATGTCAAAATATATTAAAACCTTTGATTAAAACAAAGAATAATTTTAATTTACGGATAAAGTTACTGGACCCCTTGGGCCTTGGCCCTTTTCGATCCATGATCCAAAACAATATGAATTATTTTATGATCATTGATCACTCTTTTTTTTAAACAGTCCAAAAATTCTGTCAAAATAACTTGAAATGGAACGCTACATAAGTCATATTTTATTGGATGTGTGAATGCGTTCAATTTAAAGTTTTGCTTGGAAAGCTAACTTGTAAAAATAATAAATAGATTATTTTTACAAATTAATTTTGTTAAAATTATCATGATAATTTGTGAAACACCTGTTAAGCACTATTACAAACGTACATTTTATATATAAAACCAGCTATATATTTTTATTATTTATGAACGCACTAGTTTTCCTTTTCTTATTCCTCAATAGATGGCTCTGTCAAAATTGAAGTCGCGTCTTTTTGAGTTTTGTCATTTGTGACGTCACACTATTGATTGTCGAAGAGATAGTCGTCTCAGACGCCATCTTAAAACAAAGTGATATAAGTTTTGGTAGAGTAGATTAGGAAATAAATCTAAAGTAATCTTCAAAAATACATTAGCTTACAAGCTTAGATAATTATAAAATCAATTCATTAAATTTAACGGACCGAGGTATTGATTTATTTTGTTTTTAAGACTTTATAAATGGGGAATAAAGTTACTTTGTTATTTACCGTTCTTTACTATATTTTGTTTGTACCGTTATTGTGCCACAAATAATACAAGAAGATCTAAAGTGTTGTGAATAAAGTGTTCAAAATAAAAGTTTTAAATTCTAACAATCGCTCCAGCGTCCCTCAGCCTACGGATGTAACACGTCAATATAATTCAGAGGGCAGGGCTAGTTTCTGTTAAAACATCAAGTTTTTTTATGGATTACTCGATATTTTACGAGACTACGCGGTCAATGAGTGTGCAACATACGTGTCAGAGTGAAAAGCAGCTAATAAAATAGTCTGTGCGAAGTGAAATTCCCGTGCAAATGAAATCTGTGAGAAAAGTGGTTGTGTAATGCATAGATTGTAATGGTTGCAGTTGGTGGTCGGTGCGAGGGTGAACTCCTGATGGTGTGTATATCGCAGCATGTCTGCACTCTCGACGCCGAGCGGCGGAGGCACTACGGCGCAGAGCAAGCCGACGTCCGGCAAGCAAAAATATCAAAAGTTGGACATCAATAGTCTGTACTGCGCTAATCGGGTAAGTTTTGCTTAAAACATGACTAACTAATATAATAAGAATGTAACTTAGACACTCCATTAACTTCTTAGTTCATCTGACTTTAAACAACCATTTAGACCTACTTGTACTGGTACATAAGTAGTAAATGACCCAGTAAAATATTATTGACTGATTTTCAGCTATAATGCAATATATTGTATTAAAATTCTCATTTATTATCTAATTTCTTATTTCATATGATTCCTCATTTCACTGCTTAACTTCTACTAGTTTCTTATTAGTGACTGGATATTAATTCTGTACTATGATTCTGTGTTATTAAAAAGTGATATTTAAAAGTGAAAATGACAAAAACATTGGTTTAAAGCTGAATAGACCCATCTGGATATTCTTTGTTTCAAAACTAGAGTTCGTTTACCTTTCTAGACATTCATTCACCTTTGTTTTAACAAGTGAAGATGATGTGTTTTGTAAATTATGGTCATTATGGTACTCTACATTATGATCCTTTTTTCCATTATAAAAATTAAACTGTAATGTTCCTTAAACATAACAACTTATTCTGTTATTTTTTTTATGAAAAGAAATTCAGTGCTTTTATTTTTAATAAATATCTCACATAAATATCTCACACCTTTCATTTTAAAGTTTGTTGTTTTTGTAGGAGATTAAACAACAACTTGAACAAGAAACTGAATTTAATGTTTGTTTGATAACAATGTTTAATAATAATATTAATGTAGTAATGTGCGGATTTGAGCAAGTCATCTATTCAATAGGAGTCTTGAAGGCGAATCTGATAGCAAATAAAAGTGCTATTATTTATTTATTTATTGTTACTGATCTAGCAGCATTTAGCTGATATGACCATATCACACAGTGTTGTAATTCATACACTCGTTATTAATTTCTTTTGCAGGACTTATATTTTGTCATCAACCATTTGTCAAGTCTATTTTTAAAGCTGTTAACAGTTTGTGCAGACATTACATAAACTAATGATAAAATTGTTCCAAATCCAGCATATTGTATCATGTTACAGTAATAAAATAACTCAAAAATTTTTTAGAACGAGAATTCGGAACCGTCCTCAGTTAAATCTCAACTAAGCCGTAAACATGGAATGCAAAGTCTTGGAAAAGTTCCCTCCGCAAGACGTCCACCAGCAAATCTTCCATCTTTAAAAACTGAAACTGGTCAAGATTCTAATGCTAAGTATGTTGTGTTTTACTTATTAACATTCTGCTGTGTTGTTATTATATATTTTTCTTTTTCATAACACTAGTTATGGAGGATAGCATTGTACAGACAAATGTTGAAGCTGATAAATAAATTAAAGTAGGGCATTTCGAAATTTAAGATAGTAATATTAATATGTAGCCAAGCTTGACTGCCTTCTTGATGGAAACTGGCATTTGTTATATATTTTTCTAATGTATTTTTATATTTTCAGCTCTGTTTCTACTACAATAACAACTGTATCTGCACCAGTAACATGCATTTCTCAGACAATAGTAAGTTCTGTTTGTTTTAATATTAAATTAGTTCAGTGTGCTTCTGATATTGAAACAATAGATTATGTAAATGTAACTAAAGCAATTATATAACACATTCCTTTATAATGTGCAGAACATTCTTATAATAACTATGTGAGATTTATAAAATACTTATGAAAAATTAGTTGATTACATTAATTATGTCAAAAATAGGATTCATTAGTATTGAAAAACAGATTCCCTAAATTATTTTAGGATCAATGATTTTCAGACTACAACACCAAACAGCAGTGTGGTTGCGGGAGCCGGGTCTGGAGGATGGGTTCCCCTGCCGCCACCCACATCCCCGCACTTCCGCACAGAGTTCCCCTCATTGGAGGCTGCGGCACAGCCATCACATCGGTCTGCGGAGCACACTGCTACCCAGCCCCAACTCAGACCACAAAGTATGTGTCTTTAAAGTGTTGTAAAATTAATAATTTATTCAACTCATCAGTAAGAGCGATGCCCCCCTGTTTTGATACAATGCTGTTGCGTCATAGGAACGGAATGACGCATTTTGTCAAACATAGTTCCGTTGTGGCCATGGACGTCAACGCAAAACATGACGACGACAGCGCAGCGCGTCATTCATCCTCCCACCTCATCTATCGGTTCCCGTAAAACACCAAGTTCAATGATGCAACGCATCAATGTTGCATGTCCTGCAATGTGTATGTTAAATGACTAAACGATGCCGCTGTGGCAACAGCATCGCAGTACAGATTTGAAAAAACATTAATCTAAAATATTGATTTATCCATTTGGGAACTAAAATGTCATACCAAAGATGATTAACACTAACTTAACATAAATTCTCTGATGACATATTTTACACAGAGAGGGAAGACTTACAATCCTTCCCTTTTTATAAAGGGCTAATGATGAGAAATAAAAATAGGATATCTTATAATCAGAGGTATTATAGATTATTATTTATTCGTAATATTTTTGGCCACACGAGATTTTTCCATAAGAAATCCTGGGAAGATCCATAATATTAACTTCAACATTTCGAATAACTCTACCAGGCCTGTCCCACTCGTGCGTGTAGGTATCGAACTTGTAAGTACCCCTCTAGAGGGGCAGATCACTAGGGACAAGCGAGCGGTGATGCACGCGAAGATTTTTTCGTCGCATACTGATTTTACCGCTGTGACCGAATCGTTATTAATCTGATAAATATGAACAATTGAAAAAAGGTCAAAGAAATATTTCAATAAGGTAATTTAAGACTTTAAAATACAAAAAAAAGATAAAAAAATACACAAACATAGCAAATAAACCAATTTGTTACAAACAAACCACATACTTCACAGAAATAAACACAAGTAACTATGTTTAAGTTGTAAAAAATTCCTGAACAGCTCCTGCACTATAATCGAATATAAAACTCTTATAAAATATAGGTTGAGTTACTAAAATTTGATTATCTCTATAAAAAAGTTTGCTATTAGTAGCTGTAGTAATTAAAAGAAGATTATTTTATTTTCTAAAAGGTGACAATCTTGATTTCGTCAGAAAGAGTACCTCTTACGCGATAGAAAGAGAGCGCACATGTAGGTGAATATAAGTGTAGGCAACTAGCACTGCGAGGTCGGAATTTGAACTTTATAGTATCGTAGCATGAGTCATTATTTCTTTAAACGGGTTTCGCGAGTGGCAATTCTGTTGGTACTACTAATATATATTCTGTTACTCTACCTATTTCCGACCTCTGCTTATAATTAAGAGACAAGAAGTATTTCTTTTTGTCATTAATTATTTTTTCTTGTATAGCGGAAGGCAGTTGGACGTGCGGTGGGACAGCCGGCGTTCGGCCAGAAACTTCATCGTCTCCCGCCGCCGCTCCCGCCTCCACGCCCGCCTCACAGCAAACACCCGCCTACCGTGCTATTCTGCCATCCTTCGTACGTTAAATGTTTCATTTTATACTAAATATTTTGCACTATGTTCTAAAATTATCATTTATTACTCTCGTTTTTCTTAAAGCTGATGAAAGGTAGCAATGGAGCTGGCCTCGGATTGGGAACATTGAGTACTCTTCGTGACAATAGAAGCAATACAGGAGGTAGCAACTCGAACAGTAACTCGAGTCAGAGACCAACGCCCAGGCAGCCCGTCACACCCAGGGCGGTGGAGGTGCTCACCGCTCGCCCCATACTGCGTGAGGAGCAAATATCTTCACTTGATGACATCTCACGGGATGCAGGATGGGCACAGCATGACGACATTGATTATGAGTAAGTTTTTTTTTTTTTGAAAATGTGGTAAAATAGCCGATGTTGTAAAAAAGAAGTCTCTTACCTTACCCTAAATAATATTTTCACTCTGTTATAATATAACCTAAGCAACAAACTATAACTAAGGATATGTTATTTCCAGTCAAAAGTTGGACTTTTCGGATGGTGAATCGTCGACGCCGGCTAGTAAAACGGTAAAAAATAATAATCGTTCCAATGTTGAGAGCGAGCGCGGCGAATCTAAAATAGAAACCGGCGATGAGGAGCAGCTGTGGGCCGAAAGACGGCAAAAACAGAGTAACGAAGTGGCACAAGCGGTCGCGAGAGCTCGCCAGAGAAAGGAGGAGGAGCAACGCCGGCAAATGAGAGACGCGTCTACGCAAAAAGACAGGTCTGATAGAGGCCGCAATGATAACAGGGAACGTGATATTGACAGCCGGGAAAAAGATAGGAATCCTCCTAGGGACCGGGATCATGCAGAAAGCGACAAGGAGCGAAATGACGTAAGGGAACGGTCGTTAAGGGAAAAAGACGTCGACAATAGGGACCGGGACCGCATGGACAATAGAGATAGGTTTGAAAATAGGGACCGTGATCGCGATCGTGACCGTGATCGTGACAGAGACAGGCCGAGCGAGCGGGATAGAGGTAGATTAGATAATAGAGAACGTCAAGATGACAAGGAGCGCGATGTACGCGAAAGGGACAGGAACGATAACCGCGATCGAATGGACCGCGAGAGGTTCAACAGGGATAAAGATCGTAATGAGAGAGACAGAATGGATCGCGATCGTGACTTTAGGGAGAGAGATTACGGCCGCGATAGGGACAGGGACCGCGATCAATCTAATCCAGCCTTCTCGAAACCGTTCAATGCCAACTTACCCCCGCGCTTTTTGAGACAGCAACAGAATCGGCAGCAAGAGGAACAGCATAAAGGTGGATGGGCATTTACTGGCAACAAACCAGCGCCCAGAAGACAAGACCCACCCCCATATAATGCTCCGAGGCATGCAAATGGTCGCCGATCCTATTCTAGGTATGTCCTTTTTGAATTATGATATCTATTTTATTTTTTTTACTTTTTAATTTTTATTTTTATTTGTTATTATTTTCAGGGATTATTCTGATCGCGAAGATGATGTACGCAGGGACAAAGATGTATCGTCGGGCCCCCAGTGGCGATCTGAAATGCAAGACTACGAACGATCTGGGCGTGAGCTGGATAGATCTAATTCTAAAGATTCTAATGACTACAAGGATCGACGTAGTGACGATAGAAAACCATCGGAAGCGACACCTATAGATCCACTACAACAAAGCCGAACTGCTGCGGATAAGTTAACAGAAGTATTTGAGAGAAAAAGTATTGGTTTAGCTGAGCCCTTCGCTTCTAGCGATACCTCGCCACAAGTTGCAGTTTCCGAAAGACGAGTCACTCCCCCATCTAACACAGTGCCGAGTGACTTATTTGAAAAAGATTTCGGCAAGTCTTCGTGGGCAGAAGTCGCGCAAGAAGAACAAAATGCGCTTTCGAGGACGGAAAAAGAGCCATCACCGAGGCGTAACTTAGAAGAGTCAAAAGAAATTGAAAAATCTGAAAATAAGGCAGTTCATAATCCTCCACTCGCATTTAACACGCATCAGAATGCAAGCAATAATTCTTCCAACTTATTGACCCAATCCCACTCCAATATGTATAGTAGTGTTGCGAGTTCAAATAGTTCAAGCAATGCCCAAATTTCATCTCATCCACAAGTTCATGTGCAAAATATTTCATCATCCACTTCAGTTATTCAAGTAAAAGAAAACATTGAAATACAACCCACCATTGCAACAAGCATGCAGGCAACTAAATCCATGTCATCCTCAGAAGTTTCGTCTAATATACACCTTAACGTAAAACAGCAAGCACCAGAAAGTATTCAACAAAACAAGCAATTCATTAATCAAAAATCCGAAAGAGATCTATCAGAGTCCGAGTCATTGGCATCTAAATCGAGCACAGACCCCACTAATGCAGGAGGGCATATTTCCAGTTCTTTAGATAATACTTCTGGTCTGGATCAAAAACGTGCCCTCGAAGATAAGAGAAATTTCAGTAATGAACAACTAAATAAGATGATGAAAGATCCTATTGAACGAAAATCGAGCGGCTCAGGGTCTGAGAAGAAAGGTCGACCATACATTAGCGGTGGTTACAACGTGTATGTCAGGGGATGGGGAGCGAGAGACTCCAGAGGTCGCCGCACGCATCGTAGTTCTAGGTCTAACAATAGAGCGAGCGAGTCAGATGGTTCGACAGAAAGTTCAAACGTGGAACGCAAGGAAAGGCGCAAAGCGCCGCGAAGTCCTAGAGGTGGAAAGAAACAGGACAGACCTGAAGATGCAGCTCAACCTTCCTCGGAACAGATAGCTCCTCAGACTGATGGCTTAGAAAATAGAGAACCATTTGCTCCTAGAGGTCAGCCTTCTCGTAGAGGTAGAGGTGGATTCCAAGGTACGTCTCGGCCACCGGCGCCAGCTAAAAGGCTAGCTGGATATGGACCTCCAAATACGAAGAGTCCATTCGGTCAAGCCAATAGAGCCGTTAAAGACGGCGAAGACGGCAAGGACAACTTGGAAGATAGGGAAAAATCTAATAAATCTCGTGCAAACTCCTCCAATCGGAGAGGTCGAGACAGACGTTTGAAAGGTGCTGGTGGCCCACAGAGTGGAGAAGACGAAAATTGGGAAACGACTTCTGAACATTCTGAGGGTGGAACGAGTGGTCGTCGACGTTCCGGCGGCAGACAGAATTCTCAATCCCAGAAAGGTCCACATGGCGGACGTAATCAAAACGCTAACAACCGCCAAAACAACTCGCGCAATCAACAAACGACTAAAAAAGATATGGGAGGAGAAAATAAGGCCAGTGAAATCACTGAAGGTTTCATTGATCTTAAAATTTCTAGCAATAAGAAAGACGAAGAAATTGTTGATGACGGTTTTCAAGAAGTTCGTAATAAGAAAACCTCTAAAGACGCAAGGGGTACCCCTAATACAGGTAAAGAGGAGAAGCAACCGAGATCTCGGTCTAACCAAGGCGGAGGAAGGAATGGGTCTTCAACGAGAAGTGGAAATGATAAGTCCAACTCGCGTGGTTCTGCTCCCATTAGTGGCAAACCAAATGCTCAGTATGATAGGCCTCGGCAAGCTAATTTGGCACCTCGATTTGTAAAACAAAGACAGAAGCAACAGATGGGATTGACGAGCAGCTTCGGACCGGAGACTGGCAATGCACCTCCTCCTCCAGCTGTCAATGCTTGGGACAAGCCTATCGCTCAAACATTGCGAGGAAACGTGGAGGAGCCCACTGAAGTTCCTGTCGACCCCAAGTCGAGTCAATCGAGCCAGCGTAGCAGTCCCGGCGATAATGCAGCGGAAGCCAAAGCGGCTATTGTGGCACCTTCTCCTCTAGGACCTGAAAAAGCGGGAGTGCTAGATGGAGCGACTCCTCCAGTAGAGACTATTATCTTTGAGAATACCAATTACAAAACTGCACCGCCTGCGGAGGCTTTAAAACAAAAATATCAACCAAATTCAGCAGGACCGAAGCCGCAAGGCGAGGAAGTATCCGGTGAAATGGAGTCGAGATCTATGTCATTCAATGGCGACGTGAGGGCGAGGCCGAGGTCCATTCAGGAATTAATGATCAAGGCTGAGACTGGACGACCCGTGTCCGAGGCCGAAGGGTCCCTCGGATTGCAAATGTCTTTTGACTCATCGCAAAAACCCGAGGACTCCTCGGACATGAAACTGGACTTCGCATTCGACTCCGATCTCGGACAACTCACGGAAGACAAAACTAGCAAGTCACTGGGGCTTCCGAGGGGTACACATATGAGCACCTCCAACACAATCTCACCACTGGCGGCGGATCTCAATTTAAAAATCGCTAGTGTTAAAAAGGTGTGGGAAATGCCCGCCGTGGCTGAAGGTAGCGAGGAGTTGCAGTTCGCTGGGTTCGAGGAGAATAACACGGAGACGGGTGCTCCACCGAATGTGTGCAAAGTGAAACCGACTCAACAGCTCCAGTCGCCGCCGCCGCAGCATTACAATCACGTGAGCTACCAGGGCGGGTACGGCGGGCTGTCTGTGCCGTCGCCTCCCGCTGTGTTGTTCAATTCGTCGCAGCAATTGCTGGGCTCATCTCAACAGCTGCCCCAGCAGGGTGGACTATATGGCGCATTTTTGGATCAAACTCGAGGACAATTTGGAGGATTCCCTGGAAACCCGTACGGTGCTGGCTCTGCTACTCCATATAATTACCAGCCACCTCCAGATATGTTCCAAAGCCTTCCGAGTCAATATCGCATGGTAAGCCCATTTATATATTTTTGTAAATTGTTGTTTTCTTTATTACCAAAAAGTTAAGCGTTTTGAAATCTGTTTTAAATAAATAATCGTCGAAATAGTGTTACAAGTTTAAGGCCGTCCCCCGAGCAAACGACCTTGGCCATACATTTGCCTCATTGCCGAGATCGCACCAAAACCCTAATTTTTTTACTTATCTTAGTTCAAAATTGTCCTAAAAAAATTTTTGAGCGGGGAATATGTAGTTTATGATATTGTCGATCAATTGGCGTGTGTTTCAAATAAAAGTAATTTATAGATCCTAGGGAGATGCTGAATGTATGCTTGAATTTTAATAAATTAGTTTTACTTTGGAAGCTGATATCATGAGTATAATAAACAAAAATAGAAAATTTAAAACGGGGAAAGGAATGTTGATATACTGAAGATTATTGCTGTATTTTTATTATAACTTTGTAGCTTTCAAATTATGAGTTTATAAGGCTTGAAATACGGTAAATTACGGTATCTCCGTAAGGAACGCCCTTAATATGTTTTCATAATTTTTTAGGCGGCAGCTGCAGGAGGCGGGGCGGCTTTCGGTCAATCCGGACAACTGGGTAACAGTCCAAGCACTGTCCTTATATCGAGCACCTCAAATTCCCTCATGTCGGCTACAGTCAAGCCTTCAACTCAACAAATTGGTGCAATTGGTATATATTTTTTAGTAATGTTGAAAACTTGAAAAAGTAATTTAAAAATTAAGAAGCATACAATATGTTTACCTATTCTTGTCTGCCAAATGACATTTCCAATGTATGAGACAAAGGCATCTGTCGATAAGCCATGTAAAAAATATAGGTATTATAACTAGTTCGACTAACTTAACATGTTTACAGTAAAATGTGGGCAAGGGCGGCCTTGTCGCTTAAGCCATCTCCTCCAGGCAACCCTGCGTTATTTATTAGTAAAGTGTTGATGCGTTTCTTACATTATCTAGAGCAGCCTTTCCCAAAGTGGGCGATAACGCCTGGGCTCTGAAGGTCTAACAGGGGTGGTGTGGGACCCAGAAAAAAAATTGGGACTTGTGTAGAGGCTTGGGGGTTGATTTATTTCATCTGGATGCATTTTAAATTGAAACAATTGGGGCAGTAAAACAATTTTTTCTCAAAGTGGGCAGTCGACAAAATAAGTTTGGGAACCTCTAATCTAGAGTCACAATACACAACTTTCCCACATCATTTTCGTAACATTCTTATTCAACAGGCAGTAAAGGCGGTGCAGTGGGTGGGGTCGGCGGAGTGGGCGGGGTCAACACGTTCCAACAGCAGTTTCTCGGCTACTCGACGCCGGTGGGCGATGCGTCGTACTCCCTGCCCGGCCTGATGCCCCGCCCCGCGCCCCCCGCCTCCTCCTACTACTCGCCCTACCAGCCGCCCACCGCGCCGGCGCCCACATACCCGCTCCAGTTCACGCAGCAGGCCCAGTCCAACGCATTCAACTCGCCATTCCTCTCATCTCAAATACACGTCGCGGCCGCCGTTCAGCAGATGCAAGTGAGTTTAAAGAAATATAATATTTATTTTGCCTATACAAAAAGATAAATATCTATATACTTATTTATAAAATTACATGTCCTGACTGACTGACTGACTCACTGATTCATCATCGCTGAGCAAAAACTGTTAAAGTTACAGCCACGAAATTTGGTGAGTAGGGTTGTTTTATTAAGTAGATACCCACTAAGGAAAGAATTTAGAAAATTTTACCCCCGAAGGGGGTGAAATAGGGGTTGAAAGTTTGAATGAAAGTCCGTCGTTTCTTGAGTTAGAAACATGAAACTTTATTTTTGGGTTACTGATAAAAAATGAATGGATACGTATTTAAGCGTTTTTGGAAATTCTACCCCCAAGGCGGTGAAATTGGGGTTGAAAGTTTGAATGAAAGTCCGTCATTTCTTAAGTTAGAAACATGAAAGTTTATTTTTGGACTGCTGATTAAAAATGATTGGATAAGTGTTTAGGCGTTTTTGGAAATTCTACCCCCAAGGGGGTGAAATAGGGGTTGAAAGAAATGAAAGTCCGTCATTTCTTAAGTTAGAAACATGAAAGTTTATTTTTGGGCTGCTGATTAAAAATGAATGGATAGGTATTTAAGCGTTTTTAGAAATTCTACCGCCAAGGGGCTGAAATTGGGGTTGAAAGTTTGAATGAAAGTCCGTCATATCTTGAGTTAGAAACATGAAACTTTATTGACGTTTGCGTTTGACGTTTGCTTAAATAGGGTCCCGTTTTTACCCTTTGTATAAGGAACCACAAAAAGGGGAAAATTATCCATCTTTGTTATTATACTATGTTAACGCGGACGAAGTCGCGGGCAACAGCTAGTGTACTCATAAAAATATAATATAATGTATAATGTACTAACAAGGCCAAACTAAGTCGAAATTTACCAAAATGCACTAACCCTCTTACTAATAAAGTTATACAATAAAATATAAGTTATACTACGAGGGCTGCTATTTATGTATCCGGAATTAAAAAAAGAAACAAACATATCATTTAATATGGTTTTATTGCTTTTCAAAATATTCGCCGCGATGATCGACACACTTTTGCATACGCTGGAACCAATTTTCATAGCACTTTTTCCATTCTGATTGAGGTATCTCCAAAACGTGCATTTTGAACGCATCAACAGCCTCTTCGCGGCTCGAAAAACGTTGACCACGTAATTTGTTCTTCGCGTATGGAAATAAAAAGAAATCGTTAGGTGCCAAATCAGGGCTGTACGGCGGATGACCAGTCAATTCGATCTTTTGACCCTCCAAAAACTGAGTTGTTTCAGCTGAGGTGTGACAGCTAGCATTGTCGTGATGTAATATGATTCTGCGTTGTCGGTTGTCCTTTCTTATTTCTTCAAAGACTTCTGGTAAACAAATGGTCGTATACCATTCAGAATTAACCGTTTTACGATTCTCTAATGGCACTGTAGCCACATGTCCATTAATTCCAAAAAAACCGGCGACCATTTGCTTCAAAGTACTTTTTGCACGAGTAACTTTTGTTGGTTTCGGCTCATCTTGGAACACCCACACCGTTGACTGTTGTTTAGTTTCGGGGTCATATGCATAGATCCAAGATTCATCACCTGTGTAGATATTATAAACGGCTTTTGACGTACCACGGTTGTATTTTTTTATCATTTTTTTGCACCAATCGACACGAGCCCGTTTTTGATCGATTGTCAAGTTGTGCGGAATCCAACGCGAACATATTTTTTTACAGCCAAATGTTCGTGTAATATCTTATGTATGCTCGTCATACTTATGCCTAAGGACGCCTCTATCTCGCGATATGTAACATGACGGTCACGCATTATTAGTTCCCGCACAGCATCTATATTTTGTGGGACAACAGTTGTTTTTGGGCGACCTTCTTTATTTTCATCCGTGAGCATAGACCGCCCACGATTAAACTCACTGTACCAGTGATAAACAATGGTTTTTGATGGTGCTTCATCTCCAAAAGTTGCGGTGAGTTGAATAAAGCACTGTTGTTGATGTAGCCCACGCCGAAAATCGTAGTAAATCATTCACGCGTTAAATCCATGGCAAATGAAGACACGCAATTTTCAAAATGACGCCACAATGGAAAAATAATTGACAGTCACATGAAACAAAATGTATTCTTCAACCAAAGAGTTCTATTTTCAAATGTTGTAATTACTTTTTAAATATTGTTCTTGTAAGTGGCCAGTTCCGGATACATAAATAGCAGCCCTCGTATGTTTCGTGATCTATAAAGGGAATATTCTAATTTATCAGACACGGAGAAAACATTGAAAATTATATTCATTGTGTAAAAGATATTGTCTTTAGACTCATTAGTAAGGGTGTACAATGTACATGTATGTATAAGTCGGCCAATCTGTTCCCGACAGTAGGAAGAATTGTATGTATAATTTTTTGACTAAACTTATTTACTTTTATTTTAAAAAATCCCCAGCAACAATACCGCGCGCCGCCCCTGCAGCAGCAGTACGCGCCGCAGCCGCGCCCGCCGCCGCAGCTCAAGAGCCCGCTGCACGAGCACGCCAACGGCTTCGCGCAACTGTGCGACTCCGCCTCCCCCACGCCCAAGGGCGCCAAGCAGCAGAAGCCGCCGCACTCCCCCCCGCACAAGTACCACCCGCAGCACCCGCCGCCCGCCCACACGCCGCACCAGCACCACCAACACCCGCACCAGCACCAGCAACACCAGCACCAACAACACCAACACCAACAACACCAGCAACATCAACAGGTAATAACTTCAAAGATACATCTATATATATAAAAATGGATTTTCAAATGTGTTAGTCGCGCTAAAACTCGAAAACGGCTGAACGGATTGGGCTGATTTTAGTCTTAAAATATTCGTAGAAGTCCAGGGAAGGTTTTAAAGTGACACGAAGTTCACCGGGACAGCTAGTAATAAATAAATAAACTTGCGAGGTGTCAAAGATTTAATACAAGGTTGTCATAGTTTTGGAGTCCTATATTAATATTAGTATTCGGACTCTTGGAATTAGTAGAAAATATATTAACGCACACATTCGCTTTTTTTTCGAGTGCAAGCCGTTGCGTTAGCGCGTAAAGATAAACGTTTGCGCTAGTCTCACGGAATTCCAATTCGAAATTCCATAATACATATTAGAAAATCGAATACGGAAAACGTGCGTATGCGGTCAAACTAAAGTATTTACGATTTTTTTGCATTATGGATAAAGTTACTTGAACTGGCAGCAATAGTAAATTATACCTGCGTTTTCAGATGGTAGGCGGTGGTAACAACGGGAGGGGCGGTAACAACGGTAACGCGATGAACCGCGGCAGCATGGTGGCCCCGCGGTACCCGGCGCCGATACAGCGGCCGCACGCGCCCGCGCTGCCCATGTACCGCGCGCCGCCCGCGCCCGCCCCTCGCCAGCACCACGCGCCACGACACAACCTCTACTACCATCATCATCAGCGTAGTGAGTGTCCCAATTCTGAATTCTGCTCCATTCTTGAACTCGACCTCGTAAAGCAAAATTATTCTATTTTCTTCGACAATCTAAGACATAGGTTACACGATCAGTTTTTCATCAATCTGATTGACGGAATACTGATGGTTATAAAAAGTACATAAAATTAAAAAAATATATCAGTCCATCAATCCGTGGGTTAGACGATCAGTTTTCCGTCAATCTTTACCAGACTGATGGAACAGATTGATGAAAAACTGATCGTGTAACCTACGTCTTAAGTCTTATTGTGGATATAGAAATGATGAAAAGACATCTATACTGCTATACTAATGTTATAAATACGAAAGTATGCTCTTAACACCCAAACCGCTGAATCGATTTTGCTGATATTTGGTATGGAGATACTTTGAGTCCCGACTCCCGGGAAAGGACTTAGGATACTTTTTATCCCGGCAAAGTGTACGATTCGCGCACGATAATCTAATTTTGGCACAACAGAGTTACGTGCTTCATCTAGTGATGTAGAAAACTAGGATTGACAAGTACTCATAACAAAATGGTAATGTTAAAAGTAAATGTCACATTACTATAGTTTTAATTTCTCTTAATTGTAGATGGAGCAGGAGGCAACGACCGTCCCAACGAGGGGACCGAAGTGCCGACCAGCGTAGAGGACACCAACGACGCCGCGCCCGTGAGCGAGGCGACCCCCGTAGCGGAGGTGAAGGCCGAGTGAGCGCGACCCGCGCCCGGCCCCCGCCCCGCCCCGCCCCCGCCCTGACTCGCCAGTGCTCGGTTTCACGAGTGGAGCCCGACCCGAGCGGCCCGGCTCCACCACGGACTCGACCGTACTCGGCACACGTGCGCCCGACCACACTCGCGAGTGCTCGGCCCGACCCGTCTCCGGCGGCGACCAAGTGTGTTACAGCACGAACTATTTTTGGCAATAACGTCATAAGACTTAGGTTCTCGGTATTTTCGTCGTAAATTATGAAAAAAGTGATTTAATATTATTCAAAAACCATACAAGTCAGTGCGCCCGCGACGCGTCATCTCGTCGGTAAAATTGGCCCTGGAGGCCGCGATCGCGTCCGCGTGGTGTCTGTTAGTATGTAAATATAATGATTGGACGGACATTCGGCTGTCTATTTGACTGTTATTATTTAAGTATATGTACGAAGAGGCCGACGGACGCGCTCCGTGCGGCCGACTGCACTGCGAGGACCTCGCGTCCATATGACCGATGCTGCCTCGAGACTTCTCACTAGTAAATATGTAGCCACGTTTTTGCATAACGAATGTCGATGCAATATAAATAATTTAATTTGGAGCGGAAATGTCTGAGAGGTGATCCGCGTCTACGGCGGACCGGTTTCCGTTGTTCTCCATGTATCATAATCAATTATAATATGCGAATAAAATTATTATGACGGATATGGTTATTCTTTCTCCTCCTTTAATTACCCTCAATTAGCCGCGTACTGACCAAGCGAGCCGTCTCGCGCGGCAGTCGTGCGTGGCAGTTGCTCGGTCGGTCAGGACGTGGCTCGCTCGAAGCAAACGCATGCGTTGCCTCGCCCGAGCGTGCCGCGGCCCGAGCCGAGCGTTGTCGGTTTTTGTCGATGCTCAAAGGCGCCTCAGTACGTTTGCCGCGCTCACTCAAGACGGGAGTGTTTTGCCTCGCTTATTCGTTGCGTGTTAGGACTTTGCGTCAAATACAACTATATTATGGTGATTATAGACGACTTTGGGATGCGCAATGTCCTGATTACACAAATAGGGGACTAAGGGAAGATGTATGGAGAAATAAGCCTGGAAATGAACCTTCCAATAGCCGAATTAAAGAAAAAAATTGAGTCTTTACTTGTGTCCTATACGAGGGCTGCTATTTATGTATCCGGAACTGGCCACTTACAAGAACAATATTTAAAAAGTAATTACAACATTTGAAAATAGAACTCTTTGGTTGAAGAATACATTTTGTTTCATGTGACTGTCAATTATTTTTCCATTGTGGCGTCATTTTGAAAATTGCGTGTCTTCATTTGCCATGGATTTAACGCGTGAACATTTTCGTGCAATGATTTACTACGATTTTCGGTGTGGGCTAAATCAACAACAGTGCTTTATTCAACTCACCGCAACTTTTGGAGATGAAACACCATCAAAAACCACTGTTTATCACTGGTACAGTGAGTTTAATCGTGGGCGGTCTATGCTCACGGATGAAAATAAAGAAGGTCGCCCAAAAACAGCTGTTGTCCCACAAAATATAGATGCTGTGCGGGAACTAATAATGCGTGATCGTCATGTTACATATCGCGAGATAGAGGCGTCCTTAGGCATAAGTATGACGAGCAGACATAAGATATTACACGAACATTTGGCTGTAAAAAAAATATGTTCGCGTTGGATTCCGCACAACTTGACAATCGATCAAAAACGGGCTCGTGTCGATTGGTGCAAAAAAATGATAAAAAAATACAACCGTGGTACTTCAAAAGCCGTTTATAATATCTACACAGGTGATAAATCTTGGATCTATGCATATGACCCCGAAACTAAACAACAGTCAACGGTGTGGGTGTTCCAAGATGAGCCGAAACCAACAAAAGTTACTCGTGCAAAAAGTACTTTGAAGCAAATGGTCGCCTGTTTTTTTTTGAATTAATGGACATGTGGCTACAGTGCCATTAGAGAATCGTAAAACGGTTAATTCTGAATGGTATACGACCATTTGTTTACCAGAAGTCTTTGAAGAAATAAGAAAGGACAACCGACAACACAGAATCATATTACATCACGACAATGCTAGCTGTCACACCTCAGCTGAAACAACTCAGTTTTTGGAGGGTCAAAAGATCGAATTGACTGGTCATCCGCCGTACAGCCCTGATTTGGCACCTAACGATTTCTTTTTATTTCCATACGCGAAGAACAAATTACGTGGTCAACGAGCCGCGAAGAGGCTGTTGATGCGTTCAAAATGCACGTTTTGGAGATACCTCAATCAGAATGGAAAAAGTGCTATGAAAATTGGTTCCAGCGTATGCAAAAGTGTGTCATCGCGGCGAATATTTTGAAAAGCAATAAAACCATATTAAATGATATATGTTTGTTTCTTTTTTTAATTCCGGATACATAAATAGCAGCCCTCGTAGGAGGGAAAAGTCGAGAGAAAAAAAAATACGGGTTGCACTCCGGGAGTGCCGGCAGAAGTGAAAACTTGATTATTAACGTTGTGCATTATTTTTTTAACCCATTTTTTATGAAAATCGATTAAAAAAAAATATATATATATAAAACGATCGTTTTAATTAATTAATCGAAACCCTTACAATCGATTAAAAAATATCGACAATCGAAAAAAAAAGCTGCTGTCAGACAGACTGTCAGACACTTCTTGCGACAGTTGTCTTGCAGGTGGAAACGCGACCTTAATCAGCGCGTCTGCTAAAGAACTCATTTCCCCGACTGTACATTTCTGCTAAACAACTCATTTCCCCGACTGTACATTTCTGCTAAGCACAATTTTCCCCGACTGTACATTTCTGCTAAACAACTCATTTCCCCGACTGTACATTTCTGCTTAGCACAATTTTCCCCGACTGTACATTTCTGCTTAGCACAATTTTCCTCGACTGTACATTTCTGCTAAACAACTCATTTCCCCGACTGTACATTTCTGTTTAGCACAATTTTCCCGATATTTTGCCTCTATTTTGCCCCTATCTTGGTCGAAAACCCCCTAAATCTAGGGGGAAATCCCCTGATCTGGCAACACTGTCAGCTGGCTCGGCCGTACGCCGGCCGCCTCGCGCGGCATGCTCCGCGGCAAATGTCCGAGGCATCCGCACGAGGCGGCTCACTTGGTCAGTACACGGCTATTGACATGGAAGTTGGGAGTCCAGGAGACAAGTACATAATATGTTGTTATAATAATAATTAAGTATGTTAATTATGCTTGCCTTAACTTGTTATTTACTGTGTTTTCAGTGCTACTGACAATAAAGCATAGAATATTCTTTTGAATTTGGGCTCAATGCCCACATTTAACACAGAAACGACCTTACAAATTAGTGAAATCGCCCTAAGGCAATAATTTCATTAACCCTACGAAGTTGAAAGACCTTCGAACTTCGAAGCGGGGTCACACAGCCAAATTTTTTTCCGGAGATCGTCACGCATTTCATATTGAAACAATTAATGTTAAACGCACCTCAACTGAGGTGCGTTTAACATTAGTTTTTGAAGTAAGAGTACAATTTTCGGGGGTTCATGTCCCCTGGGCTGTGAACCCAACTCCAATGTAGCTATACAGATCAAGACCTAAATTTCAAAATATTCGGCGTTAGCATTTTCCCGATTCGTCCTTTGTTAATTCTCGTCGCAAAAAGGGGTTTTATCAGTCTCCTTGACATACAATTTTAATTTATAATTTTTCAATACGGGTGAAATCGCACCGATTCAAAACGAGGTCGACGGTCGTCCATCAAAATAGATATTGGTATTACCGGATGGGTACGAGTTGGGTTATTCCGAGAGAAGTTAAAAGGTCGATGACGAATTATGATAGAGAATACGACTACGAGTAACAAAAGTAAAGTAAGTGACGAATAACAAAAATGTTGGTATGAAACTTATACAAAATACAGTAAAACCCGTTTAAGACGATTTCACAGGGACTCAACCAAAAACGCGTCTTAGGCGGGAAAGCGTATTATGCGGGATATAGGAAAAACGAACCTACTACATACATACGTATTGTATATTTATTATGTTTTTTCGGATGTAGGTGTTCCTATCAATAAAGATAATTATGCGTCTACATTTAATCTGGAAGTTATCATCTAGATTCTAGAGCTTTTAACCAATAGATGAAACGAATGCCGATCATCATAGCTCGAGATTGTGCTTCATGATAATATGTTACAGGAAGCGATTTTACGTTTTTGGAACAACGTGAATTTTTCGCCTTACCAATCACCAGCAAGCGTAACTTTTCCGACCCATCAGAAATGGCACAGAACAGGACAGTCAGTCTCTTTTTATTTGCTTTGCTACCATGACAAGTCTCTCCCTTGAAAACAGGATTTTTCTGGCATCAATTCGGGAAGTGTTGCCACTTGCCACTTGTCATCCACGTATCAACATCTCAATTCGGCCACTGATTTGACGGTACACAATGCCATGCCGTGGCGATGGGTAAGAGGTAATAATTTTTGTGTTGGCCTCACGGCCCTAACGGGCGTATTAAACGGGATGACGATCGTATTAAGCGTTAAAGAATGTATGAAAACATGTCTCAAGTTGCAGGGACTCATGCAAAATGGCGTATTATGCGGGAAATCGTATTAAGCGTGATCGTCTTAAACGGGTTCTACTGTATGTGGATGCATACGCGGTCTAAGGTGGAGTTAACGTGGTCATGACCCCTCCCTCCCTCCTCTCAAAATAAGGAAGTTTTGCATAAATGTATATCTAATGCTACGTTTTGATGCTTGCCGAGCCACGGCAAGCCTCCACAAGCCCGAGCGTGAAAACAGATAAAATGGCTTGGCTTGCGTGAGCTTGCGGACGCTTGTAGACGATCGGGAGTAGTGTCGGTTTTTGGACAGAGGTCAAAGGGCATTTGCGGCAAACGTTTGCGACGTTTTCACACGTTGGCTCGCGCTTAGTAGCCGCCACAAACTAGTAGCCGCTGTGATCTCGCGACGAACGCACGTCATGCACAAAATGAGTGGCTGGGCGAACGAAGAGAGTTTATCGTTTTTGGAATATTACCAAACCGAAACGTGTAGTTATCTGGAACCCCAGGGATGTAAACCGACTTTACAGACAACCGTTTTTTATTATTATACTAGGTATTGTTTAACTTAGGGAACAGTGCAAGTTTCATCAAAATCGGTTCAGTAGTTTTTGAGATAGGGAATTTTAATTCTCAATTACGTACAATTTTGAAGTCGGTTTTATCTTTTTAATTAATAGAATACTATATTATGTGATGATACTTTTGGTTATAAGAGCATTAAAAATAATAGGAAACCAAACGTAATAGCCGACACAAATTCGGTGTCCGCCATGCTTGGATGTACGTAATACACTGACGCGTTCACGAGCGTGAAAACGACTTACAAATGCAAAGCGAGATTTGTGGAGGCTTGTGGCTTGTGGAGGGTTGCCGTCTGCCGAGGCTCGGCAAGCATCAAAACGTAGCATAAGAGCCGGGACACAAAAACACGGTACGGCGCGGCGCCGTGCCGTGGTTTTTTACGACGCGCGTCCGACACGGCGCCGTACGACGCCGTACGATGTCGTGCCGTGTTTTTGTGTCCCGACTCCCGGCTCTTAGGTCCATATACACTGCCACTTGGTATACCGATTTCTTGTACCTTTCCGTATGTACCACAAACTGATGAGTAAACGTCCATAATTACATATATTTTGTTGAAAACAATCTAAGCGAATCTAGGCAGTTTCCGTTTGGCCGATAGCCAAAAGCACCCCCTTGGCTTGGATATTCGTCTGGACGAGAGCGCCACTTCGGCGCCAATAACAATAGTACCTACCTAACTCCGTAAACAAAACTTGGTCCTATACGCTATAGTTGCGTCAGGTCCTGACGGTCAGGAGAGGAACTATTTGAGAGGTCACTATAGTGAATAGTCACTACCAACATAAATGTTGGTAGTGACTACTACTACTAATTACTCAATATTGCTTCAAGCCCCAAGCGGTCGCGATAACAATAAAAATTTATTGTGTCTCGTTTTTTCCACGATCTAATTCTAGGGAAAATGTTTTCAGGATTTGCATAGATAGATCGTTTGCAAACATAAAAATAATAATCGGTCCTCTTAGAAAGTACATCACACGAGTCATTATAGTTTAATCGTCCCACACAAAATACAACGGAAGCAACTTATTAGAATCTTAAATTACGTAGGATATTACTTTTAATTAGGTAGACCGTGCATACATTGTTCCGCAGAAAAATATTTTATCTTTCTTTTTAAATTAAAATATGTAGATTAAGGGTCGATTCACACCGGAATGGCAGAGGCGAGGCGAGCAGTTTCAGTGTCATATGATTTTAAACTTTATCTTCATTAATGTAATACATAGTATCGCTTGAGAAATCTACGGCCGCCCGTGGACGCTCGTGGCCGCTCGTGGCATCTTGCGGCCGCCGGCGGCGTCGATTTCTCAAGCGATACTATGTATTACAATAATGAAGATAAAGTTTAAAATCATATGACACTGAAACTGCTCGCCTCGCCTCTGCCATTCCGGTGTGAATCGGCCCTAAGGGCCTGTTTCACCACTTCCTGATAAGGCTATCCACCACTTTACTTGACAGATAGAGTATGGAGAATCTGTCAAATAAGCCTATCCGGCACCTTATCAGGAAGTGGTGAAACAGCTGCTAATTATCTAATTGATTAGGATTTAGATAAATCCTAATCAATTAATTAATTCCTAAAAACAATTAAGTCCTAAAAAAATTGAAAGGCTATGAAGTATGAACCACAGACATGTATCTTGATCTATTTCTGTGGTATGAACACTTATTATTACGGCCTCATTAAGGAACGATAGGCAGGACAAAACATATTGTTCTTTTCGTCGAATGGTTTTTCCAACGCACAAAACATAGGCTTATTTAGCAACACCCATCAGTCGTGGCAAAACGAGACACAATAGCTTTTTCATTGTTATCGCGGCCGGATGTGGCCGCTTGGGGCTTCATGAATTAATAAGGCCCGTTATACTCAGCGATCGACAAATCTAGTCTGACCTATGTTCAAGGTCATATTTAGTGCAGGTGCATCGGAGTTCGAGTAGGTACGAGGTCAATATCCTGCCTGGGGATGCTTTGTTCCTCTGACGCGACGAACCGGGCGTTTACCTCCAGCTTACTCATACCGTAGTACAGGGGTTCCCAAACTGCGCCGCGGCGCCCTGGTGCGCCGTGGAAAGGCAAGAGGGGCGCCGTGAGTCGAACCTCCATTAATTATTCAAAATCACAAATATAATAAAATAAAATAATAATATTATTTATGTAAAGTAGGTACTAGTAGATGATGAAATATTTGTTTATTATTATTTACCTGCATAAGTCGTAACGTAACTACAGGTCTACCAGAATCTGATGGCAATTTTTGACAGCAGATTTTCAAAAAATATCCTTGATCATTGGATAAATTTTTATATTTGCATGTCTAACACACAGAATCAGCCGCTATAAGAAAAAAAAGGATCAAAATGTTTTATTCCAATTACCCCGGTATTGCTAGTCAATTTGTTTTCGAACTTTTTGCCATCAGATTCTGGTAGACCTATATAATCATTATAAAGGTGTTTATTATCTTATTATTATCTTAGGTGTTTATTATTATATCTTTTCTAGTAGCTAGGTAGAGTAGGGCGCCGTGACAAAATATTATTGTGACGTGTAATGCGCCGCAGGCTGAAAAAGATTGGGAACCCCTGCCGTAGTATACGGCGCACTACGTCTATCCTTCTCGACCAACGACATTTAAAAGATAATCGCATATTTTATTGAAGAAGGTACTTAACTACTCTTTAGTGTTAGCATAGGTAGGTACGTTGGGTTTGCTCATTGCTGTTTTAAAAAGAAAACTCATGATCGTATATTCGCACAAACTCCTATCTCTTGTCAGTGTTTTGTTTTAAATATTGTTTTCATAAGCCAAGAAAGGAAGTTACACAAAATTATCGATTGTGAAATCAATTATAACTGGAAAACAAATGATAAAGTTAATAGGAATTCATTACTAGCGCACAAAGGAAATACGATATTATCTTTAGGTAGGTAAGTATATTGATTAAAATAATGTCTGGTAATGTCAATAATTTACGAACATAACTGGGTACCTATTTCTTACAGCTTTCTATTTTTCAGGTGCGGAATTAGATACTATCATATCGACTTATCTCTTACATTTGAATACCAGTGCCGGATTTAATTTTTAGGGTTCCGTAGCCAAATGGCAAAAAACGGAACCCTTATAGATTCGTCATGTCTGTCTGTCTGTCTGTCTGTCTGTCCGTATGTCACAGCCACTTTTCTCCGAAACTATAAGAGCTATACTATTGAAACTTGGTTAGTAGATGTAGTCTGTGAACCGCATTAAGATTTTGATACAAAAATGGAAAAATTATTAAAAATTTTAGGGGTCCCCATAGGTACAACTGAAACAAAAAAAAAATTCATCTAACCTATGCGTGTGGGGTATCTATGGATAGGTCTTTAAAAATCATATTGAGGTTTCTAATATCATTTTTTTCTAACCTGAATAGTTTGCGAGAGAGACTCTTCGAAAGTGGTAAAATGTGTGTCCTCTAACTTCTAAAGTAGGGGCATGATAATTCTAAAATATATGATGTACATTACTATAAAAACTACCAACGAAAATTGGTTTGAACGAGATCTAGCAACTAGTTTTTTTTATACGTCATAAATAGTAAACCTTAATTTAACTTTCATTAAATCAACTGAAGTATAAAAATAAATCAAAAACCTTTATTGCTGCTGCGGAACCCTTCATGGGCGAGTCCGACTCGCACTTGGCCGGTTTTTTATGATTGTAGGCTAATTTCCGCCGCCTCATGTACCTACGTAATCTGCAGCCCCCCTAGGACACTGCCGCCCCTAGGCCACGGCCTAGGGGTGGCAGCGGCCTATTTATAAAAAATCCAGGGCTGTTGAAGACCGTCAACCCAATCCATACTAATATTATAAGTGCGAAAGTGTGTCTGTCTGTCTGTTACCTCTTCACGCCCAAACCGCTGAACCGATTTTGCTAAAAGTACCGGGAAAGTACATCTAAGGATACTTTATGTCCCAGGAAAATGTACGGTTCCCGCGCGAAAAACGAGTTTTGGCGCAACGAGTTGCGGGCATCATCTAGAATCTAGATTCTAGTTCATTATAAAAGCTCGACCATCCCTAATCCCCCAAAGATCCAGCTTTCACTACTGCATGCCTTCCCTGGGACACAGGACGACACAAGCGGACAGTTCACCTGATGGTAAGTTATATTTTACATATTGTATCTACCTTTATCATAATCATAGCCTTCTGCTTATTATAATTGGTAGGTTAACGCCTTACGCCAGTCGCTATGTCCCAACTGCCAAACAATAACATACTTATAAGTTATAAGCATACAGTACTAATATCTACAAAGTTTGTAGTTGACTCCTTTATTTCGTTAACATTTTAGAGAAAGCTACCATGACAAAAACGTTGTTATTATTAAAAACGTAGCGCTATCCCACAGAGATATCCCACAATCGAGTCGCATAAAATAGAAGACACAGTGACCAGTGTAAATATAGTTCGTCACGTCACGTTTTAAATTAAATAATGTTTAACTGTCTACTAACTCCCATACTCTGTACTCGCTACTCGGGCGTTTAGCAGGAATCCGTTATTAAGCCTGTTTGCTCTAGATAAGTCATAAGATGCGTTTTAACTCGTGAATAGTCAACTTTATGTTGTATCTTTGTATGCTTTGTATTCGTTGGACTATTCACTGTCTGCAATAATTTACAATCACAATTCACACTGAATGAGTCAGTCATTCTCGCAACATGAACCGTGGCGGACGTACGCGCGGGAAACAGTGTAGTCGCACGTAAACTTATTTAACTTTCACTTATGTTGTAACTTGTAAACATTGTCCAAGGCTCTTTTATATAATTTTAATATACAAGTTCATAAAATCATTCCAATCAAATTACAAAGTGAATGAATAAAACAGGAATCAGTGCAGTTTAAAGTGAAGAGACTGTGACAGTGAAAATATTTGTTCCGTTTTATTGCCAGTGTTTATCAATTTTCATACTGGACTCTTCTAAATTTAACTGGGAGTTTACCCAAAACAATGGGTAAAGATTATGGTGAGTTTTGACCTATTGTTTGAGTTTTCCCACACGTATTTTTAAAATCCCTTCCGTTTGGTGAAGTTCTTTTCATTGTGAATTGCTTTGTGCTTCAAACAGTGAATGTAAGTACATACATTCATAGCCGCATAATGGCTTAAAACTACATAATATTATTATTATTATAGGTACCTATTTATTGATTGCATAATTTGATAAAACAAGGCATTTAAATTCTTGCAGCAACTACAATAGGGTAGGTCTAAGTACCTGCAATGATTTTTGTTAATTGAAGACATGAGTGGAAGAAGCAGGTAACTGTTTCCTGTATCAGTTAAAAAAAGAGGGTTTTTGCATAAATGAAGGCTTTAAGTCCGGGAAAATGATTTGTAATAAAAAAAATATCAGCCAAGTGCGAGTTGGACTCGCGCACGAAAGGTTCCGTACCATTAGGCAGAGGCGGTGCAAGGCGTGGGCGACCGCCCACGGCCTCGCGGTCCTAGGGACCTCGTGCCCCTTGGACCACTAGGTTTTTTTAAAGGTTTTACGAGTTGTACGTGATACTCAAATATTCATAAATAAAAAGTTTTATAAATAAAACTTTAAGTACTTATCAAAAAATTATTTCTCTCAATAAATCCGTTATATAGCGTCATCCAATGGGGGGCCTCGCAAGATATATCTTGCCCACATAAAATTTAGGTCTTGCCCCGCCACTGCCATTAGGTATAGAGCAAAAATAGGTAAAATATGTTTTTTTGTATGGGAGCCCCCTTAATTATTTATTTTATTTAAATTTTATTATTAATTATTAAATTATAAATACAACTGAGTGTTTTGTAAACATTTCAAGTGCCTATCTACCGTAAACTACCAGTCATTGGACAGCTAAGGATTTTTTTTACAGAAAAAGCTCTAAAACATTAAATACTTCGCATGAAATAGAAATAATCGGCCAAGTGCGAGTCGGACTCGCGCACGAAGGGTTCCGTACCGTTATAGAGCAAAAATAGGCCAAAAATTGTGTTTTTTGTATGGGAGCCCCCCTTAAATTTTTATTTAATTATTAAAGAACACATATAATTAAGGCCTTTGTGAAAATTTCAAGTACCTACCTGTTGTCATCATTGATACCGAGCAAAAAATGTTTGAAAAATCACGTTTGTTGTATGGGAGCACCCCTTAAATATTTAATTTATTTTGTTTTTAGTATTTGTTGTTATAGCGGCAACAGAAATACATAATCTGTGAAAATTTCAACTCTCTAGCTATTACCGTTCTTGAGTTACAGCCTGGAGACAGACGGACAGACAGACGGACAGACATCGAAGTCTCAGTAATAGGGTCCCGTTTTTACCCTTTGGGTACGGAACCCTAAAAATAGATATCATATTTGTGTTCATAAATTATCTAACTTAAGATATGCAAACATAAAAATGCGATGGTTTTTCAGTTTATATTGATTTTTTGGTAAAAACTGAATGGTAGGTAAAACACAGTCATGGGACGGAATTACAGTAGTTGGGACACCCAAAACCAGTAGTTGGACAAGCAGTTTGATTGAAATTTGGTTAAAATTGGTATTGTAAGTAGGAAACATTATAAATAATTGTTGTTCTTACATATATTTTTATTATTTATTATAAAATAAGGTATTTTAATTAAATATTGAACAAAAAATGACTTTAAAAAATTAAAATTCTCACCAATATTACATAGTACTACTGTAACAACTAATATTATAACTATGTACTATAAGTATGAAAGTCTGTTCGTCTGTCTGTCTGTCAATTACTTCTTCACGCTTAAATCACTGAACGGATTTTGCAAAAATTTGGTATGGAGACACTGAGTCCCGGGAAAGGACAAATAGTACTGTTGGTCCCGGGAAAATGTACGGTATCCACCCGATAAACGGATTTTGACGCAATGGAGTTACGGCCGCCATCTATTAATATTATAGATGTGAAAGGATGTCCGTCTCTTTATCTGTACGTCTGTATATTACATTGTTCAGGTAAAACGTAACTCAAATAGTTAGAGATTTCAGATTGTCCTCATCGAGCCAATCGGCATACTCAGACAATATTTCAATATGGAGCACATTATATACTTAAGCTAAAGGCTTGCCATTTGCCTACTTCAGCGATAAAAATAATAGGAACGTACTACACAATCCAGGGATTTCCTAATAAAGCTTTGTTCAAACTATAAAACATAAACAAAAAGGGAAGCTGATTTTGAAAATTCTTATTCCTCTATAAAACCGAAAAAAAATTAACGTGTTTAAATATCAGCCCTTGTGCAACACACCGTAGCATTTTACATTAAGGCCCCCAAATTGCGTTACGTTCCCTTATTCATTCCATACAATATAACTAACGGCAACAAGTAGGTTTTTGAAGTATTCAGAAGTCACACTTCATTGAAGTATTCATAAGACACAAGTCAGCTGCAAATTAACTTTCGTATTGAATAATACTGTCATCTTTTGAATACATATTATAATATATCAAGTAGATCAGTATTATTTCATCTAATAACGTCCAATAACTGTTTTTCAGCACTTTTACAATACCAGTAGTAGGACAGGCCAAAAAAACCTTTAAATGAGATAAAAGGTTATTAAGAATGTACAAAAAATACTTAATAGATTGTTATTTATACAATAACACTTTTATAATAACATACACAATGTGTATCATAAAAAATATTAAAAACTTTAGCATGTTTCTAATTTTTTTCTTTTCATTTGCAAAACCAAGACGCACGTGATGACCATGGCGACAAAAATGTTTTATTTTGGTTACACCGCAACCTGACGAAAAAAACTATTTTTATTGTAGCGTGAATGCCCTTCAATATTAATTCCATTAATGTTTACATCGTATAAAAACCACAAATTTATATTTTTACGATCAGTGTAAAGTGTCCATCTACTGAAAAATTCTAATGACGAAATACTAAAAAAAAATAATAAATTACGAATTTACCCTATTGCCATTATTGATATCGAGAAAAAATAAAAAAAAATTACGTTTGTTGTGTGGGAGCTCCCCTTAAATATTTAGACGGACAGACAGACAGACGGACGGACAGACCGAAACTATAAGGGTTCCTTGTTGACTACGGAACCCTAAAAAACACAAAATGTATGTGGATCACAGACATTTATCAAGTATGTGGATTGTGGACTTAGGCCTTAGCAGGAACGTATTAACAGCTAACCCTGAACTCATATTACAAACGAAAATTGTATTAAAATTGTTATAGTGCCTCTAGGCTCTAGAGCAGTGGTTCCTAACCTTTTTAGAGCTGTTACCCCTATGGCCTGTTAGAGAAACTGATTTTTTTATTATTTTTTTTAAAACAACTTTATAAATTTGTATTGGTACATTCGCAATCTGAGGCTCTATTCTTTCATGGGCCGAGGAATCCGCCGCCGCCTGATATGGCCGTGGTGGTGAGCGGCACGAGAATTAACGTCACCCGGAACATGACGTACTTGGGTATGACATTGGACGGAAGGTAGTCCTTTAAGGAACATTCCCGCCGGCTCTCCGAAAAGGTCTCCAGGACAGCAGGAGGCCTAGCGTCGCTCCTCCCGAATCTCTGGGGGCCGAGCATCGGATGCCGGCAGCTGTATATGGGGGTCATACGGTCAGTGGTATATATATACGATGGCTACCCGAGCAGTGCGTGAATACCGCACAGTATCCAAGGATGCGGCATGCCTGCTCGCGGGAAGCATCCCGTGGGACCTAGACGCTCGAGCCCTCGCCGACGCGTATATTGGCGTTGCGCAGCTGTCCGCGCGGAGGGTGGCAACCCTCTTCCGGACGCCGTACGTCAGTGGAGGAACTCAGCAGAAGAGAGGGCGATAGACCTCTGGGCAGAACGGCTCGAAGAACCGACCGTTAGCATTGCCCTAGTGACGGCGATCCGCCCCATATTCAGGGAATGGATCAAACGCACACATGGTGCGCTATCCTTTCACCTCACGCAGATGCTGACCGGGCACGGTTGCTTCGTTCGGTATCTGTGTGAAATAGCGCGTAGCGAGGTCACCACAGAGGTGGCACCACTGTGGAGAGGAACGGGACACGGCCGAGCACACCATCACGGCCTGTCCCGCCTGGGCGACACAACGCGCGGCGCTAACTGCCGCTATCGGCGAGGACGCGACTCTCCCAGCCCTCTGCAGGGCCTTGGTCGAGAGCGGAGAAAAGTGGTCTGCGGTCGAGACGTTCGCACATAGCGTCATCTCGACCAAAGAGGAGGCCAGGCCGAGCGCATAAGGGAGCGAGAGGCGCACGACCACCGGCGAAGACGGCCAAGGCGAAGACGTCGCAACGGGCGCGACATTCCGCCTTAGCCAGGGAACTCGGGGTGACGGTATGGGGATGCCGCCACTCATTTCACCGAGTCCCCGAGTGAGTCGCGATGCGCGTTGTGTTCCTGCGCATCGCGACACAAAGAAGACGACCGGCCTATGCAAGCCCCCCATGTGGGGCCTCTGTTCGGCCTAGGGGGACAAGAAACCCCAACAGCGTGGGCCTGCTTTGGGTGAGCAGGCGAGCGCGGATGGAAGCCACGGAAGACATGTAATAGGCCCTCGCGTCTCCGTCCTGCGCGGAAGTAGGAACACGGTTTTAGTGGGTACAGCTGCGGCCACTTACCATCTCTTCGGCCGTAGGAAGTCCCACATACCCCGGTGGTCCTTCCCCAACGCTGCCGGGGATGTGTAATAGCATTTCGCGACCAAAAAAAAAAATTAAAAAAAAAAGGTATAACTATAACTTTAAAAGATAATTATTTATTTAAAATTATTTACTGTTCATTCTAGAGAATTTGGCTGAAAAGGTATAAGAGACCGCATATAAGCGCACTGCAACTAAGTATAAAATTCGTTTTAAATGTGACCATTTCCGTGGACTGTGGGCATAAATATTTTAGCCGTCACGTTTATGTTACGTACTATTTATTACGTATCGATATATACTGGAAAGGCATTTCGTGTGTGAAATACTTGCAGGATCCCAATTCTCATAATATTATTACAAAAAATAATTTAATAAATAGCGTCTCAATTTTTCTTTTATTAATTTATTTATAACGAGGGCACCACTGTTGCACCCAAAAATTTGGGTACGCCCTTAATGACCACCGAGTTACGGTTTACAATAATTTTGGTTAAAAATTAAACCCTTACCCCTATTAGTAACGTAATAGTGTGCTTAAAAGTATCCAAAGAGTTAGGTAATATATAACACCCCTGAAAGGTTCTGATTACACAAAAGCTTGGTTACTAGTAAATGAATAAGCTTAAGCTATTAATAAGTAAATTATATATTTAGTAGTAACAAAAAAGTTTTATTAAAATTAACCATAACGTTAAGCATAAACCTACAAAAACCTAGCTATTTTTAACCAAACTGTTTGGCAGTGAATAACAAACGATGTAGTTTATTCCGAACAAAATTATTTTGTTACTTACAACTTTCGATATTTTAATGTAATACAAAATAGTTTAGTTATATGCTACAAACACAGTTGGTTAGTATTAAATAAAAAAATTATGTTAGAAAATTACACAATTGGGTTTGGCTACTGATGGCAATAGTTATGTTGTCACTATTTTTAGGTAACCAGTAGCATAATTTTTTGTAATACATAGCCCAACAGTTTTTTCAGTGTATTAACAGGATTCCAATACTGGATGAAAATTGTTGGTACGAGAATTAGGCCATTGATCTAATTGTGATCTTCAAAATACAAGAGTTATTTGGTTTAGTTCAATATGTTTTTCAACAAAGAAGTTGGGTAAACCAGGTTATAGCAATCAAGGATCTCTACAGGTGTAACAAAAATAAGTGATAATACTTTAGGGTGTGTATGTGTCCCTTACATAGAGTTCACTGCAAAAGTAGCTGCGCTGAAAGACAATTTTTTTTCTTCCATACATTTTTAATTAAATACCGCATCGTAAAAATTTTTGTCAACCCTAGTACAAGCGCGCTGCGCGACAGGTGATCTGGAAATTAGGGTTCAGTAACGAAAGATATTTTATTTTCGAAAGAGAAGCGTGTAAGATGCATTATTACGTTAGTTTAAAAAGTGTAACACATTTGTCATATCTGATTTCTCATTTAAAACAATGTAAAAGTAATAGATTTTACATCATTTTGTACTCAAAATAATAATTTTTTATTATTAAATAATAAAATTATTTCATACGATTAATCCAAAACAATAATGTAAAAAAGTACATTAGCATAAAATCGTAACAATAAACTTAGAATCTTATTTTCCTAAAGTTAATTATGCGGAACCACAAAATTAAAAAGTATGTGGATTGTGGAGCTAGTAGTCATGAATGAAAAATTTTCGACGCGTTGATTGGTTCATGCGCTCACGCGATCCGCTTGCGTTAGACTCGGTTAGACCAATCGATGCGTTCGAATCTGAGTCAATGAATGAAAGTCCACGTGGAGTAGTGTACAGTAGTGGACAGGGCTGTAACTCAAAAAAAAATTTCAAAGATTTCAAATGCGTTTTTCTCAAAAATCGGGTTGCAAATAAATATTTAGTACTGCTTTTTGGATACACCTTAACCCAATAATTACCTCAGTTAATTATTATCACTTATTTTTGTTACACCTGCATAGGGCATCGAGACCGGGTTTTCCCGAAACCCGAAAACCCGGGAAAACCCGGGTTTTGGGGATCATGAAAAAACCCGGGTTTCTAAAATGGAACCCGGGTTTTTCGAGCTTTTCGGGTTTTTCGTTTTTTTGATAATTATTAATGGCCAGACCTGATTAAATGGTATTTATAACTAACTAACATACAAATTATTCATTTTTATAACATATTGTATAAGTTTAATTAGTAAATAAGTTTAATAAGTTTTATTGGTCATAATTAAACAAAATATAATATTTTAAAGGAAAAGTTTCGTTTTAAGAGCATTAAAGACTAATTGTCATAAATATATTTATTAATAATAATTAATAATATATATTTTAAAAAACCTACCAAAACTATTCAATGTAAAAAAGCCAAGTCTCTTCAAACAATCTATTCTTCGCAAAAAGTTTTCCATAGAAGCCAAGTCTTGTTAAACTTATTTTATAGTTTTCAATCAACATTTAGTGATTGACTACAGTTTTGTTTATTATGTGATCAAAGGCTTACAAAATAAAGTGTGGACAGCTTCAAAGAGCTCTAACTTCTAAGTCTGCTGAAAGTACCTACCGTAGACTTTTGATGATGGGCAAGTCAGCCACTAGGTGACAAAACGGTGAAACTTGATTGGACCGTTGCTGATAAAATACACCCATCAACAAAGTCTTCGGAATATTTGTATTTTTGGAATATCTAAAAACCTGTCAGGAATTTTTGAAGACAGTGTATGGAACAATGATAGCTTATTTTTTAGTATTTAATAAAACATAATATTATTAAAACGCTTTTCCGAATTTTATCGTTTCTAAAGCAACACAGGTATCTACAGTCATAAAAAATCAATGATAAGTCAACAAATCTTTATTTCGTTTTATAAACTGAAAATTTCATTCGAATGAGATATTTTTATTGCTGATTGTCAAATTAATAGTTATAATTTACACTGATCGATGTTTGGCTGCATACAGTATTTTTACAAAAAAATATTTTTTGTGTCCTGTTGCGGTATGACTTCTTTGCAATTTAAAGTCATTATTTTCAGTCGTCTAACTTACTAAAACACTTACAGGTTTTTTTTGTCGTTGTGCTTTTTGTCATTATTTGTTATGTTCACAATCACATTATAACAAAAAGCGACAATATTAGGACAATGCAATCAGTAAAAAGGTTCCAGGAGAGCAACCAGCCCCTAGAAACTGACAAAACAATGCCGAGGAGTTTCCATCAAGTATATTTTGAATCCATATTTTTGTATTGCGGTCTGGCAAATGCGGCAGATTGCTTTTCATTGCTTGAGAGACTGATGTTGGTAACACATAATAGGATGAATGGTGGTTTTCTTTAGCCGGCCGTGGATGTCATACTCACTGCGGAATTATTAAGACACGTGATTTTAGTGAATCGAGATGAAATATAACAAGCAGAGTTTTTATCAGCACCAGCGCCAGAGACAATTTCTTGTGTGTAACAGCATGCCACCATGGTTAATCTTCTAAATTCATTAAAAGCAACCTTCCGCATTTGCCATAATATTATGGTCTGGTCTGATTATGGTAATCTGTCATGAATTTTGTCTATTGTGACTAGAACTAATGACTATAAATAGCTTTGAGGTGTAGTATAATGTAAGATTTTTCAGTAATGTAAGTGTACGATTCTCGCTGGAAAGGCAGCTGCATTTCTCCGAAGCTTGTGCTCCAATACCCGGTGAATTCCCAGGGGTAGAAAAGCAAAACACTCACCTAGGAACGGTTGGACTAAAGGATTCTCTTCTTCAACTCACACCTATTATTTAACGACCCTGCTATTATTTAACGACACCTTTAGTGGCGTTAAATAATAGCACCACAAATTCACCACGGTGGATTTAGTACAATTCGGTCAGCAAACCAGTAGCGAGATTATTAGGTTTTAAAGTTCTAGAATTTTTATTCACACACGCGCGCACGCACAATGTCTCAAAACGGCCAGTTTTCGACTCGTCGGCCAGTGTTGCCACTCTTATGTATCGAGTCTCTTCCCGCGCGGTGTTGCCAGACGTGATGATACGCCCGGTTCACGGGATATTTGAAAGTGGGAAGGATATAGGATTGGCTCATGTCTATACAGTAAGATTTTCCACTAAGTTAGATGACAGAAAAGTTACCTTAAATTGCAAAGAACATTCGGCTTCATACCGTAGCAAAGCAGACAAAAGGCAATTTCAAGTAAAAACTAGGCACAAAAATTTAATTACAGGTATAAAGTATGCCAACATCAATTAGGAGCAAATAATTATTACTAACGTGACAATCAACAATAAAAATGTAAAAGATTAAATAAAGATTTGTTGGCATACGTTTTATATTTAAGGTTATTCTTCCATTTACTGTCTTCAAAAATTCTTGATAGATTTTTATATCTATACATATTATTATAAAACAAAGTCGCTTTTTTCCCCCATGTCCCTTTGTTCCCTTTAATCTTTCAAACTACGCAACGGATTTTGATGATTATTTCAGTGTTAGACAGCCCATTTATCGAGGAAGGCTATATTTTATCACGCTAAGACTAATAGGAGAATGTAGAAAAAAGTGGAGAAATTATTTGATAGGGCTTATCTCGCGAACTACTGGAGCAATTTTTATGTTATTTGGCACAGATAAGAAGTAGACCATGTGAAGGATCATAGGCTATCGTTTTTAATCATTTTTTCAGTGGCTATATATTTTATACCCGTGCGATGCCGGGGCGGATCACTAGTATTTCGTAAAATACAAATACATTTAATAATATATGTAATTTGGAGGTGAAGCTTGTTGTAATACTTAATCTTGGCCCGAAAATCTTAATCCCTAGCTTTGATAGGATCCAATATATATAATAGGAAAGGTAAATAGTCGCTTCTATAAAAGTATTTTCGCATCGTTAATCTTTGAATTTTAAGAAAACCCGAAAAAACCCGAAAAACCCGGGTATCCGGGTTTTCGTTTAAAAAAAACCGAAAACCCGGGTTTTGAAAATTGGGTCCGGGTTTTGATGCCCTAACCCTGTATAATGGTTCCTAAACTGGGTTTCACCTATCTCGCTGTGTAATTTGTGCATAAAATGGTTTTATAGCTTTAAACAGGAACTATGCGTTGTGTATAGGTATGCAGTATGCTGCAGCCAAGATTAACAGTATCTATGTATATTATACTACATTCTGAGACGCTATAGATTCTATAGCGTCTCAGAATGTCTCAGATTAAAACATCTACAGCGGCCCAAAACAAAACCTTTGTTATAAATTATAATCTCAGGGTTGTAAACGATTTTACCGAGTAGTTATTAAAGTATTATGCAAGTTTCTAATTATTTAAAAATATTATAATAAGTCATTGAGATGTAATAAGTACATACTTTAAAAAACTAACAAAACCCGCTGTCTTTTAATTATATTTTTTCAAAAATTTTAACATAATATTATTACATTGTCTTTGGCTCTTAATACGGTCTACGCTTGCAAAGTTTCGAATTAATTAGACTACTGCAGGAGATGGGTTAAAAGCGTGCTTAAATGTTCCGTTACATATACAAAGCGTGTTAAAAACTAACCGGACTTAGTAAAAAATTCAAAATTTCGTAAAAAAATTTATAACTTATGTCCCGAGGAGTATTAGTTATCTATTAATTGACACCTCAATTGTTAAAGTTGTACTTAGTAGTTCAATCGCTACAAATAGTGCAGTCGCCAGAGGTTTTAACCTCCGAAAATTGTAATAGTGAATGGATTTTTGTTTTTGAGGTGTCATTTTCTTTTTTACACTATAACTTGCAAAGTTTACCAAAAATTTTTTTGTGCTTTTAAGTTTTTAGTTACTTAATTAAAAATTAATATTTCACCATATAAAACCGGTCCAGAAAAAAAAAAAAATTTTTGTTCCTGTTATTCAATGACTTATCCGATTGTTTACATTGAAAATTAACCAAATACACAATTTTTAAAAAAGAAAGTTTGCTTTGCTAAGCTAAATACAACTATAAGGTTTTTGCAAAGTTTTTAGAGATTAACGCTCGTCGTAACCAAGATAAAAGGGTTTGGGTGGATTTAAGGGTTGTAACGAAAAGTGTGTTAAACTTGCTTGTTGTGCGTATTAATTTTTAAAGAAATGATAACTTTTAAGTACTTAAAAACGTTTAAATATCTCCAAAAATGTGTAAAATAGACCGAAAATATTTTTCTATATTTGTATATTTGTTGAGAATTTATTTGAGTGAGAGCTAAAACATTAAATGCATCGACAACTGAAAGACTTTTTCTAGTCTTTGAAATATATTTAAACTTCCTACTTAAAGCCAGAAAAAAAAATTGGGTGCTACAAATCTCACGTACATACTAAAGACGCATGCTGCGACCTATGTTTGGAAAATGCCTACCTGCGGGCCGATTCTGTATCGTACATTTGTGAGTTAATAACTGAGTTAGTAACGAAACCGAGGAGTGAGTAACGGAAAGTGCCACTTTTTGTATTCACTTGCATACAAAAGTGAGACTTTCGGTTGCTCACTCCTCCGTTTCGTTACTAACTCAGTGATTAACTCACAAATGTACGATACAGAATCGGCCCGCTGAATACAAAAAATATCAGTTCTTAACCTAATTTGTATTTTTTTCCTTGAAGTATGTTTTAGCAAATATAATTAATGAAAAAAATAAATAGATAAAAAATCAATTTTATTCTGTAAAAACCTAACCAAAAGAAATAAAATACAGATTTTCTTCGTAATATCCGTGAAAAGTTTGTGCTACATTTTCAGAAAATTTAATAAAGTAAGAGCTAAAAAGTTATACACATTAAGAAATAGAAGGCTTTGTTTAGCCTAAAAAATAATTGAAACTGCCTATTTAAAACCAAAGAAAAATAGGAACGCCATTTACCTGGCGAGGCACACAACAAGCACATTTGGAGGTATGCTCATCTACATACAAAAATATTAATTTTAAATCTAAATTATATGTTTTTTCAACTTATTTTCTTTCTTTGGAATATTAGCAACGATACAAATCAAAAAAATAATAATATATTTTATTATTTTCCTATATATTTAAAAGAAAGAAATATGCAAATGTTCTTCAAAATTTTACAGTTTATGAGTTTACTTGAAGTGGAAGAGAATAATTTAAAAATCAAAAGCACAACTTTTCAATAGGTAAACTTTATTATTTATGTTATCAGCTACACATTCCTTTTTTTCTTTTCAATTTTCATCCACTATTGCAAAAATCGGAGGTTTGCACGATTTTTACGCTCTGGGAACTGCACTAAAAAGCACTTACATATTTATTACATACACAGACTGCTAAAATCATCACCTCTGGCTTCGCGACAGCGTCTTTCCCTTAGGTGCAGGGTGTGCGTTGCACACGGGCGCCGCGGTCCTAGGGGCGCCAAGCGCCGCTCGCAAAGGAGCCCTACTCGGCGCGCGCCCGCGTTGGCCGGCCGCCGCGCTTTAATGACCAACGTAAAATGAACTCCAGTTTGCATACATTTTCTGTAGCATCCGAAGCTCTTCTTAGTTCTTATATTTGTCGAATAGCAGCAAAGAAAGGCGCGCCACGAGCGGTTCGTCTTTTGCAATATAATAAACTTTATTTTTCAACGTGAAATGAACCTTAAAATACATAAATGAAGATTATTTTTGGCGTCAAGATGGGTGCCAAAATGAGACCCGCGCCACTTACGACGGTTTCACCGCTAACCATGCACAAAATCACAAGCAAATGAGCTCTTGACGGCACCCTTGTGGTCGCACCGGGCGCCGTGCAGCCTACGCCCTCCGTGCCTCCTTCTCATGGGATCTGCGTATTAATTTGCTTCCCGCTCTCTTTATGCAGCCTCCGTTTGCGACACACAGTTTTGCAGAGCGTACAAGCTACTGCCTCCCAATAAGTAGTAAGGTCCACTCCAAGGACGGCGCAAAACTCAGCCCGTTGCTCAGCCCAAGCAGAGCGTTCAATGAGCGTATGTTGCACCGTATCGTCTTTCTCAGGCTGTGGTGGCACCTAGGTAATGGTTTCCTCCTGTCTGTATGGTCCAGTTAATGACCGAAGGTAAGGGCGCCCCTTGAATGTGCCATCCATGATCCACTGTGAAAGCGATCCGGTCGATACTACAACAGTAGTATCTTGGGGACGCCAGGTGCGTATTGTAATGACAATATGCGCCTGGTGGCACCATCGGGTTGCTAGGTTTGGTAGCAGCCGCTCTCCTCGCTTTTTAAACTCGGCTGTTTTGATACACCCTTCGACAACACGGAGCCTTCAGATCCACGGAGGGGACCCTGTCAGCGCCAACGCCGCTTCGCCAGCTAACGGTTCGATAGCAGCGTAGAATCCGCAGCGCTAAAGCATGCTGCGGGCTTCTGAGCAGCTGTCTATTCCGGGCGCCTATGTGTTCCGCCCAAACAGGACTGCAGGTCCCCTGTATAAAGCCGTCTGCAGGTGGGCCCTGGACCACAGATTTTGGCAGAAGACAATGCAGGGCAATGGCCATCTTCTTCAGTTTTAGTGCCAATCGATGAAGATGAGAGGTAAAGAGAGAGACCAAACCCAAGTACTGCAATTTATCGCCGATCGCCACACTCTCCTCAAAGTCATTGGACTTTGTGGTGGTCTGGTCTTAAATAAAAGTATTAACTTTTAGGCAGTTTAAGGGTCTAAACAGCTCCCTCATTTATATTTTATTCTGGTCATACACAGGTCATAGCTGACATTCATTATAAAGTGCTCCAAGGCTGCTGGTAATGGAGAACTGTCAAAAATTACGTTTTTGTATGAAAACAGGGTTAGTTCCTTTTCTCACCACGTTCATTTAAAGCCTTGTCGAGCTGTATTATCTATACAATCCCATACAACAAATGTGATATTTTTTTACCATTAAGTATATCAATAACGACTACAGTCGGCTACTCGTAGGCACTTGAAATATTCACAAAATACTAAATTGTATTTGTACATAAATAAACATTTAGGTAAGGGGCTCCCATAAAAACATAATTTTTCGCCTATCTTTGCTTTATAATCGTACGGAACCCTTCGTGCGCAAGTCCGACTCGCATTTGGCCAATTTTTTTTTAATTTAGAATTTTTGGTTTTCGCACCACCTGAAAATTTGACTAGGACCAGCACTGGTCCTCAACCGGCGGCCGGACAAACTACTCTACCCATTTCATTTGGACCGCGTGCTTGCTAGGGGGCGCTAGGGTAATATTTGCACACGGGCGCCTCATGGGCTAGAGACGGCCCTGCTTCGCGATACTCGATGGTAGGTACTACTAATATTATATGTATATCCTGTGTAATCGAGCAAAACCGCATTGCGATTTGCGACAATACCTCTAATTATAGCTAATCGCAGCCGTTCGTTGATAATGTTTGTCGTGTTATTTTCCCGTGACTCATCAGGAATGGGGATTGTCCATTTTTTTTAATTGCTCCCATTACAAAAACATTTCGAGGAATAAGGTCAGTGATCGTTATTCTGTGTATAAATTCAAAAAATATCCATTAGTTACTTATATTTTTAAACAAATATGTTTAACCTTAGTTTGATTACGTTTTGAACTTTTGTTTTTTTTTTTATTAAATAAGGGGGCAAACGAGCAAACGGGTCACTTGATGGTAAGCAACTACCGTCGCCCATGGACACTCGCAACATCAGAAGAGCTGCAGGTGCGTTGCCGGCCTTTTAAGAGGGAATACGCTCTTTTTTTGAAGGTTTGCAGGTCGTATAGGTCCGGAAATACTGCTGGTGGCAGTTCGTTCCAGAGTTTTACTGTGCGCGGCAGAAAGTTACGCGAAAAACGCACTGTGGAAGACTGCCACTCATCAAGGTGATGAGGATGGTATGTTTTTCGCGTGGGACGATGGCGAAAAGTTGCAGGTGGTATGATTCCGAACAATTCCTCAGAGTACTCCCCGTGATACAACCGATAGAGGATGCAGAGTGAAGCTACATCTCGGCGTAATTCCAAGGGGTCCAAGCTGTTTGAAACACTATGGCAGTCAACAATTCGAGCGGCCCTTCGTCGGGTACGATCCAGAGGGAGCAGTTGGTATTTTGGCGCCCTGCCCAGAGATGAGAACAATATTCCATATGAGGTCGAACCTGCGCCTTGTAGAGTTGTAGGCGTTGGTCCGGACTGAAGTACTGTCTCGCTCTGTTAAGAACACCAAGCTTCTTCGAGGCAAGTTTGGCCTTAACCTCTAGATGATATCGGAACTGGACTTCGCTCGATATGTTGTATGACGCCAAGTATCTCAATGCTAGGGGAGATGGTTAACGATGTGCCCTCGAAACGAGGATATACGACCATTGGTGACTTTTTAGTGGTGAACGCGCAGACTTGTGTCTTGGCGGGGTTGAATTGGACCAAGTTACGTCTACCCCATTCAGAGACCTTCTCCAATGAACTCTCCACCTTAGACACAAGTTCGTTTCGACTCTCAATGACATTTTGCCGAGAAATATTGGGGGAGCCGGTATATACAGCATCACCTGTACTATCATCCGCATAGCAATGAATGCCGCTGGTCTGCAACATGTCATTGATATGCAGTATGAATAGAGTAGGCGATAGCACACAGCCCTGAGGGACACCAGCATCAACAGACTGAGTTTTCGAGCATTCGCCGTTAACTACGACCTTTATGCTTCTGTCTGCTAAGAAACCAGTAACCCACTTACATAATTTCTCGGGCAACCCGTATGATGGAAGCTTTGATAGCAGCGTTTTATGCCAAACCCGATCAAAGGCCTTCGCAATGTCCAAACTAACAGCCAATGCCTCTCCCTTCGACTCAATTGCCTGAGCCCAACGATGAGTCAGGTACGGCAAAAGATCACCAGCCGAGCGACCCTTACGGAATCCGTATTGTTTGTCGCTTAGTAATCCCTGGCCATCCAAGTATCGAAGAAGCTGGCTATTGATAATGGATTCCATTATCTTCGAGAAGAGAGAGGTTATAGCGATTGGTCTGTAGTTGGAAGGATTTGAGCGATCACCTTTTTTGGGGATCGGGTGCACTAAGGCTGTCTTCCAGGAAGCCGGGACGATGCCAGTGGAATAGGAGAGCCGAAAAAGACGCGTCAAGACCGGAGCCAACTCTGGAGCACACTTTTTCAACACAATAGGCGGGATTCCGTCAGGCCCACTCGACTTTTGGATATCAAGGGAACGGAGGGCTTTTCGCACTGAGCGCTGATGAAACCGAATATCCGATATGATGCTCGTGCATCGCGGTATGGTCGGCGGTTTCTGCCCCCCGTCATCCAGGGTCGAGTTTGACGCAAAGAGCTTGCCCAGAAGATCGGCTTTGTCTTTTGCGTCCTGGGCCAACGATCCATTTCCTATGTGTAGGGATGGTAGGGTTGGCTTGCAGAAATTTCCTTCAATAGCTTTGGCCAGAGACCAGAATGCACGGGTTCCCGAGGGGAGGCGCTCAAGTCTCTTGCCAATTCTATTGACGTGCTGTTGCTTTGCCCAAGTAATCTCTTTCTGGAGGGACCTAGAGGCAAGGTTGTACTCCTTTTTATATGTGCTGGTATTTTAATCCCGAGAAGACACTGCGTTGGCCCAGGATTGGTAAGCCAGGATGCTTCCGGTGAGAAGCTTTTTTGGGGGATGAACCAAACCAGGGACGAAATCTGCCGCCAGTTGGCACTACAGAGGACGGAATGAAAAGTTCCATCCCCTGCATAACCACATCGGCAACAGAGTTGACAGTGTTGTCGGGATCATCCGGCGAGAAGCACACGTGCCCCCAAGGATAGGATGCAAAAAACGACCGCATCCCATCCCAGTCTGCTGACTTGTAGTGCCACACACGACGGTATTTAACAGCACGCTGTCTTAACACCGTCGTAAGTGGCACAGAACTCCTAACAAGGCAATGATCCGATGTACCAAGTGGTGCGGTTACGGATATTTGGTAGCCGTCAGGATTTGAAGTCAGCAGGAGGTCCAACAAGGAAGGATTCTGATCATCCACATCTGGGATTCGCGTAGGCGTAGTAACCAGTGGTGTCAAGTCGTTCGCAAGGGCAAAGTTGCAGATAGATCTCCCCGCATGATCAGTTTTACTCCAATTGAGCCAGGCGGCGTGGTGGGCATTAAAGTCGCCAAGTATTATGATCTCGGCGGATGGGATCTGCTGCTGCACAAAATCTGAAGCAGCTTGCAGGTGCTCCAAGAGTCGGTCCGTCTCGGGGTCACCACTATGGGACCTATATAGGCATGCATAGACGCGAGGGTGGTCGTCGCAATCTATGTGGAGCCATAAGATTGACAGGTCCATGACCTCAAGATTGCTGAGGCGGCGAGAGCTGATATCATCTCTGAGATACACACACACTCCAGCTTTGGGTAGAAAGGAGTGCTCGAGATAATGCCCAGGGTGGGAAAGGTAAGATGTGTCACTCGGAGATGATATCTGCGTCTCGGTTAAAAAGAGCAAAGCCGGCTTTGCCGTCTCAAGGTGGTAATGGACGGCATTAAGGTTGGAGTGTAATCCCCTGATATTGCAAAAGTCCACGTTTAATATCGAGGGGGGTGCCTTTGTGTGTTTGCTCTTGCCCCGAGCAGATTGTAGCGCAGTTTTGCCCTCCCCAGAATACGAGGGGCAGCCTGGACGTCCACGTTCAGTTCCAGGGGTTCCTGAGCATGGACGTCCAGAGAGGGATTCTCCAACGCAGTTGGTATCCTCCTGGGGTAACAAATTGTTTTTCAACTGCGGCATTTCTAGGGGGTAGGGGATTGGGCCTCCGGTAAACTCACTCACTCGGCGAAACACAGCGCAAGCGCTGTTTCACGCCGGTTTTCTGTGATTGGTTTGGTATGCTTCTCGAATCAGTTTTCACATAAATAAGAGAACTTGCATTCATTTAACACCTTGTTGATACTTGACAATGCTCTTTTTTTAATGTTTATGTATTTAATGCAGCCGGCCGCCGATGATGACGTCATAGATCCGAAAACTTTAAAAATTTATTAAAAAAAAAACTAGCCAATGAATTAAAAAATATTTAATTCATATTCTTAAAATACCCTATTTCAACGAAAAAAAATATAAAAAGTACATGTGATTTTTTTTGGACAATGCCCATTGCCTTTCTCGTAAAGTTGCGTCAGTAGCCTTCGCTAATCGCTAGTTACTAGGCAAGGCACAGCACGTTAATTTCGCTTTATTATTATTTATTATCATCAACGACTATGGTGTCCCATCTTTACTTAATATTATAAAGCGGAAGAGTTTGTTAGTTTGTTTGTTTTAACGCGCTAATCTCAGGAACTACTGCTCCGATATGAAAAATTCTTTCAGTGTTAGATAGTCCATTTATCGAGGAAGGCTTTAGGCTACATTTTATCACGCTAAGACTAATAGGAGCGAAGAAATAGTGAAAAATGTGGAAAAAATGGGGGAAATTATTTGAAATAGCTTATCTCACGAACCACTAGAGAATTTTTTCTGTCATTTGGGTCAGATAAGAAATAGACCACGTGAAGGATCATAGGCTATTTTTTGTGGACTAATTTGTCTGTGAAATATCTAATTTACGCGGGCGAAGCCGCGCGGAACGCGTCTTTAATATTATGGTCGATTGGGTCTCTCTTTGATGTGCAAAGTTTTTGAGAGCTAACCTAATAATTAAGTTTTAAAAGGTTTTACAGTAAAATAAATCCTTGTATTAACCTACTAGGTATAGGCGATTGATATTTCTCAAAATAAACAGAGCATAACAAGTAGGTACACAATATGTAAGTAAATATGTATTTGAATATTATTAACTTGTTTATGCAGGTAAGTATAGAATTTCACCGTCGTAAAGATAAGTATGATAAAGTTACCGCTGTAATAAGATTTCAGTTCACTTGCCGCATTCCTGTTACTATGCAAGTATGCAACCTGTGAGAATTTACAAGCTTAGCTCAATTTTCTAGTTAAAACTTTTTAACACAATATTGCTTGTAAACTTAGAGATAAAAAAGAAACAGCCAAAAGTTAAAAGACAATTGCGCAAAGGTAAACAGGAAAGCGGTAAGTACGGCAGCGATAATTATGTGTAACGAGGTATTCTTTGTGTTCTAATATCAAACAGATACGCTATCATAGTGAAAATAAACATGTGATTCCCCTCAACTAGATAACTTATCTCTAAAGCCTCCTTTTAACGAGCGAGTAGCCATAAAGGGGGTTGTGATTGTAAAAATATACAACAATACTTTTTATTTAGTGTATAATCCATAAAATATAAGAAAATAACCACATCCCGCTTTTACATCCCAATTCTGATGTAGCTTTAACACACACTGCCCTAGGCCCTAGGCCTTCGTAGGTCGAGAAGAAACCACGCGATGTCACCACTGTGACTGTGACAGGGACACGGCCGAACATACCATCACGGCGTGTCCCTCCTGGATAGAACAACGTGCGGCACTCAGTGCTGTTATCGGACCGGACCTTTCGCTGCCAGCACTGTTTCGTGCAATGCTGAGTGGCGAAGAAGAGTGGAAAGCGGTGGAGGATTTCGCTCACGACGTCATCTCCGCAAAAGAGGAGGCCGAGCGCATAAGGGAGAGGGAGGCGCTCGACCCTCGTCGTAGAAGTAGGCCAAGGCGAAGACGGGTCAACCGAAATGACCAAAGCGTCCCACCTTAGCCAGGGAGCTCGGGGCGGCGGTATGGGGATGCCGTCGCCCATTGCACCGAGTCCCCAAGAGGGTCGCGATGCGCTGCGTACTCTTCGCGCATCGCGACACCAAAGTTTCAGGCCTGCACAAGCCCTGGAAGGGCCTCTGTTTGGCCCATAAAGGTAATATACCTATCGGAATAGAGAAACAATCCCGAGCTGTCAAGCTTAACCAAAATTTGATTTACATCTGTGTATACAATTATGTGTAACTATTTAGTAATCTGTGATTATGTTTACGTGTGCGTGTCAGTGATGTACAAACATCTTGTAATTCGACAAAATATCGATCATGGACCCATGGAATAATAATTGTAAGATTGTAATATACTTAATAATAAAATGGGATAAAATAAAACTGCATAGATATATAATAAAATTGTAATTTTGAAGTAAAATGTGACTTTTCTTCAAAATGCTTGCTGCATAATTAACTAAGTATGCATGAATTTTTCTTCGGAGTCCAGTTTGGACGGTTAATTATTTTAAGCCATGAATTTCTGGTATCCAGGTCAGCAGGAAATCTGAAAAATTGGCCAAGTGTAAGTCGGACTCGCGCATGAAGGGTACACCGGTTTCAACCGGGCATTTTCTAAAACCCGGTACGATACGACACGACATGTCATGACACGATTCGACACGACAGGTTACGTCACGTGACATCAGTACACGACACGACACGACTTCACTAGACCCTATTAATTTTCAATTCACTCTCAATGAGCCCTTTTATTTGATGCCCATCTTGCAGAAGTGCTTTCAACTATTCCCCTATCTTGGATGAGCAGCTAGCAGTCTATTACTATAGTGGTTCTTGTTATACAGCCTGAAGACAGACAGACGGACGGACGGATGGACAGACGGACAGGCAACGAAGTCTTAGTAGTAGAGCGGGCTGCGGGACCCCACTACTACTGGACTTTTTACCCTTTGGGTGCGGAACCTTAAAAACGATAAATTATGTATGATAGTATATTAATATACTTAAACTAATTATAAACTACGGATGAGTATGTTATCATTTCAACATTCCTAGATAATTAGTATAAGTACTTAACTAAAAAATATTTTCATATTGATACAACTTATCGATAACTTGATGCAGCCCTAGTGTAAAATAGATGAAAATTGTTTACACAAAATATCTTTAAATTGTGCACCATGGCTAGTCAAGTTATGTTTTCCATATAATGAACCATTTAAAGAAGTGAATTATCAAAACCAATCCCAGTAACTCGTAGGGAATTGGCAAATATAAACTTAAAACTAGGTCCTGTCGATGTAGAATAATTCACCTGTGAAATGAATATTTGTCCGGGTTTTTTCGATGTGTGGATCCAGAATCATTCCACAAACATTTAACCATGTTTCTAGAGCAGTATTTTTAAAAATTATTCATTATTTAACTTAAAATCACAATTTTTCTGAGAGCCCAAATTGACAACGATCGGCCCAGGGTCAGACAGACTGTCAAACAAATGAAAAAAAGCTATGCAACCTCAAATCACGCTTCTCTTTCTACCACGCCGTGTTACTGATAATGACATCTCGCTTGCTCAGGCCTTTGTTTCTCTATTCCGATAGGTATATTAACTTTATGGTTTGGCCACGGAGCCCGTATGGGCTCGAGGAGGGCCTGCTGGTGATAAGCAGGCACGCGCACGCAGAGCCGCGGAAAGAAAGCTCACGCGTTCTCGCAATCCTGCGTGCGAAGAGAGGAAGAGTATAGACGGGTTTTAGCGGGTAGGGCTGCGGTCAATTCACCATCTTTACGGCCGCAGCGAGTCCTACATACCCGGGGGAGTGTCCCCAAACCCTCCGGCATGCTCAACAGCATTCCCCCTCTCAAAAAAAAAAAAAGTGTGTCAGCTCCGACGCACGACTGGAGTTTACTCCTTAAGTACGAGTATCTAACCATACGCAAAAAGAGTTTATTCAACTGAAAAAAGATTAATATCATATGAAATCAGATGTTCCGGCAATATTATCTACACCCCTTTCTGCCATAGTTATTTCAAAATACTTTTAGTTCACTTTAGCCAGTATAATGATAAAAATTATAACTTCACAATAACAATATTATTTATTGATATTTATAACAAAAATAGCAATATAAATACATCGACACTGATAGAAACAAACAAGCCCAATAACATATAGTATATAGGTATAGTCGCCTATACAGCATACCATATGTACGTCTTAATCACAAAGTTAATAATTATATATTAATTAATATATTATAATAATTGTTTTATATAATATTATATTCCGATAGGTATATCGGAATATAATATTATATAAAACAATATAATAATATAATATAATTATATAATTATATTATATTATTATATTATTTTATATAATATTATATTCCGATAGGTATATTACCTTTATGGTCTTAATACACTCACAGCCAAATTAGAAAGTTGCGTACTAAAGGTGCGCACCAAAAACGTGACACATTTTCGTTACTTGTTAGTAGGTTTTACCCCTCGGATTTTTCTCATACCGGGCGCCTTATACATGAAAATCGATTTTTAAGGAGTAAACTCCAAAAAAAAAAACCCTAGGCCTAGGCTATTACATTTTGCAAATCGTTTATTACACTGGGGAACAAAAAAATATTATTTTTCAGCGGCAAGAATTTTGCCGCTGAAAAAAACGCGGGATAAGGAACTTCGTTCCAAAAGTCTAGTACTGAATGTTCATGATATAGAGATGACAAGAGAAACGAATTATTGTTCGGTCAATTGGTTGCTGAAGAATTTAAATACATACTGCCTTGTGCGCGCACAAGGTGCTATGAAGAAATTTTACGATATTTAAGAGAAGCGAAGGGTCGACATATTGACAACCTTCAACATGAAAATACATTGTCTTAGTAATTTTAATTATTTTTATTTATTCTGTAATGTTCTTGATTTGTTTAAGTGTAATTAGAACCTATAATATTGAATAAATCGTTTTTACTGTGTCCAGTGAGTAAATACTCATACAATAAAGTAAATACTCAGTATTTACTGAGTTTGAGGTTTTACTCTGGTCTCTGACTCAGTTTTTACTGCCTTACCCATCCCTAAGCTAGTGTAGACACTAGACCAGTGGTCCCCAACCTTTTTTTCATGCGGGCCACAAACATGTAAATGTCTTGGTGTCGCGGGCCGCAACAAAAAATTTTTAGGGTTAAAAAATAACATTCTTCATAATTAACGATTTCAAAGTGGAAAAAAAAAAACGATTTTCACGTAGACTTACGTTATTTTGCCGGTGGGCGTGAATTTCAAAATTGTTAAACATCACGCGGGCCACAAATAAAGTCCCGGCGGGCCGCGGGTTGGGGATAGCGGCACTAGACACTTGTTGGCACTTGGCGCTCAGTCGCACATTGATCGTCGGCTGCGTTGCATGTGGTGTAGCGCTAGCAACTGAAAATAGCGGCGCCGGCGCGCAATGAACGCGAAATCTTGACTGAATTTTTAGAAATATGTACCGTAAGTTGGGGCTTTTCGGAAACCGTGGGGCTATTTAAAAAAAAAAAGATTTGGTAATTTATAACTTTTGTTTTACTGGTAAGTATTACATTTTTTTCATCTGGCAATACTTCAACTAAAACTGTAGTGGGGGACGAAATTTGGGGGTAATGAAACTATTGTGAGTGCTGCAAACTAATTTAGAAAAAAATCGTCAAAATTGAACTTATTTATGTGTGACCTACTTTTGGTGTGTTACGAGAAGTTTTTGGAGGTAAGATAAATATGGGATTTGTCACATATCGTACGTTTTCTTGTGATTCTAATTATTTAGACCGGAGTTTCCTAACGTTTTTACATCGCCATAATATCTATTTTGTTTTATAAATTGGGGCTTTTTGAAACTGTTTTGGGGTTATTCGGAACAAAATTCCAAATAGCTCCTTTCGAGGCTGGTGATAGTTTTGTTAAGATTATAGGTGGTGTACCAAATAACCCCAAATTCAATTTTCGAGTATTTAAGGGTAGGCTACCTAGGGTAGGTATGAATATAGTGCGTACGTATGTAAGAAAATGTACAAAATACAAATACACGAAATGGAAAGGCATATCTGCTACTTCCCCTTAAATTGTTCCAAATATACCCCACATACTTCACTAAAACTATAAAGCAATCGCTATATTTATTCCAAATAACCCCAAATTTAGCACCACCATATCTTTATAAAAATGTTTAGTATGAAAAATATATATTTGCAGTGTTAATATGTACGTAGTAATGTGAAGTGTTATTGTTCCAACAATCGCCTGACGAGATAAATAGAAACAAAGCCAGAATATTTTAAAATTTAGTTATTTTGTGTCAAATTTCGAATAGCCCCACTATTGCGATATTTGGAACGGCACCTTTGAATTAGGGTAGCTTCGTGATTTGAATAAATATACGTTTAATATGTACCAGTATGGGAAGTTACCAGTGAGATTTGTTACTAGAAATCATCAAAGTACAGTTACCTGTACTTAGTTCGTTTTAATAATAATTTTTCACAAAATGTTGTGCCAAATAGCCCCATTTTACCGGTATAGGGATTTGCCTACGCTATGGGAATTGAGATAATGGTTCCGATCTTTATAAAGATCGGGACAAAAAGAGTCAAGCGTGGCAATTGCTTGTCGAAAAATTAAAGGAATATGATTCTGAGGCTGATATTATGTCGATGGCAAAAAAGAAAATTGAACACATGACATGAGGTTTAGATAGTGGTTCCATTATTCACTTTTCCACAGCCTAGCCAAAACTGACAAGTTGATTTACGTGTAGATAGAGATTCAACTTTGTTGACCCAACCAAGGTGACCTCTGTTGGTGGTTGGAACCGATCGTGTAAACGGGCTTATTTTGTTTTCTATTCATGTAGGTAGTTGTAATAGTTTCGATTACAAATATTAGACCTTAAGGCGCTATATTGAAAAAACTGTCCTTTTTGACGTAATAGGACCCTCAGAAATGTTACAAATCTGGTAATGAGATATACATTATACATAATATCTTCATAGCCTTATCTAGGTTTGAGAAGAACTAGAAACACGATTAATTCATGAAGCCCCAAACGGCCACATCCGGCCGCGATAACAATGAAAAAGCTATTGGGTCTCGTTTTGCCACGACTGATGGGTTGTATTTTGCCTCGATACATTTAATTTTCGAAATGACCTCTTAAAAATACGGAAGATTATTTTTAAACGAAAATAGATGTATTGTAGGAAATTAGTCTAATTAATAGACACCTTTGCAACTCAAAATCGTATAGAAGCATTTTGCTTAAATGCTCCTAGTTATTTTTTAAATAATTATAATAGGCTTGATGACTAATTTTTTTTCTTATTGGTAATTGAAAGACCCTTAAAAAATAGAAACATCGCTGAAAGAATGACTCTGATAGCTCAAAAATTCACCAAGATATGACAATTCAAACATCTCATAAAATATACCTGCCCGAAACGCTCCATACAAAGTGCTACGAAAGACTGACGTCACTCTTTTGTAGTTTGTACGGATCGGGAGAGAACTTTGTTCGATAGGTACCTATATTAAATATTGCGTTTATGAAAGTGGTTTTATAACAAAAGTTGCTTTTAATTGCATAAGCTATCGAATGGTATACAAATATTAAGAAATTTAATTGAAAAAAAATTCGACTTGATTATCCAACTTTGAAGGCGCATAGCAAAAAAAAATACAAATGCTATCGAGTTGAAATTTTGGGAACACTTATTTTTTACCGTGATTTCTTTATTTTATTAACAAAATTCGCTAATCTTTGACCTTGTCAACATCCCTATTACGTTTTGTCGCATGTTTTCCGAGCGAGCCGATAGCTTCTGGCCGCAATATCGCCTTATGGTTATCAGTTCGTGCTCTGTTTTAAGTATAAATTATCTTGTTTTTTGTGAAAAATATGAATTCGTCGCGAAAGTCTTGCGTTAGCAATCCTAAGGGCCAACCCACACGTACCACAACCACACGACATCGCAACGACAAAATGTCGTCGAGCAGTGGTTACGTGTGAATGGTGTCGCTGCAGCTTTTTGTAGTTGCGTTGTGGTACCGACAAAATGCCGACGTGGTTGCGTTGTCGCCAGTGGTTGCGATGTGGTTGCGATGTGGTTACGTACGAAAGTCAATGAAACGGAGGGGGGGAAGAGCGCGGGCGGTGTGCGCGCACTGTGCTTGCATCGACGCAACGTTGTGGTTGCGATGTGGTTACGACGTGGTTGCGACGTGGTTGCGATGTGGTTGCGATGTGGTCGGCCGTGGTTGCGTCTGACAAGTTATCTGACAAGTGGTCGACAACGACTGCAAAATGTGGTAGGTACGTGTGAATGGTCCAGTTCATTTACAATACGAAATATACGCCCGACCACGTGGTACGGTTGTGGTGTGGTTGTGGTTGTCGTGTGGTTGTGGTACGTGTGGGTTGGCCCTAACAGTTTTTGTTTTATATGTGGCAAATTTTGTCAACAAAAACAAAGAAGACAGATCACTGAGTTTGTGAAACAAACCTACCTCGCATACTTTGGGATAAATCTAACCCAAAAAATAAATATTAGTCCCCAATATACCCAATATCGTGTGTATAAGTCATGTGTGGAAAATCTGCGAAGAAAATGGACCAAAGGAAAACGTAAAGGGTTTAAATTTGGAGTGCCGATGATATGGACTGAGCCAACCAATCATTTCAATGACTGTTACTTTTGTGCTGTGAATGTGAAAGGCATGAATAGGTACAAAAAACGTACTTGGGTTTATCCTAATGTGGAATCAGCTAAGCCAACCAATCATTTCAATGACTGTTACTTTTGTGCTGTGAATGTGAAAGGCATGAATAGGTACAAAACGTACTTGGGTTTATCCTAATGTGGAATCAGCTAAGCCTCCATTACACAGTGAAGATTCGCCAGTTCCAGTGTTTTCAGGATCATTGACTGTAAACGGTGATGAAGTTGAAATGTTCAGTCAGAAGGACAGCAGTGAAAGTGAGTTCTAAGGATGTAGTTCTACAAGACAGAGATTTTCTCAAGAGGAACTCAATGATTTGATTTGAATTTACCAAAGAAATCAGCTGAACTTCTTGCTTTGAAGGAGAACGGTTCCACCAGGACATTAGGACCATGGAAGAAAGATATCAAGGTCGATGGGACAGTGTGTGGGTGATGATCTTACTCTATACTCTATATTTATGAGATAGCACTCAGACTACTGCTGGACTTTAATTAGGGATTGTCCTGATCAAAAACACAATAGAAAAGCCTACAAAAAAGTTTTTTGTAATTTTTGAAGTGAAAACTTCTTTAGCGGCGTTGAGCACTTTTGTGGGATGGGTAAAAACCACAGATTAAGTATTATAATAGTAAAAACTGTGAAACTCGCGTCAGATTCTCGTGCTGATCGAAAAACCGTAAGACGGTTGGAGAGTAGTGTTGTAACATCGAAATCGATTAATCGAACAATCGATTGTTTTTTTTTTCGATTGTCGATATTTTTTAATCGATTGTAAGGGTTTCGATTAATTAAAAAAATCGATTTTCATAAAAAATGGGTTAAAAATTTTATCGATTGTAAGGGTTTCGATTAATTAAAAAAATCGTTTTTTTTAAATTGATTTTCAAAAAAAATGGGTTAAAAAATTGTAAGGGTTTCGATTAATTAAAAAAATCAATTTTTTAAAAATCGATTTTCATAAAAAATGGGTTAAAAATTTTATCGATTGTAAGGGTTTCGATTAATAAAAAAATCGATTTTTTAAAAATCGATTTTCATAACAAATGGGTTAAAAAAAATTATGCACAACGTTAATAATCAAGTTTTCACTTCTGCCGGCACTCCCGGAGTGCAACCCGTCTTTTTTTGAAGTGAAAACTTCTTTAGCGGCGTTGAGCACTTTTGTGGGATGGGTAAAAACTGTGAAACTCGCGTCAGATTTTCGTGTTGATCGAAAAACCATAGAAAAACCGTAAGACGGTTGGAGAGTAGTGTTTTGTGTCGAACTCGAACTCGAAAACTCGAAAACTTGAACTCGAAAACTCGAACTCGAACTCGAATTGTAAGGCTTTCGATTAATTAAAAAAAAAACGTTTTTTTTTTTTAATCGATTTTCATAAAAAATGGTTTAAAAATTTAATCGATTGTAAGGGTTTCGATTAATTAAAAAAATCGATTTTTTAATAATCTATTTTCATAAAAAATGGGTTAAAAAAATGCACAACGTTAATAATCAAGTTTTCACTTCTGCCGGCACTCCCGGAGTGCAACCCGTCTTTTTTTTAATTATTATTTGTCTTAACAGCATATAATATATTTAGTTTTTTATCATTTGTCTTTGTATTCATTTTTTGTTTTTTGTCATTGTATTCATTATTTTGACCTTTTTAGTCAAATATTTATTAAAGTCTTTATCTCATATGAACTAGAGTCAATTTGACAAATCTGATATTTTTCTCGTATTCAGCATTCTGAACTTATACAAAATTGACTTCAATCTACCTTGCCGCAAAATGAGGTATTTAATGATATTGGATCCACGATAAACTTTGACCTAGACCAGCCGGCCTAAGATGCGCAAACGAGAAAATCTCGAGATATCTCACTCTCGTGTGTAGTTATATTGTCGATAACGACATAATGTCAAAATCATATTTTGACATTATGTCGATAGCTTTTGACGACAGATCTACACGAGAAAAAATATATGTCATGTTAGGGTCAATAAGAGATGAAGAGAAAAGCCATCAAACATCGAGAAAACGTGTAGACAAATTTTTCTCGTTGGCGTATGCTAGAGGGGCAGCGCAAGCGCATCTATTTCTCCCTATTTATGCAACATGCCTGTCAGTGGCGAAGAGTCCATATAACCCGATTCCCGTCGGCTTCCCTTAGAAAAATCGAATCTATGGGCCAACGACATTTTTATCCAATAAATATTTTACGTACTTAAAAAAACTTTGAATTCACTTAAAACGCCTACAAATATTTATATTCAATAAATTTTCCACTCACTTGAAATAGTTTAAATTAATAACTAAACGCCTACAAAATTGTGCAAGCGCAGAACATCTCCGATCAAGCCAATAAATTAGCGGCTTACTTCTCCATGGAACAATATTTCATAGTAAGCATCTGTCCTTTTCATTCCTGTGAACTGATCGTCATGTTCTGTCTCGTTCTAGTACGCGCTAATATACTCGGAAATAAGCCGATTTCAATGGGCTTATTACGGAGAAAGGTTAATTAGCAACGCACAGGTGTATTTATTTAATATGATAGGCGCGTAATACATTTTTATTTTGCTGGTTTTTTAGTTTGACATATGGCGGATAACTGCGAATCTTAAAGAAAAAGAACTTGTTGTTTGTTTTAATTTCAGTTTTGTTTTGTCGAATTTTATTTGTTTTAGTGTTAGAAGTGTATCATGATTTCATGAATTAAATTAATTTATATTGTAATTTGTGTGTCATACGTAATCGTGTTGTTTGGACTTCGGAAATGGCATTAATTCAGACAGACTTTAACAAACGAAACGTTTCGTTTGTTAACTCTTTATTTTGACTTTTTAAAGGCATCATTATCAAACTTGAAACTCGAACATAATATTATATAGGTACCTACATCAGTGCTGAGCATTTTGGTAAGTAGATTTTATACTCCGGCTTCCCTTCCGAAAATATTCACCCTTCGCCACTGATGCCTGTTGCTCCGAGATGCATCATGCAGAGTTTATCACTTTCATAGTTCAGATTTCATATCAAAATATATTTACTCAGGTTAACATAATCCATCAACGTTTCAAAGGTCACACATATAACAGGTTCAGGTATGAGCTATGTGAATTATTACATCAGTACGTGGTAGACGTAGTGAGAACTCTGTCGTGTTGTCGCAAACTGTTGATTTTTCACGGCTCTTTTGCGTTCTTAACTTCGTTAGTGCATGTGAACATTACAACTTATAACAACTCGTTTGTATTGTTTTGCAATAGTGATAGTGATTATACTTATTTTACTGTTCGGATTCTATAAAGGATATTAGCACTTTGTAATTATTATTGCAACTGGTACTAGTGACTCTAATGTTGATTTTACTGACGTAATAGTTGATTATAATAGGCATCTACAGTTATAGGTTCATAGTTTTTTGTCGGTTTTTATGACTGATCTTAATGCTGTTGGTAGGTAAATGATCTTTAGTCCTCTCAGAGGAAAAATAATTCATATTATTATGGTCCACTTACGACAGTCTGCTCAGTTATATTCATACTAATTACACTTAATTAAATGTAATTTTATATCTCTTATTATTATTTATTAATCCTTCGATCCCGGATTCTTGGAAATCTATTATTTATTAGTCTACTAGCTGTTTCCCGCGACTTCGTCCGCGTGGACTTCAGTTTATAGCGCGCGATGTCAACAAAATTGGTGTCAAAAGCTTTTATAAAAAAAACCCTTGTACCCCTTAAATCAAAACACCCAAAAACAGCTGTGCAGTGTGCACATAACTTATTTCATTTTTTAAAATTAAACTTTATTTATACCAAATTTTAAAGTATATTTAGCCTCCCAATTACACAACTTTTGCCATAAACTATTTATCATTGATACTCTGGTTAACAAGTGCCATTTTCGTCAAAACCTGATCTCATGCACCGAAAATTATGATTTTGGTCTCATTCGATTATTAATACCATCTAGAACATTCTATCAAAATTCCAAGAGGGGCTGAAAAAAAATGCAAAAGTTATAAACAATTAAGTAAACATAAAAAGAAGGGTTTGGTTTTTTTTTAATACTTCGAAAACTATTTGAGATAATCTAAATTTGAAAATGGATCATTAAAGAGCAGGAAATTTCCTAAAAAAAATCCTACATCCTGGAACCTTAACAATAATCCTTATAGCTGTAATTGAGCGGCGAAAGTAGCGATAAAACCGCGTGGTTCGGGTTTCGCGTGATTTGCCGCAATCTGCTACGTGAACTAAAAAAATATTTTAAGTGATTAAATATTAATATTAAGGAATAAAAAAAATTGGGTACTAAGTAGACATATCAATAAACAATAATCCGTTAACAAAAATCAATTATCACAATTCGTTTAATTAATATGCTTTTCTTAATTTGTTAATAGTCACCATTTTAATGTTAACATAAAACGCTGATTTTTTCAAACAAGAAATCCAGATTTTTTTATTATTCTTTTGAGCTAATCTTAAAAGGCCTTATAAGAGATCCCCGTTGAAAAAATTCAAAATTTTTCATTTTTCCCTTTTTTATTAACATTCAAAGTCATTCCAAAATTATTCATGTAAATAAAGCAATTACGGTACTTTTATATCCAATTATTGTTACTATTTTGTTTTGTTATTGTTAGAAGCCAGATAACAATGTATATTTTTTTATTTATAACTAATAAAATTTAAAAAATCATTTTTATTGATGAAAAAACCATAATTGCTATATTTGCATAAAAATTTCATGAATGCCTTTGATTGTTCATAAAAAATTGAAAAATCAAAATTAGTGAATTTTTCCACCGGATATCTCTTCTAAGCCCTTTTAAGATTAGCTCAAAAGAATAATAAAAAAATCTAGATTTCTTGTTTTGAAATAATCAGTGTTTTTATGTTAACATTAAAATGGTGACTATTAACAAATTAACAAAAGCATAACAATTAAACAAATTGCGATAATTTATTTTCGTTGACGGATTATTGTTGATTGATATGTCTACTTAGTACTCAATTTTTTTTATTTATTTATATTAATATTTAATCAGTAAAATATATTTTTTAGTTCACGTGGCAGATTGCGGCAATTCACGCGAAACCCGAACTACGCGTTTTTACCGTTACTTTCGCCGCTCAATTAAAGTTATAAATAAGGATTGTTGATAAGGTTCCAGGATCTAGGATTTTTTTAGGAAATTTCCTGCTCTTTAAGGATCTATTTTCAAATTTTGGTTATCTCAAATAGTTTTCGAAATATAAAAAAAAACTAAACCCTTCTTTTTATATTTACTTAATTGTTTATAACTTTTGCATTTTTTTTCAGCCCCTCTTGGAATTTTGATAGAATGTTCTAGAATCTAAATGCTATTCCGAATCGAATGAGACCAAAATCATAATTTTCGGTGCGTTATTTAATAATGTAAAAGAGTACATAATATCAATCGAAAAAATCGAAAACGTAATATAAGATGATACCACCTCTTATAGAAAGACGTTTGTGTAAGCAATAGCGCGATGTAGGAGACGCACAGCGCCATCTGTTATGAATTTTTAGAACTAACTTAATTTGAATAAATTTACGCATTTTCACCCCCTTACAACCCCTTTGTCCAGTTAAAAAGTAGCCTATGTCCTTTCTCAGACTTTAGACTATCTGTGTACAAAATTTCATTACAATCGGTTCAATAGTTTTGGCGTGAAAGCGAGACAGACAGACAGACAGACAGAGATACTTTCGCATTTATAATATTAGTATAGATTGTTGTCGCGATCACCGGTGCTCTGGGGCTTGATAGGTTAAGACAATATTTTATATAGAAACAATTCAGTACAATATTACTTAAAACTTAACAGTGTCCCGGTATGAATGTTTGATATTTATGATTGTTGTATGAAGTTTAGCATTTACGTAGTGTGGACTATAAATAATTAATATTATATATTTAGAGCTCTGGGTTTATGATAATTAAAAGCTGATAACATCGATATTATATCAGTAACTTTCATGACGTCACTAATTCCATTAAAAAGTAGGGTTTGAGTGGCTTTGTTAATTGTTATGAACTTATGAATAATACAATTTGAGCTTGTGAACATGATGATTGATAAGTCAACAGACTACGTTAGCATAATACAATATTGTAAATACTTAAATTGGTGCTATTTTAATTTTAAAATGTTAGCAGTTAGCACCTACCACATTGGGACCCTAGTCTGGTGTAATATTATGCAGGCAGTTGAAAGTAATCTTTTTGAGTGTAGGCTGTAGATTTAACGCATTATAATAATATGATGACAACTCCAGCCCAATGATTTCAATCACCTCGCTACATTTAGCACATACCTACATATTTAATATATGAAATACCTAGAGCTATTGTTATCCTCCGTCCTTCGTACAAGTTTGTGGAAGAAACTGTTTATTGCGTGCCTTTGAACGACTAATTAGTAATAAAAAAATCGGTTGTCTGTAAAGTCGGTTTACTGACGATAGTTGAACGTGACAACGTCATAGCCTTAACCCCTCAGTTCCGGGAAAAATCTATGCAAAAAAGTTGGCAAGTCAATGTGCAAAAAAAATGGCGCCCGGCCTACCCTCTTTGTAAAATTAATGTAATATCCTTACATACAATCCATATTTTATGTTTGTGTGAATTACATTATAATATATGTTAAATTTTCTATCTATCAAGCCATCATAATATAGTATTTAGTCCGATGTAATATTAGTTTCTCAATTATAAACTTTCGAAACTATAATTAGTGACTTGTTCAGAAGAAATAAACGAATACTTTATTCTTCATATATTAAGTCATACCTTGACACGTAGGAAATAGAGCACAATTTTGAATAGCCGAAATAATACTAATAGCTCACAGATTGTTTATTTATTTTTCATTCAGAGTGTGGTCAATGTATCAAAGGTCATAACTAACCAAACTTCTTCATACAAAAGTATTCTCTAAGTCATCGAAATACGTAATATAATCGAAACAAAGAGCGCGGCCCAGGTGGGCCTTACGGTTGTTGAGAGACTTGAGACTGTAAATGGAACGCCTCAGAGCTGTCAGCGAGGTAACGCCGCATGAACTGTCATGTTTTTCGGCCGCGCACCCCATATCTAATTATTAGACGTTATCACGTCAAAAAATCGGTTGTCTGTAAAGTCGGTTTACTGACGATAGTTGAACGTGACAACGTCATAGCCTTAACCCCTCAGTTCCGGGAAAAATCTATGCAAAAAAGTTGGCAGGTCAATGTGCAAAAAAAATGGCGCCCGGTCTACCCTCTTTGGAAAATTAATGTAATATGAAATATCCTTACATATAATCCATATTTTATGTTTGTGTGAACTACATTATAATATATGTTAAATTTTCTATCTATCAAGCCATCATAATATAGTATTTAGTCCGATGTGATATTAGTTTCTCAATTATAAACTTTCGAAACTATAATTAGTGACTTGTTCAGAAGAAATAAACGAATACTTTATTCTTCATATATTAAGTCATACCTTGACACGTAGGAAATAGAGCACAATTTTGAATAGCCGAAATAATACTAATAGCTCACAGATTGTTTATTTATTTTTCATTCAGAGTGTGGTCAATGTATCAAAGGTCATAACTAACCAAACTTCTTCATACAAAAGTATTCTCTAAGTCATCGAAATACGTAATATAATCGAAACAAAGAGCGCGGCCCAGGTGGGCCTTACGGTTGTTGAGAGACTTGAAAGTGTAAATGGAACGCCTCATAGCTGTCAGCGAGGTAACGCCGCATGAACTGTCATGTTTTTCGGGCGCGCAGCCCATATCGAATTATAAGACGTTATCACGTCAAAAATATAATTCAATATGTTATTTCAGTTTTTGTATTCTATTTGTCTGGTCATTAATCTTTTCAGTCTACATCAGGTCTAGGCCGTTCTATCCTTAACCCTATTAGGCTCATAAAAAAAATCGGTTGTCTGTAAAGTCGGTTTACTGACGATAGTTGAACGTGACAACGTATGATGTTGTCACGTTCAACTATCCTTTACCCCTTAACCCTCGCTTCCGAATCTCTATAAATAGAAACAAACTTTTTCGACTGTAACCTAAAGTTATTTCGATGTATTTCTTTCAAATGATTGTCTAAAAATATTTATAATGAGTAAAATAAACTATTCGCAATACAAAACGCTACATACATTCGAACAAAGACGAAATCCAGTAAAATCTTCGAACAAAGCACAAGTCATACCTTGACACGTAGAAAATAGAGCACAATTTTAAATAGCCGAAATAATACTAATAGCTCACAGATTGTTTATTTATTTTTCATTCAGTGTGGTCAATGTATCAAAGGTCACAACTAACCAAACTTATTCATACAAAAGTATTCTCTAAGTCATCGAAATACGTAATATAATCGAAACAAAGAGCGCGGCCCAGGTGGGTTGAGTACGGTTGCTGAGAGGATAAATGAAACGCCTCAGAGCAGCTGCCAGCGAGGCAACGCCGCATGAACTGTCATGTTTTTCGGGCGCGCACCCCATATCGAATTATAAGACGTTATCACGTCAAAAATAATATAGCGACTCCATTCAGGAGGGATGGGTAAAGCGCCCCACTGGTTGGGAATCCCTGATCTACACCTAGAGACAGGTAGAGCTAAGAGCTATAAACACATTTAGGAGATAAGCCAGCAATTACTTAGGTGTATTCATGTACACACCTAATTATATTATATTTACATTTGCATTAGAAAATATTATATTTACAATGTACGAGGGCTGCTATTTATGTATCCGGAATTAAAAAAAGAAACAAACATATATCATTTAATATGGTTTTATTGCTTTTCAAAATATTCGCCGCGATGATCGACACACTTTTGCATACGCTGGAACCAATTTTCATAGCACTTTTTCCATTCTGATTGAGGTATCTCCAAAACGTGCATTTTGAACGCATCAACAGCCTCTTCGCGGCTCGAAAAACGTTGACCACGTAATTTGTTCTTCGCGTATGGAAATAAAAAGAAATCGTTAGGTGCCAAATCAGGGCTGTACGGCGGATGACCAGTCAATTCGATCTTTTGACCCTCCAAAAACTGAGTTGTTTCAGCTGAGGTGTGACAGCTAGCATTGTCGTGATGTAATATGATTCTGCGTTTCTCTTCCTTTCTTATTTCTTCAAAGACTTCTGGTAAACAAATGGTCGTATACCATTCAGAATTAACCGTTTTGCGATTCTCTAATGGCACTGTAGCCACATGTCCATTAATTCCAAAAAAAACAGGCGACCATTTGCTTCAAAGTACTTTTTGCACGAGTAACTTTTGTTGGTTTCGACTCATCTTGGAACACCCACACCGTTGACTGTTGTTTAGTTTCGGGGTCATATGCATAGATCCAAGATTCATCACCTGTGTAGATATTATAAACGGCTTTTGACGTACCACGGTTGTATTTTTTTATCATTTTTTTGCACCAATCGACACGAGCCCGTTTTTGATCGATTGTCAAGTTGTGCGGAATCCAACGCGAACATATTTTTTTTACAGCCAAATGTTCGTGTAATATCTTATGTATGCTCGTCATACTTATGCCTAAGGACGCCTCTATCTCGCGATATGTAACATGACGATCACGCATTATTAGTTCCCGCACAGCATCTATATTTTGTGGGACAACAGCTGTTTTTGGGCGACCTTCTTTATTTTCATCCGTGAGCATAGACCGCCCACGATTAAACTCACTGTACCAGTGATAAACAGTGGTTTTTGATGGTGCTTCATCTCCAAAAGTTGCGGTGAGTTGAATAAAGCACTGTTGTTGATTTAGCCCACGCCGAAAATCGTAGTAAATCATTGCACGAAAATGTTCACGCGTTAAATCCATGGCAAATGAAGACACGCAATTTTCAAAATGACGCCACAATGGAAAAATAATTGACAGTCACATGAAACAAAATGTATTCTTCAACCAAAGAGATCTATTTTCAAATTTTAACGTTGTTAGTGGCGGCCGAAAAGGAAGATCTTCCGACCGGGTGAGGTGGTATGCCCGGTCAGGCCGAAGCCCACTGACGTCATTTCAGACGTTGTATATATCTTGCCATTCTCCGAAACTTCGATAGCGCGATGCAGGATTGTTAGGCGAATTGTGGGTACCGCCACACCACTCCCCCCCGAAGACCTGTGGTATTCTTCAATGCGGTGTGTTGTCAGGTGTGGGCCGAAGCTACGCGTGCAATGACCAGGAGAGGGACCCCGTGCTCTGCTTGCTGACCGGTCGTTGTAGCCTATGGCTGCCCCGTTCAAGCCGGACACGGGTTCGACCGGCGCGGACCTCCAACGCGGCTTATGGTCGAGGCGACCCGGTTGTGCTTGATGTCTGCTGACGTGGTGCGACGGGGCGGGGAGTGTTGATGATGATTGATGTCCATGATGAAGGATGCGTGTTCTTGTCGGTGGTCACCAATTTAACGTTGTTAGTGGCGGCCGAAAAGGAAGATCTTCCGACCGGGTGAGGTGGTATGCCCGGTCAGGCCGAAGCCCACTGACGTCATTTCAGACGTTGTATATATCTTGCCATTCTCCGAAACTTCGATAGCGCGATGCAGGATTGTTAGGCGAATTGTGGGTACCGCCACAAAATGTTGTAATTACTTTTTAAATATTGTTCTTTTAAGTGGCCAGTTCCGGATACATAAATAGCAGCATATGTATTTACATTTAACCGAAAAACCAGGGTGAAATGCGATTTCAAAATATATTTCCTGTAACCCATCAGTCGTGGCAAAACGAGACACAATAGCTTTTTCATTGTTATCGCGGCCGGATGTGGCCGCTTGGGGCTTCATGAAATGATAACTTTCTGTGACAAGGAATACGTTTGATAATATTTTGATTTTAATATGATTTTAATCTAGTAGGCGGCCCTTCACATTATCAAAAGTAAATATTTATCATTATCAATTTATCACTTTTATAGATAAAGTCGATTCGATACTCGTAGAGTCATGACTCATTGGGAGCCTAAAATTTTGAGATAACAAAATTTTCGTACAATCCAGGTGTATGTTGCTCGTATTGTGATTTATTAAACAAAAAACTAAATTACTTGTGTTGTATTACGTGTAGTTGTATTGAAATTTGAAAATGTAATGGAATAGTCTTTGTGTGAAGTTGTACGGAATGGGTTGGTGCGATGACTGCGTTGTTTCGCCGAAAGAATCGAGTAAGTTTTGAGGTTAAGTTTGAGTCATGTTGAATAATAATAAGAAATTGTGACTTTACATAATGAGGAACGTCGATGTCGTTAGCGCCAGCCGGCAAGGGCTTTTCTCTGTACCTATCTACTAAGTCAATATTAAAAATTATATCAAAAGAAAAATATTGGAGTCATGTTGGTAGGTTATGAATTTGAAAGATTTACAGGTAAAGCAGACGGCTAGCAATTAGCATTCAATTTGAAATTAAAACAATGACGCATCTTCTAATTAGTATAGATATAAACGTAAAGGCATTTTTATTCCATTCTAAAGTAATAGGGACAAAATAAGAGGAAATTGCTCTTCTTTCTGCTACTTTCCAAAAAATTTGGCGCTTTACTTTTAAACACCCGGCTGCCACATAACAATTGGAAATCTATTGTGTCTGCGATTCCCACGATCGAGGTATTAATCCTTCGATCGGAGATTCTCGGAAATGCCATTGTATTCTATTGTTGTCGCGGTAGCCGGTGTCCTTATGGGGGTTGATAGGTTAAAGTAATAAATAATAACTATTAACTTAAAGGTACTGTGACCATTATAGACATAAATTTGGGTGCTATGAGTAATTTTACATCACTGTTCCTAACAATATTCAGGGCCGGATTTATATTTTTTATGAGTGTGGGCCACTTTAATTTTGCCGCCCCTATGTTTGAACTGTGCCACCATTGTAGGCAGCTGCTGGCCTTAGGCCATGGCCTATACTGCCTATAAGTACAAAAATCCCAGAGCTGACAATATTTGTATTTTCAGGAGAGCCGATAAGATACGACCCCGACTTCAACGGACCTATTCACAACCGTTCCTGCACTGACATCATCTGGCTAATCATCTTCATCCTATTCCTAGGAGGATGGGGTTACGTCGGCTATTACAGTGAGTACAACTATAAAGGGTGAAAAATACATACAAGCATTGACCTGAAAAGAAGAAGAAACTTTGGAAGTTGGCTAAAGATATATGCAATCAGCAACTAACGAAAAGTCCACTATTTTTTAAATGACAAAATGGGCCAATTTATCTTTATGATATTATGTTTGCATTGCAATGATGTACGAGTACAACTAGTGGCGTAACTATAACATCTGGGGCCCGTGGCAAATTCATGGGCCCTATCAGTAAAAATCGTCACGTTAATAATAAAATTATGTATAAAAAAATTCTGAGCCCTTTTGGGTCGGGGCTCGTGGCATTTTGCCAGCCCTGCCACCCTATAGTTACGCCACTGAATATAACACCACAATATCATTGTAATCAGACTGTACCCTCACCGTGCGATATCACAAGTTTTGTCTATTTCAGGCATAAAGCACGGCAACGTCGAGAACTTATTAGCGCCAATAGACACCGAAGGTCGACGGTGTGGGCTCGACGCCGGCCTTGAGAATCGCAGGAACCTACTGTTCTTCAACATTGTGAAGTGTCTGGCACCAGGCACACCTATTACGGGATGTGCGACGAGACAGGTATTTATCGAAGATTTCTTTAAGGCTGGCGCTTACGGGAATTTTAAGACAGACTGTTGCAATACGAACAAAGGATATGAAGCTGCGCCCACCCGTCTCATAGACGAAACTGCCTCGAAGTGTCAAGAAGGCCTTACGCCAAGCCTAACATAATTTTCTATTTCAGTTTTTAATCTGTACTAAATGTAATTTTCTATTCCAGGTCTGCGTTTCACAATGTCCCACCGAAACAATTTTGTTCGAGAAAGAGATAAAGGCCAAACCTTCGTTATTCAACACACTGAGATCGAAAATGGTGTGTACATATGACATAGACGTCCAGACTCTTACTGCTGTCAAAGCTTTGGAATACATAGAACAGGACAAATGCGCCAGTTTCATAATACCAAGTCAACCAGGTAATTTCATTTCAATTTATTTAAATGCTGTCGAAGTACCACGGGATTGAACATCCCCATAACAATTAGTGTGAAAACTAACGCGTGGTTTTTATTCAAAGCTAGTGTGTTAAGCGTGTGGCATGATGGTGTTCCTAGATCGCTAATTGTGCCGCATGGTCTAATAGAATGTGAATAGTCAAATCCCGCTGCAGTTCTGTTCCGCTGCATCGGCGACCTATCACCGCTGCAGTGCAAAGACACGACGGGCAAAAGCAAATGGACAGGGAATAGCGACACGTGCGTTCGCAATTCAGAGGAGGCCCAAAAGTCCCTGCTCAATCGGGCCACGGCCCTCGACTCGTACGTCGGCTGGATCGCGGCCAGCTGGGTGACCTTCTTTACCAGGGACGAACGAGAGACCCATGTAGTACGTACGCTGCACAGCACGCAAATCTTTTGCACGTATAACTGCATGTGCATCGTGCTTCGACTAACATTGGACAGACACGCCGTCGTATCAGAATTTTAGTGACTCAAGAGAGGTACAGATAACAGACTGGTTTCTTAATTCTTAGCAAAGAAATAGGTGATTCTCCTTTATAGGAACGGGAATTTGGGAAAGAATCCCGTACTTATTTCTTTTCTAAGAAGCCTCTTAATTTTTTATTTTTTTATTTATTTAAATCAGGCTACGTAGGCCAGTAATACCAGACAATTTGCAACGGATCGAAACGACCCATAGTTTCAAGAGTCTTTTTACTTTAACTTCACAAACTTTGCATATTTTCCGACCTGAAATTCTGAATAGCGGAAGATGTCTGACCAAAACTAACAAATCTATCTACTACTCGTATATACTATCATAAATCATTGATACAATTTTTCACGCAACACCGCATGTATGTATTCACTAATGATAAAATGAAATTATGGAACAGTGTTGGGTCGGTGCTTTCCAAATGCTACGGAAGTAGTAAATGTGGCGGAACAACTGTACGAAGCTGCCGAGGGTGCCTTGAACTCCACCGGAGTGCTTGAAAAACTGGCAGGAATATTAAATTTACAGCAGGTACAATTAATTTTCTTTTCAATTAAAGGGTGTAGAAGGATCAGAGCAATAATATTATAATTATTATTATTGTAGGTACCAAAATTGATGTGCCTACTGCAGGTTTTGTTTTTCAATTAAACATATTAATATTAAATTTAATATATTATGTCTACAGTCATTGATAAACCTACAGTTCCTTGCATTACTAATGTTAAATTAGTCGCTTTCAAATGAAATAAAGCTTAATCAAATATTTCTAACAAACCAAATTAAAGACGTTGCAGCTGGCTCTCAAAATGAGACTTGACCGTGCCTGCCTATTAAACAGTCATTTATCATTGTATAAATCATAATGCAAATATTATTATATTATAGGTTAAGCACTTTTTGCAATATATTGGTAACGCATGCCACATTATAGCACCTAAGTAGCTACTAAGTCCAATTAAGAATCACTTAGAAATTTGTAAAATGAATCTCATTATTTTGCATAGAAAATATCGCTATTTCGTTTCCACAAAAATTATATGTGAGTTAAGGGCGTCACAGACGGTAAAGATAATATAAAATATATATTATCTTAGAGCATATTTTAGAATATCGCTCACCATAGAAATCCTATGAACCATCATACACGACGAAGTTAATATATTACATTTTATCTTTTGTATCATAAGATACCGAGCGATATGGAAATATATATTTCGTATCTTAATATGTTATCTTAAGATGCGAAATATATACATCTTTATGAATACAGGGTGTTTTTGTGTCGGGCAGCTATTATATTATAAATCTTTTTTTAGTGTTTGTGTATTTTTTTGGTAAACAAGCTTAGGGTATCAGAGCATTTTTTGGTGGTCATTAAATTTGTTCCCAAATAAAAATACCATTTATTTAATTTAGCACCTGCAAACTGATAGATGCTCTTCAGTAGAAATGCTCTGTTGCATGTTTGTATTTTGCTTTTTAGGGTTCCGTAGTTTATATCTTCCCTAATAAATCATGAATCGAAATGAATGTTTCTCTTGAATTTCTAAAATATGTACTCTTGAAACTTCTTCGTTGACAGATCTTGATAAAGGTTAAATTCGCCGCTGGTTTTTCTTTTTATGTGAGGCTCTATCCAAATGTTTCTCCTTTTGGAATGTGCTACTGCAATCTGCATTTCACATTCTATATCAGAATCATCGTCTGAGGAGCTGTCTAGTGTCTAACAAATCAAGAAGTAAGGCAGTATCAATTATCACTCATAGCCAATCACCCTGTATATAGAACTCTCACAAGGAATACGTGTGGCACCAACGCAGACTCGTATGGAAATGAACAGATTAGCCGTGTGAATAGCCTAAGATACTATAATATTTTATATTTGGGCATCATAAGATAAAATATTATAGTATCTTCACCGTCTGTGATGCGCTTTAATGTGATAGCTATATTTCAGAAATTTAAATTTCCCCTTTATTCGCGACTGTATATAATAGCACGAATTATGTAGGTAAACATATTAGTGATATTACTATCTACCTTCCTATTATTTTTGTTTGGTTAGATACATGTATGTAGAAACACAATAATTTTTCAAAAGCATAGACTGATATAATATCTAATTAAGAGTTAATTTGGGAGTTAAAACTAAATAAATGTCATCCTGACTTATCTTTGAAAGCGGAAACTGATATAAATATTCACGGTCACAAAATATCGCTTTTAGCGAAATGACAACCAAAACGGGCGTACAAAACTTGTAAAAAATAACTTCACCTAATTCCTTATACATATCCCCAGCAAATAAAACAAAAAAAACTAAAAATAATAATTGTATAAAATAGGGGTTAATACTTAACATAATATTATATGTTACATGTTACGTGATGTTACCTAATCTTATTAATTATACTCCGGTCGACGGGCAGGGAGACATTCGTCCATTGATCTTCTTATTTGGTTGCTGCTTGCTTGCAAGTTGCAGTAGCAATATAATATCTCTTTTATTAGGATAATATTGGTAAGTATCTAATTTTTATACGCACCGCACGTTATAATATTATGGGAATAATAAATAAACCGAAATACAATAGGTGGTAAATCATAAGTAGGTACAAATAACTAATAAGCGGTATTTACATTACCAAATATAGGTTTTCAAGAAAGAGTAAGCTGCTTTGATTATGCTAGAGCCCAGAACACGTTGCCTTCCTGGCTCGACCAGACTATAATTCTAGATCTTTTAAAAGTTTTTTTTTCATCACAGCTATCAGCACAGATCGTGCAGGATCTTGTGCAGTCGCGATGGTTCATGGCCGGGGCTCTGGTGGCCGTGGTGGTAGTCTGCTTCATCTACATCCTGCTGCTGCGGTACGTCATTACACCCGTGGTGTGGACCAGCATCGCTGGACTGTTCGCTTTACTTGGATTTTGTAAGTTACTACATGTAGTCACGACTAACGTCTAATATGTAGTACGAGCTTCAGCGTGTAGTCGTCGTTACATAGATGTCCAACACTAAATGACTAAACAGTAAACTTAGTCGAGTTGCACTCAATTTTTCTCACGAATTTAGAATTTGATAGACTAACATATCTATATATGTGACATGGTTGCGACTTGCGAGGTTGATTGTGAAATCCCTTCATCTTGCTGACTGAATAATGGAATGCAACTTGAATGAGTAGTGAGTACCCTGACGTTGCTGACGGAACCAATTATAAGTGCATGATAATAAAGCCATTTTGCCACGCCTCAAACGAAATCATCTACATAACAATAGCCTCAATATAGCCACTGATAAAGGTTACGTGGCAGAACATTTGACGGTAATCGGCATACATAACATTATTTGTATTGTGTGCATAATTTCTCATCATTGTATGGGCGAAATTCAATTGTTAATGCTTGTTACCCGACTTGGGATAAAAAGAGAGTAAAATAACCCGCGACAGTCTGAGAGGCGTAGGATTCAAGCTAAAAATAAGAGTTATTATAGGACTAGCTATTATAGTCCTGGCATAAAAATTTCAATCCTCTATTTAAAGCCCTTATGGGTGAAATTTTGAAATATCCTTTTAGTGGATGCCCACTGCATAATATAATATTATGTGGAATACGTGCGCGACAATTCATGTTTCTTGCTTTAAGTTGATCGATCAGTAAATTGAAATTTCTTGACTTCGTCTTTTATGACGATTATACCTTATAGGTGTTATATTTTTCAGGTATATATATGTCGTATAAACAGTACGAGTACTTCAAAGCGAATCCGGTGGGCCTGTACCAAACGACCAACTTGAAGGGCTACTTTCAGTCCATATTTTCGAAGCACGAGACATGGATGGTCATTCTTATCGCTCTTGCGGTATTCTTTGTCATTCTGTTGCTGGTTATTGTGTTTCTCAGAAGCCGCATTACTATTGCAATTGCTTTGATAAGAGAAGGAAGCAAGTGAGTAATCTACCACTGTTTTGTTGACATTTTTGTTTGCCTCAGTTATTGATCAAATTCTTCTTGTTTGTAAATTAGTAATCCCTTGATAATATTTGTCTTCATAGCGTTTAATGAAAAATAAAAACCTCTGCAGAAAACCATTAGGCCGACCTAGCAGCATAATAGCCTAACATCTAAGTATGTACTTATACAAAACTTGAGAAATCTATAATTTTGTACTTATTAATGTTTTCAGAGCGGTGACCTCCATCAAGTCAACAGTTATTTTCCCAATATTTCCCTGGTTACTGCAATGTGCTGTTATCGCCTATGGTGTACTAGTACTCATGTACTTGTTGTCTATTGGAGATTCTACATTCCAAATTGTGAATATCAGAAACGATACCAGTTGCACCTGTAATGGCGTTTACACAGAGGTAATTTGGAACTTTCGTCAGATTAAGGCGCAGCGCAGACGACAGATTATCCGTGACGCACTTTTTGTCTGTGGAAATAGAACCTATGCAATTATGTGCGGACTTTTTGCGTGTGCCGTGTGCGTTACTGTATATAATTGCATAGTTTCTATTTCCCACAGACTAAAAAGTGCGTCACGGATAGTCTGTCGTCTGCGCTGCGCCTAAACAAAAACTAGATATACAACGAAATGCGTCGATGCGTAATAGAAATTAAAATGTTTTACGGTTAAATGGTATTTGAAGTTTCAATTATGTTTTACTTATGAATCGTCAAATTGCGCATCATTTTATTTTTGTGTGACTGACCCTTGGCCTTAGGGTCAAGTCAAACCGCAACGCGACGCGTAGACTCAAACCAAATAAAAACTCAAGACAGAGCGCTGCGAACAACGCGCGTGAAGCAGGTTTTTTAAGCATGTTTTGAGCATATTATTTGGTCTGAGCGATGAGCGCGTAGATGCATTTCTAAATTTGTACTGAATTGACAGATTTTAATTGCGTAAGACGTCTTGCAAATCTGTCAAATCCATAGAAATTTTGAAATGCATCTAATATCTATGCGTCGCGTTGCACGTTGCGGTCTGAATTGACCCAAAGATGCAACAAAGATGTCATTGTCAGAAGTTTGCAAGTTTACAGGGTCGCTTTGAACAATATCCTTGACTTTGGCTAAAGTGCTAAACGAATGATCTAGATTCTAGTTAGCAGAGCATCGCATGTAAGGAAGCATCAATATTTGACTTGCTTGCGTGTAGCAGTATAATAATTTTTAATCTCAAACCGAATTTTACGCCTTTGTCTTGAGTCTAGATTATTCTAAAACTTGTTTGTTGTTAAATAGTTTAAACTTTATTGTTAAATGACCTAGATTATACGTAAGAGAGACGTTGAAATTAGTCTAATTACGTCACAATTTAACTAGTTTCGTCGTTATGCATGACTAAAGAATAATGCGCGAAATACGACTTCTCGCACCTAAAAACCTACTGAATATTACGTAAACTGCTGCTAAGCATTTAGTTACACTAAACGCTGATAGGTAAATGCTTGAGGGCGTTATTGATAACTATAAAACCTATATTATCACGTGATAATAATATTATTACGTGCACAAAATTCTGAAAAATATAAGGAAATCATACTTTGAAGCATGCTCAATGCTCATTATGACTAAATAGTTTAGTAACAGTTATATTACCAATACCAATTATGGTACTTATTTTATCCTTATTCGTATTGTAGAAAAACAAAAATTGGGACTATGTTGTGAATTTATTAAATTAGGTTTCGATTCGATTGCCGATTTTTTGTCGTTTGATAAGTTGCGAATAACTTATTCCGATGTTTTGTCCTTGTCACTCGGTATTAAATAAACGACAAAACTCCCGAATAAGCTATTCGTCAGTCGTCACTAAGGCTTCTTACAGACGAACGGCACGTGTCGGCGGCAGTCGACGGCAGTCCTAAAACTATCATGTTTCCAGAACACTTTGTTGTAAGATTACAACAACATTACAGTACTCACTTTTTAAATATAATTTTACTAAAAAACATGCAAAACAATGTTAAATCCGCTTTGAAATATCAACTTTTTTAAGATCGCTAGCTTGACGTTAAAGTAATAAATTCTCGATGTCGGTTAGTAGTGGTGGTGGTAGGCCCCCAGTTGTGACGTACCCCCGCAAGGTAAGCGTCCACAGGTCGGTATCGTACGCAACGGACATCTCGCATCAAACGGATATTTTTTTTCACAGTACGTCCACTGAATCGGCAGTGTACGGATTACTGTTTAGCCTAGTAAATGAATGCTCAAAAGGGGGGTATGGATCGAAAAGTCGAAAGCAGAAATTTTGACTTAGGAACTTTGTTTGGACTAATTTGAAGATAAACATACTAGCTAGTCGGTAATCCGTACGCTGCCGATACAGTGAGACGTACTGTAAAAAAAATATCCGTCTGATGCGAAACGTCCGTTGCATACTATACCGACCTGTGGACGCTTACCTTTACGCGTTACGTCACAACTACAAGCGTTATAAACTGTCGACGGCTGCCGTCAACTGCCGCCGACTGCCGTCGACTACCGCCGACACGTGCCGTCGTCTGCCGTCGACTGCCGCCGACGCGTGCCGCCGACACGTGCCGTTCGTCTGTAAGCGCACTAATTATTCCTAGATGGCCCTTAAACATAATTTTAAAATATAACTAAAATTACTTTGTTAGTATTGACTCTAGCCTAGAAAATTGTTAGTTTTAACGTATACGTTTTTCAATTTCAGGAAGGACAATCGTGTATTCCAGCCACATTCATCGATAAGTGTCACGACATAAGCAGCAAATTGAAGCCGTGTAGTTTAGCAACTTGTCATTTTACCGGCATCGAGAACCCTACAACCGTGAATTTGATGCTTTGTAAGTGTTTTATAGGTACACCGTTTTTATAAAACTTTTCAAAAAAAGAGATTTTCAAAAAGTATCATACTTTTTGAAAATCTCTCATCCAAATTTGCCATGAGATTCTGGTAGACCTATTCTTACTTAATTTAAATCAATAACATTTTATTCGTTACCTTGATCACTTTAAAACTGTTCTTCTGCAGTCGTTAACTTACTGGGCTTCTTCTGGCTGATGTTCTTCATCAGTGGTGTGGCGGACATGATGCTGGCCAGCACCTTCTCCACGTGGTACTGGACCTTCCGCAAGAAAGACCTCCCCTTCTTCACACTCACTTCAGGGATCTATAGGACGATTAGGTAAGAATCTTCTACATCCATACTAATATTATAAGTACGAAAGTGTGCCTGTCTGTCTTTTGTCTGTTAACTCTTCACGCCCAAACCGCTGAACCGATTTTGCTGGGCATCGATTGAGTCCCGCGAAAGGACATAGAATACTTTTAATCCCTGAAGAATGTGCGGTTCCCGCGCGATAACGAGTTGCGGGCGTCATCTAGTTCCACATAATTTGAAATCTAAGCAAAGAAGCAGATTTTAAATCGTCTTGCTTCTAATCGTCTTTAAATCGTATAGCTAATAAGTAATAACTAATAAGTATCAAGCCTGTAACGTTTGTGAAGATAGAATATAAAAGCAAAATGAAGATTAATCCTTCAAGCCCCATAAGAGCACCGGTGATCGCGACAACAATAGAATACAATAGCATTTCCGAGATACGCGATCGAAGGATTAAGCCAATAACATCCCTCAACGATGCACACTACTACAAGCAAAAGCTCAAATGTCCACTTCCATAAAGATGATAAAAAAGCAGCAAGCTACAGAAAAGTACACGCATACATAATTAAAAGCTAGCACAAGCAAATTAGGCATTTTTATAACAAATATCGTTACCTGGCAAGTTCGGCAATACAGTTATAAAATCAAATAAACAGCTTGATGCAATACAAATGAATATTTTTCAGGTATCACCTCGGCACAGTCGCTTTTGGAGCGCTCATCATAGCAATAGTGCGGGTCATCCGAGTCATATTGGAGTACATAGATAGAAAAGTGAAGAAATTCGACAACCCATTGACCAGAGCCATCATGTGCTGCTGCAAATGCTTCTTTTGGTGCTTGGAGAGTTTCCTCAAGTTCATCAATAAGAACGCTTACATAATGTGCGCGATACACGGCAAGAACTTCTGTAGGAGTGCCAGCGATGCGTTTTCGTTGCTCATGAGAAACATCGTCAGGGTCGTCGTACTAGATAAGGTAATTAAGCATCTAACTTCTTACTGATAAAAATATTTACACTGCAAATAATTATACAAGGTATGTTTGTATTTGTCTGGCATATTTGAAGTCACATGAGTCATGAGTCTTGACAGAGAACACTGAGTATACAATCTTTGTTTGTAAGAGGGTTTTAAAATACATTGATCCTAGTTTTATATTGAGGGTTACACGTAGAAATTTGTAGGACGAAATATTACTTGCCTTCTGAATTTAATAATTGTCCACGATACCCGCGGAGCACCGCGGCCCAATTTAAGACTGTAGTTTTTGTTATAAGAACCAATTTATTAGAAAATACATACCTATACTGTCCCACTCCCGGGCTAAGGCTTCCCCAAGGGTCTTCCATCGCGCTTGCTCCGCATATACATACCATATTCTTTACAGGTTGCAGATTTCCTATTCTTCCTGTCGAAACTGTTAATATCTATCGGGGTGGGAGTGGCTGTGTACTATCTCCTACAGTGGAACTACGTCTACGAGATAACTGAGGGCCAGCGGTTACACTACAACTACGTACCAGCCATCATCCTCGGTATCGCCACGTACCTCATATGCACGATATTCTTCAACGTCTACTCCATGGCTGTAGACACCTTGTTCCTGTGCTTCCGTAAGTATACCTGTGTTATTTTCGTATTAACTCTTGGCAATCTTAGTTATTGTTTAGAAATGAACAATAACGTTACCAGAAAGAAATGAGGATTGTACGTATACCGCGCGCGAGCTCCGAAAAATGGAGCGTGGAGCCTAAGGCCCGTATTTTTGGTCAGTACTCAAGATGCATCTCGGTCTCAAGACAAGGTTCAGGCTCTGTGATTGGTTGGCTGTCAAAATTTGGACTAGTCACAGAGCCGAACCGCGTCTTTAGACCGGGTCGCATCTTAAGTACTGACCAAAAATACGGGCCTTAGATGCAAGCCTTCAAATCTTAAGATCTTGTGCGTGGAGCCTAAATAGTTATTATTATGGTCATAATAATTTAACTACTAAAAACAGAAAATGACCTCAATATTAATAATTCATAAATTAATAATTAACATTGAGGCCATACGGTTACTGTATTATGTTAACTGCAAGTGATCGTCGAATCGCTAAAATTATAATGTAACTACTTTTCTAATTTTCAGTTGAGGACTGCGAGAGGAATGATGGATCACCGGAAAAGCCATATTTCATGTCCAAAAATCTAATGAAAATATTGGGCAAGAGAAATTCGAAACCCATAGCGCATAGTAAATAATAAACTACACTGCAGCACTGTGCCAAGCAAGACTTCAAGTCAATTTGCCAAAAGATTTTACTAAACTAACTTTAAGGGCTCAATTTTTATAAATGTTTACTAAATTATTTGATAAATTTTTTAACACAAAATACAGTATTTAAGGGTGGGTTGCACCAGAGACGTGATTAAAGTTAAAGTTAAAGTTATGGTTATAGTTAAATATGGCATCCTTCAGCTTTAACTTTAACCTTAACTTTGACCGGAAAAATTGACAGATGACAGCTGGTCCAACAAGGTTATAAATGAACGTGGGCGGGGGCGCTGCTGGTAAAGGAGAACTGTCGAAAATGGCGTTTTTGTATGATGACAGCGTTAGTTCCTTTTTTCGCCACGTGCATTTAAAACCTTGTCGAGCTCTATGGTTATGGTTAAATATGGCGTCTTGATGGCGTCCATTTTTAACTTTAACCAAAGATTTGACATTTTGCATAGTAGTTAAAGTTAAAGTTACAGTTATAGTTAAAGTTAGTTGGTGCAACCCAACCTTGGAGTAAGATTTTTATCTCTGTTTTGTAACCACATTTTCTACTAGTATTTCAATATTTTTATAATATAAATACTTGTTAGATTTCGAACGATCACGATGCCGCATCACAAAATTCTAAAATAATAGGCTACTTGACCTATTTTTTTTCTTCATTCTAATCGGTTCTTAATCATTCATTTTCACCAAAAAATCTAATATTTTAATATTTTAAACAGTAGAAACCCATAAAAATGTTGATTGAAAAATATGCCTTTTATGCCGAAATATATTATGAAAAATATGCCGAAAACACTCTCCGCCATTGTGCCGCCATAGTGTGACGTCATGTTTTTTGTATTTTATACTTTCTTTATTGAAAAAAGTTTTACGAGTATGTGCTAAGCGTTAAGAGTCTAAGAGTGCCAAAAAATTAGAAAAGAATTTAGAAATCATTTGTAATGTTGAACACTTTTGTAAAAAAGTTTTGGCCATTTCATTTCCCAACTACAATAAATGGAGATAATATATAAAAGTGATGTCTTATTTGAATTATTCAAGAAAATGTATTTTATAAATCTTTCTAGGCTTATTCATATTATTTATGTACAAACAAACTTACATATAACGAGCGCGATAAATAAAAGATATTAAATTACAAATGGGATGACGTCACATCCAGATCGGAAGTACCGCAAAAGCGTTTTCGTCAGTACAATTCATATTTTCATAAAATCATATTTTCAAATCGACTTTATTTATCAACTTATTTTTTTTTTGATGATAAGCTTTTATTTGATGATAAGGGTGAAATACGGTTTCCTAGGCCAAGTTCTACTAGAAATATGCATTTTTTAAATAAAATTAAATATAGGTCAAGTAGCCTATTGAATACATCTACAAAAAAAGAATTTCTATAAAAAATAAAAGACGATGTACTTATGGAAAACGATTATTGTCAGGCATCAAGAGCAAAATTTTACTGTATAATTAATAAAAAAAACTAACTGCTCAACATAGTAGGAGTCCTTAACATAAAATACGGTCCCATCTTGAAGAAAGCATGAAACTTGGCATGAATGTAGCTGTCATATATGTGCTTCAATGTAGATATGGGAAGCACGTCCAGATATAATGTCTTCCCCCTTCCCCTCCTTTTTATCTCCCTCATTTCGGTTTTTCGAATTTTCTACGAAAACGATAACACTGAGGAGTTTACTCTTTAGAGAAGAAATCATCGTCGATAAATTACCTACAAAAACGATACTAAATTATATAGTGGTATGATTAATATATTTCTGTTTACAGCCACCAACGTATTAAGAAATTGTAAATAAAAGGCTAACTTTTTTTTTCTTGCTCCATTTATAGGAAAACGACAAGAGTGGTGATAAAATAGGCTATAGAAGTTTATACCTTATACATTGAGCTACAAAATGACACCTATTTCATAGTCGTAGGGGCATACCTTCCAGAGTTACAGCTTGCCGCGTCTGACTCAAGTACTCGCTTTTTTACCTTTTTACAATTGCTTAGATTTAGAGCTAAGGGTTTCAAGAAATTTATTAAAAATACAGTAAAATACAGTGAAAATTATGTAGTTGTCATATATGTGCTTTAATGTGGATATAGAAGCATGCCAAAAAATTATTTTTTCCCCCCATCAATCCCTTCCCACCTTCATATATGCTAAATCGTGGTTTTTCTTATTTTTTATGAAAACTGGTTCAGCTATCAGAAAACTGTTAAATAACAATATGTTGTTTATTAAATTCTCTACAATATTGTCTTTGGACGTATGTTGATAGGACTTATACTGCACCAGACCAAATCCAGACTTCATTACTTTGACATTAATTGAATTAGGCCACAGCGCGCGTACTGAGACCTATACCTAATCGAATCGAAACCCCTACAGCACAAGATTCTTAGTGTAGGGGTTGCGCACCTGAATTTGTATTATCCAGTGTCTATCTTTTGTTTTATTTTATTATTATGTATTTACTGAGAGAGACAATAAACTATTTTCATTTCATTTTCATTTTTCATAAAAAAGGGGGGGGGGGGGGGGGGGGGGGGGAAGGGGGAAGACATTATTTCTGGACGTGCTTCCATATCTACATTGAAGCACATATATGACAGCTACATTCATGCCAAGTTTCATGCTTTCTTCAGGATGGTACAATAAAAATTATTTTTGTTAGGACAAGGAGCCGTACTAATAATAAAAATTGCATTTTCATGTCTGCAGTTTCCATAGACTGTCATTCCTATTAAGTATAATATAAAAAATTGTTTCAGACTTTAGAGTAATAAAGGCTAAAAGATCTGTTGGAAGTGCTGGAAACAATTTTGAAAGAACTGTGTTCACCAAAGAAACCTCATGAAGTTGAGTTGTAAATATTATTAATAAATATTTTCCTATTTATCAAATTTCAATAACAATAAAATAATTATTGTTATGTCATTATTTCTTAAACTTTTTACTAAAGAAAAACTTTCCTATCTCTATATTCTTATTAAACATTATATTTAACGCCTTTTAATCTTTATTTAATATTCTGATTATGATAATGAATAAATATAGGGGGTTGAGACTGCTACCAGGTTGAAATTTTAATAAAGAGTACTGTAACAAACATTTTGCTAAAAATATACTTTTAAATGATGTTCACTTATAGCATAATATTGTTTATTATATATTCAGGAGTTTTATAAATACGGGTCAAAATCCTACCATTTAACTTACATTGTAAATTTAAAAAAAAACGAGGATTCCATAAATTCTTTGTGCATAAGGTTTTTAGAAAAGTTTCTATACAAAATTTGTAATTAAACATTTTTTAAATAATAAACACTTTAAAAAGTGCGTGTTGTGTTGTGTTGTGCCCCAAAAATTCCAACATCAAAATGATAACATTATAATATTATATCGTATAGTAGTCCGGTTAACGAATGACTCAAAAGAGGGTATAGAGTGCGTGAGCGGGAACCTTTTTTTTTTTTTTTAACGTTGGGAAATGCTTGATGCATTCCTGGCGGCCTGGGGGCCGCCTGGATATGTGGGACTCCTCGGGTGCTTCGGCAAGGAGGAGCACCCTTGGTTACCCACCAAAACCCAACGGTGCCTTCTCTCCGCATGTCGCTGGGCCGCTGGACCCGCCTGAGGCGGCAACTGCGTGAGCGGGAACCTAAGCGATTTCTGCTGGAACTTATTCAGGGTGATTAGGGACAAAACATACTAAAAGTCCTGACGTCTAGGAGGTGAGCCGGCGGGAGGGGAGGGCGACAAAGGTCTAAATTTTTGGTTTTTCGTCAATAACTAAAAAACTATGCGTTGTAGCAAAAAATATTCTATGATGACATAAAAGCTTATTAAATTCTCTATAAATTAGATTCTATACAGTTTTTCCAAATTCTCATCAGTTTTCGAACTACACGCTCAGGAAAAGTGAAAATTCAAAAAAGCTTTATTTTTAAATATTCCTTTCTATTTCTGTTTGAATAATAGCTATATCGCTTCTGTGCTTTGTTCAGTGAGTGAGAGGACCTCACTCAACGAACCCTACATCTCTCATCCCCTCACCCATCCCCTCATCACACCCCTTAAAGTGGCAACGCACCTGTAGCACCCCTGGTGCTGCAGGCGTCGCATACGCATTATGGTAACCATTTTACATCACACAGTGTTTTAGAAACCCCCAAAATCGGACGTGACTCAGTTAATGCAATAGTCGATGGCGTCTTATATTTCAAATGCAAGAGTAGAACTCCCGTGTGCGCATTTTACTTCGTTTTTGAGAAAATTAATTTTGAAATTGCTCATTTTTGAACTCCCTAAAAACGAATTTATTTTATTTAAATTAATTACGAGGGTTTGTAAACTTGCTATCTAGCTGATTAGATTAATCGTTAAGAGACACAAATTTTGCACTTTATTTCATTCCTACAACTCAAGTAGTTCCTGAGATTTTTTTTTTAATATTTAGACTTTTTTTTCTGCTTTCCTACATGATTTCCTCAATTGTTTTCCGTACTGAAAAATACTTTGGTATAGTCCTTAGACTACAATATTTTTATTTTTTGAAATTCGTAAATCTCTGGCACTAAAAATGATTCGCAAAAAATAAAAATATTGTAGTCTAAAGACTATACCAAAGTATTTTTCAGTATGGAAAACAATTGCGGAAATCATGTAGGAAAGCAGAAAAAAAAAGTCTAAATATTAAAAAAAATTAAAATCTGAGGAACTAGGGGAGGTAGGGGAGCATTGGGCACTTTTTTACATAGTTGGTGATAAAACTGTAATTTTTTATCACAATCAAAATTTTATTCCAAATATATTTAGCACACATCTTTGGCAGTAATTATTGCTTAGAAAAGTTTTGGTATTATAATTAGTCTAGAAGTTACAAAAGATCTTCTGATAGATGTCCAAAGTGCCCAAACCTCCCGATGGTCGGGAGGTTTGGGCACCCCTGTAGGGAGGTTTGGACATTGCATTAAATACGCAACATGTTGCTTTAGTATATTACTATGCTTAAGTATTAAGTAACATTGCTATAAAAAATTTAACTAAAAACATTTTTTCTTATCATAGACTTTAAAAAAAATTAACAAAGTGACTTAGAATTAATACTGCACAATGTTGGACTTAATCAAACTTATCTTAAATTTGGTATGACCCAGAGAGGCTTGTCGAATTTATATTTTATGCTGCCACGTTTCACCCATGTCGTTGGTTCAAACACTTTATTAAGGTAAGTAGACTGAATTCTTAAAGAATAATTAAAACATCCATTTAAAAGTTTTATTTTATTTATTTATATTAAGCAAAAACATACAAGGCATTTAATACTATTTATTTTATTTTTTATTAAAGATCAAAAAGTCCTTCATGTCTGAGCCAGTTCCTCTTTGAACTGTTGTGTCACTTGTACAGTTTGAAAATTCAGTGGTAAGACGATGAATGTGTCGCGTTGGTTGGATTTACGTATTCAGAAGAAGGTTGTTCAAATGTATATTGTGGGATAGACTGTGGACTGTGGAGATGTTTGAGGGAATTGTGACATCATATGATGTTGGGGTGGTTGAGGAGAAGGTTGTACCGTATGCTGTGGAGATGTTTGAGGGGATTGTGGTATAATAAATTGTGTAGATGATTGAGGGGACGGGTGTATCGCATATTGTGGAGATGGTTGAGGAGACGGTTGTGCCAGATATTGTTGACATGGCTGCGGTGATGAATTTGTCACCGAAGAGCCAGAGGAATAATGATAGTAGCAATGTGGAATGCGAGGATGTAATACTGTGTGTTGTGGAGATAAAGTGATATTAGATTCGTCTGCCAATTTGCCAAGTTTTCCGTAAAATAGGGCATCATTGATAATTTTTTGGGCAATCACTTGTTGATGGGTACTCAGGTTTTTTAATTGAACGCCTATTGACTTTCCTATTATCTCCCAATCATCGTCTTGTCGAGTCATCAGTGTCTGAGCAGCATCCAGCAGTTTTTCTTGTTTACTTTGTATGGACATTTTCTGCTTCTTGGGCTGTGAACTTTTTCCAGAGTCCGCGGGCCCCTCTTTATCACATATTTCTGTATTTATAATTTGTGTCGATGATGTCGATGCTGATATATCTGGTGACGTAACGTTCCCTTTACTTCTACGAAAAAAAAGCAATTTTTCATTTTTTTTTAGTTTGTTCCTTCATTTAATAATATAAAACTTTGTAAAATGTATTAAAAAATTGTAAATACAATTACTCAGTCAATGAATAGAGCACTTTACTAAAATTCCTTCTCAATCACGAGATATTTGTCTTTTTCTCATTTTCCCGCCAAAAGAGGGTTATAGGCTCATAATATTCTACATGATCTTACCTTCTTCAGCTCTCTTCCATACGTAGTACGCATATTCTCAAGTTTTTTCTTGAAGTCAGCCAGCGATGTATCTCTGCCGATCTCTTCATTAAAAATTTGCACTAGCATTTTGAATGCCTCCTGTCTCATGTCGCGGTTGAAATAGTCTTTTTGTTTTTTGTCCCACAAATATGGTAAATCTTTAAATAAATCAATGACTTTTGTCCACGCTTCTCGCTCATTTTCCTTCGCCATATTTTCGAAATAAAAAATAGTAGCCGTAAGCACGTCGTATCGCCCGCGGCGACAATAGTAACCGCAAGCACGTCGTATCGCCGCAGTGCTCGAGCGCAAACTGCGCAATAATCAGTCCTGATTTCGCTACACACGTCCTGACAACGCTCCCTGAGCCGATAATCGTCCCTGAATCGTGAGCTCGCCCGTAGCGATTTAGGGACGAAAAAAATCGGGTACGATTTGCCTACACACCAGGCGATTTATGATACGATCTAGGGTCCTCCTCACCACTGTCCCGATATTGCCAGTGATTTTAGGGTCGTGTGTAGCCGCTTTAAGACGCCATCGACTCATTGCATTAACTCAGTCATGTCCGATTTTGTGGGTTTCTAAAACACTGTGCATCAGGTAGAATATACTCTTGTTTGCCAGCTTAGTTATTTATATAAAAAACATCAGGAATCATCGGGAATGAGCTGATTAACCCCCGACAAAAAAGAGGGGTGTTATAAGTTTGACGTGTCTGTCTGTCTGTCTGTGTGTGTATCTGTCCGTGGCATCGTAGCATCCAAACGGGTGGGCCGATTTTAATCTAGTTTCTTTTGTTTGAAAGCTGACATGATCGAGAGTGTTCTTAGCTATAATTCATTATCATCAGCCTGCTCAGTGCTGGACAATCAGGGTTTATCTGGTTCATGAAAAAGGCTGTTAGCAACTTGTAGTCGTTTGATGGGTTTTATATTTCATTCTAGTTTGTGACAATTTTTCAATAAAGTAACACAGTTTTGTTTCTTAAAGCTTGTATTTGCTTCATTCTTTAACTTATTCTTCCATAGCAATATGAAGCCTATGTTGAGTTAAAAATGCAACATCTAACATTGCTTCTGGATCGAGGAGGTCTTTAACAAATTCATATTTTAGACTTTCCTCATATGCAAACATGATGCTTGTGTCATCTAACATCATCTTGGAAGCAACCAATGCAGCTATACAGTTTTTTAATCTTGCTACAACTTCACGATCGGAATGACTTACAACCTGAAAAAGTTTTCTTTTAAGCAAAGAATTAGCATTGTAAAAACTATAATAGATATAACATATAGTAAGAAGCACTAAACTTACATAAATACTAGTCTAAGGCCGTGTTCACACCAAACTGACTGTGAGCTGCAGTTTACGCAGTTTATTGTATTTCCATACATATTCACTTTTTCGTTTTATTACGTTAGGCATAGGTGCGGACATTCGATACCATATATTTTCACGTTCACACTGGGGCTCGCAATGAGCCTGCTCACAATCAGCGGCGTATAGTCAGTTTGGTCTGAACACGCACTAAAGACCCAATCTACTTACTTGAAGCTCATAATTTTCCACTTCTTCCTTGTTATCTTCAAATGACACATCTTGCTTTTGAGGACTGAGCCATATGTAGCCATTGTTACCAATAATGATAGAAATGCCACACGGTAAATTGTGGAAATGGTTTTTCCTTCTACGAATTAGTGATGGAAATACTTTGACCAATATTCCTTGTGACAACTGAAAAAGAGGAAAATGTATAGTTTAAACTTTAATCCTTCGATCGTGGATTCTTGGAATTCTATTGTTATTCTATTGTGTCTCGCTCACCAGTGACCTTATGGGGCTTGATGCATTAATACCTTGATTGTGGATTCTTGGAAATCTATTGTTATCGCGTTGCATGCGACCGCTTGGGGCTTGAGGTTTTAAGAGCTGATTAGTATTATGATCATACTTTTAAAGCATTACTATGTTCTTAATCCTAGATTATGCATAAAAAATTATTTATAATTATCAACCTTGCCATATTTTAAGCTCCTGGTATGTAGAGATAGTGACCCATCTGAGAAAACACTTTGTACTTCGGCACTGATGAGGTCCCCTTCCTGAAGGTGCTTTCTCATCATTTGCTCATCCTCTGCTGATCTCCTGCGCTAAAAAGAAAAGAGAAGATATGCCTTGTCTCTCATTTTTATCTCTAAAGGTAACTAAGTTTCTTTGATGTGTTGTGTTAAGCCTAGTTTTGAAGCTAGAGAGAAATACCAACCAATTCTCCACCAGGAAGATTAACAGATGAAAGTTGAAGTACAGAGTCCAAGCGAGAGTTTGTCTCCACCTTCCATCTCTTTTGCTGCACTTCTAACACCCTGCCGACTATCACATCACCAATTTCACCCACATACCGACTCTTGAGGGGTCTCACACATATTAGTTTATTAACTTTCTGCATTACTCCAGCAACTGAGGACTTGAGACAATCATCCTCTGTGTAAGTTCCATGGCCGCTGAAAATCATACGGAAGTACATTAAAATTTCTAAAACTAATCTCGCCCTTATAGAATTATAAAAATACGAACCGCATAAAGTCTTGCATCCCACAAATAACTTCTCCTGGAGTATAGAACCTTGGTAGTTCGTTATTTGCGGCCACAGAATGGTTTACTCGCTCAGAAGCTAACCTTATTGATACATGACCCGCCATTTTCGGTATTACTTTAATATGCACTTGGTTTGTAGTAATTTATTAATCCATCAATTTTATAACTATTTATTTAAAATTAAACTTATTTTTCAGTTGAAAATTACAAAATATTTTTTATGCTCGAGACGTGGACTTGACAGTTAGTCTTTAATAGATTACTTCGTCTTCGTTTAGTTTACCTATAACACAGTATTTGACCATTATGATTCAATTACTACAGACTACTGTTGATTATAATCGCACTGACCATTGAGTATTGAACCGGTGCAAACTGCAAAGTGCATAATATAAGTTTCTTATCAGAAATTATAATAGGTATAATGTAAAATAAGTTAATAATGTTAATTCAAAATAAAGGCCAAGTATCTTATCTAGGTGCTTTATCAAAATAGTTAGAAGTGGAAGAAGCCAAAAGGAATTTTGACTTTGACAGCTGAGTTTTGCCGGGAATGTAGAAGGGTGTTGTTGTGTTTTTATATTATTTTCCTAAAATTGTGTTAACTGGGTTTTTAGTGTGTAATATTGGTAGAATATTAACCACTAGATATTCGTGTTCATGCACAAGTGTAGGAAAGTGATGTAATATCCAGAAACGTACTATTTTGTGTTCCCTCCAAAACTCCATCGAAAGTTTCAGTAAAGCGTCTACCACTTTACTGAATCGACCGACTTGACTCCTTGACTGTATTGACTTTTACTTAGACTTTGACTAGACTTTAGACCTGACGATACATGAAAACGATGAAAAATATCATAGGAGGAATATGGTTTTCCCGCCATATTCCTTACCTTTCTACCTTGTCTGTGGCACAACATACACATCCTTTGTGTCAAGTTGCCAAAAAAGAAGAAAAAGAAAGAAAGAAAGAAAAGACTTTGACGGTGAGAACGGCGGGAAACTCGAACGCGGGCGGTCGTGTTTTTCATAAGTCTCAAATTTTACTTGTTTAATAGTGTTCAGTGCGGGAGTATTGTATATATTTGTAAATATTTAGCTTTAGTCATCTATCTTGTATATTTTATTTCTTCTCGGTAAGTGTATTTATTTCTGTTTATACAATGAATCGACCTCCGGATCCGGGAGGCGGGAATTTTTGTGGCCCAATTCCACAACCTGGTTATTTTGTTACATTGGATTACGATGAGTGCAGTATGGACACAGAAGAGTTAACTCAAAGATCGTACAAACGATCTCGTAATGATATTACCGAAGACCTGTGTAAGCAATGTAACAAAGATACCAGAGATAGCGCGGGAAACCGTATAAGTTGTAAGTGTAGACTTGACAAGGAAAATCCAGTTAGTATGCAAGTATCCTCAGCCTCAGCACCTCAAACAGAAAGAAAGCATATTGGTAGAAGTTTATATAATGAAAACGATGTTTCCCCATATTTAGTTCATGTACAAAGAATTAAAAAAAATTCCACTGATGGTACCCAATTACATCCCATAACTTTTGGCGACTTCTTAATTAAAAATAAAATCTATAATATTATTAATGGTTCTCTAAAAAAAATTGGTCGAAACAGAATTTCTGTTTCATTTCAAAATTACAAAGATGCTAATACATTTATTAATAATTCAATACTTACTGACAATAACTATGAAGCTTTTATACCATCTTTTAATGTAGTAAGAATAGGTATTGTGAGGGGTGTACCAGCTGAATGGTCACCTGAAGAAGTAATAAATAACATTTCTACACCTGCCGGTAGTGGTAAAGTTGTAAAGGTCAGACGCTTAAATTATAAAACAATGGTGGAGGGTTCTCCTGTATGGAAACCGACTCAGTCAGTTGTTGTTTACTTTGATGGTAGGGTTCTGCCAAAAAGAGTTTTTATCTGTTACAATTCATTACCAGTTGAGCTTTACATCTTTCCCACTATACAATGCTTTAAATGTTGTCGGTATGGCCATACCAAAGCTCAGTGTAGGTCAAAATCAAGGTGTATCAAGTGTGGACAGGAACATGATATGGATTCTTGTATTGTTAATGAGCATGAATATTTCTGTTGCTTATGTTCTGGTCATCACATGGCTAATGACAAAATATGCCCTGAATTTAATAGGCAAAAATGTATAAAAATACACATGGCTGAACATTGTGTCTCTTATGCAGAGGCTAATAAAGAAATTCCTCCATCATACAAATCATATTCCGATATAATATTATCCACCCCTAAATTTATTTTACCTAATAACAATAATAATAGTTCATTTACTAATAGATCTTACAAAAAAACTGTAATTGCTAAGCCTCGTGCTCCATATAGACCAACAAAAGATTATGATAAAATTGCCCATAACAATGTGATAAAAGAGTTTTCTTTTGATAATTTAGAAAAAAACACAACACCAGTACATAAATACAATAAAGATAATAATAATTATAAGAATGAACTTACTTCACTTACAGATGTAATATCATTATTACAAACTCACTCGCAGAACAATAATATACCGTCCATCGTTGCCCCTTTAATACAATGCATAATTAATATTCTACAATATGGACCAGATCATTCAGTGGAACGCTCGAAGTGTAGTTAATAAAAAAAGTGACATAGCTTATTTATTAAGAAATTATAATCCTTTTTTATTTTCTTTCTCAGAAACTTGGCTTAGGCCAAGTAATACTTTTAGATTTAAGAATTATAATACAATTAGAGAAGATAGGTTAGACGGCTATGGTGGTGTAGCTTTTCTCCTTGAGAAAAACTACCCTTTTAGCCTTATTGATATCCCTGTACATAGTTCAGAACTATCTATTATAGCAATAAGTGTAAATAATATATGTTTTGTCTCTGTATATATTTCCCATACCTCTATTAATATTTTAAATGAATTTAATAACATTTTAAGCTCTTTACCAAGACCTATAATTATAACAGGTGACTTTAATTGTCATCACCAGTCATGGGGAAGCTCCACTACTAATAGTTATGGTAACAAGCTGCTAAGTGTTTTGGACCTGAATAATCTATGTGTCATAAATTCTGGTGAGCCCACAAGGCGCACTAGTCCAACAGAAGGCAAAAGCGTTGTTGACTTGACTATTTGCTCCCCACAGTTTGTAACACAATTAACATCTTCAGTTCTATCCTCTACTTTCGGAAGTGATCACTTTCCCATATTAACTTCCTCTCCTTTTAATAATTCTCAGACTCCTATTCAAAATGTTAGATTATTTCCCAGGTATAACCTCAATAATGTCACCGATAATTGTTGGAAGAAATTCAGTAGTAAAGTCAATATAAAATTGTCACAGATATCTCCAAGTGAAGATGACTTTATTGATGCTCTTGTTTTTACAGATGTCTTGATAGAAAGTGCTAATGAAGTTTTTCCAATTAAAAATGAATCATCTTCCATTCCCAGTCCACCATGGTGGGACAAAGAGTGTACGGAAGCTGTAAAAAGGAGAAAAAAGGCTGAAAGAATATATAGTAAGGTGCACCGAGGCTAATGCAACTAAAAAAATTAAAAGTCGAACTTTGCAACATCATAACGGTTACCTATTTAACATGTCAATAGACGTATCAGAGTTGTCATGTTACATAATAATGGCAGTTTGTTTTTATATAAACAGCGCAAGGAATAACTTAATGATTAAGGAACAGCGGCATTATTACTTGTCGTGGGTAGAAATAGTTGCATTTGCCTCATATTGGGGGTAAATGCAACTGAATACCATAAACAAATTTTTAGTAGAGTTTTGAAGTTATTATTTAGATAAAATCTTAGCTCAAATTTATTAGCACAGGATTTCAAATTGTATTGTCTTAGTAATAGGGTTTAGTTTTGTTTAAACCAAGTTTTTACTGGTATTGGGGGCAAATGCAACTATTTTCTATAGAACTAGTGTTGGGACACAGCGTGTCGATATCTGTGAAGAAGGATATAATGGAATAAAAAATCTTTGCGAGTAATATTAATTAATATTTATTTATAAACCTCACTTAACATTAAATTGAAAAGGCCAAAATTACGTAAATAGTCAAAAAATAAGGGATCTTAACCAGTCACATTCTGTATAATTTACCTGCATTCATATATATCGATGGCATATGGGAATGTAACCGTATCGGTTTGTTCATCAAAACTTGGGAATGGTAGGTAGGAAATTATGTCATTTTCATCTAAAATCGAAATATCATCTTTAACAAATCTGAAAACGGTATTATTCTTTTTTGACTTTAATCCACAGACCACTAGTTTTTTCCCGTGAATTTCCTCAATTAGGCAAACGTATTTATATGTCTTTTTACCTTTAGTTGAGCTAAACTTGGCTAATATATAATCGCCAACTTTTGCATGGATAATCTCCTGATGTTGTGATGTCGATGGTAATGGGTTCTCGTGTGTTATTTTTTCTTTCTGTTTTTTTCCCTTATGTAATTCCTTGTCACTTTTTTCTTTTTTTATGTGTTTTACAATATCCTGTTTTTCTTCTAATAAAGTGAGTACTGGTTCAGATGCTGCCTTCACTTTCTTCTGTTTTGTTTGCTTTACCGATCTTTTTTCCATAACACATTCTTTTTTTATATCTTTTTCTATCTTGCTTCTTTTTAAATGACGTGCATCATTTTGATCTTCGAATGATTTGATAGACTGTTCATTGATAGTGGTATCCGTAATTTCATTTTTCATTAACTCTTCATAAAAGGAATCCATGTCTTCATATTCTGAATAACTAGCAGATTCATATGATCCAGTACTTTCGCTATCAGATGATTCAATTTTGTATGTTTTCTTTTCCTTCTTTACAATTTTGTTTTTTGTTTTTTTTTGTAATTGTTTTTTCTGTCCTTTGTCCACATTAGATCGGTTTTTTGGTTTGTTCTTTGTTTTATTTTCTCTTTCTTCTTTTTCTTTTCGCATGCGTTCTATTGCACTCTTATAAGTTAGTACTTCAGCACCACTTTGGATTCGTTTTTTAGGATTTTTAGGAGGATCATTCCGAGCTATCGACTGTAAGAGTATTTGTTCAAAGGATTGCAGGTCGTTGTTTTCTTTATCTTTTGCTGGTGCAATTATTTTCGTGTCCAAAATTTTCACACGATTCGAATAGACGGTATTAATATTTTTATCATGTATAGGTTGCAGTACGAATGTTTTTGGATCTTTTACAATTTCCGATTTAATTATTTTTCGTTTGATTTTATCTTGTGCCAAACAGTTATCAGTTTGTGTTTCATTATGTTTTTTGATCACCAGTTCATCTTTGATTTGAGAATTAAACATACGAAGTACCAAGTTAGATAGCGTTGGAACAGTAATTTTGAGGATATTTGTTGCCTCAGGAGGCTGTTCCTGCTGTTGTTTAACATAAGTCTCCCACTTCGACCACGATAATGCATCAAATTTATCTTTTGATATCGCGTTTTTGTTAACGGGAAAAATCCCCGTTTTTCTGAAACCGTTTGCCAGAATGGCAGGATTTAGTTCATCCCAAATCTCGGTTATAATTCTCGCGAATTCTTGTTTAGGCAACTTGGCTCCTACGTGCAACCTTTGCCATTTCACTAATTCAGTATCCCATCTATCCTTCATGGGTTTCATCCCACTACAATCCAGTGGCTGCAGTACATCTGATGAATGCGCTGGCAATTTTAAGATTGTGATGTCGTTCGCTGCAGCTAGTTCTATCACGCCAAGGTCAACATGTGTTGAATGTCCATCGAAAACCAGCAAAACTGGCCTCTGTGAACCAATAGCTGGTATGAAGACATCTTTTATATATTTTTCAAATATCGTAGTCTCCATCCAGCCTTTCTGACTCACAGCGTATGCTGTTTTTATCGTGTCATTTTTATACATCCATTCATTCCACATGTATTTACCTTGGAAAATAATTAATGGTGGTATTTTCTCACCAAGTGCATTGGTGGCCAAGAGCACAGTCGTATTTTCCTTTCCGGATGAGCTGGTTGTCCTTGTTGACCGGAATCCTACTTTCCCTATTACTCTACTTTTAGATGGATCGTTAGAAAAACTCGTTTCATCTAGGTTGTATATCTGTCTGGGTTTATCTGTTAAATTCAAATCGTTTGTTACTTTTTCTAACATCCCAAAATATTCGAATACAGTAAATGGATTGCAAGCTTTTCTTCTTGCAACCTCAACAGATTGTGGTTTCTTTATAGATAGTTTATTTCGTTTACGAAATCCCCTAAGCCACTCATCCCCGGGAATGTCATCCTTAAATGGTGTTATAATACCATTTCTTCGAATATATTCTGATATTAAGGAGAGGATTTCTTTTTTAGTCAATGGAAATCCACATTTTTCCATCACGTGAATAAGTGATGCTATCTTGGTTTCTTCATCTTTTGAAAAAGTTGTTGGTTTTCCCGGTTTCGCCTGCTTAGCTCCTCGCGTTCCATACAAACGGTGTATAATGGTAGACCTAGGAATTCCGTATTTTTCAGCAGCTGCATAACTGTTTATTTGTTTATTTCTTACTGCTTCTAAAGCTCGTTGAAGATCTTCATCAGTGTATTTAGTTACCGTTTTTCTTTTGTAGTTTCGAACCATCTAAAACAAAAAGGCTTTATTTATAAAGATGAAACAGTTCATTATTTTTAGAGCACGTAAAAGAAATATGCAGCCCGGCAGTTAACAAGTTCAATATCTAAAGAGTAGACCATCTAAATGAATGAATGAATATGCGGGTTCGATTCCCGCACACAGCAGAAGTTTGTGTGATGAACATCGATGTTCGTCATGAGCCTCTGGGTGTGTTACATATTGATGTACTAGCTTTCCGCCCGCGGCTTCGCCCGCGTGGAATTCGGTTATATCGCGTTACCTAGGGAACATTTTAAATTTTTGGGATAAAAAGTAGCCTATTGCACTCTCCAGCCCTCCAATTATCCCCATTCAAAAACTCACATCAATCGGTCGCTCCGTTTTGGCTTTAAAGAAGGACAAACAAACAAACACACTTTCACATTTATAAGAATAATTATCTGTCGCGACGGAGATGTCGTTCTAGTACCTACCCCTAACAGGCTTGTTTAGAGCTTACTTTGGGACTAGGCGATCGGTGTGAATTGAACAATATATGTATATTCACTTACTCATTTATTTATTTACACTTTATTGCACATATATACAAAACAGTAGCTACACTAGTTATTCTGAGATAGATTCTGAGTAGGTGAGCACAAAATAGCAAAATCGACACTTTATATCGGTACAGGACATCACTAGTAAAATCAGTTTCATAGTAAAAACTCGAGGCTATTGCAACTAACCTCCTTAGTTGCAATAACCTCGTGTACAGTTTTTCGTGAGGCAAATGTAGCTACGCTAATAACTTAAAATAAACTGGTCATCGGATCGAACAAATATAACAAACATTACTTACGGTAATCGATGATCACACACACAATCAATCATAGGCAAAAAACTAGTAGAAATATTTTTTTTCTCAATAAGAACTTTAAATCACCGTCGTGACGAGTTGATCCAAAATGGCAGTTTGTCAAAATGCTCTGCACATCAAATAGTATTGGTCACACTAGCTCCATCTTCATGTAATGTAAAAATTAATAATTCCTCTTGTAGATAACAGATGGTGCTGTTTATAGAAAGCGGTGAAAGTTCAGTTACTTTAAATAGTTGCATTAGCCTCGTAGTTGCAATAGCCTCGGTGCACCTTACAAATATGTCTCTTGAAAATTATTGGACATTAAAAAACATTATAAATAGCACCAAATTACTTTTCAAAAAGAAAAAATCAGAAAGTTGGCAAAAATTTTGCTCGTCTCTGTCCCCGAATTCACCTCCATCTGTTGTTTGGCAAAATATTAGGAGGTTCAAATCTGCATACAATACTTCTCATTCTGTTTCTCTTCCCAGCTTTATTGCAAATGATTTTCTTGACAAGCTTGCTCCTCCTACAGTTAATCTTCGTATCCTATCAGCTAATAACAATTGTACAATAGATGAAAATGAAGAGTCGTCAGAATTAAATTCCCCCTTTACCATGACTGAATTGAAAAATGTACTCTCGTATGTATCGGATTCCTCTCCTGGGCCTGATGGTATTTATTATTCATTTATTTCTCATCTAAACGAAAACAGTTTAGCAGTTTATCTTAAAATCATCAACTCCATTTTTGAATCTGGCAATATTCCATCTGAGTGGAAATGTCAACTAGTTCTACCCATTTTGAAACCAAACAAAGATCCTTCCCTCCCATCTTCATATCGTCCAATAGCCCTCTCTTCTGTTCTCCTAAAAATAATTGAACATTTAGTCAAAAACCGCCTGGAGTGGTTCATTGAAAGTAACAGCTTGCTTTCTTCATCCCAATACGGTTTTCGGCGTAATAAAAGTACATATGACAATTTAAGTACTTTTACCACCGACATAAGATTAGCTTTCAGTGGAAATAAATTTGTTCTTTCAGCCTTTTTAGATCTTTCTAATGCTTATGATAGTGTCATTATATCAATATTGAAACGGAAACTAATACGTCTAAAAATTCCTAAAAAAATTATTGCATTTATTATAAACCTGTTAACTGATAGGTCTATTATTTTCTTTAATAATGGTCGTAAATATATCAGAATTGTAACCAAAGGTTTACCACAAGGCTTAGTTTTGAGCCCTCTGTTATATGACTTATATACTTATGATTTAGAATTGGCCATCGCAGAGTTGTTGGATGTTGATACTTCGCAGTATGCGGATGATCTGACCTTATATGTTGTAGGGAGTAATGTTGATGAAGCTTCCGCTAAGTTAACAAAAGCCTTGTATTTTCTTAAGCGTCGGTTGGACAACCACGGCCTAGATGTATCCCCAACTAAAAGCTCCATAGTTCTTTTTAGTCGAATGCGCGTAACTCCTCAAGTTAGAATATTTTTTGATAACATGATCATTCCACAAAAAAACCATCATAAATTTTTAGGTGTCATCCTGGATGAAAAGCTTTCCGGAATTCCTCATTGTGATTATGTTGTAAATAGATGCGAAAAAAATATAAATATCATCAGATGTCTAGCAGGTGTATGGTGGGGTGCCCATCCTTTTTATCTAAAATTAGTTTATAATGCTTTGATTCGCAGTATATTAGAATATGGCTCTTTCCTTTTGGAGCCTGGGCGTGTATCAGGATTTAAATCTTTAGACAAAATTCAAAGTAAATGCCTCAGAATTATATGTGGAGCAATGAAATCTAGCCCAATCAACGCTTTACAGGTTGAATGTTATGATCCACCTTTACATTTACGTCGTCAATATTTATCCGACAAATATCTATTTCGATGCCTTCAACTTTATGATCATCCTATTATTGGGAAGCTTCAGCAGCTTTCTTATCATGTTTCTGAAAATTCTTACTGGTTACATAAACAAAACCCGTGTTTAATTGTAAGTTATTTTAAATTTAAATCACTTGCTGCGCCTATTCATTCTTCTTCTAAATTACCGATTTTTTCTTCTTCATATGGGGCTCTTGTCTCCGCCCCAAATATTTTGACCATTAATATAGAAAAGAACTCTTTGCGGGCTAATGAAAAATTTAATGATATAATTAATACACGATTTAAAGATCATCATTATATCTTCACAGATGCTTCTAAAAGTAATGTTAATGGCCATGTTGGTATAGGTGTATTCCATTCCCAGTACAATATTGTCCAAAAAATCAAACTCCCTCCTGAATGTACTATATTCTCTGGAGAATGCTTAGGGATCTTAAAAGCTTTAGAGTATATTTTATTAGCCAAACTTAAAAAATCTATAATCTTTACAGACTCTCTAAGTTCTATTCAAGCTCTTAACAAGAATCCATTTGAAATTAAACAACAACATCCTGTTATATTTGATATAAGACAGTTATTAACAGATTTTACCAAGAAAGGAACTTCAGTTTCATTTGCTTGGATCCCTAGTCATTGTGGAATAGAAGGAAACGTTAGAGCGGATTCTCTTGCTAATGAGGCATTAACGTGTGGCGATTTAAATCCATACAAAATCTACTACCCCGATTTATTAACTTTACCCAAAATTCATTTAGAGACGTCCTGGAAATCGTCATTTGATCAAAGTCATAAACAAAAAGGAGCACATTTCTATAGTATTCAATCCGAAATAGTATCAAAACCATGGTTTTATAGTATGAATTTCAATAGAAAATGCAGTAGTATCATATCCCGATTAAGACTTGGTCACACGTGTTCACCAGACCATCTTGCTAGACTTAATATAATTAACAGCCCCTCTTGTACCTGTGGTGCTGAGGTTGGGGATGTCAACCATATATTCTTCACTTGTCCTCTTTACAACCGTTCCCATTTCCTTGATTCATTGTTAAAGAATAGTATTCCTTTTCCTACTTCAATAATTTGTTTATTACATTCTAGAAAATATATTATTTATAAGATATTAGTTGATTTTATATTACTTAATAATATTGAGATTTGATATTCTATTCTATATAATTTTAAGTATTCTTTGTAAATTTATATTTTTCCTGATCCTGTCCTGAAGTCCTTTTTCCAAATTCCTCGTTTTTCGTCATAATTTAATTTTTTAACATTGTTTTTCCCGTTCGTCATTGGCAATGTACTAAGTGCATGCCATAAAAAAAAAAAAAAAAAAAAAGACTTTGACAGCTTTTGATTGACAGTTGAGTTAACAGTTGAGTGTTGACACCATGGTTCACAGATTATTATTATATGTATATTTGTAGACCATGGTTGTTGCTTTCGGTTTTCGTTAAAGTATATTTTAATGATGGTCTAATAATACAACTTACTTTTCTTCCTAATAGGTTGCAAAACGTTCTTAAAAATGTCTCTTAATGCTGCTCCTATCACAGCAACGGATAGTTTGTCCCAAGCTTTGAAAGCAAACATAATTCCTAACCAAGAATACTTGCTGCAGGTACCTGCTGAGGCTGAAAGACTTCTATAGAACTGGTATACGGAACAGTGGATAATTAGTAACTAATTTCAGGGCTCGGTCTTGGATTCAGCGGTTGAAGTGCTTCTTCATAGACTTCGAGGTCTGTGTGACAACGTAGATGCCGGCCCCGAAACTTTCGACGATCAAGAAGTTTGCTTTAGTTTACGAGATCCTAATCAACAGGTATGTAAACAATATCTTGTGTATGTGGTAAATTGTAAATACCATAGAACATTTTGTTAATTTCAAATATATTGATTACAGGCAGCACCATTAATGTTAAGAGTTCGAAAAGCACTAGATGCGCGTGATATGCCGTACCAATTGAGGTACATTGGACAGCCAGACCTAGGTGATAAGAACAGACCAACTGTTGTACGCTCCAGTCTGGATATAGCATGCAGTGGAATGCTGATTGACTTTCTAACTGAACTTGGATGCAGGATTGAATTTGAGTATAGTGTGAAAGGTATTATGGTAAAAATACATTTAATGTATGCTGCAGAAACAGTATTGCCAGATTTTTTTATGTTTATCTTTATATTTGTGTTAAAATAATGTTTACGTGACAATAGATATCAAAAGTAGCCAAAGAAAATCCACCCTCTACCTCCCACACTCTTATTTTCATTACCTTTCTTTCTCAGCACTCTGCACATATGTTTGGGCTTTCCCCGATAAGCGGGACTGAGCCTGTCCCGCGCGGGACATTTAATCTTGATGAAAAAATCGGGATGTCTGTCAACTCTGTTCAGAAGTGTCTTAAATGTCAAACACCTTTTCCTGTTTTTTGTAATAAAACTAATAAAATTAATCTGTTGTAGGTTACATGTTCAGAAAAGGAAGAATGAAGATTACTGTGGCTAAAGTGTTTAAGATTTCACAGACTTCCATGCCCCCTGAACCAATATCTCAGAGCTACCTTGTTGAACTATCAGTAAGTTATTTTTACTTCTTTTTATTAGTACTAAATATAATATAGCAACTGCAATGATAAGTGTCATATTAAGTAATAAATCACATGCTTAAAATGTTATGTTTGCTTTAAATTGTACCCAGCATGGTGCAACTTCAATATTATTTTAACATTGCAGGTGCTAGCACCACAGGGTCAGGATGCTATTGGAGAAGATATGAGGACTTTTGCCGACCAACTCCGACCTTTAGTACAACTCGACAAAATTGACTACAAAAGACTGGGTCACATGTCTGTCCCATAACAAATGTTTTCTCTCTATGATAATAATGTGTAATTATTTATTTACAATAACAAAAAAACACAATGTAACGGACAGTATAAAATTTTAGAACATAGGTTTTTCAAATAAGTACTTTTATAAAAAGTTAAAATCAGTTGTAGTTTTTATTCTATGGATATTCATATTAATAATGAGGTCAAAAATATTTTTAACAATAAAACACGTTTCAACTTTCAAGATTTAGAAATACTTCATAACCCTAGGGTCTAGGGTGCAAAGAACAGAGAACTTAAGGTACAGAACATTATAGCATAAGATAAAGCAAAAAAGATAAAGTAATTATGTATTTCCAATTAAATGATTTTTCTTACACATAATGTTACAAAGTTTTAAAATACATAATATTATTTTACAAAGTCTGGGTTTTTCTTGACATATTTTACTGTGACATGGTCTCCATAATCATAATCGTCATTATTCAGTCCTTGAAGATGTGCAAAATTACCAAAGAACAAGCACCTTTCATAATTTACTATTACGAAGTCTGAAAATATAATAAATTTACTATACAATATTAAAAAAAACCTTTTTGAGTTACTACTTAATTACCTATATTTTGAGTTTGAACTTACTAAATACACAAACACTTTGGCCACTCGTCAACAGATGGCGGTATGTGACTCAATTCCTATCAATTACATTTATTTAGTTACTCAAGTGAAAAAAGTGATATCTAATATTATAATTTTACGTACGTACCTGTTTCATGCTTACAATTATAAAGGTCCATGACACATTTGTTGTCAAATATAAATGTAGAGCTTGTTGAAAAATCTTGAGCGCATATTTTCTGAAAATACGCCGGACACGTACCGCAACTGCAATAACATTAACACATTCAATGCCACCACGATTTTCTAAAAGTTCCCAGCGATGCCGCCCTACTAAAACGCAAACTATGCAAGGTGTGTTCTCGGCATTGCAGGATGAAATTACATGGCACACTAGGTGTGTTCACTGGCACTGTAAAGAGGTAAAATCATAAAAAGCGTTATTTCGACTTCAAACGTGCTTATTCATTAGTCCTTCTTGAGTTACTGAAGATATATTTTGTTTTCCGAAGTGTTTGTGGTTTTGAAGGTTTAATTATGGCAGTAAATAGATTCCGAGGTTAGTATTTATCGTAATTTCATCAGTGACTGTCAACCTTTGGTCACTTAATTATGATTTTTTAGAGAATAGATAATATGAGCCAGAAACAGGGGAATATGATGATGATGCTATGCAAGCAGATAGTCCCCATCAAATAAAAGTCCAAAAGTAGAAGGTGAGCCGATAACTCATATTATTTTTTATCTCAATTTGTTTTAAAATTTTTAAGTGCACTTATTGTGGCATGGTGTGATGGTGGATGGTTTTTTTATCTTATATATAAAAATGGATTTTCAAATTTCTTAGTCGCGCTAAAACTCGAAAACGGCTTAACGGATTGGGCTGATTTTAGTCTTAAAATATTCGTAGAAGTCCAGGGAAGGTTTTAAAGTGACCTGTGACTTCGTGTCACAGGTTACTTTAAAACCTTCCCTGGACTTTCGTTCACCGGGACAGCTTGTTTATATTTTAAAATTTCCCTACAGGCTTACCTAATCTTTGAATCGTCAGTGTTTTATATGGAAGCTTCTTTGGGGCATGGCTTTTCGCCAATAACTAAAAAACTATGAATTGTAGCAAAAAATATTCTATGATGAAATAAAAGCTTATAAAATTTTCTATAATTTTGATTCTATACAGTTATTCCAATTTCTCATCCGTTTTCGAACTACACGCTCAGGAAAAGTGAAAATTAAAAAAAAACTTTATTTTTAAATATCTACGTATTCCTTTCTAATTCTGTTTGCAGCGACAAAATATTGTTCTTAGTAAAGCCTCAGACGCTGGTAAGTCGTATATTGTTCTTGGCGTCAAGATATAACCCTAATTTTTCCACCCTCTTGAGGGGTCAGCTCATTCCCGATAATCATGTTGTTTTTTATACATATAATTATGCTGGCAAACAAGAGTATGGCCCACCTGATGGAAGCTGGTTACCATAATGCCTATGCGACGTCTGCAACACCAGCGGTGCTACTGAGCTACTATAATGTTATTTATTACTTATTGACAATATAAAATTATATTACTGAATTATGATGAATATAATTTGCACAGTAGCATATTATGCTTTCCGTTCTTAAAACAACGCCGAAACCCCCAAACTTGTAATACATGGAGTCAGGAGTTCCGTCAGCACCTTTGCAACAATGGTATACCTTGATGCAAAATCTTACTTTTTGGTAGTATATGCTTAGTATACTTCACATAAAACCAAAATCACCATAATATGTTTCATATAAATTTTGAGGACTTCCCTCGATTACTCATGGATTCCATCATCAGGTCACCACTTTTGTGAACATGGTACCAAATTGGAGTTAGGCCCTATACAACAAAAAAAGAATTTTGAAAATCGGACCACAAACGGCTGAGTAATCATTGAACATACAAAAAAATAAATTTATATAGCCGAACGTATAACATCCTCCATTTTGGAAGTCGGTTAAAAATAACTTTTTTTAACCCACCACGCGAGAAATCTAATTTCTTTACCGTGATAACTTGTCGGAACTTGTGTCCGACACATGTCGGAAGCCTATACAAGCTTAATCTGACACGCTCGAGCTTGTCGCGAAATCCCCTCTTCCCCTTTCTAACTGTTAAAGATTTTTCGTCATACAATAAAATGTTCAACTTTTCAAGCCCATTCATTTGGTATATTATGTCTTAAAGTGCCACTCTTTCTTAAAGTAAATTGACCAAACAATAATATAGGTAGATACCGTGCACCCAGATATAAAAGGTTGAGAACTCGTGTAGATGAACACACCTGGCGTGTTCGCGGCATTACATAATAAATTATTTTCGATAACGTAAAAAAAATATCAGATCATGGAACCACTTAAAAATTCATTAGCTTACGGCACAAAGTTTAGCTCTGAGAGTTTCGGTGAAAAAAACTATCTTATCTTTGAGATATTGATGAAAAACGGAGAGCACGCCCGGCGTGCTCGCGGCATGGCAATAAAGATTAGTGTGGACACACATGGTGTGTTAAAGGCACTGAATGTGTTAACTATACAACAACATCAACATACAATTTTATTTATTATTTATTTAATTCTTTATTTTTAAAGGGTTTTTTCTTACATACTATCTGTGATTCTGCGACTTAAACCTAAAGGTACAATTCCGTGCATCGCGATCGATCGTCGGTCGTGCGCGTCAGTCGCGGGCCTCGGAAGCGGTGCCATACATTTTCATACGTTGACTATGGTCGCGAGCGTCCGACGACAGTCGTAGGTCGTGCACGACCGCGATCGATCGCGATGCACGGAATTGTACCTTAAGTTAACAATTTCATACGTCAATGTTTGGCAGATTCCGAATTAGGACAGGACAAAACAGTGTTACATAAACCTACATCAAAATAATTAAAATTATAATCAGAAAAGAAAGATTCCCGCTCAGCTGCGTTACGGTCATACTCCTTAGCAAGTGGTAAGCATCCTCTACCCGTGCACATCGCGAACAATTAGGGGACTCCGATTTTCCCATCAAATGCGCAAAACTGTTACATGGAATGTGGCCGGACCGCAGCCTTAGCGCCAGTACAACCTCATCGCTGCTCATATGGGTCACATCAATCCAGGAGTTACTTGGAAATAATATATATTCTGTGCCTGAAGCACAGAATATATATTATTTGCTTCAGGTTGCACTGTTTTGGACCATACACCTTTACTGCAAGACCTTTATAACAATAATATTATAATAATATCTATGGACGCTTCACACCACGTCAGTCTGGCCCCGTGCTAAGTACCTAAAGGACTTGTGTTACAGCCTACAGGTACCAGACAACGGAAATATATTTAATACTTTTATACTATACATACCGTACATTTAAGATTTTTATCATATCATACACATATTTAATACACATCCAGACCCGGGAACATTGAAAACTTTTTGTTCCGTCGGCGGGATTCGAACCCGCGACCCCCGGCTTGAGTTACCAACGCGCTCACCACTGAGCCACAGAGGTTCGTTTTCTGTCGGTCGGTCGAGGTTTCATCAAAGTACTCCTTCCAAAGTTTGCTACATCTATCTTTCGATATATAGTACAAATCAGTAAAATAAGGCAGACAGTTGTATGGGTTTCCATTGACCGCGGCCTGCTTTGCTACAACATCTACCCGTTCATTGTTAACTATACCAATATGAGCAGGGATCCACTGTAAAATTACATTTTTTCTGTTACGTTGCAGTCGATGAATATTGTCTATTATTGTATAGGCTAACGGTATCAACATACAATTGTTAAATCCTAATAGACTATCCGGCCACTTTTGTAGTCGGCGACTAGTCGGCTAAAAGCGCCGACTAATCGGCTTTTTACTTTTTTGCTATTATTGAAGTAATTTCATTAAAGCTAATTAAATTCAAAAAATCAAGCTATTAAAGAAAAAGCTTGATCATTATTTATAAAGTGTTCAATATCACACTCAATCAATATTACACATTTTAAAATTAATAATTAAATGAAGTGTTTCTGAAATTACGTCTTGCTAGTACAGAAATTATTTTTGTAAATATAATTTTAACAACAAATTAAATATGTACTAACATATTATTAAATCGAGATTTCATGTCCATGAAATATTTAATGAAAACCATCAACTGTATCATAGAAACAAAATAAAATAACGTACTCGAATTATACACGTTTGCAGTTAAGTTGAACGCGAAACAGCAGTAAAAAGCGTTGCGGAAACTTCTGAAACCATGATCGGCTTGCCGACTAGTCGGCCGATTAGTCGGCTTCTTTGCAGCCGACTAATCGGCTAGTCGGCTAGTCGGCCAAAGTCATGATCGGCACATCTCTAATAATTACTATTATCAGAATGTCGACAGAAACGTTGCCAAAACTTTTTATTTACTGTCTCTGCTGGAGATGCCGCCTAGCGTGAAAACGTTTATCCTATTTCTGCAATAATTTTTAATTCGCTTCAGTCATTAAACTCATTTTTAATCATACTTGAATGCTTAGTAATTAATCTTATATATAAAATTCTCGTGTCACAATGTTAGTCCGCGAACTCCTCCGAAACGGCTTTACTGATTTTTACCAAATTTTATATGCATATTCAGTAGGTCTGAGAATCGGCTACTGGGTACTTTATATATTGATAAGTGCATTTGTTGAATAAATGATAGTAAATTATTAATTATTACAACCTGAGACTGACTGCGACCATTGTTTATGCGACGCCCGACGGGATAGCGATCGACGTTGCCATGCGACATACTTATTTAGTCACTTCAATAAAATAATATGGGCGAAATCACAGAACAATAAAAACAGGAAATACTTTATAATATGGCAAAGCAACGTTTGCCGGGACAGCTAGTATTACTATATTATTGTGCTATTCTGTTTTGTAAACATAATAGAACTAATATTAGCTATGTAAAGTCTTACTCTGATTCCTCTGTTGAATTCATTTCTGTCGAATTGCTTATTTCTGTAGAATTACTTTCGTCTATCGTATCTTCGCTTTGCAATTTTTCAGATTCATTCTGCGCATTCGTCAAAATAGGCAGTAAATTATATAAACCTAAAATAAATTAAAGGTTATAATTTATAACTTATAGCTGTAAGGTAAAAGGTTTCTTCAGACGAGAAAATATAAAGCTAACTGCCTATTATACTCGTACAATACTAGACGACGCCCGCAACTCCGTTGCGCCAAAACTCGTTTATCGTGCGGGAACCGTACATTTTTCCAGGATAAAAAGTATCCATGTCCTTTCCTGGGACTCAAAGTATCTCCATGCCAAATTTCAGCAAAATCGGTTTAGCGGTTTGGGCGTGAAGAGGTAACAGACAGACAAACAGACAGACAGACAGACGGACAGACAGACAGACACACTTTCGCATTTATAATATTAGTATGGTTATGGAATTATGGAAGTATGGATTATAACTATTCCATCCTTCTGTCATACTTGCTAAAGGACCAAGTATGCTGTTATATTATGTACCTACTGCAGATTCTTTAGTACTTTTGTTTCTTAACCGACTTCAAAAAAAGGTTATCAATTCGACGCGTATGTATGTAATATTTTCAGAACTGCCCAGTTTTCGTATAGGTATTATGTTAGTCTATATCAGCGTCTGAACAAATGTATGTATGTAGGTAATGTATGTTTTTATGTTTGTGCTTGCATATCTCCGGAACTACAAGTCCGATTTAGGTGATTCTTTTTTTGTTGTACTCTTTTTAGGGTTCCGTAGCCAAATGGCAAAAAACGGAACCCTTATAGATTCGTCATGTCTGTCTGTCTGTCTGTCTGTCTGTCTGTCCGTCCGTATGTCACAGCCACTTTTCTCCGAAACTATAAGAGCTATAATATTGAAACTTGGTAAGTAGGTGAAGTCTGTGAACCGCTTTAAGATTTTGATACAAAAATGGAAAAATTATTAAAAATTTTAGGGGTCCCCATAGGTACAAGTGAAACAAAAAAAAAATTTTCATCTAATCTATGCGTGTGGGGTATCTATGGATAGGTCTTTGAAAATCATATTGAGGTTTCTAGTATCATTATTTTCTAACCTGAATAGTTTGCGCGCGAGACTCTTCCAAAGTGGTAAAATGTGTGTCCCCCCCGCTCTAACTTCTAAAGTAGGGGCATGATAAGTCTTAAAAAATATATATGATGTACATTACTATAAAAACTACCAACGAAAATTGGTTTGAACGAGATCTAGCCAGTAGTTTTGTTTTATACGTCATAAATGGTAAACCTTAATTTAACTTTCATTAAATCAACTGAAATATAAAAATAAATCAAAAACCTCTTAATTTCATAAAAATAAACCTTATTGCTGCTGCGGAACCCTTCATGGGCGAGCCCAACTCGCACTCGGCCGGTTTTATTTCAACTTAGGGAATACTGCAAGTGACATCAAAATCGGTTCACTAGCTTTTGAGATAGAGAATTTTAATTCTTAATTACGTAGGTACAATTTTGAAGTCGGTTTTATTTTTTTATTAAAATACTATTATTTATTTCATGCTTACAAATTACAAAACATATTAAAAGTTAGACATTATAAAAGGAAATACTTACATAATATTAAATAAGCTTGGTGGAGAGGATTAATCATGATCAAGTAATACCTACGGAAGAGAGAATATAATTCCTTATCTCTTAATTAAAACTTCGAAGTCATGCTTAACGTGAGTACGTTTTTAAATTGATTTTTAGTTACCTTATATTGATTTGTAAATTTTATTGTATCTTGCACATATTGAATATTTCGTTTGAATTTTCATTATTAAACGACGGTAGCCAGATTCGCAGATGTTCTGCGCGGCTTCGCCCGCGTAAATAAGATATTTCACAGACAAATTAGTCCACAAACTTCTTATCTGTGCCAAATAACAGAAAAAATGCTCCAGTAGTTCGTGAGATAAGCCCTTTCCAATAATTTCCCCCAGATTTTCCACATTTTCCTCTATTTCTTCGCTCCTATTAGTCTTAGCGTGATAAAATATGACCTATAGCCTTCCTCGATAAATGGGCTATCTAACACTGGAGGAATTTTTCAAATCGGACCAGTTGCTCCTGAGATTAGCGCGTTCAAACAAACAAATAAGCAAACAAACACTTCCGCTTTAGAAAGACTGCGCGACCGCGCCGCTATTTAAATAAATCGTTATGTACCATCGAGGAAATTGATTCCTAGGCAGTTGACAGACCAACGTAATTTGGTCGGATCATAGCATTTTAATGTTAATTGTGATCTGCCGGCTCGCCGCTCTGGTTGACCGTTGACGTAACGCGACCAAATTACGTAGGTCCTCCAATCAACTTCTCTGATAGTACATTTGCTTGTAAGTTGTACTATCAGAGAAATTGATTGGGGGACCTCTCGGTGTAGACTGTAGCGGCCAATCCGCGCGTATGCGCCTCCTCATTTGAATCCAACCTTATCAGATTTAAATTTTAATGGCTCACTCCTGTGACCACTGACTGTGTCAGAGATAAAACAGTTTTGACACTGTTTTATCTCTGACGGTCCTTTGCACTTCAAAAGGATCATTTTGAATTTTCATAGTAATTCCGATGTATAAAATAATGGACAGACTGTAAATTGTAACGTCCAGTGCGTAGTCTGCTCACGCAACAACGCGCTCACCTTGGGGGAGCAAACCCATTCACCTAGTAATGACGATTAAAAGGAAAATTTAGCTCAATTAACAAATTAGCACCTTCGATTGATCGTACCGCCCGTTTTATGTTGAGTGATTTGTGTCTCGTATAAATAAATACACGTTGGAGTATTTGTTCAGTCACAACGCACTACTTGTTACTAATGTATTCTGTGGCACTACGCAGGGCTTAAGAGGCCGGGTACACTTGGAATTTCTCATACATACGTAATTCCAAAATCATTTTCTCATACGAAAATATTTAACATGTTTGAGTTGTTTTTCAGTTTAAAATTGTATTTACCTAAAGTATTTCCCCTCCTTAAAAAAAAAAGGTTCTTGCACAAAAATTTACTTTAAAATATTTAAACACAATTTTGTTTTTTTGATTTAAAATTTTTTTAGTGAATTTACTACTAAATATTTAAACACTAAAAAATAGAGTAAAACACTAAAAAATATATTTAAAATAAATAGTTAATTTACTACAAAATATTTAAACTCTAAAAAATATTTTTTAGTATTTAAATATTTTGTAGTAAATTTACTATTTATTTATATATTTTTTAGTGTTTTACTCTATTTTTTAGTGTTTAAATATTAAGTACTAAATTTACTAAAAAAAAATTAAAAACAAAAAATTTTTTTAATGTTTAAATATTTTGAAGTAAATTTTTGTGCAGGAACCTAGATAATTACTATTTTAAACTGAAAAACAACTCAAACATGTTAAATATTTTCGTATGAGAAAATTATTTTGGAATTACGCATGTATGAGAATTTCGAGGGTACCCGGCCCCTTAACTGTTTACAATTTTAGATTGATTAATGCGTTATACATTTGTAACAAGGAGTTATACATTAAAAACAAACAATAATAATGACTATAAAAAGTACTTAATAAAATTTATTTAAACACTAGTTTACATTTCGGTCAAGCACGCCATCTAGCGACGAAAAGCCCAAACAATTTGCAAGAAGATAGAGCAAGGATAGAGTAAATGCAAGAGAAGTGTTTTTATGTTGTACTTTTCTGGATTTAAGTACTTTATATTCTCGTCTCAGTGATAGAAACTTTGGTTTAAGGACTGGTAAATATTATGTTATACTTAACCGCAGGTAATATTATTATTTATTAATTATTACGAATAAGACAATTATTGTAAACGTCAATTATTCCTTCATCAGTCATCACTCATCAGTCATCACTCAACACAATTGGTTGTATCGCCGTTAAATTACAATACGCAGAATTACTAGAACAATCTAAATGACTAGTTGAAATACAATAATATTGTATTAACTATTAAGTATACAGTATTATACTTGCTAGATGAAGGCCGCAACTCGTTTGGGCCAAAGCCCAAAATTAGTTTATCGCGCGGGAACCTCATTTTTCCGGGATAAGAAGTATCCAGACACTTTTTTGAAATAATTCGGTCTACCTACTAGCTCACCTGGAAGATAGGTACGGTAGCTGGTTCACGGGAGTTGGGACAAAATTAAACCTGTATTAATAACTCGTACATGATTTGAAAATCTGGGAATCTGTTTTAAATTGAGTTCTATATAGAGTTTCTATAATCCAGTTACCCACCTTAGATCTTAAACTTTTTAGACAAAATAAATATTGACCTACTCAGTACTCAGTAGGTATATTTTATCAATATTAATAACGATTCACGTAGAAACGAGCGAAACTGTCAGTAGTCTGGAAACGAGAAGCGACTTGGCATTGCCAAGTTGGCAATGCTTATGTTAAAATATCTAGGCACAGGTACGACTTTGATGCACCGCCGCGTCCGTCATAATCCAGTTCCGAAAGCACACCATGTAGCATTAGTCACAACGGACAACAATCAACACAAATATTTACAATACAATCGATGGTTACTAATAATCTCCGGTCATCGGGCTCACACATCCTGCGGTACGTGGTAATGTGGATAATGCCGTGCTAATCTGCTTCGGCGTAAGACAACACAGCCGGCTCCAACAGCCTGACGGGAATACTAATGTCCACACACCGTTCACTCTTATTTTACCTCGATGTTTCCATGAAAGTGACCCCTATGATGTTCGCATAGGGTCCTGTCGAAGGCAAAGTGAATCTAAACGCACTGCACTTCCAGCTAGAATCCTTGAAGCCATTTTGAATTATCATTAGCCCTTTATTAGTTTAAACTATCCTCTGCTTATTAGAATTCAATCAGTCATTTATAAAACAGAACTATCCCCGATTTCTTTGTATTTGTCGGTAGTTTATCTGATCGATACAGCTTTTGATTCGCTGCCACGTTTACGTTAAGGGTAAATAAACCAATCATATGCGCTAGCGAAGAGATAAACTGCAAAAAAGTTATGTCAAAAACAGGACAAATTTTGGTAATAGTTGACTTCAAGATCTGAGTGAATCTTGGCAAAACCACCTTCGACTTTTTCTAGAAATTAGAATCTAGAATTTAGAGCACGCAACAACTTACAATCATTTTACTATACGTATTACAATTTCTATTTTATTCAATCTACACATACTCCCTATCAGTGGTCTGAATCCCATATAATATTATTATATAAAAAAGGTGACCCAAAGGATATCTCTAACTACCGACCAATAAGCCTACTGCCTACGCTATATAAAATATTTTCTTCAATCTTAGAGAAAAAAATTAGAAAAACTCTTGACAACAAACAACCCATAGAGCAAGCTGGTTTTAGAAGAGGCTTTAGTACAACAGACCATATTTACACACTGGAACAAATAATAGAGAAGTTTCAAGAATTCCAAAGACCGCTCTACATGGCTTTTATTGACTATCAAAAAGCATTTGACACAATATCTCACTCTGCTATTTGGAGAACTCTACACGACCAAAATGTCAATCAAAGATATATAAACGTACTAAAACACCTATATGAGAAGAGCCAAAGTAGAGTTCACTTGGAAGAAGTAGGCTCTCCTATAAAAATCAAAAGGGGAGAGTTCGTCAAGGTGACCCCGTCTCGCCCCGCCTTTTTATAGCTGTGCTAGAGTCAGTCATAAGCAATCTAAATTGGCAACATATGGGAATTAATATAAAGGGAAAGTATCTGTCACATTTAAGATTCGCTGACGACATAGTTCTTTTCAGCGACAATTATAAAGAATTACAATGCATGATATCTGCTCTACATAAAGCAAGCTTGGAGGTCGGCCTTGAAATAAACCTATCAAAAACTGAAGTTATGACAAACAGCATACAGAAACCTGTAAAACTTGAAGACGTCTCGTTAGAATATGTGAACAGTTATATATATCTTGGCAAACAAATTTCATTCAGCTCCGACAACAACCAGCAAGAAATAGACAGAAGAGCTCAAAAAACGTGGAATAAATTTTGGAGCTACAAAGAAATATTGAAAGGTAACTTTCCCGTTAAACTAAAAAAGAAAATAATGAATTCCTGCATCTTACCTTCCTTGACATATGCATGCCAAACTTGGAAGTTCACTCATAAGGAAAAAAACAAAATCAAGACCAGTCAAAGAGGTATGGAAAGAAGCATGATGAAGATAAGAAAATTACAAAAAATACCTCATAAAGTCATACGAGAGAAGACTGAAATTACTGATGCCGTCAAGCACGCCCAAAAATTAAAATGGCAATGGGCACCGATGATAGGTGGACCATACGGACAACTGTTTGGCCAGGACCGGCAGGCTACAGGAAAAGAGGCAGACCACAAGCAAGATGGGCGGACGACATCACGAACATAGCCGGACCGGATTGGATAGAATTAGCGGGTGACAGAAATGTATGGCATTCTCTGGAGGAGGCCTTCACCTGAGAAGGGGTTCTTGCTCACTAACTGACTAAATTTTGTATATAAAAAGTATCAAATTACATGACATTAATTAATATTTTTTGACTCGACTTACGTCACAACTTTGTTTATTTTTAAATTCTGATAATAATTTGAACGTAATAATTATATTTTTACCTGACTACTGCTGTGAGTTATGACATGTTTAATTTTTATCTAATAATTTGCTATTTTGAACAACAAAATGATGTAAATTGCTTCATTGCTTAAACGTATAATTTTTATTCAATTAATTTGTGCCTAATATCCCGAAAAATGATGAAAAATGATGTAATAAATTTAACAATTAGAATTTAGAATATTGTAATTTGATCGAGCAAATTGTAATTGTAATTTAGCAAGAAATAAAAGGCTTTTTTATTTTTATTTTATTTTTTGTTTTTTTTTTATTTTTATTTTATTTTATTATCACAATTTGCTACTAGAACACATACATAATATTTAATTTGAAAGTCGAAATCTATAAGATGAAAAGACAACGGCCCATTTTCAAAACACGACCTTATCCTAAATGTAACTATTATCAAGTTATTTCACTAATTACTTTAGTAACCATTAACATGCTTCACTTAATTCTTATCGCAACCTTAATGTATTTGTAAAGCAGTAAAGTTTGTACTAAATAGTAAAAATATTAATGTAGACTCACAGTGTTAATTTGCCCTCCGAAAACCTATCTACTCTACTCATCACCACAATTTCAATAGGACTGTCTTGACTAGAATGTACTATTGTTTCCCAGATTTTTCAAAGACCTCTCCCATTTAATTTGGTCTGGTTATAACACCACCAACACTTGACAAAACCAGACGAAATAACGTAGAAGCAATTTTTCTGATGGTACATAAGGAAGTACGGCGAACTGCGAAGTAGATAAAAACAGCCTATACAAATGTAGAGTAAGAAAACAAATGCAAGTATGTGCAAATTAGCCATCTAATACTTATCTATTGTTCTCATCATATCCCTTAACAGGACAAGGTCAGAGATTTACATTGCAGATGGCGGCTCCGTGTGGAATCATCAAGTGACCACTCCTTTTAGAAATAGGACCTTACTCTACATCGTAACATCTAGAAAAAAATTCCGATGGTTTCGGTATACAGATGGTGTTTTCTGATGGTGGTTCCTTTCGAATTATAAATAGTTATTTCATGCCCGTTTTCGTCTGCCTACCTAGTATCTATCTAATAAAAATTTACCAACGCTTGTATGTCGTCTATAGGACGTTATGGCTTATCTGCTGCTGGGCTAGTTTCCAATTTTTCATGGATAATATTAATTTATCTTCCTGATCCTTTGTACAGTTAGAATGGAATTCATTGCGACTTGCGATGAAGGGGAAGGGAATCAGAAAATTGTACTTCGTGTCACATTATTGTATCTAATAAAACCATTAAAAATTCATCAGCGATACGCAACATTGTATGAAAGAAAGTTTATTATAATTAGTGTTCTACTATTGGGTTGGGGTTATCGGGAAAAAGATATCGGCAGAGAGTAGAGACTTCACTGTGATGAACTCGACACGTTTAAGGTTTCATTTGCGCAATTATTACTGTTATGTGCAATTACCGTATAAGGCCTTCTTGCATAGGAAAAGTTTAAATTAGTTATAATAAGCCGTATTTTCATTTTTCCTACAGGTAATATGCAAGTAACAAACTATATTATTATGCGAATTGCCACACGATACTTTTGATGACAGTAGTTTTGTGACTGAAAAGAATATCAAAGTATTCCTTTTTATTTCTGAGTAAAACAGTTTCTGAGGAATCAAAGTGACCGTTTGATATAAAACCGGGCGAGATATCGAAGGCACGGCGGCATTTGTGTGCGTGCGTCAACGTATCGGCCGAGTCGGTATCAATTTCTCAGAAGCCGTGCGGCGCGGGCGCATGCGGGGGGTGAGAGGAGGGAGGGAAACATGGCGTTAAGTCCGTTGTGACTTTGATCCACTTGCGAGGAAAAGCGCACATAATATGCGAAAAGGATTGATCAAAATTGAAGACTCAAGAGAGAGTGAAATCGAAAGCGAATAAAAGTAGAGCAGATTATGGTTTTTCGGTTGTTGAAACACGTGTACACGAGGAAAGTTTTGATAAAGGGTCAAGGAAGTCTGATGGGAAAATTAAAAGTAGAGCAGAATAATATTATTATAACCCCGTAATCCGAGTAGTTGCTAAAAATTTTAATATCTGCAATTTAATAACTGCTACTGCTGCTGCAGTAAGGAAGCGAAGTGAAGGGGTTAGTCAAGATTCAAGACTCAAGATTCAAGACTCAATTAATTTAAACTAAAGCTGTTGCAAATGACAGTAGAGCATAATATAAAGAGAGGAGAGCAGATCATAATTTGTCAGCTGATGAAATTTTTATGGTTTAATGATTTTTCAATTATTTCACTACTTAAATTCATTACTGTTTTTATCGTTTCTCACCATACCGTCATTTTGGCTTTTGATTAGTATGATTACCCCTGTGTTGCTTTTCGCTAATTCTGTCCCTAGTAGGGGACTCCCTACTCGTTAGCTAGGCTCGTGAGTAATCTAGAGCGTTTATGAACCGCAGTGTAACTGGGCCTTTACCCAGCGGTGCGGGGCGTGAGGCGGCGGCGAGGGGAGAGTGGGCGCCGCTCGCGCTGGCCCTGCCAGACAACTTGTCGCTGAATCTCAGATACGATTACCGACTAAATACTAATAAAACCTTTAGGAAATATTATAGACTAATGAAATTGAATAAGCACGATATAGTTTTGTTGAGGCTTTTACGACGTGAACATTATAATGTACTAGCGACCCGCCCCGGCGTCGCACGGGTATAAAATATATAGCCACTGAAAAAATGATTAAAATCTATAGCCTATGATCCTTCACGTGGTCTACTTCTTATCTGTGCCAAATAACAAAAAAATTGCTCCAGTAGTTCGCGAGATAAGCCCTTTCAAATAATTTCCCCCGTTTTTTTCACATTCTCCTATAATTAGTCTTAGCGTGATAAAATACAGCCTTTCTCAATAAATGGGCTATAGTATTTACTGAGATTAGCTATAGTAGTTACCGAGATTAGCGCGTTCAAGTTAGCCCTTCCAAATATTTTTCCCCGTTTTTTCCACATTTTCCTCTATTTCTTCGCTCCAATTAGTCTTAACGTAATAAAATATAGCCTATAGCCGTCCTTGATAAATGGGCTATCTAACACTGAAAGAATCATCAAAATCCGTTGCGTAGTTTTAAGATTAAAGGGAACAAAGGGACATGAGGGAAAAAAAGCGACTTTGTTTTATAATAAGTATAGATTACTAATTAAAAATAAAGCTAATGTTTGTAGGTTATAATTATATTCATAGCTAAAAAGATCTTGTGGTCATAATAACTATATAATCTAGCTATCGATACGAAGTTTTGCAGTCAGGTAGAGTTGGAGAAATTGTAATAATCTGTGCACAATTACATACCATAACATTCTTATAATATTTTGGGAAGGTACGTTACGTTAAGATTTTGAATTTTAACAGTACCAATCAGCAACGCCGAAGCAAAAACAAGGAATTTTAGTTGGTATAATTTTTTTTTTCTGACCGCATCCCTCTTGCTCCACAAAAAGTAGAGCGAGAGCCAGATTGGAATGAATCCAGTCAAGTTTTTGATTAGTTGTTTGTTGTGTTAAATAAAGTAATATTTATGCCGGTAAACCACGATGGTAAATTTCGGTAATAATCCCTATCAGAATTTCGCAGTTTGTGTTCTGCTTCTCTATAATATTATTTACATAAAAATGTACATGATGTACTTAATAAATAAATAATAAATGTATCACAAAATGTTTTGAAATTCCTAAAGGAGCTGTAATCACGCAGGAAAAGCCAGCGTACAAACCACAAACGAAGAAAATAATATTATATTGTGTTATGTATATTAGTATCTACCGTCGACCCCGCCCTGGCATTAGCGAAGTGGATTTTCCCTTTAGATTTTCAAATATCTAAAGATGGATTGATGTGATGAGATTTCCACGCAAATAAGTAAACTACAGGCTACATTTTAGTAGAAAGTAGTATATTTGTTGCATTTTTTAAATATTTTTTCCGGTTGATAGGTTTTTTTATTATCAAGGTTAGTGATATATTACAATTTCTAAACACTCAGATCCTTTCATTGATAAACAAATTCCGCGTTTTATTATCTACTTATGAAATCAAAAAAATGTTGCAAAATATTTCCTTTTATGACTATCGGCTAGTAGAAAAATATAATTTTTTAAAGCCAGATAGCTTAAAAAGAAAGTTCAGCTATCTTTAAGTATATTCTATATCTATACATACATAATAAAAAACAAAGTCGCTTTTTTCCCTCATGTCCCTTTGTTCCTTTTAATCTATAAAACTACGCAACGGATTTTGATGAGACTAATAGGAGAATGTGAAAAAAACGGGGAAATTATTTGAAAAGGCTTATCTCGCGTACTACTGGAGCAATTTTTATGATATTTGGCACAGATAAGAAGTAGACCACGTGAAGGAAGGCTATCGATTTTAATCATTTTTTCAGTGTGGCTATATATTTTATACCCGTGCGACGCCGGGGCGGGTCGCTAGTGTATTCATAAAATACTTTAAATCTTAGATATTTTATTATCAAATAATATAATGTTATACATAGATAGGCCTTTTCGGTTTTCCTGCCTCTAAAAACCGTGACTCATTTATTCTGTCAGCTTCTTGAAATTGTTTCTGAACTGGGTCGTAGTATATCATGTAGCTATATTCAAACAGTGATGAAATAACATATATTGCGCAATGAGATTTGCAATGAAATATGATAAAATTCAAATATTTAATAGTGCATCCTTTACAGTCCGGCCAGCTAAGTCTCTACTCTGTAAGCACTTTTGTTTCATTTGTCTTTCCGTCTATACTCTATATCTATAATATTATTTGGAAATTCTCGTTTGTACTTTGTGCCCTCCAACAATTTTTTTATTATTATTTAGTAGTAGTTTGTGTCATTTTTGCACATTCATAAAGAGATTTGACACCACCTAAATAATAATAATAATAATAATAATAATAATAATAATAATAATAATAAGCCCGCAGGGCAGCTTGTGGCGAGCTGTTGGGGAGTAGCGACCCCACGAACCCGAGTGCTCCCAGGGAAGCCCCTGTTCTCCATCTCCGGCTTGCCTTCACCGGCCGGCCGGAGTGAACACTGACGGAGAATCAGGCCCTACCTCTGCCTTGCCTTAACCGGCCGGTCAGAGTGGAGTCGCGAGAGCTTCGGCTCGGAGGGAGGATGTGAAGCGTAAGTGGCGAGTGGGCGACGTGATGGGACCCTCTGAGGGTGCAAATGATCGGCGTTTAAAGTCCAGCGACACCTCTCCTGCCTCAAGCCGCTCTGTCAATGTTGCCGCCTCGGTGCACCGTGCGTGCGACCATTTTGAGGGGCCCATTCAAAGAGTTGGCGAGTCACCGTCTGCCAACTTTATACATGTTACAACATTGTATCGGCAGACGCCATAGTCCTTCCATAGTCCCAGTTACCCAGTCCACTAGCACCTCACCCCCATAGCCCGATATCATTTTAATTCCATTCCCTGCAATAGACCTACACTGGCCGCTGGCTCTCCTTGGTCGTACTCCTATAGTTCGGACAGGGAGAGTCGCCGGCTAGTGTCACATTACATCTAGATTAAAACTGTGTAACGGGCCTCTACGTGTTGGCTTCGGCCCCACGCATGCCTTCCAAAGGTCCGGGATTTAATTGCCCGTGAGCAAGGAGTGCTTTACACAAACATAATAATAATAATAATAATAAGGGGGTGAAGCCGGTTCTTCCTAGTTAGTGTCCCCGGGCAACACTTGAGTGCGCCACCCCACTCTCTTCGGGGTGAGGTACTCACGTGGCTGATCATCGGCTCTGTCTTTCTTTAACAATCGTTTCATCGTCTTTTTATTAGTCAATCCTTGGTTTTGAATCGTTTTTGTTTTTATTTGTATCTATCTTTCATCAACTTTGTTTCCTCTTTTACTATATTTCTCGTTTAGTTAACTCTTCCCTTAGAATAAAAAAAAATAAAAATTATGAGATGCGACTCAGGAATAGAAATATACCCCAGGCGGGTACCGGAGCGTTGCGCGATGGAGAATCCCGCCCCGGACCCTCGGGTCTGGGCTGCCCTGCGTATTCTGGGGAGGGCACCGTATCGCACAATAATAATGTTATCATTCATCATAGTCGAGATAACTCATCAACTAGTTTCTCATCAATATCATCACTCTTTTCATCGCCACCGTCATCTCCAGCTTCATATATCATAGCTACTCAATCTAGTTCATCAAATTCATCGTCACCTATGTCAATCAAATCTACTGTGGATGTTGTGCAGGAGGCTATCTCAGCCAGAGTTACTGCACCCGCCCACAGTATGGGCTGCAAACGTAAAAAATGGTCTAAGCAAATGAACATTTTCATAATGCACCACTATTTCATACTCACAAAATTAGAATCCGATACCAAATCTTACTTATCACACTTACACTCATTATTCTCATCACAATACCCAGAAATGGAAGCATCGAAGCAAAGAGTAGGTGACCAGCGACGAGCAATAGTCAAAAGAAATCTTTTAAGCCATCAAGAAATATTAAGTATTAAAAATGATGTAAAAACTTTACTACAAAATAAAAATCAACAATTGACTCAAGGACAGAATATGACGCAATTAGAAACTCTTGCCACTAACAGTAGAAGTCATAAAATGAGATGGACGACTGAAATAAATGAAATAATAATGCGGACCTATTACAGAATTACTAAACTAGAGACTGACCTTACCACATACCGACCATTATTACATAAAGAAATTACAAACATATGCCCTGCAATAGCTCACCTGTCAATACAAAGAATAGCCGACCAAAGAAGATCGATTGTCAATAATCACCTTTTATCTAAAGAACACCTTAAAAGAATACGCGATGAAGTGCAACAGCAGCTGGAGACTTCGAACGGGGAACAGACAGACGATATCACTAGACTACCTGACCTAAATTCTTCACAAAACCTGTTAAATGAGAGCATTCACTTACCAACTGAAGACTGTCCTAATATCTTACCAGTACCTTTAAAATTGACATCAGAATTAGAAGCTGCACTGAAAGAAATGTTCAAAGATACCTATAATATATTTAAAGATACCGATCCAACAACACGACCGTCCTTACCTAAATTAAAACCCTCCAAAAAATTAAAACAGATAATTCATCACCTTAATACTGAAACACTTCCAAATATACTGACAGACGATACGGATTTTAACACACTACATACTTACATTTATACTGCCGCATATACCGCGACCAAATTTTACGGAGTGAGAATTAATAATAACAACACACCTAACTCAAACAAAGCACGAACGAAACCATGGTGGCATAGACGCCTGGAACGTAGAATCAATGATCTTAGAACAAGTATAGGCCGACTAACCGCATATGCAAAAGGTACTCGATCATCCCACCTAGAAAAACACATAGAAAAAATTAAGCAACAGTATAAAATTCATTCACAACACGAGGCCCAAAATTCTGATATAACACATTTTTTAGATACCTTAAAACAGAAACTAAATATACTATCCAACAGATTAAAGAGATATAACGAATGTACAATTAGAAAAACTCAAAATAAGGAATTTACAAATAACGAAAAGTTATTTTACAGAAAATTAACTCAAAATAATAATAACCAACAAAATAATCTTAATTACAGTCCTACACCTTCGTCAGAATCCATGCATACCTACTGGTCTAATATATGGTCACATTCAGTTCAACACGAAAACAGTCAATGGATTGATGAAGATAAAAATAGAGTCAAAGATATCCCTGTCATGGAATTTGGTGAAATACAGCTCGAGCAAATGAAAGCAGTTATAAGTAAAACGCATAATTGGAAAGCAACCGGATCTGATCATATACATAATTACTGGTATAAACAATTTACATCCACACATACATTACTACTCAAACACATAAATTCATTCATTCAATCGCCGGACACAATACCATCCTTCATCACACAGGGTATAACTTACATGATAGCAAAAGACAATTCGGACACTACAAACCCAGCAAAATATAGGCCTATAACCTGTCTGCAAAATATATACAAGATTATAACAGCATGCATAAGCAATTTAATATATACACATATACAGGAAAATAATATTTTAGCTGAAGAGCAGAAAGGATGCCGTAAGTTCAGCCAAGGGTGCAAAGAACAGCTCATAATAGACTCCGTTATTACACAACAGGCACTTAAACAGAAACGTAATATAAATACCATGTATATAGATTATAAGAAAGCTTACGACTCTGTACCACACTCCTGGCTTATTTATATTTTAAAGCATTATAAAATTAGTCCCGTTATAATAAATTGGCTAGAAAATATTATGCCAAATTGGCACACCAAACTGAAAATTTTTGACTCCACTAAAGCCATTGAAACTGACTTCATTTACATAAGGAGAGGTATATTTCAAGGGGACTCTTTAAGTCCTCTTTGGTTTTGCCTTGCCCTTAATCCACTTTCATTCATACTCAACCAAAACGACTACGGATTTAAGATCAAATATAATTCGCATCATACATCACTCTCACACCTTCTCTATATGGATGACATCAAAATTTTTGCAAACACACTAAACCACTTACATGCCCTCGCTGACCGTACACAAAGTTTCTCAAATGACATAAAAATGGAGTTCGGGATAGACAAATGTAAAATACAATCAATAAATAAAGGCAAAATAGATCATAATATACAATACAAACTTAACAATGACGAAATAATTTATCCAGTTGACCCATTAGAGGGATACAAATACCTAGGCTTCTACCAATCACAACAAATACATCATAAAGAAACTAAAAAACTACTCAAACAGAAATTCAAAGCAAGGCTACATAAAATATTACACACACAGCTAAACGCAAAAAACACAATTAAAGCAATCAATACATATGCCATACCTATACTTACATACTCCTTTGGTGTAATACGTTGGAACCTAACAGAATTAAAAACTTTACAAAGATTAATAAATACAACTATGACAAAGCATAGAAAGCACCACCCAAGAGCCTGCTTTCAACGATTAATTTTACCAAAAATAGAGGGCGGTAGAGGTCTCATCGACATTTTAAATTTACACAATAGACAATTAACACTACTCAGAACATTCTTTTACAACCACGCACACACAAAAACACTCCACCTTGCTATTTGTCATGCTGACACTAATTATACACCACTGGCGCTGGACGATAAAACAAAAAGTATAAAAACTTACACAAACCAGCAAAAAATCGAAGCATGGGCACAAAAATCACTACATGGCCGGCACCGTCTTGACCTTACCAATAACGCCGTTGACAAAATTGCGTCAAACGCATGGTTAAAGCAAGGGGAGCTGTTCCCTGAGACGGAAGGTTTTATGCTGGCAATACAGGATCAGGTAATAGATACAAAGAACTACAGAAAGCTTATTATTAGAGACCGTAACTTGAGTAGCGACCACTGCCGACATTGCCATAAGCAACCAGAAACAATACAACATATCACAGGCGCCTGCTCGTCCATCACACAAACAGACTACAAACACAGACACGACCAAGTAGCAGCAATCATACATCAGATACTCGCACACAAACATAATCTCATCACAGAAAAATTACCATACTACAAATACACACCACAAATAATACTAGAATCACCCGACTATAAACTTTACTGGGACAGGACAATACTGACAGACAAGACCGTACATCACAACAGACCTGACATTACTCTCCATGACAAACAGAATAAAATAGTTTACCTCATAGATATAGCCATACCTAACTCACATAATCTCACTAGCACACACACAACCAAACTCACAAAATATACAGACCTGACCATAGAGCTCAAAGCGCAGTGGAAAGTGAACACCGTCAAAACCATACCGATCATCATCTCAACCACAGGCATCATACCTAAAACACTACACACATCACTCAAAACACTTAACATACATCCACTCACATTCATAACTTTACAGAAAGCAGTAATCTTAAATACATGCCGAATAGTCCGCAAATTTTTATCAATCACCTAATTTCACAATTACATGCAGTTGTTTGGCCACAAGCCCGCAACTGCAGTAGTCACCCCGCAACGGAGAAAAAAAAATAATAAATAAATAAATAATAATAATAATAATAATAATATAATAATATCTATGGACGCTTCACACCACGTCAGTCTGGTCCCGTGCTAAGTACCTGAAGGACTTGTGTTACAGGTACCAGACAACGGAAATATATTTAATACTTTTATACTATACATATATTTAAGATTTTTATTATATGATACACATATTTAATAAACATCCATGACCCAGGAACTTTATAAACTTTTTTTGTTCCGTCGGCGGGACTCGAACCCGCGACCTCCGGCTTAAGCTACCAACGCGCTCACCACTGCGCCACGGAGGTCGTCAAATTTATTCTCTAATTCAAATTTATTCAAAAATTAATTCTCTACTTACTTTCAAAAAGATGGATAGAGTAGGACTAGGAAATGGATTACATCCACAAATCTTGCATATTTATTTAAACTTAAACCCGTGGATTTACTTATTAAGTAACTAGATGACGCGCAAAATTCATTTATCGCGTGGGCACCGTACATTTTACTGGAATAAAAAGTATCCTATGTCCTTTCCCGGGCCTTAAAGTATCTCCATACCAAATTTCAGGAAAATCGATTCAGCGGTTTGAACGTGAAGAGGTAACAGACAGACAGACAGACAGACACACTTTCGCATTTATAATATTAGTATGGATTTTATTATAACAATCAAAACAGATTCTCTAAACTCAAGCGTTTCGATTCTAGCATAGAGATTAGACCTTTGGAGTTTGGACTGTAATATCAGCGACTTACACAGACTTAAGCGTAGTGAAATAGTGGTTGTCCTTAAAACCTATTACAAGCGTGTGGCTTATCAGGGCTTACGAGGATGATCCGTGTTGCGCCACGGATATTTACGACATCGATTACGCGCTCCCGGGTGGTCCCTCGCGGTGGGCCAATCGCGGACTTTATCAGAGGCCAACCGCCGAAACCGCACCGAAATCCGATACCGTGAGCTACACGAATCAACGGCACTTCATATTAAATTAGACATTGCATGCTACGGGTATTTTTGTCTTGGCTTCTGTGCTTGACAATGACAGTCCATAGGAAAATCGTTGAGTAATTGGTGCCTTGGCAATAGCTTGGCAATGACTTCGTTTACGTCATTTGGGGCGCAGGTTGGACGCATTTTTGTAATACCTGCTCCTATTTTTACTTCGGTGCTGATAATTTTGTTATTGAATTGTAAAATCATAAGAAGTAATAAGCTGGTAAAAGGGAATGTCGTTCTGCTGTTGTAACTCGAGAGACAGACTTGTTTTGAGATTCATTGTACATCTCAATGTTCATTGTTGTTTTTTTGCGATTTTGATATGTTGAGCTAACGTAACAGCAGTCGCTTTTGGAATAATGTACATGTATATATCTACACATTAAATGCCTACTCGTAGTCTACTTTAGGTACCTCCGATCTTGCCCTGGTACCAGCATATTATGTATTTCCAGAGACTGACATCTTATATTTTTGTCTTGGCAGTGTTAACCATTTTCTTTGAAAAGTGAAGTGTGAGCAAATTTCTAAATTCAAAAGACGATGGGACAACTGATTTCATTGCCAAAAAAACTACCTTCATGGTCGGTCGTTGGTCTTGAAAAAAATAAATTTTCTTCCATTATATATTTTTTTAATCTTTGGGTCTTATTGTATCTGGTATTGTTTGTCTCGGTTTTTGAAATTCATATACATACCTAGTTGGTTAAAAGTTAATCCACTATGTACTCTAAGTTCTAACGATGCTTGCATAAATCTTCTGGAATAAACTGATTCTAAATGGACTATAGGCTTTAAAATCGATATACTTTATTATGAGCAGATTGTTAGCAGTTAGTTATTATCAGTAAGCAGACTCATTTTGACTCTACCTGGTACCTCGAAACCTGGATACAGCTAATAAAACTTATTATTGTTTACATAATTAAGGAGAAGTAAATAGTTGACGCTAATTAGAACGGTCGCTTCGGTACCGATATAAGAGGTGAGAGGGCGCGGTGATAGCGTTACATGTATCTACTTGCTCACTAGCTGCCACCTCGTTTATCTACTGAGGAGCCTCAGATCTTCCCGAAAGACCAGACTGTCAATATCAATAGCTAGAGACCGGACGAAATTACCGCCATTTAACGCAATTAAGACATGCACCTGGATGAATTGATTGTTCTCTCTCGGGACAGGGATATCGGGTTATGAGAGCTTATTTGGTCACAAAGATGAGCGGTCAGTGACGTGAGCGGACCTGCAGCACAATATTATAATTAGTCGAAGCTCGTGAGTAATGGTGTCGGAAATAACGCAGCACAGCATTGGCGCCAAGCGGGGAGGGTCTGTCTTGTGACTCGAGCTATTTATGACGGGGCTCGCTGCGGCCGCGGCACCTGACTGATTTATACACCACACGTCCCCACTCTCCTCGCCTGCTTGATTTCAATATATGAGTATTTATTACACAGGTAGAGCGAATATATCAAAAATGTTTTAATGTTTCGCCGACTGGTCGTAAATTTGTTAAACTTATGGCCGAATGATGAAATCTTGTAGATTACTGCTAAATATTTTCGTCACTAATTCGTACGAATATAATTCATATAAATTAACTATATTAAGACAGAAAGAGATAATTAAAAATGTTCTTTTTTAAATGAATAAAAAATTACTTACATCCAAAAGTTGAAAACGTCCGAAGTTATCTTTCTCATCAGAAGCAGCAATTAAAACAGGTTGGACCACAAAATATGCACCCGAATTCCGTTTAAAATTCACAGAATTTCTAACGAGTGAAACCTTATTCACGTTTGTGTACAAAGCACAGATAATTTTACAGTGCTCACTGCCCGCTGCATTCATAAGACTTCTAATTTATCACACTAATGAATCACGATAATACCCAGTAATACTATTAGCTATTATCATTCAACTGTTTGCAAGTATTGTCAACTTTACCGACATGTTGCCAATGAAAACATAAAGGAGTTAAGCATTTTCCGGGAATTATCCGTATAAAATAAGTAACAGTCACATTTCTGGGTCGTATGCCCTAGCTGGTATGATTCAAACTGATAAGCATCCACTTAGTAGTTCGTACAAGGAACAAGAATTTCCAAACCATCACTAACCAAGAATTCGTTGACCGGATGCGGACTTAAGAGACATACCACGGCTCCTAGTTCCTACGCTCTACAACTTTCTTCTCAGCCTTTATCATGAAATATTTTGTAGATTAAATATCTTAAAATCTGAATACATATTACGTATCTAATATCCAGTAGCTAGTTAAAAAAAAGTTTCCTTTGCATTTGCGATAGCTTTTAACTCTTGCCCACCCGGTACCGCTTTGTAATAAGACTGGAGGTAGAGTCATAGCAATATTGATGTTGTAGTCGCTATACGCGTTACGATGATATCATCAGCAAAATTTACCAATAATAATAACTTTTAATATCAGCACGGCCTTACTGTCATTGGTAATTGGTCACTCTCTTCATAACCCGAAACAACCCGAGCACAGGAACAAGTAAGTAGTAGTGGAAACAGTAGTGTTTCAGGATCTGTAATTAAATAAGTTAGTTTCCTAGACTTATTTGTCAGTTTTCATGCCCAAGGGCCAAGACGCGAACCACCGCGCCGCGAGGCGCGAACTCTACATTAGACCTCAGCTGATAGATGTCAATAATGTTGGCTTCGTCATAATAAAATAAATAATTTTATTTTGCTGAACAGGGCACAAGCCACTACTAATAATATGAGATCATTAGAACTAGAACATCGAAGTACCTACATTTTCTGGAGTTTTCCAAAGCGAGATCATCAAGCATAGAAATTATTGTATTGGCAAAATTATCTTTAGGGACTAAATTTTATCGCAAAATTAATTTCTATTTGCCTAGATGTACGTGGTACTTTCCCCAGATCCTGGTAAAATATATTTTTGTGAAAAATAACCATTTTATTTGCTTATTATGAGTTTATAAATATTCATAGTCTGGTCTGATTCATATTATTATTGTTTTGATGAAAAAACCCAATACATATTTAGAGAAACATTCTAAAATGTAAAGGAGGGCAACTTTATGTTGTTACTTGTTAAGCTGGATCTTAGCACATAAACAACATGATAAGTTGTTGATTTATTCAAAATACTATTTACTTTTATCATCACAAATTATTATGATCCTACTTGTGTATAAATGTAGGGTACCCCGTACCTGTAATCTATCTTTCATAATTGAGAGTATTTCTAAGCTTTAAGTATTATCAAATACTAAAACCGGTAAGGTTTATACGGAACATTTAAGTATTAAAGTATGACTAACGATAATTAAAAAGTTAAACCATGTTTTGTCCTTGTCTGAAACGTTAGAGAATTCAAAAGTATCTGTGTGATCCACAGAAATAGATCAAGTGTGATCAAAGACACGAAAGTGTAGGACTATAACTTCGGTATCTAGGCACAGAATACAATATATTAGTTTAACAAGTATAGGTTAGGTTAGTTTCGGTACACGGTGTGTATCTTTTTATTAATATCATATCACCCGGTGAATATCATACCGCTTATATCTACTAATCAAACCTTCCCTAGACATTTTAGCGAGACTAACAAATTTCATTTTTAGGGTTCCGTACCCAAAGGGTAAAAACGGGACCCTATTACTAATACTTAGTTGTCTGTCCGTCTGTCTGTCTCCAGGCTGTATCTCAAGAACCGCTATAGCAAGACTTCTGAAATTTTCACAAATTGTGTATATCTGTTGCCGCTATAACAACAAATACTGAAAACAAAATAAAATTAATATTTAAGGGGGGTCCCATACAACAAACGTGATATTTTCGGCCTTTTTCGCTCTTAGATATCAATAATGGCAAGAAGTAGGCACTTGAATTTTTCTCAATTCTCACATTCTTTTGTTATATGTGTACTTTAATATTTAATAATAATATTAAAATAAAATACAAATTTAATGGGGGCTCCCATACAAAAGACACAATTTTTAGCCTACTTTTGCTCTGTATCGGTACGGAACCCTTCGTGCGCGAGTTCGACTCGCACTTGGCCGATTTTTTATTTATACCATAGATACATCATCTATATATTATAACCATTGACATAAGAAAATAATACACAGTATTGCATCTATTTCAAGATACACAGGCTGTTAATTAAGTTATCTTTCCACTTATCATTCCCCTTTGGTACCCGTCCGGGTACCAAAGGGGAATGATAAGTGGCAAAATGGCAACATTTTAACGAACCATAACGAAGAATCGTCGCCTCGGTGTTTGTGCCAAAAATACACTTCACCACTCCGTACTGTGTGCTTCAGTGGTTTATGAGCCATTGCGCTCGTCCGGCGCTCGTAAAATATCTCATCTGCTACTGAAAGTGCATCTTATGTACTGCCATGACTCATAACTTATACTATCTTTACTGCAACTTCATAGTAGTTGCTTATACTAACACATTTTCTAGTTTCCATCAAAACAGTAATGTAGAGCATGTTGATAAATCTTTGTTTAATGTTTGCCGCTATTCAAATTAGCACAGCTGTTAGTCATCTACTGATAATATTCACAACATAAAATGTTAATTTATCCTACGTTACATAATATATTCACCGATGATCACTTACATAATATGTTAAGAACTTATAGAGTCCTAGGATGTATTGGACATTACAACTCTATAAACTTGCCGAAGCATTCCCTTACTTTGGTCATTGGTGGAAGTCCGGTGCCTTTAGGTAGTCCAGGCGGTCGTGGAGGGAGTCCTGCCGCCTGCGTTTGATAGATCCAGGTCATACTTCCGTATACGGCTGATGGGAAATCGCAGGTGGTTTTAGTGGTTTTAGTGGGTAGGGTTGGCTCCTCCCACTTATCACTGACCAGTCCCACATATCCTCCACCCTCCCGTACCTATACGGTTGATGGAAAATCGCAGGTGGTTTTAGTGGATCGACTTGGTGCTTCTCGCCGACCAGTCTCACATACCCCCGGGGTGCTTCAGCTAACTGAGGCACACCCCCAAACCGGGGCACCAATAAAGGAAGGAGCGTCATCCAAAAAAACTACAACTCTAAACTACAGAGTCTAGGGCACTCTAGGGCCTAGGCACTCTTGAGTCTAGACTGCATAAACAGGCACTAAAGGCTGATTTCCTTTCTTATTTTGAATAACGGGGTATATAACGTCCTATCAGTTAATTACTATAATTAACAGCATAAATGTTTCTGTTTATATCATCAAAATGTTATTACTAATGGGGATTGTCCATTTTTTTTAATTTTGCTCATTACAAAAACATTTCGAGTGTCAGAGAGTCAGTGATCGTTTTTCTGTATAGAAACGAAAAAAATACCCATTAGTTACTTATATTTTTGAACAAATATGTTTAACCTTAGTTTGACCTTCAATGGTGTTAAATTAGCAATAAATTCGACCAACATTACGTTTCGAACTTTTGGTAAGCTTCTCGTATCAACTTTCACATAATGAGAACTTGCATTTGACGAACCAGCCATTATAAATAAGATTGAAAGGAAACAAAACATACTGCAGAGGTCAATTGGCCGCCGATGATGACGTCAGAGCGAAAATTTAAAATTTTATTGAGAAAAAACTAGCCAATGAATTTCAAAATTATTTAATTTATATTCTTAAAATACCCTATTTTAACGAAAAAAAATATAAAAAGTACATGTGATTTTTTTTGGACAATGCCCATTAGCGTGAAATCATAACTTAGGTTAGACCTCGTGATGCAGATGGTGGTATTCAATACATTTTATAGTACTTATATTATGAGTACTAGTACTTTAATGATTATGCTCTAGGAACAATTAATCAGTTTAATGATGTGATCACACAAACACATTACATCATTCGCTAGTTTACTAGCACTGCATGAAGCATCTGTTACTATAGCATCAAGTAGATCCGCCTCAAACACTTTTACCCCGTGCTATCCATGTAGGCGTAGCTGATGTTAAGTGCTCCTCTTTAAAGTAATAAAAATGACATTAGCATCATTGATTTATTTTTTATTGCTAACCTACCCAACATGTTTTATTCGTTGCTAAATATGATTTATTTTTCATTAAAATGTTGCTCTACATTTACAACTCTAATAAACAACTTAAGTTTAATTTATATTTCAAAAATAACTATAAATGCTCGAGTTTAAGTAATTAATTATCATAGAAAATTATCATAATTAGGTAATGTATTTTAAATATTAAAAAAGGCCTCGTTAAGTCGCAAACTGCTCAAACTTTCTCCCTATACTACACAAGCAAACGTACCGGTTTTGTTTATTTCTTTCTACTGACACTTTACATAACTGAGGAAAATTTATACGAATATAGCATAAATTAATTATTATAATTTTAATACGGTTTTAACGGCTCTCATGGCATGGCGCTCTACATATTTTCTAATCTATCTAGCTGCAAATATAAAGATGTTTTTGGAGAATTTCAACACATTAAAAAAACTATAACATTTAACTTTTCTGGGTTTAAACCACAGAAATGAATCTTGACTCATTTCTGTGGTTTAATCAGTTTATTCTACCTATCTCGTAAATCGTAATTAAAATCGAACTATTTAACAAACTAAGTACATCTTCAGTCTTCACATTTAAATACAAAGCTTGTATTGACTATTGTTTCATACGTTTTGATGACTAATGTCGGTATTTTTCTACTACAGTAATTATATTATAGGTTACATAATATATTAGTAGATTAAAAAACAATTCCATCTGATTATAAGTCGGTTTATAATCAAACGTGACGAAATAATCGAACAAGAAGTCGTCCAATACAAGTCATCAAACAACATTAAAATTTGTTCACAATTTTTGTCTCAAAACATTCCGGCTTCGGACGCTTTACATTTTTTTCAAACTCAAAACCCGCAAATAAATTCGCGACATGTGCTAGAACGTTCAACTTGTGTATAAAGTTTCACAGTCGACTCTACATAAAAAGCAACCAAAAGGCAAACGCGCTAGACTGGAGGGCGCGTCGGTCGGCGATGTAGAGTCATGTAGACTGCTCGACGCCTCGCGCGACGGCTCATAACCCTTACTAACACAATGATAAAAACTGTGCTAATTCTTTGTATGACGCTGACTCGATTCTTGCGACACCTAAATATGTCAACGATTTATTAATTGCACAAAAATCGAGTTGCTATTGTTTGCTATTTAATATTATATTGAGTTGTTCACTATTCCTAACTACCTAGGTTTTTTTTTAAGTTTTGAAAATATTTATCATAATATTTTTTGAATGTCATATTGTTATATGTATGTATATTTTGCTTCTGGAACTTAATAAAAACGTCTCAATTAGTACGGCCGACGGCGGCGTACGGACTTAATAAGGGCAGAAATATTAAAATCCTATAAATATGTCCAGTTGATGTTTTTCTTTTACTTTCGCATTCAACCTACTTATCTCAATTATCAAGAATTTACTTGGAACTTGAAATGGAAAAATCCGTGATAATTTTATATCTTCTGATTAAAGTGGTTCGATAGGTGCCTATCTGCCAAACGTTACATACATTTGTACAAATCATTAAAATATATATTATGTCGCTAAGTGCATAATCAGATAATAATAATACATATTACCTAAATAATACTTACCTAGAGTCGCGGCGTTTTCTATTAATTTAATACACAAATAAAAGTCCATACAGTAGTGAAATTGTTAAACAGTTACTTTGTATTTTCATTTGTATAAATCTAGCCAACCTATAAACTAATAACAAACTGCAAACGGAAAGATATGATGATCAATAATAATCAGTAATCACAATTAATTAGCTAAAACATTTCCTCGACAAAAACAAAGCGTACATTAATAACAATATAATTAGTATAATAAATCAAAATATAATATTATTTACAATTGCCCTCACAATTGTAGGTCGAATGCACGCTGCTGTGTCCTTATCGTAGACGTTTTCCATTCGCTTGTGCGTCACTCTACATCACGTCAACTCTATCGACTATCGCATACAATAATCGTACGCAAATATCGCAATTTGGTTACGTCTTGAACGAGATTTTTGCTTCTCGAAGTTTGAAGTAGCCCCCCGGGAAATGCGGGAATGCAGCAGTGATCTGTCGTTGTCGCTTAATATTCCAAGTATTGAAAATTTAAATATGTTGAAAATGTTATTGAATAATTAGAATATATTTTATCAACCAATCTAGTATCCATAAGGGCTCATAAAGCTAAAGTCCAATTTTCATTAGAATACTGAGTATAATTATTAGTAGATGAGTCCAAGTATTTTTTATGAAATCTATAAAGGTAAAAATAACGTTAGTACCTTGTTATCCTGAGTACTGAGAAAACTTAGATATCAGTTAAATTAATTTCAATAGATTTATAAACTTTTCGCAAAAACTAAGGGCGAGGCCACAAGACTACGTTGCGCCAACAACGCAGCGTTGTGGCCAGGCCACAAGCCACAACGCAGCGTTGTGGCTTGTGGCCTGGCCTGCAATTGTTGTGAGTATTCACAATTCCCGGCAGCGCGTAAAAGGGAATAACTAATACATAATATAAGGTAGGATATTAAAATATATGTTGTAATGATATTCCAAATCTTTTGTTTCTAAAATGATTAAATTATATATTTTATCAATTAAATTACTAAACCATGATCAAAGATGGCAACCATGAACCAACGCTTGCTTGTCAGTTGCCACGCAGGTGGCTTAAAAAAATGTTTTAATAATTCTACTGGTACCGCATTATTTTAATTTTATTAAGATCAATAATAATTAGATATTAATTAATAACCTTTTCTTTATTAATAATTCTGAAAAGGATTTTGAAAAATGTTTTTGTTTGGCTGAGTAATTTATGTATTATAAATTATTACTATTATTTTTATTTAATAGATGAATTTAATCATAGATTAATTAAATAATCATAGATTGATCATGAAATATTCTTAGAACAGGTAGGTGAAGTAGATAGATAAAAAATACAATGCGCTTTTGAAAAGGACTATATTATAATAGCAGGTAGAAAATGGTTGATAGCGCCGGCGCGGCGCTACCTGCTAATGCCACGCACACGCTTCAGAGGGAGGGTCTACTCTCTACATGTCATACCATTGAAAAACAGTATAATAGTCAACATTCTTTATTATAATATATAATAATATTAATGCTTATATTTATAATCTGCATAAATGTAGGTAAGCTTCATAAACCCCACATATAAAAATACAATCTTATACTTATACACAAAAATAAATCATCATCTTCAGATGGTAATTATATTATGATGCACTACGGCAAAGTGTTTAATAAGGCACGGTGATGCGGGACTACGCCCCGGGCGGCGCCAGGAGAGCGCCAGCGACTAGATCACAGGTGAAGGGGTTTGCCCCGAAGGCGCGTCATCTGAGAGGTGCGGTGAAGGATGGCGCCGGGGCGCACCAGCGCGGCGCTGAGCACGCGGCCAGGCTACATCCCGATGCACTCTGTACTGGCATAAACGCTGATACGTGAACGCCATGAATTACCGGTAGAGAAGCGATCGCCGGTGGTTTCTCCTCGTCTTCGTCGGTTGAAAATGGTCTGAACAGTTTGAAAGGTTTCCGAGGTGGTTCTGGCATCGTCGGAGGTGCGTACGAGACGACCGATGTCGTCACTGGGGAGAGCCGTCTGACCGACAGATCTATAGGTTCAACACTGGGAACTATCACAGGAACTGGCGCCGGTAAAGGTGTAGGCACTTGTAGAGATGTAGGCACTGGCAGAGGTGTAGGCACTTGTACTGGTTGAACTGGAACTACCGTCGGCATGGAAGCTTGCACTGGTGGTGGAGACGGCAATCGGGCGCTCTCCGGAGATCCCACGGAGTACGGAGGCGGCGACGGCGCTGGTTGGGGAGCTCGTCTCAGGAGCGCCGCGCGGAGCGTCGGTTCAGCTTGTAACCATTTCTGAATTTGGCGTCTGTGTATCCCGAACTTTCTGGCAGTGGCTCGCTGATTGCCGCGACATTGGCTATCGCGTCTGTAGGCATCGAGGACTTGTAGTTTAAACTGCGGTGGAAATATGCGTCGAGACCCCGCACGCCCTTCGAGGCGACGTTCTGTTGATGTTGGGATAGAGTGCGTGTGGGAGGCGGCCATGTTTAATTGTAAACGTCTACGCGTGATGGCTGTCGGCGCCGAACTGACTGTCGGTCACCCAGTCGACCGGCGAGGCGCGGATGTGGCTGGCGGCTCGCTCGCTACCCGCGGCGCATACCGCCCCGGCATGAACGTGCGACGCAAGCCGCGTATATCCATTAGGACTCGTTCACAGTGACACGAAAATTGCGACGAAATCAAAAAAATAACTTTGCTTGTTTTTCAAATACGATATTTAGTGATGTCATAAAAATACCAATATATTTTCTATTTATGGCAATTACAATACTAAACATTAGAGAAATGTATAAAAATATCAAAAACCCTCATTAATTCTATTGCATTGTGGCACAGTATTACCATCAAAATAGCTTCTGATGAATTAATTTCCGTGCTAATTAGTTCAGAGTTCAGACTCAACAAAAAATTATCAAGATTATGCGTAAGTCGTAACTCATTCGTCTTTTATTGCTAAACAATGCACACTTTAAAAATGATCTAAGTATATAAAAAAACACTAACTAAAGCTTGATTATGTTAAGAAACCATTGACAACACAATGCTAATGCTGCTATTTTTTTTCTTGTTCACAATTCCACATATTACTAAAAGCAAGAGGAAAGCCTTTTTTCAGCAATGAGATACAGGCTCACAAAAAACTACTACCTACTGATATATGATTCATTTAGATAATATTAGATTACTACTTTTTTGTTAAATTTTATATTATGTGCATGTAGTATTTCATTGTATCAGTATAAACGTTGCCTTACACATTAATCTCGCCTCATTCTCGGTGTGAAAAAATGCCGCAAGTGGGAGCCGATAGCATGTAGCGCCACCAGTGCCATCCTTGTTTATCTCAAGGAACTTGTAACGAAAGAAAAGGATAGATGATATGCTCAGAGTCAGTCGCTGCCACATCCGTTTACAAAACAAGTTTGCATGCGACGTTGCCTGATAGAGCGCGCGGGCGGTTCATGAGCTTGTGGGACGAGAGGCAGGGAGTGCGGGCGGATAGGAATGCGCACAGAGCGGCAACGTCGCCGTCCGTGGCAGACAGGGTGTCGCCGGCTCGCCGCCGTAGACAGGCCGTCGCTCAGCGGCGCTTGCCCCTCTGTACCCGCACACCGATCCTCACACCCGCGTTGCCGCAAACTCACATCAACAAGTTATTTCGGCTCGGCGTTTCGTATGCACAAAGTAGCCTATGTGAAGTGTAGTTTAGCGTCACTTATGACGTTTTTTAATGAAATGAAAGCTTAGCGCCATCGCTGTTTCGAGGAAAGTTGTTTATTTTTTATGAGCGACCGACGGCCGCTCGCCATGCCCGCCTCGCGTCCGGCGTGGTAGAGCAGTCATGAAATAACGACTTTTATGTTAAAACTTAAAGTTATTTTTAAATATTTCACTTGTAAATGATAAATAATACTACAATAATTAGTAACTTAATTTTGTAGATATTATGTCAATTTTTATAATATGTATACATAATTATTAATTACATACATATTACATAGGTACCTAGTACTTACACAAAAAAAAAACTCTACATTTATGTTCGGGGAAAATTCCCATTACAAACTTACTGAAATCTTATTAAAATTGATTAGTGTAATTTAATTTTATTTACTTATTCATTTACATACCTGCATTAAAATATGTACTGTATAATTCATCAGGTGTTTTTATTTCAAACTCTATATTCGGAATCGGAACACAAAAATATTTAATCAACATTTTACATTTTAAAAAGATAGTTTTTAATGTAGAACTTGATCCCACCAAAAACATAAAATATGTAAAAATGGAAACCAAGTTCCATACAAACATTATTCTTGTCTATGGACTTCGCCGTCAAAAGGATGGAGATCTAAATGAGTGCCAAGTTCCATGGAAAATCGAAATATGTATGTATAGGAACCAAATAACATCATGAACAAATAATAGAGTCTATTTCTTTGCTTTATTGAATATCTATAACAATTAATGTTATTTAAATAATTTGAGATCTTAAACTAGATTAGATTCTACTTGGCCAGTTTTCATTACATCAGTCATTTCATAAAGTTATTGAACATTTTAATTCTGATGAAAACTAGCCAAGTAGAATCTAATCTAGTTTAAGATCTCAAATTATTTAAATAACATTAATTGTTATAGATATTCAATAAAGCAAAGAAATAGACTCTATTATTTGTTCATAATGTTATTTGGTTCCTATACATACATATTTCGATTTTCCATGGAACTTGGCACTCATTTAGATCTCCATCCTTTTTACGGCGAAGTCCATAGACAAGAATAATGTTTGTATGGAACTTGGCTTTCCATTTTTACATATTTTATGTTTTTGATGGGATATCATTACTTTTTGTAAAGAAAACTTTCCGAGCAAGGGTAGACAGTAGACATCTTAATCTTCCCAGTTCAAACATACATAATATTCGACTATATTCAATCGCAACCTTAAGGTGTTGTTTCACCACTTCCCGACGAGTATCGGATATGCTATCCGCAACTTATCTGGCAGATACTTCATCTATCAGATAAATTGTGGATAGCCTATCTGAAACTTAACTGACAGATCCTTCATCTGTCAGATAAGTTGTGGATAGCCTATCTGAAACTAAACAGGAAGTGGGGAAATAGCCCCTAAGCCTTGTTGAGTATCAGACGAATAAAACAAAGAAAATTCAAGCGAATGGAAAAAGCAGCTACCATCAGGAGGCATTGGAATATGTAATACGGTATAACACAAGTGTATTTCCAACCATTAACTATAGGGTACAGCTTATTGTGCGGAAGTAAAGTAGCTATTATTATAGCTGTCTAACAAACAGACAGACAGACGGATGGACGGACGGACAGATGGACGGACGGACGGACAGACGGACAGACGTATTAAAAGAATTCTATGTCTATTCCCGGGACTCAAACTATATCTCCATACCAAATTTAACAACAATCGGTACAAGCAATTTGGGCGTGAAGAGGTAACAGACAGACAGACATACTTCATAAAGTCACCTTCTATTAATTTCCTAAAAATTTTTCACTTCACAAATAAATATTCACGGGGAGCTCCCATACAATAAATGTGATTTTTTGGCCTTTTTTGCTCAAAATCAATAATGGCAGCCGGTAGATACTTGAAAATTTCACAAAATTTTTAATTATATTTTTATTTTCATAATTTATAATAAAAGTAAAATAAAATAAATATTTAAGGGGGGTCTCCATACAAAAAACATAATTTTTGCCTAGTTTCGCTCTGTCCGACTCGCACTTGACCGATTTTTTTTTTGTTTCTGGATTCTGAGCTGGATTCCAAATTTCAGCCTTCTAGGTCATCTGGAAGTGGGTTAGAATTTTGATCTATAGGTCAGTCAGTCAGTCAGTCAGTGATAAAAATGTAGATTTTCGGACGTTAATATCTCAATAACCGTTTGAGCTGTGCTTATGAAATTTAGAGCATGTAGATATCTCGCAAGTCTCATTATATAAGCCAAATTTTAAACGTTTATGTGAAATAGTTTCTGAATTATAAGAATGTCAAAAGTACCTGCAAATGGTTCGTGTAATATTACACACGGTGCTGCTCGCCATTCTGTTATGCTGGAACTTGGCTTGACACGCTACCGCGTGTCTAGATCATAAAATTTCGTTTTAAATGAATAATTTTAATCATGTGTTTATTGAGTCTTAATTTTATTTTTGTACAGGTTATGATCACCACAGGTTATAATTGACAGATAATGTATGCCGGCTTTAGTCAAAATCTTCATTAAATTACAATAATCTGCAAATACATAATATTCATCTCTGAGTGCGGCAGTTAACCACCCTGCAGCACGTAAAGCCAAAATATAATACCTGCAGGGGTATTCACAATCCCCGTTAAACCTCGAAACATTAAAATAAAGTATTAAAATATTAACTAAATAACCGAGAATGCAATATAATGAAAATAACTATTGTAATCGAAATAATTCTGAATTTAAAATTATAAGGGGGGCGAGGCGTACGTCCCAAAACTGTGCAACGGTAATGCTGCTTTTGGCCTGGTCTGCGGGGGTATTCACAATTCCCGGTCGACTCTGATTCGGAAACATTATTTTTTATATTGGTTGCCGTTTGGTTACGATTTACGAATATACCCTGACAAAATGTTATAATAACACCACAGTAAGTTTCAAAATTCTCGATGAGAACGGGAGAAAAAAAATACGAATACCGCTTTGGTCTAAGCGTCCCCAAACTAGTTTCACAGGAACACTTGAAACAACAGTCTTGAAAATTTTAAAATACTATTTCTCCCTTTTGAATTTATTATGTATTGTCTGGCGACACACGACGCGGTCAGCCCCTAGCCTATGACCCCGTCTCTGTCTGGGAATTAAAAGTAAATGGATTATGTCTGCATTCTTGTCTGGGTCAGGATTTCTGCATTTATTTTATGTACCATATCAATCAATAGGCACAGAATAAAGTTTAAATTTCTTTTCAAGATTATTATTCTCCCCTGAGAACTCTACCTTATATTGTAACAAACTGCTGTGGCTATTGCTCTACGCTACTACTCATATTGTATAATTTAGAAATTATTAATCATTAGATGAATTAAAGCATAGTTTATAGTCATGAATTACAGCTCATGATGTAGTTCACATCACCAACACATGTAGCTCATGTAGAGACACATTTGCCGGACTTTTTTATACACGCAGTCATAAGAGCGCGCAAGTTTGCGGTTGTATTTGTGCTTGTTAATATCAATCATGTATAAGTACGGACAAGTGACAGGCAAGGTCGAAGCACTCAGTAATTTAATCCACCATGACATCATGGTATTTGTAAAATATTCCATAACTCCGAGTAGGAGTTTTTGCAAAGGTACATTCGCGCCGGGTACCTACATAGTACATAAGCAGATTAGACACAAGGCCACACTTGCTGTACCTACTGAAATACTAAGCGAGCAAGCACTAACTGGTTATTACGATATAGCTGCACATAGTATTAGCTTGATGGAGTTATTCGTTGTTCATGCACAATGTTGAAATTCAAACTTGTCCGTCAGACTCTACATTTTTTAACAAAAACTAAACAGTGTAGCGCTAGTAGTCTTTATGACGTTTTTGTTTTTAATGTCCACTATAAACTTTAATTTAATGACTGCTAATAATACATATTTCTAATCTGGTAGTGTAACAACGATTTTGTTAAAACACACAAAAATTGTAGAGTTCCTTTTATGTTTGCGTCATGTTTATCATCCTGAATCCTAATGTATTTTTTAAAACCTTTATGAATATAAGCATAGACAAATTAAATTAATATAAGGATTCATATGTTAACACAATAACAAAGGCTAACTGCGCAGTTATTACTTTAGCAATATGATTACTAACCTAGGTAGTGGGTACGGTGCTACGAAACCGCCTAATAGGCATCAACACGGGTACTACCCACGTCTTACGAATAGTTTGATCGTAAATTTCTAAGCCTTTAGCATGTTCAAAATAATAGTAATGTAACTTGTAAATTGTAATGAAATAAAAATTGATTGTGGAGCTGAAATCTAAATATGTATATTCAGTTATAGCATTTTATATGATAGTAATTAAACTATATAAATTAAATAAAACCTACGCACACATTGAGAGCGTAAATGTGTGAAAAGCAAGCGAAAATTCCAGTCATTATGACTGTATCAATTCATTACACTAATATAAGGCTGCACAACTTTCTCGAATTTTGAGCTTTTTCTTGTTTTATAACCATATTAATTGTAAGGTACGCTACTTTTTACTTGACTCAGTAATTTTTATAAAAAAAGGGGGTGATGTTGTAACTTGCAGTGTCATTCTCATTAGAAGTCAAAGAGAATATAATATACTACGTAACATCAGAAGTTACAAACTTAATGATTAATAATAATAGTACATTGTGCTTTGTATATAGTAACCCTTTGAAAAATGTTATATTGTTTTTAATTCTATTCCCTGCATTACCTGCCTTGACAAAAGAGTTAATGACTTATGAGTAATGACGATGGGACGCTGTATAATTTGTAAAATTTGTGAATTTTGACAACTATAATATTACTTTACGCCTTAATTAGTATGACATATTTAATTGAATATAATATAGAGTCTATTGTCATAGACTACAAAGGCATGTCGTTGTAAGGTAACTAATGGAATGCTAGGTAAATAAGTAGGTAACATGCCCTTATGAATAGTAACAAGAGATTTACAAGTATGGTAGCGAATCAAATTCTTGGTACGTGAGTAGGTACACATTTACTTAATAAGATAGCTGGAATATAAATGCCAACGGTGTGTAGTCATTGCATTGAACAAGTTTCTCTTATAAACATCAAACTTAAGGCTATGTATAATTTAATACTATAATTTAGTGAACTGATTTAAATTACAAATTTTGTTTCAGTATAAGGATTTGACTGTCGCCCACATGAAATGGGCAAGGCGTGGCTTAAAGGTGATATGATAATCTCGAAAGGTCAGCAGAAATCAGAAGGTTAAAAGCAAAATTCCTAAATTGTAGGAGCAGCACAAAATCTAAGGAAATCGAAAAATGTAGGATCTACTGGCCGCCACACCGTTCAAAACATTAATATTATAATTATGTAATTTATTATATTTATTTATTATATGTATATATTATATTATATATAATCTATTCTATTATATATATTTAAAAAAAAAGTCCATGGCGTGATGGACTGCAATTAATTAAAATTAATAATATTATATCAAATATCCTTGGTGCGAAAAATATAAATAATAAAATAACAAAAAAAGGATATGGGCGAACGGCCCATAGACGGCTCCAATTTTATAAATAAAAAAAATAAAAAAAAATTGTAGAATCATCTAAGAAAAAATAGTGACTCTATTTTGCAAAATTTAGGACTTTTAAACATCTCTCTCTATTTAGATATTGATGGAGAGTGCGTCTGCTTGTAAAATCGTTAATATTCTCTCTATCGTTCTGTTAATATTTTTACTAAGTACATATTATATCAAAATCCTAATTTACTAAACTCTATCTTTTTAACACAACTTAAGCTGTAAGCAAAACGAGTTTTTATGTACCTTACTCCTATGTCAAATGATCCTACCGGCAAAGTGACCAAAGTAAATGCTAGAAAGTCTTCAAACGCAAACGAAAACGTCAGCTAAGATACTTTGAATGTCGAGTGTATTGTTTCTAGTGTAGGATTTCATGATGCCTTGGAAAATATTGAATATGGTCGGGCAGTCTTCAAAGTACTCTTGCGTCATGCATGTGTGCGATACTAACAGACATAAGGCCGCCGTTCGCCGCTCGTAAACTGAGCTAATAAGTCACATAGACACATCGACGCCGCTGTTTGCCGTACTACAGACACCCGCAGGCACTGAAAGGCATAAACGACGAGCAAACACATAAACCTTATTTGTTTTGCATGAGTTTCTGAATTCGAACGGCTACTACGAACGCCACGCATCGTTCGCAACCATAATCCAGTATCAATAACGATGGCAGCTCTGTTATAGCAACTTCGATGTTGGGTCCATCGCAGCAGAGTCGAATTTTGTGAACGAGACGTTTTATGAGCCCCAATCAAGGCTAAGTGTAAAGCACACGTGCGTTCTAACTTCGTCCAAATGTAGACCAGTTAAAATGAAGAGCAGATTGGTCCTCAGCCAAGTTAGTCCTCAGTCCTCAGGTTTTAGGTAGCATGCTTAATCCGATATAAGTACATCAGTTCAAGCATTTTTAACATACGCAGATACGGAAAATATAATTAAATTAAGAAAAGTTTTAAAGATGCTTCAGGGAAATTCCAGTCCAAAAAATTCCTATACTTACGCCAGACTGAAAAGTAAAGGATTTAATATTTATTTCAACACCAGCATGTTTTAATTTTACCACAAAAATACATAAAACGATTTCTCAAGATAAAAAAATGCTCTATCATGCTCACGATGACGTTGGAAAAAATGTAGAGCCATTAACAATTTTGCATAATAGGTATGTATGATAAAAATATGATCAAATAAAACTAAATTGCAGTTAGCATAGAACATTTTAAGCGGAACCAAATAACTGAATTCTGTGTAAACAACGATGTGACGGTATCAAATTGCCTACGTGAGAACTTATGAAACACACTCTGACGTACACATTTCCGTTTCAGATCAATTCGTGACGTAACTTAATTTGTATATATACCTGTATGATTAATAGTAAATATAATTATTTTAATTAAGTATAAATCTTTCCGTTCGTAAGTGGAATGGATGGCGTGATCCGGTGGTAGAGACCGGTTTGGAGATCGGTCATCTCACCTGCGCTGCGAATCGTGGGCTGGACGCCTCATTCACTCGATTTCTACGCCAAACTCACATGAAAATGATCACCGTATTACATTATTCATTTTGATAAATAACTCACGCTTTTCGGTAACAGCAAGTTTTTTTGGTTGCTACAATTTTTTGCTGATCATGAACTAGCCACATCAAAACTACTTTCTAAAAACTCTATAAAAAATAAAAGACAATTATGTAAGGAATACATATTACAGTTAAGAAAATTCAAAAAGGAGTAGAAAAAATATACTTAGTTGAAATTAGTATTTAATTTACGATAATACATAGACACCTCAGTGCGTAGACATAACGACTCTACATAAATAAATACACCTTTAATATTGTTGTTGAATTCAGAATTCATACATCGTTATTAAGTTATAACTTTCTGTACTTCTTATAATATTATGCTAACGACATGTATAGCTTTACTCCTTTTCACTAACTTACAAACTCGTCGTATAATAGCTCTAAAGGAACATAAGACTCATTTGACGTAGAATAACGATGGTGAAACGCGTGTGGGTTGTACCGGATGGCGCGGACCGGCATGGCGCCACTACCGTTACCCGCTACCCGGCCACTTGCACTTCATTAAGCCACTTCTACCTCATTATACAATCTCAAATCTTATACTAGAAAGTATATACAGCCATACTAAACCATAAATTAGTAATAAAAGTTCATCTTATGCAGCTCTGCAGCAGAGTAGCGAAAATGAACTAGTTCTGCTCTACATTTTGCATTCGACTTAAATTAACAGTTAATTTAGCAACTGCAACAAAGTAATATTTAAATTATTCAGTTATATAAATTAGCTCTATACACATTTATTCCAAAGTATATTTACGAATACAGTTGTATTTGTTCACAGGCAATAAAATCGAGAGTATGGACAGTTAAATTTATATATAATTTTAAAGTCAGCCAGGAATTTTGATATATTCTATAAATCTATCAAACTCACTTAGTATTAACCAATAGAATATATAAACAGTTGGTCAAATATCATTAATTAGTGACACAATAATATTATATTAAACATAACTAACGTCAATACATACATATAATAAAACTGTAGAAATGACGATTCTGTACATTAAAGATATTCAAAAAATAATAAGCGGAGGGTGTCACTACATCGCTATGCAAGCCAAAAATGTGGTCAGTTTTTTTGTCTGTCTGTCTGTCTGTCTGTATGTTTGTTCCACTATCATACGAAAACTACTGATCCGATTTGAATGTGGTTTTCGCAGATATGTTTGTCTTCTTCCAACTTAACATCTGGTGTATAAACCCCCCCCCCCTCACCCCTCTAAGGGGACCAAGAGGGTGTCAGATTTTGTATCTAACTTTTTCTTTAATGGACTTACTTCATATTATTAACTGTGTTTTTCAACTTAACATCTGGTGCATAAAATTTTCCCCCCACCCCTCTTAGGGGACAAAAGAGGGGGTAAGATTTTGTATCAACTGATGAAGTAGAAATACTTTAAATGGCAAAACAATGTTTGCCGGGACAGCTAGTGTATAATATATCCGAAAAATTAACAGCTACTTGACTTATGATTGACGTAATCAAATCTATAGATATAAAGCGGACATTTGATAAATTCGCTTACATCATTTCCAAATATAGTCGCTACTTATAGGCACATTATAATGAATTAAGTATCCATCGCAGCGTTCGCTTAAAATTTTAAATCCTTTTACTTCTTTACGTTACATTGCCGTTTAAATCACAGTCTATCTTAGTCATCGTTACACAAAACTGGCAACGAATAACGAATTGAATTCAGCTTTTTAAAACGGATTTATGTTCATTTCATTGTAGTTATACGTAAAAGTATAAATGATATGCTGGTGTGCGTGATAGTTATGATAGGGTATGATAGGGGTGTATGTGTGTGTGAGAGGAGTGTGTGCGTTATATCACACAGTTCGTTGATCGCACGTGTGGGTCCACTCATGAATAAACAATATGGACCGTCCGCGTCAGTCACTTGCACAAATGTTATGCGTATATTATCAGTATTGCTGATTTCATATCTAGTAGAGGACGAGGGCTACGTGCTGCTATGCGCGTTTTCATCACAAAGGGGCAGAGTACAACCACAGTCTTAAATAATATAAGAAAATAAAATAACCTTGTCTAATACAATTCATAGTCGTCTTTTCGCAAAAAATCTAAATATTTCATCATATTTTCTTAACTCTACTTTTCATTCAACGAACTGTTAAAGCCCTAATTGTTGCTGAAACAATATGAGAGACAGAATGTTGTAGGGTATCTCCCATAGTGGACACTTAACGCTACGAAGCGTTTGATAAAAAACTTACATTACAATTATACAGAAAATAATGTAGAGTTCCTTCATAAATCATAATTCATAATACAAATCGTAGGCGTAAGGCGGCTCATGAATCAAATATCGCTCTTTTTACTGTTTGACTATATTCTCAATCAAACATCCGCTATTCGTGAACAAATGTGTTTAGTAATTCAAATGGTCTGTAATTTATTTATGAGCTATGCTCTAGCTTTCTAGTACTTCTCGATTCACGAGGAATAGATGACACTCCTATTTACTTACACATGATGTGTACTGGAGGTAAGAGGCCACTGTGAGAAGTTATGTAGGTAGGTGCCAGTGCCACATACATACATATTTTAATAGGTAGAATAGAGCTGTAAAAGAAGCTAGTGACAATTTTAAGTACAATATACACTATGGTAAAATCCACACTGCATTTATGGATTATAGTAATTTTATTTTAAACTTTATGCACAATGTACACTGGCGAAATGAATGTGATAGGGCATTCTCTACCAATCAAGTATAGAGTGGTAAGAAGGACAAGCTATAAAATGTTGTCCTTCTGATATTATTAAAAGTCCGAAGGCATGAGATGCTGTAGCTGGCAGCACTAACAAGAGATCAAACTAAATGTTTTAAAATAAAACACCACTACATCCCACGTACAATAAACCATACCTACATAGTCCTAAAGTCTACCAACTGGAACCGCGCGTGGGCAACCAGACTTGCGTTGCGGTTTGGACAAAGGACAATCGAAGGGTCTAATTACTCTGTGTTTACTTTAACAACTGGTTTGTTTGAAAAACGTTGCTGAAACCTGCAATTTTCTGAATTGAGACAGTTTCTGATAGTCACCAGACCCTCTACAATTGACAATAATAATCGTAAAGCTAAAGTGAATAAAATATGATCAACGATCATATTTTATTTCACATTTCAAATGGATACTTGTAGTAGTAGAGGTTTCTCGCTGGCCCTTTGAGTAATGTAATATATTTTTATCACTTACTTTCATAATACGTATACGGATTTCACATAATGAAAAGTACATACTCTTTGGGTAATAATAGTTATTTTATTTTAGTAAGAAAAAAGATTGACATACTAATATTTAAATCATAATATATTACTTATAATAAATAATCGGCCAAGTGCGAGTCGGACTCGCGCACGAAGGGTTTCGTAACATTATAGAGCAAAATTAGGCCAAAAATTGTGTTTTTTGTATGGGATTAATTTTTATTAATCCCTTAATTTTTTATTTTATTTTAATATTATTATTAAATATTAAAGTACACATATAACTAAGGATTTTGTGAAAAAGTGAAGTACCTACCTGTTGTCATTATTGATATAGAGCAAAAAAGGCCCAAAAAATCATGTTTGTTGTATGGGAGCCCCCCTTAAATATTTATTTTATTTTGTTTTTAGTATTTGTTGTTATAGCGGCAACAGATATACACATTCTGAGAAAATTTCAACTCTCTAGCTATTACCGTTCTCGAGTTACAGCCTGGTGACAGACAGACGGACAGACAACGAAGTCTTAGTAATAGGGTCCCGTTTTTACCCTTTGGGTACGGAACCCTAAAAAAGCGTTGTTTAATAATTTGAGGAACTAAAGAAAGCCTTGTGTGCGTACAAAATAATGTCTGCTCAGTTTGAAATAAATAATTAAATTAATTTCTACTTACTAATAAATGAATCATTTAACCACGAAACTGCTAAACTCACACTATGAAAACACATTGTATAAAACCGTGTTTTCGGTGATAATTACTTTTGGTGAGTAGGTATTGCAATTGTAGAATCACAAAACCTAGAACTCTACCTTTATAATATTGATGGTGCGTTTACATACACCACTGCACATCTTGTTCAACAAATAATAATGATTAACGACAAAACTTTTAAGTTATTATTCGTAGGTAAAATTTGTTTAGCTGTGAGCTATGACTTGTGACCCAAAAACGCAAAATCAACTTAAAAAAATTTATACGAGCGACTTTTGATTGCAATTACTAATTAGATCAGCGTTTTAAATTGAGGACTGCAATTGTAATATCACGTGATCAATTAGAAAGCCAAGTCATACTAGTAATCTGCGGCCAATATATTGTGCAATGTGTGAACTGTGAAGGCGCCGGTGGCGTCTAGCCAACGGTTTCAGACCACGGCCGTAATGCTATCTATTTTAGTTTTATTGCTTGCTGAATGCTATTTTAGCTGCACGTACAGCTATCGATTGTGAGGCTGAAACTCGTAATTATAACGATGAAAACTCGATATGAGTAAATTGCTTTGTTAATGACGAACAAAGACGTCGAAAATTTTAGAGCATCTAGTCATTATTCGTTTCGATTCTATGAAACAGACAGAGAAAAAAATTAGACCATGAATTAGCGAATAAATGAATGAATGAAGGTGGAAAAGACGCAAAATACTTTAAAATAGCCGCACTGTCCTCTTCTCTGATTCATTCCATTCATAAAAGTACAATTTCTGTTACCTCAGTCAAGTACAAAGGTATTCCACGAAAGCCCTACAACGGGATTAAAATTTAAAATAAATTAATGGCTGAATTGCCATATGTTCCGTTCTTATTTTATCTCATTTAATTGGCTATTTAGATAAGTACCTAATAATTCTCTGTGTGCTCTCACCTTCGCTCTCACTGCTCAATTTAGTATTTACTAATTCTAACTAATACCAGTAATACCGAGTCAGTAGCTTTACCTTATTAATTAATGTATAATTATTGTTAAAAGTTTCTTTTTACATTTTATTCCCACAAAGTACCTGCAATTTCATTTCAATTTCTTCAATCAATAAGCTGTTCAAAATAATTTTTAAAAATTATCATTCTTATCGTTATTATAATTATTATATCTTATCAATTATCATTGTAACATTGGCAGATAATTATTATGCAGTTAGTAATAAGGTAAACTTGTAAAGATAGGTTTATCAAAATATTATGGTGTTTTAGCCGCGTTGCGTTGTGGGCATATTCGGACGGCATATTCAATGGTTGAGAAAATAACGCCATCTTGGTATTCCAGATTTGAATTCCTTACTAAAACTCACACCAGCGTGAGATTTTTTTTTAATATTGTGAAACAATTAGGTACACAATCTGTGACTAATTAGAATTTATTACAATTCTTAAAATATTGCAATGACTGGAAATTGGAAATCGGTTCCTAATCTAAATCCATAAGTCATAACAAGAGTCATGAATGTATTTATCTAATATATTTTTTGTAAGATTAGCTCTATGTAAAGTTACAGAAAACAGATTAAAGGTCGTTACTCGTGGGTAGAGTCTTGATTCTTGAAAGTGTATTTTGAAGCTCTTTTAAACAAAAAGTAATATTATTATGCTAAGTGTTGAGACAAGTATTGATATATTATTCTCTTTAAAACTCTCAGAAATCAGTTGGTACTTTAGAAAATGTAGACATAGCTTGTCTCTTAATTTTTATACCAGCTTAAAACTAAACACTTGAACATCTCGGCTTGAGAATTTTCTAATCGTAGAATGATAATGATCAGTTATAAAGTTTTGTCAAAAGTTCGGGTCGTGGTGAGAGGGGAACGTGGAACCAGTTTGGGCGCGCCCGGTTGTGAGTTGTGGGCGTCTGCGTCCACCGCTCGCCGCTCCCAGCACCGACTCTGATACCCCAAATTTCACATTTTATGAGACGTTTTATATCTTTCCATGATACGGATTACAGGTTTTAACGAACAGTTTCCTACACTAAAGTTTTCTTGTTGAAAGTAGTGTGGCTGTGTAGTAATGTGGCTCTACATTTTTCCTCAATGCTAGTTGTTACAAACTTTGTAATTTTTTGCGCCGTCTTTGACTAAGATATGGCACTGACATACCTATACCTAAAATCAAATTAATAGAACTAAAAATGCTATTAATTATTATGGATATCACTTTCTCTACAAAAGCACAGAAATTCTCTTGAAGGATTAATTACTTATTTCCAGTCAACATAATATAGGGCAAACGTTTTAATAAATACCATTCTATCCTCTTATTTTAGAATCATTACCTACCTCATAATATCTACCTATTATAATTTATAATGTTTATGGCCGTACAGATAAAAATATTCTCTCCTAAACCTTCTCCAAAAGACTATCATCTCGAATAATAATAATATATCTCTGATCCCTCAGTTCTTCACCGACGGCGGAGCAGGTTGTAATTTTATTTTAGCTTAGGTAGGTCCGTTTGAGCGGCTACAAAAAATAAGGTGGCAATAAAAGGACGGAAACCCATTGTTTGATGTCATTCTGTTATCAGGAATTCTTTAAAAAAGCGAAGGGACTCTTCCATAGAATGGAGCGACGGAGAATACAATGAGCCCTTTGTGATGGAAGGCGCCGAACGGTCTGCCGCGGGCGGCGCGGGCGCACCGTCGCTCGCACGAGGCCCGCGCCGCTGAGTCTGGCCGCGCGACGTGTGGCGCGCCCGATTACACCCGTACTCTTTAAAGGATATTTTCGAGCTTTCGGCCGACCGGGCCCTATTAATATTCTGAGACGTGACGCATTCCTAAAATTCAAGATGGCGGCTAAAGACCACGCATTAGACGCACACAAAGGCAGGACGCGTGTAGGTAAACGTAGGACGTGGCGAGGCGCCCGCGCACCTATTAGGATTTTCGAGGATAACCATTATCATACACAATTTAGGAGCAAATAATAACTGTAATAACTAATAATACAACATAATAGTGTATAGCTAGCATTTAAGAACAAAAGAATTGCAATAGGTCTAGCTCTTACATCGAATAATCATACAAGTCCCTCTACAAATGTAGAGCTATTAAAAATCATGCGATATTATATTGAATAAACATACATTGGACTTTATCTACGACTTTTCCTCATATTTGCAATTCAGTAAACCGCTAACTTGAATGCATTGCTAGTGAAGTGTACTCGTTGCTATCTATTTATTAGTCATACATCACGCCACCTCGGCCCTGTTAACATAATACCTATACTTACCTTACCTACCCAGCAGGGTACGTCATCATGTAATAGGTAGCTTGACTGTATAGTAAATAGTAATTATATTAACTAGAGCAACATAAGGATTCAACTTTTAAGTAAGTTTAGGTTCTGTTTGTTTTGTCTGTCTGTTTTTTTTTTTCAACATATTATTAGGTTCTTCTTACTTAGGTATGTACCGAAATCCTCCTGCGTAATATTAATTTTCTTGCCATTTTCTGTGACTGGTTGTTTGTGTTCTATAGTCAACAGAACGACCTTAATGCCTTCTCTACGTTGGGCCACCATGATTACAATAATTAACAAAGCTATGTGTATATCCTGTCGCTTATGAACACGTTTTCATAATCGTTTGTATTGGTTCATCATAATAATAATTATTATATTATTTATTATGCAAACGTGGAAATACCACATTGTCCTAAAAAGGAGACACATGTAGACACTAGAGAGAATAATTTTATCAGATGCTCATTTTGTAGAGCACGAGCGTAGACGCTTTACAATTCAAGATAAAAAAATCTTATATTTTCTGTTTATTGCGTGGAATCTTTATTTTCTTTTGATCATTTTTCTTGTTCAATATATTTTTGTGCCTAGTAATAACAAACAATAAGTAAATCCGGAAACTATTGTGTTTAAAGGCTCAATAGAGAAACGGAACTTTAAATCTTGTATTGTTAATTTTTTAAGTTTAACTAAAAAACGACGTAAGCTAACCTGTAAATTAAAACCCTTGAATTTGTTGTAGGCATTTGCCTGGCTCAGAGCGGGCGTGTCTCTAGTCTCTACAATCGTCAAGGAATAGACTGCTTATTTATATAAAATATATTTTTATGTCCCCAATATGTCCCGTATTTTCCTGTTCCATGATTGGGCGTTTGCACACTGCACGATAACGACACGACACGATACCACAGAATAGAGGGCCACCGCACATATCATACAATTTCAAGTTGGCCGACTATCGTACAAACTGACTATCGTACTAAATCTAATATTCTGTCACTTAATATTGAATGCACCCAAAATATTCTCCTTTCTTTTCGCCTTCGTTTTATTAGTGCCACAATAAAAGCGTGCTTTTTACGCATTTTAACACACACGTCGCTAGGCTAGCAACACCGTTACCAACTAAATCTAAAAGTCTGCGGCTGGCAGCGTACACGATGAAGTTGTCCAATTAAATTGTGACATTACGCAATTTAGTTTGTACGATAGTCCGCCAACTTGAAATTGTATTATAATATGTGCGGTGGCCCTTATCTATTCTGTGGTATCATGTCGTGTCGTTACCGTCGCAGTGTGAAAACACCCAATATCAATTAAGCAAACAGGTAATTATTACTAAGTACTTAGGTACTTACTACTTAGCAATGATGTTTTATAATGAAGCTTTGTCACTACTCACTAGGTAGGTACTCACTGCCAGTTTAATTGATGAAACCCAGAGGGACCCCATAGTGCGTCATAGCTCATAGATGACATGTCACATGGAATAGTTTCGTTCCTTTATAGAGATAAGAGGTACTTACTTAGATATCTAACATGAGTAACCTTAATATGTATATTACATATTAATTTACTTTTTACTTACTTACGCAGTTTCTTACAACTTAATTTTTGTGACAATTGTAACTTTCCGGACTTATATGTAATACTAGCGACCCGCCCCGGCGTCGCGTGCGATGCGTATATATTTTATACCCAGTGGGTATAAAATATATACAGCCACCAAAAAAATTATTAAAATCGATAGCCTATGATCCTTCACGTGGTCTACTTCTTATCTGTGCCAAATAACATGAAAATTGCTCCAGTAGTTCGCGAGATAAGCCCTTTCAAATAATTTCCCCCGTGTTTTCCACATTCCCCTATTAGTCTTAGCGTGATAAAATATAGCCTATAGCCTTCCTCAATAAATAGGCTATCTAACACTGAAATAATTTTTCAAATCGGACCAGTAAGTTTCTGAGATAAGCGCGTTCAATAGTTAGCCCTTTCAAATAATTTTCCCCGTTTTTTCCACATTTTCCTCTATTTCTTCGCTCCTATTAGTCTTAGCGTGGTAAAATATAGCCTATAGCCTTCCTCAATAAATGGGCTATCTAACACTGAAATAATCATCAAAATCCGTTGCGTAGTTTTAAAGATTAAAGGAAACAAAGGGACATGAGGGAAAAAAGCGACTTTGTTTTTATAATAATATGTAGGATAGATGTATGTAATTTGCTACGCTACAATCATAACACAAGAGTAATCATAAAAAATAGGACTCTCGAAAGCTTTGGGCGTACGACTAGGAGTCCCAGGCAGTTTTTACTATACTTAACCAATGTAATTAGGTAGGTAATTAGTAAATAGCTACCTTTCATCATTTCTCGACAACCCCATAAAAGTGTGTATTATACAGTCATAATACACTATAAGTAATAACTAGTAACACTATAAGTACTTACTACAAAGCTATAGGTAGTGACTCGATACTGCCCAGATGGTAAACAAAGTAAGATCTGTGGCGGACCATGTATGGCAGGTTGCCAGGAATCTGGCGACTAGTCTAAAGTAAAATCGCCTTAAGGGCTGAGACAACCGCTTTCGTTTATTCCTGTTGCTGTTCTCGACTCAGCTCAAAATATACAAGTACTCACCTATGTGCTTACGCGCTTGGTATCTACCTTAATACTAGTTAGAGTTTCGATATTTTTAAACGGGCAAATGGCCCAACACTGCAACTCGTCACCAGGATCAACAGTGGTAACTGGTAACCAACTACGAAAGAACTACTGACATCATAATTCATATCAAAATTCTTTTTTACTCGGGGTTCTTTGCAACTCTCACAAGGTTCCGCGTCTTTGGGAGGGTTCCCAGAGACGCTGAACCTAGTTTGTAAGTTAACTCGAAATATGATTGCGGCAAGCGCTGTTAGATCTGCGTTCACGCCCTTATTATGTGAATAGTGGACCTAGGTCCTAGACCTATCTTAGTCTGCAACTTGCAAACTTTTCAGCCAGTGGGAAGTTAGTTTATAAGTATGTTTTTTCATCTTACTCCTTAGCTTCAAACGTGGCGTCGTTATTAGCAAATGAATCAAGGAGATTGTTTTACAAGTATTCTAAAAGGATCCAAATTCCTCTGCTCTACTAATTGGATATTTGTCGGTGTGCCAGGCCGTACGTTCTGTTACTAATTTGACACTTCGACATTTCCGGCGCATCGTTGGGGCTATTTTTTGCACTCGGGTATAAAGCTGCCGCCGCGCTCTGGTAGAACATTTTAAATGTAAATAATTAAGAACACATTTGTAAATATCTGAAGATAATGGGACGTTATTGAAACTAACTGTCTACTAAAAATTTCAGTAGATACGTATAATATGTAGAGAAGCGTTGGAGAACAAAAAAAAATTAAATAACAAGATGGAGTTTAAGACTCTGACAAAGTCTACTTTCATAAACTTAATAATACCTTTTTGGCTCTAAAATAAAAAAAAGATAAATTTAGTTAAAACTGCTTTTTTAGGGTTCCGTACCCAAAGGGTAAAAACGGGACCCTATTACTAAGACTTCGATGTCTGTCCGTCTGTCTGTCACCAGGCTGTAACTAAGAACCGCTATAGCTAGACTTCTGAAATTTTTATAGATTGTGTATACCTGTTGCCGCTATACTAACAAATACTAAAAACAAAATAAATAAAATATTTTTTATACAAAATAAATTAAATATATATCCCATACAACAAAAGTTATTTTTTTTGCTATTTTTTGCTCTTAATCAATAACGGCAACACATAGGAAATTGAAATGTTCAAAAAATACTTAATTGTATTTGTACTTTAATAATTAACAATAAAATTTCAATAAATTAAATAATTAAGGGGGGCTCCCATACAAAAATTCTATTTTTAGCCTATTTTTGCTCTATAGTGGTACGGAACCCTTCGTGCGCGAGTACAACTCGTACTTGGCCGATTTTTATTAATCTAATGTTTTAAGGAACTTGGATGTATTTTAAGGTTTCGAAACTACCACTCCAACGCCATCTATCGGTGGATAGCAAAACTTCATATGTTTTTAAACAGACTGCACACTACAAACCATACCACATACAGCAAAAAAATAATTTATAAAATCGTAATACAGATAATATAATAAGGTCAATTGCATTCTTAGGGACCTATCCGACAGAGAGTGGTCACGCGTTCAAGAGTTCTGCGTTCACATTCTACATTTGGGCGGTCAGTCACACAGGACCAATTCTAACGCGGTCTGAACTGACCGCTTAAATTGCTTGACCGCTGTCTGATAGGTCCCTTAATTATTTTTTTACCATTATAATATTGACGTGATAACATCTTATAATTCGATATGGGCTGCGCGCCCGAAAACATGACAGTTCATGCGGCGTCACCTCGCTGACAGCTCTGAGGCGTTCCATTTACACTCTCAAGTCTCTCAACAACCGTAAGGCCCACCTGGGCCGCGCTCTTTGTTTCGATTATATTACGTATTTCGATGACTTAGAGAATACTTTTGTATGAAGAAGTTTGGTTAGTTATGACCTTTGATACATTGACCACACTCTGAATGAAAAATAAATAAACAATCTGTGAGCTATTAGTATTATTTCGGCTATTCAAAATTGTGCTCTATTTCCTACGTGTCAAGGTATGACTTAATATATGAAGAATAAAGTATTCGTTTATTTCTTCTGAACAAGTCACTAATTATAGTTTCGAAAGTTTATAATTGAGAAACTAATATCACATCGGACTAAATACTATATTATGATGGCTTGATAGATAGAAAATTTAACATATATTATAATGTAGTTCACACAAACATAAAATATGGATTATGTATGTAAGGATATTTCATTATACATTAATTTTACAAAGAGGATAGGCCGGGCGCCATTTTTTTTGCACATTGACCTGCCAACTTTTTTGCATAGATTTTTCCCGGAACTGAGGGGTTAAGGCTATGACGTTGTCACGTTCAACTATCGTCAGTAAACCGACTTTACAGACAACCGATTTTTTTTACTATTCTGTAGTGTAACACTGTTAGATACATTCTAAGCTACAGGGTAGGTGTAATAAAAAATAATGTTTATAATATTTTATATTGTCATTCAACACCCCAAACTTCTTCAAAAGCAGTGCACAATTTTGCACATGTCAATGCTGCTGATAGAGGGTAGTTACTTATCGACATAACATCCTCTGAATAATCCACCTCCACTTTACCGTGAGCCATAGCACCAATAATCATAACAATGGGATCATCTTTGGGAACTAGCTCGCGACAGTTCGTAACAACTTTAGAACTAAAGGACATAGTAATTTTCTTGGCGCCCACTGGAAGATGTGACGTCACGGGATTCTTTATAACCTTCAGTAATTTCATCTGCCCTTCTGAGGCTCTAATAGCAAACTTGTGTAGCAGTTGAACTGAAAAGATAATGAAAATATATTTTAGTATTTTTTCCTAAGATAATATGGTATATAATACTCCGCCGCCTCCGCGCCGCTGCCGGCGCCGGCTCCGAAAAATATCAGTGATGGGAACCGGCGGTAAGTATACTGCCGGCAGCCGAGATATAAAACAACGGCTGCCGGCGCCGGCACTCAAAATGGGAGCCGGCGAAAAAATCGTAAAACAGGTTTCAGTGCCGGTTATCAAATTTTAATAAGAAATACCTATAATTCAAATATTCTACTTTTTAACCGATTTCCAAAGGTGAAAGTTATATAATGTTCGCCTGTGGATATTTTAGTTTTTTTGTGATGCATTTTGATCAAATGCTACCAAAAAGTAGAATTTTGCAACACAGTTTATACCACAGTTTCAAAGGTGCTGAACAGAACTTTGGACTCCTCATAAAATATGTTTGAGAGTTTCAGCTTTGTTTAAAGAAACATATAAGTACCAACTTATACTACGTCTTAATACTATGTCTACTATGCAAATCACATTAATCATCATCATCATCACTACCATTAAAACACGCATCCTCACATTATGACTGTATGATTGGTACTTTTCATAGTCCTTTAGCTCAAGACTGATGTTTTAGATAATTATTCTGTCATTTGACAAGCCGTATAGGCGCCGGCAGCCATTTCGGCAACCGGCGCCGGCAGCGGAGGCACTCCCTATATAATAATATTTTTTCCTAACAAATGACATAAGAACAACCGAGTGCATATAACTCAATCTTAAAGGATTCAAACACTCAATAACATGTAGTATGAAAGATAAATATTAAACATGTCTTCTATATGATACACTGATACAGACAAAGACAGACAGAAAGGTTCCATTTTTAACCGACTTCAAAAAAAGGAGGTTATCAATACAACGCGTATGTATGTAATATTTCCAGAACTGTCCAGTTTTCGTATATGTTAGTCTATATCAGCGTCTGAACAAATGTGCCAAATTTCAAGTGTATGTATGACGTATGTATGTATGTAAGTATGTATGTATGTTTCAATGTTTGTGTTCGGATATCTCTGGAATCACCATTCCGATTTCAGAAATTCTTTTTTTGTTGTACTAGGTATTGTTCAACTTAGGGAATAGTGCAAGTTTCATCAAAATCGGTTCAGTAGTTTTGGAGATAGGGAGTTTTAATTCTCAATTATGTACAATTTGAAGTTGGTTTTATCTTTTTAAAATACAGTTATTAACTTTGGGTTTAAAAGCCCTACTTGTAAATAAAGCTATAAGAAATCTAGTATTTGCATAATGTATTTAAAGACCCATTATGAATACTTGTTTAATACTATTTTGATGACATCAAATAAAAAATACTAACCCATCAAGCCTGCAAATCTCTTGAAAGTTCTTGGTATTCTTGTCTGTGGATTAATTTCAATTAAAACATTTTTCTCCGTGTGAATGTAAACTTGGAGAAGACCAGCACGGTTGAGGGGAGAGTCCATCAGCATGAGTAGAGACTGGTGGGTGATATCCGGCCGACATGATCCTGGATCCCGGTCATTTTTCCTCAATATATTAACATGGTCCTCACAATTGAGCAGTTCATAGCTGTTGCCAACCTTAAATGTAAAGAAAATAATGACAAATGTTGTAGGTTATGACTGCCTGTGTAACAATAAGATTTGATTAAATAAAGTCTGAATTGATTCGAAAAGTTAGAAATATGCAGTTATACTCTTCAGCTTGAGTCAACAAACTTTCAGCAACAGATTATATACATAATGTATTAGATTTAGCGCAATTTGATGAATATGTTTTGTGTTGTTGTGTTTGCTAACTTCAGTTATGTACTCGAGGGCTTTTATAGCTTCAGTAATAATGAACACAGAGCGTCATAACCTTAATAACATTATTAACAGATTAATGTCTAAAACTTGTCCTTAATAACATTATTAACAGATTAATGTCTAAAACTTGTCCTTACCTTTACTGTTTCCAATTGTGCATTCTCTAAAATAACTATAAGACGCTTCTCCTGTTTCTTTATATGTGATGCAACTAAATGCTTTGGTTTTGGATCATACTCGAAGTCGTCTTGGTTCGCTGCTAATTTTCTTTTCTTGCCCATGTCAAACGATTTTGTTTAGATATGATTCAACCGTTAACTGAAAATTATGTTAAGAACAAATCTCACTTCCCATTTCCCAATTAATAGTAAATTCTACTTTGCAACATTTGTGGATGCAATATTTATATAAAAAACAAAAGTTAAAAACACGTGCGCAATTCCCATTTCCCAAATTTCCGAAGTAAACATTGCTCTGTCAGACTGTCACTTATCAAGTGTCACTGTCAGTTAAAGAAATCTTTTTTTACACAAAGTACGTACGGTAAACAACCCCTAAAAAGAAGTGCGTTTTATGAAATGGCAACGTTATGATTCTCTGTTCTCAGTTCTCACGGAGTGTGTTCACGAGCGATCCATATTATGGCTCTCGCGCCATGGGATGTTTTCTTATTTTTAATCTCCACCAGACGGCGCGACGATAGACACTTCTAGATTTTCTATTGGTTCCCCACCGATCTGAAATTATCTGCAGGTTGGCATCACTGACTACATGTGGTCTGTGTTTCCAAAAAATATTAGTGTACTGTCCATTGCACAGATTAAGGATATATATATATATATATATATATATATCCTTAATCTGTGCAATATATATATATATATATATATATATATATATATATATATATATATATATATAGTGTATGTTAAATCAATGGTCCATTGAGATCCTTAATCTGTGGAACTGTCAAGTCACGAAGAGCATACGCCTAAGCGATCATTGGCCTAAGCGATTAGGCCAGTATACTGGTAACAGTTTAGGAACACGCAAATTGTCAAACTGAAAACTGACAACTGAAAGAAAGGGGAGTTTTGGCGGGCATGTGAAAGAGTGCTGTTGTGTTTTTGTATTATTTTCCTAAAATTGTGTTAGCTGGGTTTTTAATGTGTAATATTGGTAGAATATTAACCATTAGATATTCGTGTTCATGCACAAGTGTAGGAAAGTGATGTAATATCCAGAAACGTGCTATTTTGTGTTCCCTCCAAAACTCCATCGAAAGTTTCAGTAAAGCGTCTACCACTTTACTGAATCGACCGACTTGACTCCTGTGACTGTATTGACTTTTACTTAGACTTTGACTACACTTTAGACCTGACGATACATGAAAACGATGATGAAAATTATAATAGGAGGAATATGGTTTTCCCGCCATACCTTGTCTGTGTATACACATCCTTTGTGTCAAGTTGCGAAAAAAGAAGAAAAAAAAAACTGAAAGAAAGTTTTGGCGGGCATGTCACTGTCAAACTTCTTCTACTTTTTATTGTTGGTGTGGTTTTTATTATTTTTTCCCAAATTGTGTTAATTGGGTTTTTGATGTTCATTATTGGTAAAATATTAGCCATTAAATATCCGTTATCTTGCACAAGTGCAGGTAAGATGTTGTCAAAACCAAAATGTATATTTCATGTGACATTTGGTGTGAATATCGGTAAATAGGGCTATTTCTTCCGTGAGTTTTAACAAAAAACATCGTTATAATAACTCTATTAACCTACTCATTGGAATATTATTGCGTCTTTTTCAAATTGAAATGTATCAAGTTTTACATTCTTTTGCCCAGTTTTGTAGCAATTATTGATGGTATTCCCTGGTATTACCGATAGTTGTCTACCCATACGCCATCTAGTTACTAAAATGGAAACTGTTTGACAATCAAATTAAAAAAATAAGAAAATGCCTCATTGGCTCGATACTCGATGTCGCGCCGAGCTGAATTCATGGCATTCACGAACACGCCAGCGAGCCGCTCCATTTAATCTAGAGTTGTTAAAGTAACGAAAAAAAGCGTACCCGTATGTATTCGTTACTTTAACTGTTCGTACTCGTTACTATTGTATCGTTACTCGTTACTCGATAGTTTTGAATAATTTTGAGACCTCATACATAGCAACCAAGTTTTATTGATTATTGGGTTTCGTCCCCAAAGGTTACAAACGGGACCCTATTACTGAGACGTCGATGTCTGTCCGTCTATCTGTCTGTCTCCAGGCTGTATCTCAAGAACCGCTATAGCTAGACTCCTGAAATTTTCACAGATTGTGTATTTCTGGTGCCGCTTTAACAACAAATACTAAAAACAAAATAAAGTTAATATTTAGGTGGGGCTCTCATACAACAAACGTGTTCTTTTTTTGGCCTTTTTGCTCGTAATCCATAATGGCAACATGTAGACACTTGAAATTTTCACAAAATCCTGAGTTATACATATACTTTAAATTTTAATATTTAATAATAAAATTAGAATAAAATAAATAATTAAAATAAATAATTAACCATACAAAAAACACAATTTTTCCCTACTTTCACTCTATCACATTACGGAACCCTTCGTGCGCGAGTCCGACTCGCACTTGGCCGATTTTTTGTTTATTTGATAGGTTAATAGTTATTTAATTTAAGAGTAACATTGTCCTCCAAAAAGAACAATCCATATTTTAAGACCATCAAAACGAAATTTTAAATCCTTTCTATCTCTCTTAGCTACCACTTTCAAGAATTTTTGTAGAAGAAATTGTTATTCTTCTTATCAAAATGAAGCTACTCACGAAAAATTTGCTTGATAGTAATCTTAAAAAATTGTTCTAGGGAACCCGGACTATAAAATCTTTTTTCTACAAAATTAAATCAAACCTAGAATACTGCAAGCGTAACAGCTGGTATACGATATGCTCGTCGCGACATTTTAGTAAAAAAACATATTAAATAAAAAAATAATATGGCCACTACGAAAAATGCGAGTAACGAAACGCATTCGTGAGTAACGTTTCGTTACTCGGTACTAGGTGGCGTACCCGTTACTCAGTACCGAATACATATGGTTTGCTACAGCTCTAATTTAATCATTTTGAGTGTAGACGTCGACAGCACCGAACGTGTTCTAAACGCAAACAATGTGTAGGCGAACAATGATATTCTACTTATACAGCGGGGCTTAAATGGTTGCTTTGTTGAATCATGATATGAATCATAATATGATTCAATTCTTTAAAATCGCAAAATGCAACTCTGCTTGCAATTCATTTCTGTATTTTTGTACTGATTTGACATTTGTCAGTTTGACAGTTTTGACAATTCATTTGCTGAATTCATTGAGAGGAATTGCTAAATGTGACCATTTTAGCCCCGCTGATCTGTCTTACGTTCATACTATTTTCCGACTTAAATCTCTTCCGACAGTTCCGAGCAATTTTCAAATTCAATTGTCAAATTTGACAGATAAGTGAAACAAAAGATACGAAATGCATTACATAAAAGAGACAGACTAAATAAAAGACGACCAAATTTGGTCGTATTTGAATCTTCACAACGCGCGCGGTAGTAACATAATATATTATCTGCTTTGAGTTTTTCATATAATATAATTGGTAGGCGAATATCAAATCCCAGTATGTCCACCATAAGCGAAACTTGTCAAATGAGAGAAATATGTTTTTGGCTACTGAATACTGATAAATGGGGATATTTTATAATGAGGTAGTATGTAAAGGAAAATATGAAAATACAGTTTTAATAAGAGATTACTCTTTAAAACCATGTTAAAGTTTGGACATATATCGGTTTTGAATTTTGATACCTATATAACTGTCGAAATTTATCGGAGTTTTTGACAACTTTTGACACAGACATCTTCCTTGCTCTTTTAGGATTCACCACACTAATTATTTGTATATTGCGTTCTTCCATTTTTCTCACAAAATTCAATAAAATCGACGACAGCGAGGTGTACTTCTCTCGAAAATTCTTCAAACTGGCAGCCATCTTGGACGCCATCCTGTTTACTATCAAATTTGTTTGACAAACATGTTTGATGTAATTTACATTTTCATCAAACAGCAGCGCAGATGAACAAACGTGCATCAAATCTTGTTTGACAAATACAGCGGAACACGTTCAAGCACGTTTGACAAACGCTACCCAAATCCAAAATATTTTCTTTAAACAGGTCAAACACGTAGTTTGTTTGACAAACGCTTCAAACAAAGCTGTTTAGTCCGTCAAGAAAGTCATGACAGGCGGGAAAAATTTCTAAACGTAAATTTTTTATTTCATTTAAAAATTTTCCCGCCTGTCATGACTTTCTTGATAGACTATCAAACTGTTTGACAAACACGTAAAATTTGACAAACAATATTTTGATCGTTTGCAGGGTACTTTAATTGTGATTGATCGAAGTGGACGTGCTTGAGTTTGATTTTGATTTGTCAATGGACGCACCGGGTTTTGAAATAAATCGTCGATTTTAAACGTTGTTTTTATACAGTTTTGGGGACTTACCGTGATTTGGAAAAAAGTAACATAAAGAGAACTAAATAATTTCAAATTTAGCGCTATTCATAGTCGCTTACCACTCACTCGAATTAAAAAAAAATTGATGACATTGACGTACACAGTGACGTACGTACAACAAGAGTTGACGTAGGTAACTGACAGCAGCATATTTTGACATTAGACAATTGATTTCTATTTTCTATTGCGATTTGCGGGATACGTAGTATCCCCTTAGTAGTCTGAGTTTGCGGGCTATCTTTGCGGCTAGATAATAATTGTTTTGTTTATAAAAATTGAAAATGTTGCTAATGTTCGTCCCTTTTCTCTAAAGTGGTAAAATATACTGTATAAACACTCAAAGATTCATCCTGGCGACTTGTAATTACTTGGAAAAATAGATGGCTAACGACAGGGAGGTTCTTCGAGAGATATGGGATGGGAAACTACCGATCTGTTTTCAACTTAATCCTGAGGAGGTGACGGAGGTTCAACAGCCAGATCCATTTTACGTTATGGTTCCTAGGCTAAGCTACTTTCCACTAGTAATAGACAAGGTACGATTTTATTCGGTGTCAGATCCAAATACGAACTCACATTGTTAATTGTTATTTTTAAATTGTAACTCATATTTTTGCCTCTGCTAATATTTCAGATGAAAAGGCACTTTCTACGCTTTATTTCTCAAGAAAATGCCGATAGTGAAATGTGGCTAGACTATAATGGACAACCATTGAAATGGCACTATCCAATTGGCTTCTTATATGATCTATATTGTAGCAGCGATCCTCAACTTCCATGGACTTTGACTGTCCACTTCACAAAATTTCCTGAAAATATCCTTCTTCACTGTACAAATAAGTATGTTATTTCTATCCCTACTTGAATATTAACATACAATAGCAGCCTCTTTTCCTAGCAGCAACTTTTGACTTGTATTTTACAGGGATGTGGTTGAAGCCCACTATATGGCAACAGTGAAGGAGGCTGATGTACTTAAACACAGAGGCCAGGTGATGTCTACCATGCAGAAGAAAGACCATAACCAATTATGGCTTGGACTGCAAAATGGTATGCATTTTTAGTTGTATGTTTTTGTTTAATGGAGGCACTTCACAGGGCTATTTGTATTTGCGTATTTGATGTATTTGCCAAATAATCACCATGTGTAGACAGTATGTTTGATAAAGTTTTGGCCTTATTTGACAAATATGGCCAATACCAAATACACATATCGGTACCTTTGTCGGTTTTTGACGCACATCAAAAGAGTCAAATAAGCAAGTAAACAAAATCAAGTAAAAGTTTGGTATTTGATGTCCATGTGTGGAAGGCCGTATTTGCCTTTATTTGCTTGTTTGTGTATATGTCAATAGTTTTGCCAAATGCAACAAATAGCAAATACAAATAGCCATGTGAAGTGCCTCCATAAGGCATAATGTAACAAATATTTTAAGTTTCTTAAATTTAAGATGTTAAAATAATTTGAAAATCAATTTATTTCAACATTGTTTTGTTAACTAAAACTAACACAGTGAGTACAAAGTTTTTCTTTATTTTGATAGACAAGTTTGAGCAGTTTTGGGCTATAAATAGACGACTGATGGAATCCCACGGAGACAATGAGGGGTTCAAACATGTTCCAATGAGAATTTACTCAGATGATGGAACATGGAGTCAACACTTGATTAGCCCTAAGAATAATGATGGCAGCCGTAAAATAGTGCAACAACTAATAGCGGAGCTGTTTCCAGATAAACCAGATGGTATTTATTATGTTTTATCACATTAAGTTTTAAGGTACAGTCCAATTTGCTGTAAGCAATGAGTGTGAATGCTTAAGAGGCCGGGTACACTTGGAATTTCTCATACATATGTAATTCCAAAATCATTTTCTCATACGAAAATATTTAACATGTTTGAGTTGTTTTTCAGTTTAAAATAGTAATTACCTAGGTTCCTGCACAAAAATTTACTTCAAAATATTTAACCCTCCGTGTACGAGGTGGGGTATGACATACCCCAGCGCTAAGGAAATTGATAGCTGCAAATAAGACGTTGCTGCTTTAATTCCTACCAAATATTCAGTTCTATGTCTATCACCAATTCTGCTACATGTGCTTAAAGTGCGTCTGGGTATCATATACCCCACCTAGTACAGCACGTAGCTAAAAAAGTAAGTGTAACTTCTTTTGTGTTTTTTATTTATATGTTTAATTTGGTGTTTAACTTGATTAAATTTTATTTTCTGGTATAAGTTTTGCTAAAAATGTCTCGGTTATCGAAAAAAAATATATTTTATGAGCATTGACTGAAGAAGATGATGATTGTGACGCTGAGCTAATGAATTCCGAACAAGATTCGGCTGGTAATGAAGATCAAATCCGTGATACCGGATATGGCCTATACTAATATATAGGAATACTGGGCACATTTGCAAAAAATATAATATGTCCATATTATGTATTTTCCATACTAATTTCTGTGTCTATGTTACTGTCAATATTACAGAAACTTAAGTGACCAAGCTCTATTTCATATTGTTTATTTTAAATTGATATTATAAATAGGTTAAAACTAGATATACTATAGTCTTAGAAATTGAGAAGAATTTGATTGTAGTAGGTGCCATTTGATTTTTGTACTGAAGAAAAGATTTCATAGTTTATAGTTTGATTTGAATTATAAGAAAAAGTCAAGTTTTTGTACTTTTGCTTATAAAATGTATTTTATAATGTAAAATTGAATTTATTTCACTTAAACCAATTCATTATTAGATATTTAAATATATTACTTAGTATTTTACAATCACAAGGAACAATTTTTCGGATTTATCTGCCTTTTATTGTTGGGGTATGTCACACCCCACCTAGTACAGCATGGTGAGATTAGTCACCTAGTACACGGAGGGTTAAACACAAATTTTTTTTTTTTTGCTTTAAATTTTTTTTAAATAAATTTACTACTAAATATTTAAACTCTAAAAAATAGAGTAAAACACTAAAAAATATATAAATAAATAGTTAATTTACTACAAAATATTTAAACTCTAAAAAATATTTTTTAGTATTTAAATATTTTGTAGTAAATTTACTATTTATTTATATATTTTTTAGTGTTTTACTCTATTTTTTAGTGTTTAAATATTAAGTACTAAATTTACTAAAAAAAATTAAAAACAAAAATTTTTTTTTTAATGTTTAAATATTTTGAAGTAAATTTTTGTGCAGGAACCTAGATAATTACTATTTTAAACTGAAAAACAACTCAAACATGTTAAATATTTTCGTATGAGAAAATGATTTTGGAATTACGTATGTATGAGAATTTCGAGGGTACCCGGCCCCTTAAGTTTTAATGAGACTCTCAACTGGTGCACTGCATACTTAAGGCACTGGCTAGAGTCCTATTCATTAAAATTCTTTCTTCTTTTTCAGTGAAATTGAGAACGCATGGTATTATGATACCAGCAGACACTCCACTCCAATGGCTCTCTGAACATTTAAGTTACCCTGATAATTTCCTACATGTATGCTTATGCTCATAATTTTCTTAAAGATTATTAATTTTTGCATTTGTCAAACTATTTATTTAAGCTTTGTAAAAATGTATTATTATAAACATATTTTATGTAATTAAATTATTTTATAATAGAAATTGTTGTTTATTAATGTTATCACCAATTTGATATATCTTTTAAATAAAATTCTCGTGTCACAAGTACTCCTCCAAAACGGCTTTACTGATTTTTGACAAAAAAAGACAATGCTATCCATTGATCTCCATTATACAAGTAAGTACTGTATAATGGAGGTCAGTGATGCTATCACATGTATGAAAAAAAAACCCAGAGCGAACAGATACAGGTGTAGCTCAGAATTTCAGTGATATTAAATGAAATAATTCTGTATATATTTCATTGTAAGATTTGATGGCTAAATGGGAGATATTGCTATTAACTTTTCGTAAGGAGTGATGTTTAATTTTTTTTATTGATGTTATTTTGCGACATTTTGCAGCTGAATTGTAGTTAGAATAATAATAATAATAATAACATCTATGAACGCTTCATACCACGTCAGTCTGGCCCCGTGCTAAGCACCTGAAGGACTTGTGTAATGGGTACCGGACAACGGAAATATATTATTTAATACTTTTTTTACTATAATATATTTCAAATTTTTATTACATGATACACATTTAACACACATCCATGACCCAGGAACTTTGAAAACCTTTTGTTCCGTCGGCGGGATTCAAACCCGCGACCCCTGGCTTGAGCTACCTACACACTCATCCACTGAGCCACAGAGGTCGTCATACAGAATGCAGTGCATCTATTATCGTTTTATAATATGTAATTACAAATCTCCGTTATAAAAACGATATATTAATGGGCATTGGGCAACTAGGTATTTTGGATTGTGTAGTAAAAACACCATTTAAAGTAACACAAAATATATTTCAAACAGTTTAATTACATAGTACCTACCTTCTACATCTAATGTGACATTCCCTCGGCTAACTCATGAAGCTATTTTGATTTTGTGTGCATTGGGAACGTACCATATCAAAATCGCCCGTTCCTATTGCAGCGCAGCATATTAAGAGAACGGGTGTATATAAAATGGGAGTTTTTAGACATCCGGAGCATGTTCAACTACAAGGGTCTCAAGAAAATAATACATTGATTAGGTAGATAAGAATACAATCAGGCATGTCAGGAGCAGGACGATACATAAATTTTATGGCTGACGAGCCATATTTGAGCATTACTGCAGCTCCTGCATACATGGAAGAAGAACTTTGGGAAGTTGTGCCCATATAATAAGTGTAATATTTTTCTTCATCATTCTTCATCTTTTTGGGGTGGGCCAGACATCAGTCCGATTTTTTACACCCCGCTCTTACGTTAGAAAATGTTACATTAGTTGTAGATAATAATATGTAAACTATTTAAAAATATATTTTGTGTTACTATAAACGATGTTTTTTATCACACAACCTAAAATAGTTACCTATTTTTATGGACCGCTTTAATTACGGATATTTGTAATTATTGTTATAAAACAATAAAAGATGAACTGCATTCTAACAACAATTTAGCTGCTAAGCACTGCAAAAAATCATTAAAAAACATAACATTAAAGAAAGTAAAAAAACTACCCCTGACGAAATGTTAATAGCAATATCTTCTATTTAGCCATCAAATCATAAGTTGAAATATATACAGAATAATTTCATTTAATATCACTGATATTCTGAGCTACATCCTGTATCTGTTCGCTCTGGTTTTTTTTAGCTTTGTCCTTTTATATGCATATTCAGTAAGTCTGAGAATTGGCTACTGGCTACTTTTTATAGGCACTGATTTAAAGGGGCAGTTGTAAATAGCAGTTTTGGTAAGTTAAAAATTATAAATGGCACGTTCAATAACTACTTTAGCAATTAAAACTAAGCAGTAAATTAAACAAAAATGAGTAGTAAAAAATAATGAAATGGATAATGAAATAATGAAATGGATATTGAACAGTAAAATAATTAAATGAGCAGTAAAAATGAATGAATGAGCGGTTACGTCTGGGCAGTAACAAATCGGAATTTGTCAGTAAGAAATCTCATTCTAAGCAGTTCTCCGCGCTAAAGTAAAAAACCGTGTTGGATATGTTTTAAGGGCCCCCGAGACGGTCAAGCGGTTTGATTCAAACACGTAAATTTTGGTTCGACTCAAACCATTTTGATCGTTTACAAAGCTAGCTTGAACGGTTTTTCAAACATTTATGTGTTTGAAGCTCGTTTGATGAAATTTCATTTTTTTGTTGTGTTTGACGCGCCGTTTGATCGTGTTCCGACTTCCGATGCGTTTGAACAAACTCGGCTTAGTTTAGTACTGGATTTTGAAGTTTGAGAGCAATCTTGTCTGCATCACACACATCTAATTATGGCGGCGCACTGAACCAAATGCGCAATGCCGTTTGACAACCGTTCAAACCGACATCAAACGGTTTCATCAAACACGTAATGTTTGAATCAAACCGTTTGACCGTCTCGGAGGCCCTTTAGATTGCTTCCAAAAAATGGAAAGGGCGTAAGCGACAAAATGGTTTTTGTCGCGTAATTTAAAAACCATAAATATATTTCATATAAGCTATGGGCAAATTAGAGTGTATGCTTGAACCAATTTATGTACAAATTTGGAAGCTTAAATCACTCTCCTCTGCTGGCAAAATAGGAATCCATTTTTTTACAGAGGTCTTTTTGATTAATTATTCTGTGTTATAAAAGTTGACCAATCGTGTTATGCTACTGTAATGTAAACTGTATGTGCAATACTGACAATGAACTTTATTTCTTAGCTTTAGTCATTGCTGAGAAAAATCGATATTGCTACAGCCAAATTATCAAGGCGACGCCTTAAACAATGAGGTAGTAAAATAAAATAAAATAGGCAAAGTGCGAGTCGAACTCGCCCATGGAGGATTCCGTGCCGTTATAAAGCGAAACTAAGGCTGGTATAAATAGTCAGTACTCAAGATGCATCTCGGTCTCAAGACTCAGTTCAGGCTCTGTGATTGGTTGGCTGTCAAAATTTGGACCAATCACCGAACCGAACCGCGTCTTGAGACCGGGTTGCATCTTAAGTACTGACTATTTATACCAGCCTAAGGGCCGGGACACAAAAACACGATACGACGTCGTACGACGTCGTGTCGTGGGAATCTATGACGCGTGTCGTAAGAAGCTACGACACGGTATCGTGCGGCGTCGTACGACGTCGCATCGTAGAAACTCACGTAGAAATTCAAAGATGAGTTTCTACGACGCGACGTCGTACGATGTCGTGTCGTGACGCGCGTCGTAGATTCCCACGACATGACGTCGTGCGACGTCGTACGACGTCGTGTCGTGTTTTTGTGTCCCGGCCATAACACGACATCGTACGACGTCGCGTCGTAGAAACTCACGTAGAAATTCAACGATGAGTTTCTACGACGCGACGTCGTACAATGTCGTGTCGTGGTTTTTTACGACGCGCGTCGTAGATTCCCACGACGTCGTGTCGTGTTTTTGTGTCCCGGCCCTAAGACGGCCCTAAGGGTCTAAACACACTAGGCTGAATTACGCCGACGTAAATTCCGCCGCGTTTACGCCGCGTTTCAAATCCATACAAAATATGGGCGGAACGCGACAGACGACACACTATGCCGAAATTCCGTCGTGAGCCGAATTTCCGTCGAGCCGAGTCGAGCGTAAAATTCGGCAGCGATTCGGTGGTAATGTTTTGTATAGCAACACACTATACGCGACGGAATTATCAAAACCGAACATAGCAAATCCAACCTTATCTCCAAAGCGTTAACGCACACATTACATGTGAGAATTTTAAATACTTACGCGCGCGTTCGGCAACGGAAATTACGCCGCGAAATTTCGGTTCTTCGCGTAATTTATAGTGTGTCGCATCAGACGTAAGCGGCTGAACGTAATTTCGGCCACGTAAATTACGCTGGCGTAATTCAGCCTAGAGTGTTTAGACACTTAGACTCTGTGTTGTGGTCTAAGACATAATCTTGAGATACAGCCTGGAGACAGACAGACGGACGGACGGACGGACGGACAGACGGTACTTGGTGATGAAAAATTAAATTACTTTTACTTTCATTGAATGTTTCGTATTGAAACTGGATTTAGTTAACTTTGATCCTATTTTGAGGATACTGAATGAAGTGCAATTTATATGAACTTTTGTATATTACTTTTGTAACAATTGAACAGCATTACAATGCAATAAAAGAATGGACGAGACAAGAATATATCGACTACCGCCTACCAATTAGCAAAAATAAAAATTATTAAAACGCCTGTAAAAATTACATTGAAAAACATAACTTTAAGAAACAAAAGAAACTAAATTAACATTAAAAGATTTAGGCGCTGCAACACTGAATGAATTTAAAACTAAATTAAAAATAATAGGAACTTTTATTCGTAATTCGAAACATACTTAGGTTCTTCATCAAAATGGCATAATATTATAAAAACAAATAATAACAACCACATCATTTGCTTAGTAGCAGCTAAAATTAACTTATTGTATAATAAGAGCAGGTTTTTATAGTAATAATATAAACTTTTATTAAACATACGTAATTCGAAACATATTACTTAGGTTATCGAACCGCTCATTCCATCTTTTTTACTGACCATTCCATCATTTTTACCGCTCGTTCAGTAATTGAACTGATTCGATTATTTTTAGAATTGACATTGTATGAGAAAATAACCGTCCAATTGATATTTTATTACTGTCCATATTTTACTGTCGCAATAATTAATCAACCGCTATTAAATTAAATAACTGCTCAATAATTTTTTCAACTGATCATAATAACATCTCGAATATTTAAATAACAGCTCAAAAAATTAGTTCCCCTTTTTATATTGATAAATGGGAGTGCCTCCGCTGCCGGCGCCGGCTCCCATAAATATCAGTAATGGGAGCCGGCGGTAAGTACACTGCCGGCAGCCGAGATATAAAACAACGGCTGCCGGCGCTGGCACTCAAAATGGGAGCCGGTGATAATGCGTAAAGCGTTCCAGTCCCGATACACAAATTTTAAAAGGAAATAATTATTTTCTCAATTAATATGTTCGACTTTACCGACTTCCAAAGGTGAAAGTTAGGTGTTCCTATTTGTTCGGCTGTGGATATTTTAGTTTTTTGTGATGCATTTTCTTAGCTTAGCTTTACCTTAGCTACCTTTTTTCAAAAAAGTAAGATTTTGCACCAGCTACTTACAGTTATAAGCCCCGTGGTATACTTCCGAAGGTACTGAACTGAACTTCAATACAATATATTAGAGAGTTTCAGCGTTGTTTAAAGAAGCAAAGATATGGTATTATGCTAGGTACCATGCAGATCACATTTATCGGCATCATCAATACCACCATTAACCCATCAAGATTCAAGCCCCATACGAGCACCGGTGATCGCGACAACAATAGAATACAATAGCATTTCCAAGAATCCCCGATCGAAGGATTCAAATATGCATCCTTACAATATTATGACTATATTTTATGACCTTATTATTTGTACTTTTCATAGTCCTTTAGCTCAAGACTGATGTTTTTGATCATTATTCAAACTTCGGAGTTCGGAGTGACTTCGGCAAACTTCGGAGTTCGAAAAACAGCGCCGGCAGCCATTTCAGCAACCGGCGCCGGCAGCCATTTCGGCAACCGGCGCCGGCAGCGGTGGCACTCCCATTGATAAATGCATTAGTTTAATAAATAGGGAGTGCCTCCGCTGCCGGCGCCGGCTCCCATAAATATCAGTAATGGGAGCCGGCGGTAAGTACACTGCCGGCAGCCGAGATATAAAACAACGGCTGCCGGCGCTGGCACTCAAAATGGGAGCCGGTGATAATGTGTAAAGCGCTAGGTTCCAGTCTCGATACACAAATTTTAAAAGGAAATAATTGTAATCTCAATTAATATGTTCGACTTTACCGACTTCCAAAGGTGAAAGTTAGGTAAGTGTAGTACCTATTTGTTCGGCTGTGGATATTTTAGTTTTTTGTGATGCGTTTTCTTAGCTTAGCTTTACCTTAGCTACCTTTTTTCAAAAAAGTAAGATTTTGCACCACAGCTACTTACAGTTATAAGCCCCGTGGTATACTTCCGAAGGTACTGAACTGAACTTCAGATTCCTTATACAATATATTAGAGAGTTTCAGCGTTGTTTAAAGAAGCAAAGATATTGTTTTTTTTTTTTTTTTATGTAATAAGGGGGCAAACGAGCAAACGGGTAACCTGATGGAAAGCAACTTCCGTCGCCCATGGACACTCGCAGCATCAGAAGAACTTCAGGGGCGTTGCCGGCCTTTTAAGAGGGAATCGGGTAATAGGGGAGGGTAGGGATGGGAAGGGAAGGGAATAGGGGAGGATAGGGAAGGGAATAGGGTAGGGGATTTGGCCTCCGGTAAACTCACTCACTCGACGAAACACAGCGCAAGCGCTGTTTCACGCCGGTTTTCTGTGAGAACGTGGTATTTCTCCGGTCGAGCCGGCCCATTCGTGCCGAAGTATGGCTCTCGTATAAATTATGCTAGGTACTTTAGAGGACCAGTTGGTCTCTCTAAGAGTTCACTAGAGGTCGGAGGAGTAAAGAGTAAAACTCGATTTACTGTGGTGAACTGAAGTGGTTTATTGAGAGATTTGTGCTGCTTATATACAAAAAAATATCATAATTATTATTACTAGAAACTGTACAGAAAGTTAAAAGATTAATTTTGATTGGTTAACAACATTAGAAAAGGACGTACAGAAAGGGATACAAAATATTTACAAAGCAAGAAAGAGAAAAAAATTGAATAAGAAATATTTACAAGATTGAGAAATTATCGGCGCGAGAGAATGGCCGTACCGCGGTTCGTGGCGCTGGTATCGCGCGAGTATAAATATGGGTTCCCGCGGTCCGCGAGTTCAGTGAGCCCGCGCTCGGCATACCGACGTCGTCTCCCGGTCGCTCGCTGCCGCGCCGTCGCGAGTAGTTGTGCCGCCATTTTGTGAAGCTCTGCAAACGCCATGAAGATCGTAGCTATGCTGCGAATATCCCTCGCTCGTCGTAGCCTCGATGCGTAGTGTTGTGTTGTGAAGGACTCTTATTAGAAAAAGTCCTTTTCAGGGCTACTTCATGTCCGGTGCAAATGCACTTAATATACACGGACGGTTTCTCTCGTCATTTCGAACGTACGTTCTTTGCAGAACGATTTTCTTCTGTGTTTCAATCTTCCATGACGAACGTATACAAAGACGGCGGGCGCTCCTTTCGGAGCGTGTTTTCTTTGTTTCAATCGACGAACGAACGTGTAGGTACTTTGTAGATACTGGTACAGTACCATGCAGATCACATTTATCGGCATCATCAATACCACCATTAACCCATCAAGATTCAAGCCCCATACGAGCACCGGTGATCGCGACAACAATAGAATACAATAGCATTTCCAAGAATCCCCGATCGAAGGATTCAAATATGCATCCTTACAATATTATGAATATATTTTATGACCTTATTATTTGTACTTTTCATAGTCCTTTAGCTCAAGACTGATGTTTTTGATCATTATTCTGTCATTTGACAAGCGATGTTTGCCGAATAGGCGCCGGCAGCCTGTTCGGAAAACATCGCGTGACTTCGGCAAACTTCGGAGTTCGAAAAACAGCGCCGGCAGCCATTTCGGCAACCGGCGCCGGCAGCGGAGGCACTCCCTAATAAATAATAGTAAATTATAATGTCGGCTGTACACTCTCGCCGAGAGCCCTCGGGCGAGAGTCTCGTGCGAGAGCCCCTTGCCCGAGTGCGATCATGTACATTCTCGCTTAGTTCAACCGTAGATAAGAACTCAGAGAAGATGGACCATTATTTTTCTAAAAATGGCGAAAACGTATCTACGATCAATGATCACCATTCACCATTGCATCGAAAGATATCATTGTAATCCAAAGATCTATAATATTATTTAATTTTATTTCTCACAAGTCACAGATAATGACTTATAATGACGTTTATTATTGTTATTTTTCTGTTCTGCACTGTCTAGCGGCGCGACTAGTAGTGAAAAACGCGAGAGTGTACAGTAATGCGCTCGCTTTCCTCGCGAGACCCTTTGTCTCGGGCGCAAAATACCGACACCGGACCGAGAGGGTCCGAGGCAGGCGAGACGAGGCGAACGCACCCATTTACACTCTCGCACTCGGGCCGCCTCGCTGTGTCTCGGCGAGAGTGTACAGCCGACATTACAACTCGAGACTGACGGCGACCATTGTTTGTGCCGGTGTATTTTGTATTATATTTCTCTATGGTTTGTACGAACTGCGACGGGATAGCAGTGGACTTTGCCATGGTTACCGTAAGGTACTATTATGTATTCTGTGCCATGGACCATGGTGCCATACTTATTTAGTCACTGGCCTTGTTCGTTTCAGTTTTCAACTACGTATGCGCGGCTTTTTTGTTTGTCAGTGTGAGTGTCATAATCTAAAGTACCTACCGATAAATTTCTGTCAGGTGAGTGTCATGTTCACAGATTAATATATGTAGCAAGCATGGAATTAATATATACTAGTTATACGCATGGAATTAATATATACTATAGCTCTTGCAATCTACGAGCGCGCGTAGCCTTTATTTGTAGTTGGAAATGTGAATAGACATTTTCGTTAGTGTGCGTACCTGACGGAGCAGTCAGTAGCGAGCGAGCCATGTACGCGTGTATAGATACGGTCACTCACACAACTAAGGGCGCCGCGCGCTCGTAGATTGCAAGAGTTATAGTTATACGCATGGAATTAATATATACTAATTACTACGTATAACTGGAAAGCTCACTGTGCATCTAAGCACGTGCCGAGTGAGAGGTCATAAACCTTGGTCCATCTCTCTCTAACTAGTGTAACCATTCCTATGACCTATCTGTAGGACATTCAATTATAATGCAAGTGCAATGCAGTGCCTATAATTGTCCTATCGGTCAATCTCGGCGATAGCGGCTACGAATAATGAAGTTTTTATTATTCGTAGGGTAGCGGTCAATAACTCTCTGTCAATTTTTTTCATGTTTCCTAGTTTTCTATACAAACCACGATTGACAATAAAGTGACAAAATATGTTTCTAGTTGGGGTTATATTGTGTTTTGCTTAACTCGATGTGAACTGAATATGAAGTTACACTTCGAACTTATAAAAAGTTGGAAATTATCATTTTATGAGTTACCCATTATAGGCCATAGGTTTTTCTTTCAATCTATTATAGATAGAAGAAAATTTTACTCTTAAAGAGACACAGGCTATTATAGCCTGTGTCTCTTTAAGAGTAAAATTTTTGGTTAAAGTTAACAAAATACAGTGAAGGCATTTCCCACTTAGCAACTAGACTAGTAAGGTCAACAACCGCTACCGCCAACTTTGAACGATTTAAAATGAAAATACGACTATTGAAATTAAATAACATTAATATGAAGCAGAAATATATGTTTTATTTACTTTGAACTAAACAATTATTAATTTTTAATTTTCTTTGGAAAAAGGCAATTTCATAAATAAAGGTGAAAAATAATAAAACACAGTAAATAGCATAATATTTAATTTTAAAACATAATACATTATTTTAAATTTTTAAATCTCTTCTTCAGATTTTCTGTTTAAGATTTTTTAACTCACGCTTTATTTTTCTTGGGGTTGCAACTTGCAAGCAAAGTACCTAGATGTTTGTGTATTTACGTAAATTTTTATTTATTTTCTTCTTTGGAGAACTTTTAGAAGATCCAGGTTGTGTGTTTTCTTAAGTATTGAAGCGTATAATGCTTAACGCTTTAATTTTATTTTCGGGAAAAATCTGTAATGCAATTACATAAAAATAAGTAGGTATTGTTACAAATTGCTGTTCAGTAACTTTTTATTAGGATACAATGTTGCTTATTTCAAATATTTTTAAATTACCTTTGGAAAGATAGAAGGAGTCAAAGGTTTCAATCTTTTCCGATGTTCTGTTCAATAATCTTCAGGTTAGAAATGAAGTAAACAAACTACAGAGCTTTGACGTAAGTTCCCGGGTATCACCTCTAACCACTTTTTCTTTAGCTCTAAATCTGAAGGCAAACTGGAAATATAAAATTTATATTATATTAAATACCATTTTCTATTATACTATTAAACTATTTGGTTGACTTTGCTCTTAGGCTGCGTGCTTGTTACAAGTGTTCGGACTATTTGTAAAGTTTTCTCGCCATATCCTTGGATTTTTTTTTGTGATTTCCTGTTATTATTGTGCTTCTTGTGGTGTTTTTGTGTTGGTTGTATTATTTTGTGTGTGTAAGTGTTCTTTTAACATAATAAAATGGATACCGATCCGCCGGACCCCGGTGGAGGTTATGTTTGTGTCACGCCACCGAATGGTCTTAGTACTGTCCCAGATTTGGACACAGAAAATGTTCCCAACAAGAGACCAAGATACAATCCCCCCGTTTCCTCAACCGGTAATACCCATAACGACCAGTATACATTCGCAAAACCAGAATTTTTAAATAAACGTAAGTACTCCCATAATGACTCCTCTCCTTTTGTTGTGCATGTTTCCAAGACAGACTCAAGTAGTCAGATCCATCCAATGGAGTTCGGCCGCTATCTATTTCAGAAAAATATTACTACAGTTGCCCTTGGTGGGGTTAAACGCATAGGTTATAGGGTCTCTGTTGAGTTTAAAAATGTAGATGACGCTAACAATTTCTTGGATTCTTCAATCCTTACTGATGCAGGCTTTTCTGCTTCCATTCCGTCGTATAATGTGTCTCGTATGGGAATAGTTAGAGGTGTTGCTATTGATATCTCAATGGAGGAATTTGCACTAAACTGTTCTGTACCTACAGGCTATGGCGACGTTATCAAGGCTCGTCGTATGTGTCGCAAATCCACAGATTCCAACGGTAGTATATCATGGATTCCAACACAAACTGTTGTGGTAACTTTTAGTGGGCAGAAACTTCCTCCCCATACATATTTATATTTTACTTCATTATTAGTCGAATTATATAAGCTCCCGGTAATACAATGCAATCGTTGCTGCAGATTCGGCCATGTAAAGTCATTTTGTAGGTCTGACCCTAGGTGTTACAAGTGTGCACAACCCCATGAGGGTGACTCTTGTAATACCCAGGTGGTGTCATGTCTGTTTTGCTCTGGTGCTCACTCTGCCAACAATCTCAACTGTCCCGAGTACATACGACAGAAAGAAATTAAGACTGCTATGTCGGAACACAACATTTCCTATACAGAGGCTTCAGCCAGGTTCCCTAGTGTGCGAAGAGCTTACACAGATGTTGTGTCTACCCGTTCAGCTAATCCCTCACAAGTCCGCCATTCCACTCCTTCTTCTCCTACTGTTTCTTATAGAAAGACAGTTTATACACCTCGCCGTACTATTCCTACTCCTCAACCCGGTTATGACCGTCTTGCTCATCAAGCTATTGTTCAAAATCCCATTTCTGAGTCTCCCAATGGATGTGCTTTCCCAAACAACTCCCTATCCAAGAACGATGATTTCCCAGAACTCCTTTCTTCCCTATTATTAAATTTATTATCTCTAGAAAATGGAACTGTCGTAGCATTAGAAATAAATCCAATGATATTTTATACTTTGTAAATAAATTTAACCCTATTATTTTTGCCATTCAGGAGTCTTGGTTGAGGCCGGGTTCTCAATTCAGAGTTCCTGGCTTCTCCTGTCTCCGGGATGACAGAAATGATGGAAGAGCTGGTTCAGCTATTTTAGTTTCTATGTCTGTGATGTTTAATTCTATCCCTCTCCCTCCACATAGTAATTTTAACATTACTGCCGTTCGAATTCACAATATTTCCTTCCTGTCTGTATACCTTCCTGACCCCACCCCCTCAGTCCTTTCCGATCTTTTTTCCATGATCAACCTCATTCCCCCTCCTCTCTTCCTCTTAGGAGACTTCAATTTGCAACATCATGCCTGGGGCTCTCATAATCGTGACTCCCTTGCAGATTTACTAATTAGTCACCTTGATGACCTTAACTTAGTTATCTTAAATAATGGAGCTCCTACCCGTCGAGTTCTCCCATCCCAGAACCCTAGAACGGCAATAGATTTATCTATATGTTCCCCTTCCTTATCTTCCCAGGTCTCATGGTCAGTTGAGTCAAATTCCTGTGGCAGTGACCACTTTCCCATCATCATTACTTGGCACCTTTCCTCCATTCCCAATATAGTCAGGAATCCTCCTAGACTTAAATTTAAAACTTCCGAGGCTGATTGGCCTTTATTTAAAATCCGTACTGAAGACCTTACTGCCTCTTTTCCTCCTGTTAACAGCAATAATGTACATGTCCTGTATCCCCGGCTAACGATAGCGCTTCTTGAAAGCGCGCAGGCTGCTATTCCTACACGTAGTTCTCATTTTGACCGTATCTCCTCTCCTCCATGGTGGGATCAAGAGTGTACCTCTGCATGTAAAAAACGCAAAGAGGCAGAGAGAACTTTTTGATCCAACATGACCTTGGAAAATTATAATGACTACAAAAGAGTAGCAGCGGAAACAAAACGGCTGCTGTCTCACAAGAAGCGTCTGGGTTGGCATAATTTTTGTCAGAGCCTGTCTCCCCAGTCCCTCCCGTCTTTAGTTTGGAGCAATTTAAAAAAGTTCCGTGGATCCTTTTCCCCCATCTCTAATCCTCTATCTAATGATCCTTCTCCTTGGTTACATGAATTTTCCCAAAAACTTGCCCCTCCTTGGGTTCCGACATATGAAGAGTCCCAAAAATTCATGTCCCCTTCTTCATCCCCTTCCACTGAATTTGATGCCCCATTTTCCTTTGAAGAGTTTAAATTAGTTATCAATTCTCTTAAAGATTCTGCTCCGGGAGCTGACGGTATCCCATACTCTTTTGTTGTTAATAGCAGTCTTAGTACACAAAAATTAATCCTCGACTTTCTTAACTCCACCTTTGAATCAGAATGTCCGCCAGATGAATGGAAATGCCAAATTATTCTCCCTATTTTGAAGCCGGGCAAGTCTGTAAATAATCCAACTAGTTATCGTCCCATAGCTCTCTCTTCAACCCTCTCAAAAATATTGGAGCATTTAATTAAAAACAGACTTGATTGGTTCTTGGAGAGTAAAGGTATTTTTTCTGGAAATCAATTCGGGTTTCGTAAAGGCTTTTGTACCATGGATAACGTGTGTACATTAGTTTCAGACATCCGAATTGCTTTCTCGAATGAAGAGACTCTGGTGGGGGTATTTTTGGATGTGTCGTCCGCATATGATAACGTCCTACTTACGGTGCTCAGGCAGACCATGTTAGAGCTGAGTATTCCTGTAAAGATAGCTAACTACGTTTGTAATTCCCTCTCCGGTCGGTCTATAGTTATTTCCCATGAAAATTCTCCTCCCATCTCTAGATTGGTTTGGAAAGGTCTCCCCCAAGGTTGGGTCCTTAGTCCCTCCCTATATAACCTTTACTCTTATAATTTACATTTATCCGTCTTGTCCTTTTGCAAAATCTCCCAATATGCGGACGACATAACCATTTATGCTTCTTCCAAAATTGTTTCAGAGGCGGAGGGACGTCTTAATTCTGCCCTTTTTTACCTTTGCGAGTGGCTGACTGATCATGGTCTTAGCATTTCCGTGGAAAAGAGCAACGTTGTCGTTTTTTCTAGGCGTAGGTCTATCCCTGACGTTTGCATATCTTTTGATGGTATGGTTTTTCCAGTTTCTAATAACACCAAATTCCTTGGGGTTTACTTAGATTCCAAAATGACAGGGGCTCATCATGTAAACCATATCATCAAAAAATGTGAAAAAAACATTAATATCATCAGATGTCTCTCTGGTGTATGGTGGGGCTCTCACCCTTACACTCAGAAACTAATTTATAACGCGTTAATTAGAAGTCACTTAGATTACGGGTCTATAATTCTAGAGCCCTGTAACAAGTCTGCTCTGAAAGAATTGGACAAAATCCAATCTAAGTGCCTCCGTCTGATAGTTGGGGCGATGAAATCAACTGCAAATAATGCCCTACAGGTTGAGTGTGCAGATCCTCCCCTAAGCTTGCGACGTGAATATCTATCGGATAGATTCCTCTTCAAGGCCCTTCAATTCGCCCATCACCCTCTCATTTCTAAGTTACATACCCTATCTCAACTGTTCCACTCTTCATCTTACTGGACTCATAAAGACCCTCCCTGTTTACTTAAAAGTTACCAAAAATTCACTAGTTTACCCTGTCCCGTGTACCAAAATAAATTGCTCCCTATTTATGAAGTTCCTTATAAATCCCTTGTTAATCCTCCTTGTATTTCACTTAGCTCTGGTATCCCTAAAAACTCTCCATCTGCCAATAGTCTATTTAAATATATTATTAATTCGGTATATAAAAACTGGTATCACATCTACACTGATGCGTCTTGACAATCAAGGTTGTGTGGGTTCAGCAGTGTGGATACCAAAAGTCAATGTTATCCTTAATTTCAAACTGCCTGCTACATCTTTTGTGTTTTCTGGGGAAGCTGTGGCAATTCTTGAAGCTCTATCATTTATAGAATCTCACCGCCTTAATAATTCTGTCATCTTTTCTGACTCACAAAGTTGCCTTCAGGCTATTTTGGCCAACCCTTTTCGGTCTAAATTTAAATACCCTTTTATAGTTAAAATTAGACATATTCTTTTTAAATGCCACTCGCAAAATATACGGGTTGAGATGGTTTGGATCCCCGGGCACAGCGGTATAGTTGGCAATGAAAGCGCTGACTTTTATGCAAAACAGGCTATTCACACGGTGGTCCTGGCCACTCCAAAATTTACTGTAACGATTTTATCCCATTAGCTAAAGAACATTTGCTGACTGATTGGAATGCATATTGGACTGCATCAGGAAGGGTTAAGGGTACATTTTATTTTTCATTGCAAAGTGAGGTACCAGTAAAGCCTTGGTTTTTTAAATACAGGAAGGCTAAAAAGTCTGTAACCTCCACAGTTTGCCGATTACGTTTAGGCCACTCCCGTACTCCTGTCTTCCTCAACAAAATTAGGGTTAGAGATTCGTCGCTATGTGAGTGCGGACTTGACGAAGGCTCTACTGAACATATTTTCTTTAGCTGTCCAAACCGTCTGTCTTCACTATACGATTCACTACCCCCTAATATCCCTCGTCCTTCTGATTTCCGTTCCCTTTTATCCTTAGTTCATACTCCTTTTGTAGATATTCTATGTAATTTTAGTAACAATAATAATATTAAATTGTAGAATTGTGTGTGTTATACTAATAAACTAATTTTTGCATGTTTTGTATTGTTTCAGATTTATTATAATAAGGAAACTGATTCACGAATCACGAGTATCTGGTTTTTAATGCTTTTTTTTTACCTTGTACTTTCACAAACGCCACTACCTATAGTGCAAAGTTTTCATCATCGACAATAGTATTCTTTTTACGTCACCAATTTACTGACATTGGCTATTCCTCAAGGGAGGCCATTTTTAAAGAAGAAGAAGAAGAACTATTTGGTTTTGTTTGGCGTAGTAAAGAATACTCGGGAGTTTTGGCGGGCATGTGAAAGAGTGCTGTTGTGTTTTGTTTTATTTTCCTAAAATTGTGTTAGCTGGGTTTTTAATGTGTAATATTGGTAGAATATTAACCATTAGATATTCGTGTTCATGCACAAGTGTAGGAAAGTGATGTAATATCCAGAAACGTGCTATTTTGTGTTCCCTCCAAAACTCCATCGAAAGTTTCAGTAAAGCGTCTACCACTTTACTGAATCGACCGACTTGACTCCTGTGACTGTATTGACTTTTACTTAGACTTTGACTAGACTTTAGACCTGACGATACATGAAAACGATGATGAAAATTATAATAGGAGGAATATGGTTTTCCCGCCATATTCCTTACCTTTTTACCTTGTCTGTGGCACAACATACACATCCTTTGTGTCAAGTTGCCAAAAAAGAAGAAAAAGAAAGAAAGAATACTCGGGAGTTTTGGCGGGCATGTGAAAGAGTGCTGTTGTGTTTTTATATTATTTTCCTAAAATTGTGTTAGCTGGGTTTTTAATGTGTAATATTGGTAGAATATTAACCATTAGATATTCGTGTTCATGCACAAGTGTAGGAAAGTGATGTAATATCCAGAAACGTGCTATTTTGTGTTCCCCCCAAAACTCCATCGAAAGTTTCAGTAAAGCGTCTACCACTTTACTGAATCGACCGACTTGACTCCTGTGACTGTATTGACTTTTACTTAGACTTTGACTATACTTTAGACCTGACGATACATGAAAACGATGATGAAAATTATAATAGGAGGAATATGGTTTTCCCGCCATATTCCTTACCGTTTTACCTTGTCTGTGGCACAACATACACATCCTTTGTGTCAAGTTACCAAAAAAGAAGAAAAAGAAAGAAAGAAAGAATACTCATTAAAGCTTCTACATGCTTTGGATGCAGAGGTACATGCAAATAGTGAATTTCCAAGGTATTTAGTGACACAACAATTAGTGTAAATTTAGTACATAATTAGGTAATAACAAAACAAAAACGTAAAGTTCAAAATACGTGGTCACCCTAGTTCATACTGAATGTCAAACTTACCTGTGAATAGATAATCCAGTCAGGGTACGATTCTTTCACACAGCCATCACAGCACATACATTTTTAACAATTTTACAATCCAATACACTATTTTTAAGCTTGGAAAGCTTTAATAATAACTCCATACGAAAACAAAGAAAACGCCATAATGTTTTTGTCGTTTGACGTTTGTGGTGCTTTATACCATTTTCCAAGTGTTGCCTAGTGTAAATGTAATAAAACTACCTATCATAATTTTTAAATGTCGTGAAACATAACATTTGGATATATCTGGACCTACAAACTTTTGCATTCAATATTTTTATTAGTATACAAGTACAAACATACAGCACGTGATATTCATAAACAAAATATTTGTCTTTGCTGCGAAAGAACTGTTCTTGAATTTACTACCGTTAAACTTAAAATATTTTACATGGCAATTGTGCGAAAGAGAGACACCAAGAAAAAGTTTGTCTCACGTGGGCACACTTCCCAGAGTAAATATTAGTTATTAAAAAAATACTTTATTCTCTTGATAATAAGGTTCATTTTGACACTCAAGAAGATAGCAAGTGAGCATTCCTGTTATACGTAGTTAATTCCATGGTTATACGTAGTATATATTAATTCCATGGTAGCAAGCTAGTCATGTTCTAAAATACCTGTCAGATTTTGACAGAAATTGATCGGTATATCACACTGACACACAAAAGCCGCGCATGCGCAGTGGAAAAACCAAACGAACAAGGCTACTTCAATAAAATAATATGGCCGAAATACTTTATATTATTATGGCAAAACAACGTTTGCCAGGACAGCTAGCCTATATTATCATTGACATAAGAAACTATATAATATTAAATATTATTTGGACAACAATTTAGGGAGATCGCAGACGTCACACTTTTTGTGTGATCGAGTCTGCGGCTTACATACAGTCCACAGGCGCGCGACTCGATCACACAAAAAGTGTGACGTCTGCGATCTCCCTATTGCTAATAAAAAACCATCTGACAGTGTAAAATTTATTTCAAGTTAGGATGGCACATTGTAAAAAATTTACATGATTTTTATTTTTTATGCAAAAAAGCACCATTTGTCTATCCGAATTACATCCAAGTTTTTATAAATACTTATAATCACTTATAATGCAGGAGTAAGAGTTCTGTAAAAAATGTTTGTTTTAACACAATATCATTTAGGGTGAAGCCAAACAAGCGTAATTTTGTGAGTGAGTCACAGAATTTCAGTCAGCAGAAATTCTGTTGTATTCAGTTTCATAGAAAATTATTACTTCATTCACACGAGCGTAATTTTGTCAGTCATGATTAGTATGAAACAATCTTCACCCTTAGTATTTTTAAAACAAGCATATTAGTCGTGTGTGTACAAGACAAAAAAACGAGGAATACGGCTTTTGCTGAACCAAAGATTTCCTTTGGTAGGATTGATCTTTATATCCCTAAGATGGGTTTACGATGTGGAGCCATCTGAATATTTCATGCAGGTGGGGGAGGGGTGAGTTTTTAGCTTTAACAAGGTATGAGGTCAATAACTGCGTGGGATTTAGGTATATAGTCGAGTTTGGTATCATTTTCGATTGAATCGAATGTTTAAATGCCAGTTTTTGAATAATATTTAGATAAAATATAGTAAAAATAAAATAAAATAAAAAATTTAGAATATATGATTTTCAACCAACGAAAACGCTGTTGACAGGGCTTAATTAATATAAGGAGGCTGATAGCCGCATTATTCTGCATGCCAAAGACATGGTGATGAATGGAGCAATAAACATATTAATATTACTAGACGTACCGCGCGGCTTCGTCCGCGTAAATCTGAAATTTCACGGAAACCGTATATTTTTCACAAATTAATAACCCATATCTCACGTAGTCTACTATATATTCGTGTCAAATAACATAAAAATTGCTCCAGTAGTCTGTGAGATATTAGCCCTTTCAAATAATTTTCCACGTTTTTTTACATTTTCCTCTGTATCTTTGCTCTTATTGGTCTTAGCGTGATAAAATATAGCTTATAGCCTTCCTCGATAAATAGGCTATCAAACACTGAAAGATTTTTTCAAATCGGACCAGTAGTTCTTGAGATTATCGCGTTCAAACAAACTAACAAACAAACTCTTCAGCTTTATTTTCACATATTCCTCTGTATCTTTGTTCCTATTGGTCTTAGCGTGATAAATATAGGCTATAGCCTTCCTCGATAAATAGGCTATCAAACACTAAAAGATTCTTTTAAATCGGATGAGTAGCTCCTGAGATTAGCGCGTTTAAACAAACAAACTCTTCAGCTTTATAATATTACTAGACGTTCCGTGCTGCTTCGCCCGCGTAAATTAGATATTTCACAGACAAATTAGTCCACAATAAATAGCCTATGATTCTTCACGTTCCTACTTTTTATCTGTGCCAAATAACAGAAAAATTGCTGAAAAAATCGTGAAATAAGCCCTTTCAAATAATTTCCTCCGTTTTTTTCACGTTTTCCTCTATTTCTTCGCTTATATTAGTCTTAGCGTAATAAAATTTAGCCTATAGCCTTCCTCAATAAATGGGCTATCTAACACTGAAATAATTTTTCAAATCGGACCAGTAATTACTGACTCATACTAAGATTAGCGCGTTTAAATAATGCTTCTTCTTCTTTTTACGTTGTTTAACATCTTTATCGTGCAAATATGAGTCCTAAAATGAATTTAGCATTCTTAAGTCATCCGAATATGGTACCGAACTTGGAATAGTACCATAATTAATGCCTCTATACAGATTGAGACTTTATTTTCCTCCAGAGCAGAAGCTGCTAAAATTAAAAAAAACTAACATCAAAAATCGCGGTGGCTCCACATCTTAAATCCATCCTTGGACCATAAGGACCAATCCTACCAAAGGAAATCTTTGGTTCATTAATAGCCGTATAATTCACCGTACACACGCAACTATATCACTATAAGTGACAAACTCCTATTCATCTTATCTTACTAGATTTAAAATATATTTTTTACAAAAATAAAAAAAAGGATTAGAAGAGCTGAAGATTACTGTTTAAATACAAAATGCAACACCATATTATGGTGACGTAATATGTTGTGTGACATAATATATTGTGTGACATTTGACCTTTTCAAATATATTTTGTGCATAACATAATATTGTGTTCTATACTAATTATTTTTTTCTAATAATACTACTACAGAAATTTAAAAAATTAACAACAAAAATGATAACATAATAAATATGTAAATTTTTCGGGTAATTAGTATGGAATGTATTATAAAATCAACAAAAGCTCTGTCTAACAGTATAAGAATAGAAGATTAAGTAACAACTCACAATTTTAAACCTCACTATTAATCAGTAGAATACACTTATAATGTATATCAGATTCTAATGCTACTAGGACGCATCCTTTTGGAGTCGCCTAATGCAACAGTGAATTTATCCTTCACTAATCACTTGTAACATTTAATCTTTGTTCATCCTTTACTTCATTTCAAGTTTTGTATCTTAAAAGCATTTGAATCTTAAAAAAGTATAATTATTTACAATAAATAATATATTACAACACAATGGACAAACATTATTTACAAAATGAAGAATCCTGTAATAACACATTTCAGTGAAATATATTGTTACAGGGAATCAATCAACAACCACAAAGAATTTTAGGAAAACATAATTGATGTTCACTAAGAGTTTTGATAAAAAACTATCAGAGTTCATCTCTGGTTCTATTATGTTTTTGTATAACATAAGGTATTTGTCGGCTGAATCGCTTGCAACCATTATTTGCAAAAATCTGTTGATCTTCACTTGGTCCATATGAGATGACTGAAAGAGCATCCCTGAAAAATGAAAATATATAATGAAACTAACTTCAATAATAGAGTAAGAACTAACAAAACAGTTTAAATTGTCATAACTTGTTACACATTACTTGAACTTATTATTGAGTAATCATAACTTACTCCATCATTTCTTTGGAAGGGTTGTACACGCCGTGGGATCGGAATTCTGCTAAGGCACATGTCTCCACATGACGCTGTTCCAAAGGCAGGAATGGGATATAGTAGTCTATTAAATGCTGAGCAATTATAGATGACTTATCAAAGCCTCCTGAAACAATATTAATGAAATATTATAGTTTGTTTAAAATTCCTGAACCTGAAGAAAACTCCACTCACAAGGCGCAACTCCTCTCATGTTTGTCATCGCACACTCTTTTTCCAGTCATGCGGACAACACGCGCACGGCCAGGAGCATCCTGTAACCTGCATGTGGATCACATCCGCGCGCGGGTGACAACACGCATGACAGGAAGAGCTCCCTCAAAGTAAATAGTTACTTAATGCCCAGAAAACCCTTACTCAATTTAAAGATAAGTAACAAACTTGAAAAACTGCCTTTACCTGTTTTATAGGCTTTTCTTCTTATCAATGGTTCAAAATCATGAAATTGCAAGTCATTTCGTTTCACTCCATTATTGTACAATTCTAGCAAATGTGTAGCTATCTCTGTCCCACCAATGTTGGATATGAATATAAAGATGCTGTCCCTACAAGGTAAATGTTTAAAATATTAAATTATTTTTAAGTAGGCACTAAGTACAATGTTACATTAAATATATTGCCCAGAATAGACCTAAAGGGCTTGTGTCAACAAGTCAAACAGAAAAATATTTTACTGAAAAAATTTGTGAATCTCAAGCAGATACAATTTATTTTTCTATGGCAAGTATTTTTCTTCATAAACAATATTTTTAATGCCAATAAGGTTATAAATTGACTAATTCTAAACCTCATATTACTTATCATTTATAACATAATATTTTATTATTTATCTTGATGACTCAAATATTAAAATATTTGAATAAGGAGTGCTCACCTGTAGTCTACACCATCAACAGCATGATGATGATCCAGCAGTGGTTTAATAACATCCAACACAGATGGGCACATCTCATGAATTTCATCAAATACAATAAGAGATGTCGGACATTTCGAAACTATTGTTTTAATCTTGGCTAGTAATTCATCCTTAAATTATGACAACTTTGTAAGTTATATTAACACTTTATAAGTTTAATTATTTATGTAACCCAGAAAAAAGGATTAGAGCAAAAAGTTTTAGTAGCCAATTATTGATTCACCTGAGCCTTTTGTGCATGAGTACAGCTAAAATCCTTCTTTCCCATGAAAACTTTGACAAAGTTACTTTTCATTCCATTCGAATAGAGCGCCTCTGCTATCATAGTTGTAGCATAATTCTTACCCACTCCGGACCAACCATGTAAACTTATGACTAACGCTTTTTTATTTCTCTTCTGCTCGTTGTGCAAAGCTTCTTTATGTGCCTTCAAAATATTGATTAGTTCATAAACTAGTGGCTGCCCAAACATCCTGTCTTCGAATGATTGTTTTAGTGCTGCAAATGACAGTAAAATGATGAATAGTTTCTTAATATCTTTAATATTATTCATGAGTATACTTGAGTATACTTGCGAATTAGATTAACAACAAATGACATAATATTTACCTTTTAAATCGTATGGTATATAGGTATCAGTACAACATTCCATGTAGCGACATACTGTATTCGTTTTGATGCTATCCCAACCAAAGAAACCACTTGCAATGAGAGCACTTCCAACTAATGTCATGGTTACTATTTCCGAATAGACGAAGCAAAGATTGCATAAAATTAGTAATACTACAGCTACGTAGAGATGGACGATCATTTTTAATCCTTAAAGTAGTTCGAAACAATAAATTCAACTTTTAACATAACATAAAAGTGCCGGCGAGGGTAGTAGTAGTATCAAATAATTAATATTTTTTTTACGTTTTAAAACAACGCAGAAGACAGGATAAGGTAGTCTTTATTGATTAATTTTAATTTAAAAATTGGTAAGGAGCAATTATTTTATTTTAATTAAAATCTTATTCAATACATAAATAACTCCATACAAATAATTCCATGTCGGACACAGACTACTTAGAAGAACTAACGTTATGTCGGATGTCCCCGAATTTGAAGTTTTTTCTTTCTGACATTGACAAATGACAGTAAACTTGATAATTTTTTTTGTACCACCTAAGTCCTAAAAACTGTATTATTTTTCTCTACCGTAAACTACCAGTCATCGGACAGCTAAGGATTTTTTTTACAAAAAAAGCTCTAAAACATTAAATACTTCGCATGGAATAGAAATAGAGATCATATTTGTGTTCATAAATTACCTAACTTAAGATATGCAGACATAAAAATGCGATGGTTTTTCAGTTTATGTTGATTTTTTGGTAAAAACTGAATGGTAGGTAAAACACAGTTATGGGACGGAATTAAAGTAGTTGGGACACCCAAAACCAGTAGTTGGACAAGCAAAGTTTGATTGAAATTTGGTTAAAATTGGTATTGTAAGTAGGAAACATTATAAATAATTATTGTTTTCACATATATTTTTATTATTTATTGTAAAATAAGGTATTTTAATTAAATATTTAACAAAAAATTAAAATTCTTACCAATATTACATAGTACTATTGTAACAACTAATATTATAACTTTATAAGTATGAAAGTCTGTTCGTCTGTCTGTCTGTCAATTACTTCTTCACGCTCAAACCACTGAACGGATTTTGCAAAAATTTGGTACGGAGTCACTGAGTCCCGGGAAAGGAAAAATAGTACTTTTGGTCCCGGGAAAATGTACGGTATCCACCCGATAAACGGACTTTGACGCAATGGAGTTACGGCCGCCATCTATTAATATTATAGATGTGAAAGGATGTCCGTCTCTTTATCTGTACGTCTATATATTACATTGTTCAAGTAAAACGTAACTCAAATAGTTAGAGATTTCAGATTGTCCTCATCGAGCCAATCGGCATACTCAGACAATATTTCAATATGGAGCACAATGCATAGCAGCTCATTTGTCTGTCGCTGTGGCCGTACTCTACTTTCAGGAGGAAGTTGGGCTTGTCTAATAGATCCCACAGGTTGCACATGTTCTTGAGTCTGGATTATACTGATGGGTAGCAAAAATTGTATGGCATTTGTTTAATTTAATTCAAAGTCGAGGGATTTCATAAAAATGTTATATAAACTAAAGGCTTGCCATTTGCCTACTTCAGCGACAAAAATAATAGGAAAGTACTACACAATCCAGGGATTTCCGAATAAAACATAAACAAAAAGGGTAGCTGATTTTGAAAATTCTTATTCCTGTAAAACCGAAAAAAAAATAACAAGTTGTTTAAATATCAGCCCTTGTGCCACGCACCACAGCATTTTACAAGGCCCCCAAATTGCGTTACGTCCCCTTCTTCATTCCATACAATACAACTAACGCAACAAGAAGGTTTTTGAAGTATTCAGAAGTCATACTTAATTGAAGTATTCAGAAGACACAAGTCAGCTGCAAATTAACTTCCGTATTGAATAATACTCTCATCTTTCGAATATTATATATATCAAGTAGATCAGTATTATTAATTCATCTAATAACGTCCAATAACAGTTTTTCAGCACTTTTACAATACCAGTAGTAGGACAAGCCAAAAAAACATTTAAATGAGATAAAATGTTATTAAGAATGTACAAAAAATACTTGATAGATTATTATTTATACAATAACACGTTTATAATAATATACACAATGTGTATCATAAAAAATATTATTAAAAACTTTAGCATATTTCTAAATTTTTTCTTTTCATTTGCAAAACCAAGGTGCACGTGATGACCATGGCGACAAAAGGATGTTTTATTTTGGTTACACCGCAACCTGATAAAAAATACTCTTTTTTATTGTAGCGTGAATGCCCCTCAATATTAATTCCATTATTATTTACATTGTATAAATACCACAAACTTTTATTTTTACGATCAAAGTGTAAAGTGTCCCTCTACTGAAAAATTCTAATGACTCGTAATTTACCCTATGCTAAAAACCTTTGCTCATCTTCGTGGCTTATTATGGCAATATTATATTGGATTGAGTTGTGGTCCGTCATCCGTGGTGGACCTTGACACTCGTTACTGCCGAGTATCATGGTCTACTGGAAACTAAAATTCAAACTGTCTGCTGGCGCATCTTGGCACTACAATGAACAATCTACAGGTTCACCGCCAAGTGAGTATAGGTGTATCAGAATCTGATGGCAAAAAGTGAGAAAATAAAATGACTAGCAATTCCGGGGTAATAGGAATAAAACATTTTCATCCTTTTTTATTCCTTTAGCGGCTTATTTTGTGTGTGAAACATGCAAGTATAAAAATTTATCCAATGATCAAGGTATGGAGTGTAAATAGAGGAGAAATATCTCTGTATGTAAAAAGTGTCCGCGGAAATGCGTTAAATTTTTTACGTCCGTGGGTGAAACTATGGTGAAACGCTACAGTAGCAACAAGGTAAATTTTAAATCATTTAGCAACTTTTATTTCAGCTATTTTAGGTTATATATTTCAAAATATAATGGTATTAACCCAGTAATTCTAGTAATAATTTATATTCCAGTAATAATTTATATTTTGTCACCAACGGCTACATTCATTCCTACACTCCATAATTCATTCCATACCCTTTGCTGCAGCTAGCGCCACTCTCGGAGGATTTTTCAACTATTATTTACTGCGTACAGCTTATGGAGTGTAGATGAAAGGAGAACTATCTTATATGGGGGATATTTGAAAAAGTGTCCAGCTGTACGCAGTAAATAACAGTTGAAAAATCCTCCACGAGTGGCGCTAGCTGCAGCCAAAGGGTATGGAATGAATTATGGAGTGTAGGAATGAATGTAGCCGTTGGTGACAAAATATAAATTATTACTGGAATATAAATTATTACTAGAATTACTGGGTTAATACCAATATATTTTGAAAAATATAACCTAAAATACCTGAAATAAAAGTTGCTAAATGATTTAAAATTTACCTTGTTGCTACTGTAGCGCCACCTTATTTTATATTAATTCACCATTAGTTTCACCCTAATTTAACGCATTTCCGCGGACACTTTTTACATACAGAGATATTCCTCCTCTATCTACACTCCATAGTACAGCTGGACACTTTTTCAAATATCCACCATTTAAGATAGTTCTCCTCTATCTACACTCCATAGATCAAGGATATTTTTTGAAAATTTGCTGTCAAATTGCCATCAGATTCTGGTAGTAGCAATCAATGAGGTTATACCAATGAGTTACATGCTATATACTATCCTTAATCTGTGGTAGCAATGGTAGGTCTACCTCGTAAACAGAGGATAGAATAGACTGCTGTATATTTCCTTTTCACTCACACAAACGTATTGCTTGTCGAGAAAAGAAATAAAATAATTATTTTCTGTCCCTCACCGCGTGGCCATTTTTTCCAATGTGATACTCATAATAAGAGTAAGACAAAGGGAGATCGCACACGTCACACTTTTTGTGTGATCAAGTCTGCGGCTTACATACAATCTGATGGCGCGCGCCATGCAGATCGTATGTAAGCCGCAGACTCGATCACACAAAAAGTGTGACGTGTGCGATCTCCCTATGTTTGACGTTTCGTACACAATTCACAAACAGCTGTGATTTACAAATTTTGTTTGATTTAACTAATAATTGTAACGTTAGAAGTAGTGGTTGGTGTTTTTCTTATAAGCTGTGTATTTGCACTGTACTAAAATAATGGTGGGATGTAGTGTTATGGGCTGTAAAAGCTATACATTAAGGAAAATTGAGGGAATATCTTTCCATACGTAAGTTTTCAAAAATTTCGTTATGATGTCTACAGACGGACGAACCCGGTACGAAGTGAAGATAGGCGTAGGCGAGTTTGACAGCTGTCAAACTCGTATGCAGGCACTTCACTTCGTACGAATTTGACAGTTTTGACGGTTCGCAGCGGACCGTCAAATTTGACACGTGGGCTTAGTGTTGCCAATTTAACAAATATCTGCCTATATATAAGAAAAAATATTTATTGCAGTTGTATAAATTTAACGCAAAACTTAACATTACTTACAGCTCCTGTCTTTACTTTTAAAATAATTGGGGTTTTAGAATAAAATAGATTTTTTTATTTGTACTTGTACTAAACTACAGAAGAAAAACGATAAAAGAATCCGTTCAAAATAAAGGCGGTCTTACCGCTAAAGTGGTTGCTTCTAGAAGTATAAAGGTAAAGGTTTCTTCAAGTCTGATGGATTTTTTTTTCTATTTGGCTGTATAAGCTATATATTCATGCTATATATTCAGGTTTAAAAAGAATAGCTGTCACTGGCTGTCCGAAACCAAAAGGTTTCTTCAAGTCTGATAGAAAAAAAAATTTTTCTATTTGGCTTTATTATGGAGGGTATATGAAAGGAGGAATATCTCTGTATGTAAAAAGTGTCCACTGAAATGCGTTAAATTAGGTTTTAAAAATGTTAATTAGGTGGCGCTACAGTAGCAACAATTAAATCATTTAGCAACTTTTATTTCAGCTATTTTAGGTTATATTTTTCAAAATATATTGGTATTAACCCAGTAATTCTAGTAATAATTTATATTCCAGTAATAATTTATATTTTGTCACCAACGGCTACATTCATTCCTACACTCCATAATTCATTCCATACCCTAATCATTTAGCAACTTTTATTTCAGCTATTTTAGGTTATATTTTTCAAAATATATTGGTATTAACCCAGTAATTCTAGTAATAATTTATATTCCAGTAATAATTTATAATTTGTCACCAACGGCTAAATTAATTCCTACACTCCATAATTCATTCTATACCCTTCGGATGCAGCTAGCGCCACTCGTGGAGGATTTTTCAACTGTTATTTACTGCGTACAGCTGGACACTTTTTCAAATATCCCCCATATAAGATATTGCTCTTTTCATATACCCTCCATAGGCTGTATAATATTATGCTATATAATAATAATTATTATATCAGTCGTGGCAAAACGAGACACAATAGCTTTTTCATTGTTATCGCGGCCGGATGTGGCCGCTTGGGGCTTCATGAATTAAAACGAACTTGTATCAATACATAAATTTATCAATCAATGTAGCATATTATATTTTGTGTTATCTAACAATCGTTTGATAGTCATAGCTGACTCTGTAGGAAGGTCTCCTTGATTGAAAAAATCTTTAAGCACAGCCAAAAAATGTTTGTTGTTGTACCTACCTTCCAACAAAGCCCAGTAGTGGTCGTAATTATTATAACTAGTTAAAGGTATATGGACGATGAGCTGCGCAGCTTCTCCGGTGAGGTGGGCCTTGGGTTACTGGAGCTTTTGAACAATGAACATTGTCCAGTGCTGTCTTTATTTGGTGTTAACCAATGATAAAAACAACTCACCAACTGAGCCATTCAATATATGCACCTGAATACGTGGGAATATTGATTTCCGGTTACTTAACACATGAGCTGGCTGGTTTACAAGTTTCGGTGCACTGATTCCAGATGATACTGTTAACTGTAGCTGCGACTTAAATTCCAAAAAGAATTCCTCAATCTCTGTATATAAGTATCCTTTGTAAAATATGCTAATTTCTGATCCTTGCCACCTGCTGTTACAATTTGCAAATGATTTTCATTGAATTTCTTCCATTTTATCTCTATGCTTGCGCTCCTTGTCTCCACAATACGACTATGTGATTTTTTCTTTTGGGCATTTTTCGAAATTTGTTTTTAGTTTTAAAGCTGTGCTTTTAATTCTAGTTCATTAAAGAACAGTTCATTGATATTTTCGATCCGGTTCTAATGCGACCAAAATTTTAATTGCAAACTAAGGATATTTTCTACGAAATAATTAAAAAACCACTATTAAATACAAGTTGCGACCATGCGACCGATATAATTTTTATGAATAAATCATAAAAATATTAATTGACAACATCAAAATCCTTTCTACTTCTCACAAAAAAAAAAAAAATTCCATCTGTGATTTTTGTATCACGTTAGAGTTAAATGAGGAGTGTCATTTCAAAAGGACTTATTTCCACCGATTTTTCAATAAATGCAAAAAACGTCCTACGTGATTGTGCAATAAACACAATTTTTTTTATGTCACCGTAAAAAGAATCGTATTTAGATAATTCTGACACTTGTGCATTAACGTTAAAGTTAATTTTTAATGGGAAAATATTACTCGATAATTTGGAAATAAGTCACTTTGTTCAGAACAAACCAGGAAATAAGTCACTTTGTTAGGTACACCGCCGGAAATAATACCTATCCAGCTCTTTAACATTGAAAATTTTCCAATCTTTCTATAGAATTCAAAATAACGGTATTTTTCTACTATAAAAATGTATGAAATAGAAATAAATCTCTTTAGTAGACTATACTATAAAAATGTATGAAATAGAAATTAATCTCTTTCTTTCTTTACAAACCGACTTATTTCCAAAACAAAATACATAGGTGTAGTGGAAATAGGCGTATTTGTTTTGAATACGTAAATTGAAAGTCAAATTTACAAAGGAAATAAGGTGTTTTTGTAATAAACAAATTAGTATAGAGGTGCAAACGTATGCAGAGAATGGATTCCCATCATTACTTCAATTTTTTCCAAAAGTGGAAATAAGTCCTTTTGAAATGACACTCCTCAAATACTAACATAAATAATACAAATGTCGATAAATACAGTGTGGGGAAAATATTTCTTTCAGAATTTGTAATATTTTACGAAATGGAAGCTTTTGGGCATTTGGAACTCTATTGCAATCCAATAGAGTTTAATATACGAAAATAATATTACAAATGTCATTCCGGTTTGACGTACGAGGTTCGTGTAGTGTGTAGTGGACGACCAACCGTCAAAACTGTCAAATTTGTCTCTCACGGACGGACCGCGTCCCTCACGGACGCGGTCTGCAGACCGGGTTCGCGCAATCTGTAGAAGCCATTATATTTTATTAGCATCACAGTTTTTAAAAATTAACTTTCTTTAATTATTAATATTGTGCACAATTAGCATATATTTTACTAAAATTAGCATTTAATACATTGTATTTTATGTATTTTGTTTTTATAACCTCAAATGCCAGTGTTGCCAGATGTTGCTTACATTAATTACCCTGCTAATGGGGAAATTTATGTAAATACGTTTTTTTCAACATTTTGTTGTTTTTAACCGACTTCAAAAAAGGAGGTTATCAATTCGACGCATATGTATGTAATATTTCTAGAACTTCCCAGATTTTGTATATGTTAGTCTAGACTAGGGTATTCGATCTATAGTCCGTCAAGAAAGTCATGACAGGCGGGATTTTTTTTAAATAAAATAAAAAATATGAGAACTTTATTAATTCGAGATAAAAATGTGCAAGGTGACAATATTTAAAATGTAATAAGCGTTCTCTGTGAAAATACAAAGAAAAAAATACACCTTATAAGCGTGATTACGCTTAGAAAATTTTCCCGCCTGTCTTGACAGACTATATGTCGGAACTCGGATATCCGATCTAGATCGGGTCTGAACAAATGTGCCAAATTTCAAAAGTGTATGTATGTATGTTTTTATGTTTCTGTTTGCATATCTCAGGAACTACAATTCCGATTTGAGTAATTCTTTTTTTGTTGTACTTGGTATTGTTCAACTTAGGGAATACTGCAAGTTTCGTCAAAATCGGTCTAGTAGTTTTAAGATAACATAATTTTAATTCTGAATTACGTACAATTTTGAAGTCGGTTTTGTACTTTTAAAATACTAAGTATTCCAATAAAACGATGTATCCGATTTTTTTTAGATTTTCTAATGACCCTGAAATCCGTAAATTGTGGATAACTGCTACAAATAAACAAAATTGGGACCCACCACTTGGTTCAAGAATATGCAGTGAACATTTTAATAAAGAAGATTTATTAAATCGTGCACAGAGAACATTTCTGAAACCGAACTCTGTGCCTGTCAAGGTAATTTATTTATACTTAATTACTTCTTGTCTGTGTACAGAAATTAAGGCGACGCCTTGATAATTTGGCTGTAGCGATATCGATTTTTCTCAGCAATGACTAAACGTCGCCTGAGTGCTAGATTGTTGCACCGACCATTTTGACCAAAAATGAGTTATGAATGCAGGATGATTAACGGACAAAAATCGGTTTTATTACACTAAAGATAATGTTAAATTTTCCAAACAAAAGGGCTGTTTTTTAATGTAAAGTTTTTTTGTTCACAACGAAAAAATATTAATTCCCTGCTTAATAATCCCATCTCCACGATTTTGATTTTTGTGTGCTTGTTTGGTCCACCTCCAGCTATATAGCCAATCACAGCTCGCTATAGGCGTGACGTAAGCGCCCGCCATTTTGTTTTGCGATTCAGTGTCGCTTCGTATAGTGCACAAAAATATCGTAAAAACATTGTTGTATAGTGTTTGATTTACAAATAAGCATCTGATTATAATCTGCTAATATGTTCCGAACATATTATAAAAGAAATACCACTCGAGAACCTGCTGAAATTGAACTGTAAGTACTTTTAAGGTATCTCTCATGTAGCTCGTGTTTCTTCTACAGGATGTTGAGATTACGTCACCTAAGCAAAAAATAAAAGAAAATGACAATCCAATCACAGAAATCACATCTACTAAACAAATGAGGCTAAACTAAAGACGGAAAATAAAAAGGAAAATGTAACAAAGAAAAAACACAGATCAAGAAATGAAAAAAAAAACATCCAAAAAATGCAAATAAATCAGTTAAAAAAGAATGAAAAGAGCAGAGCAAAGAGGAAGAAGTTTTTTAATATACTACACATACTGTAACAGTGATACAATAATTATTAGTACACTCTACTTACAACACAATCACCACACACTTACACTCGTACTCGAATTCACAAACACCCACACGAAATACATCATACTTAAAATACAAAATACAAAAATACAAAATCTTTATTCATAAACTTAAAATACATATTATAATAACAGTGTTTGAGACCCCCTTTTAAGTAAAGTTTACCTGTGTTAGGGGAATCTCGCTCTGCCGAAAACGATAAAATTTAGAAAATATAAATGAGGCTAGTAATTGTTACAAGAAGAAATAATATAGAGTTTACTCTTTAAATTTTTTATTTTTTTATATTTTTTATTTAATTTAATATATTACTTATCTTAAAAGCTATTCGGGAAGCGACTTATAATATAAGACTTAGTCGTTCAAAACACTCTTTCTTGCACATTTCATGCAATTCATGCACATTTTGTGGCTAAAATAAGAATGTACGAATACTTTAATAAATTTTCAAAATTTGAAATGACATAATTATTTTTAAACATCCTGTACCTTGAACAAAGAACAAAGTGGTAGCTGGAACAAAGAAGCACTGACCGATTATTTTCTAGTGAAAATATAGTCTAGTGAAAAATTTGGTCAATGGTCTGTAGGACAATCTAGCACTCAGGCGACGTAAAGCTAAGAAATTAAAGTTCATTGTCAGTATTCATCATGTCTTTGTCTTTGAATTGCCCATAGCATAACACGATTGGTCAACTTTTATAACACAGAATAATCAATCAAAAAGACCACTGTAAAAAAAGGGATTCCTATTTTGCCAACAGATGAGAGTGATTTAAGCTTCCAAAATTTGTACATAGATTGGTTCAAGCATACACTATAATCTGCCCATAGCTTATATGAAATGTATTTATGGTTTTTAACCGACTTCATAAAAAGGAGGTTATCAATTCGACGCGTATGTATGTAATATTTCCAGAACTGCCAAGTTTTTGTATATGTTATTCTATATCAGCGTCTGAACATATATATGCCAAATTTCAAAAGTGTATATATGTATGTTTGTATGTTTTTAGGTTTGTGTTCGCATATCTACGGAACTACAAGTCCGATTTCAGTAATTCTTTTTTTGTTGTACTAGGTATTGTTCAACTTAGGGAACAGTGCAAGTTTCATCTAAATCGGTTCAGTAGTTTTGGAGATAGGGAGTTTTAATTCTCAATTACGTACAATTTTGAAGTCGGTTTTATCTTTTTAAAATACAGTTATTAAATTACGCGACAAAAACCATTTGCTTGTTTTCTATGAGAAGCCGGGCCGGCCTCTCAAGGAAAACAAGCAATCTAAAACATATCCAACACGGTTTTTTTTACTTTAACGCGGCGTCACGTCACCTTAAATTAATATTTTTTATTACAGCTCCTACATTCTAAGAGCAAAGCATCAGGTAACCCATCGTGTGAGACCTGTGTTGCGCCGATGGAAGTGGACAGTGATGTATTGATGTCTGTAGAAAACTTGAACGTTCCTTGTGTAAGTAGTTGATCATAACGGCACACATTTTCATAAATAACCACCAATAGGCGTGATAGTTTTTCCGTAAAGTGTACTACATTATTTTTTAACAAAAAATTAAATAGACTTCCAAGGTAAAAACAAAAGTAATACTTATTCATAATCTAAAAAGAATCAAATTATTCTTATTCCTTATTATAGTGGCGTCTTCAGACTTCGCCTAAGCCTCAACTATTTCTGTACTCAATCTTCATGCTTTTAAAGTCGGTACCAGCCCGGAAAAGTTCTAAGATCCTTGACATAGCAATTACGCTAAGGTAAGCTGGTACCGACTTCAAAAGCATGAAGATTGAGTACAGAAATAGTTGAGGTTTAGGCGAAGTCTGAAGACGCCACTATAATAAGGAATAAGAATTATTTGGACGCCCCCAAGCAAAAAGTCGGTAACAGAAAAATCCAAATTTTACAGGAGCGATGATTTATTGTTTTTTGTGCATATTTTGGCAACGCGGGGAAATATTTAAAACATTGATATATGAAATAAAACCTAATTTTTTGGTGCATGTAATTGTTTAATCAGTATGCAAATATGTTTAATCATAAGCTAGTAATCTGTGAAAATAAATAATACAGGACAAGTCATGAGTAAAAAATTACGCTATTAACACTTACAGGGTTTTTGCAGTAACTTTACAAAAAACTACCATCCGTAACATTATATTATGGACTTTTATAACGTAATTTATAATGTCAAACAGGGCGCGTATGTTAATATTACGATGTTATTGCGGTTATATAATATTTATGCAGAAACTGTGTTGCTAAATTACATTAGTTTTAATAAGAAATTTAATACAGTGTTAGCACTAATACCGATATTTATTCGACAAATTTATTAATTGTAATATTACAAGGTTTGAAGGAAACACACAGAATATTGTGTATAAATAAGGTTTATTCATACCAAAACAAATTATTGAACTCTCAAATCAGTTTTATGAAAAACACAAAGTAATTAAAGGGGTCTAGGTCAAGAAACGGACGATTTTCAAGATTTAAACAAGGGACAGGAGACATAACAATATAATAATTTAAATTATGAAAAAAATATATGTTTTGGTTAAGGATCTAACACATTGAAATTCATATTCTGTTACACAATATCATGAACTTCACTCGATAGAAAAAAATCCCAAAGTTACATCTTCTTTTAACGAAATTGCCATACTACTTACGTCCAAATTGTTTGGAATTTTCAGATATTTTTTTATGAATTAAAGACAAAGAATATATCTAGTTAGTATCGTTTATTTGACTCAATTTAATTGATGTATAAAATAACGACGATCAAAAAACTATAAAATTGGTTCGGCTGGTGCTTTCAGTCACACACTTTGCGCCTGCAATTTTATAGATTTTTGATCGTCGTTATTTTATACATCAATTAAATCGAGTCAAATAAACGATACTACATAGATATATTCTTTCTTTTTAATTCATTACAAAAATTATCTGAAAATTCCAAACAATTTGGACATAGTACTATGGCAATTTCGTTAAAAGAAGATGTAACTTTGGGATTTTTTTCTATCGAGTGAAGTTCATGATATTGTGTAATGGAATATGAATTCCAATATGTTAGATCCTTAACTAACACATATATTTTTTCATAATTTAAATTACTATATATTTTGTCTCCTGTCCCCCGTTTAAATCTTGAAAATCGTCCGTTTCTTGACCTAGACCCCCTCAATTACTTTGTGTTTTTTATAAAACTGATTTGAGAGTTCAATAATTTATTTTAATAAACCTTACACAATATTCTGTGTGTTTCCTTCAACACAACAATATTTTATTCTTTAGATTTTTTTCTATACAAGCATGCATAGAACCCCCCTCGTTTTGACAATGGCCTGTTTCAAAAAATCTATGAGTTATAGAAATCGCAAGAAGTTTAGCAGCATAAATAAATAGCGCAAAAATATAACGATTTTTGTTTCGTCCATACCATCCATCTGAATATAGTAAAAAAAATATAAAAACCTCTCTCTTTTTCACTTTTGAAAAATAAAAATAAGGCACTTCCTATTTCTGTGCTACCTCTTTTGGCTATTTGATAATGCCACACATAACAATATCCTATTTTCCGAATAGCATCGTAAACAGTAAAATTGTAGCAAGGATATTTCCGTTTATAATGAAACGCTGACACTTCAGATTGAGGTATTAGTACGAGAGTCGAGACCCATTTGCAAAAAAGTCTTCAAATAACGATTCCCGTTCAACTCATCTCCGCCATACGAATTATTGGTATGTACTTATTAGGCATATTTTCCTGAACACCAAAAGTGCGGTAGTCACTTCCTAAGTGTGTGGAGGGGGTAGCTATGACGTCACAAAGATGGCCGCCGGGCCTATTCTATTCTGCAGATTATTTCATATCTACTGAAGCGATTTACTTAAATAGGGTGTCAAACAAAAGGTTATTAAATAAGCATCATTTAATTTCTTTGAACTATCAATATGAATTAAGTACCAAGGGAAATATTTCGTAAAACATAATTTTAAAAAAATATTTTTTCTTTCTTATGTACATAACTTGGTAACCGTTAGGGTAATGGAAGTATAGGTTATTATAAAATATTTGGCTACTTTTATCAGCTTTCTAACGAACTTTAAATCATTACAATAAAGCTATAAGCGACGGAACTGCAGCCGTTTGAATTAGCCTCGGTAGCTCTGAACCCATAGCGGTAGCTAAGCTACTACGCTGGTTTTCTATAGAATGATAATAGAATTTTGAGTAAAACGCATGAACGATAGTAATAAAAATATATAAAAGTAAGCTGGTACTTATTCATAGGTTGTATTTACAGTTTTTTTAATGTGATCAACATAATAATAGGTTATAGGTAGGTATGTGTTGCACTAAACTTACTGATAAAATTAAAAAATATTTAAACATTTTTTTATTTTATTAATGTCCTTAACCTGATCTGTATCTTCTGAATAATTACACTGGTAACAAAAGTCTTTAGAAGGCCATTACATTTGTAACCGACATGACAATATAATATCCAAATATCCACAACGGGATGAACGGCAACAAGCTTTACATTGACATGATAATATAAGTTCGAGATCTTTCAATGAGATTGATTTTACGGATGAAATATCTGGCAATCAATAAAAGATTGGTGTCCTCGATCTTTTAGCCACAGTCTATGGGTTCAGGAAGCGTGGGCCTTGCTACTTGAGCGTTTAGTTCGATCTTAGCGCATGCTGTCGAAAGGCTTGTCGTGTCGGCGGTAACTTATAAAGTTGTGTCAAGTTTTAAAGCTTGAAAAACAATTTATTTTGATAGGAAATCGGAGAAACTTTCTTAAAGTATTAGACGTTAAGAGTGTCTGGAAGTGGGAGCACCGTCTCAGTCGACAGTCAAAAATGTCCGGCACTGGAAGACGAGATTCCTCCACTTACCGCGAAGAATATAAACTAAAAAATTGAGCTTTACTCTTTCGCGAAGGTCAGGTAGCCCTTCAGAACTGGAAACCTCATTAAAGAACCGCGACCGAAACTTCATAGCTGCTGGTCATTTTTACCTCTTTAAAGGTCACAAACAGATAAACTTTCAGCTTTTCTAAAAGGAGGAAAGTCTGGCCGTCGCAGGCTCTTGGTCCAAAAGTGTTTCTGAATGTCATTAGTTGCTCAAAATAAATAACAGCATACATTACATTTAAACATCAAAACTTCACAAAACACAGGAACTTTCAACTTCAGGTGGATATTCAGACGAAGAACATGATAGTTCTAATATACAAAGAAACTTGGATCATTTGAGAAGTACTCAAGAAGAAGCTGATACGGTCCGTTTCATACTACATGTGATTGATTGTAAATATTTATTCGGGCTTTTTACGGTTAATAATAAATTGTCGCGACACTGTAGTGCACTCGTTATGCACTTCTCTGAGAAACTACCAAGTGTTGTGTGGATGAAATCTGGCACTACCAAAAAACAAACAACCGATAAGAGGAAATCATTGCTGGCTTATCACACTCTAACTGGGTTTTCCAGTACGTTGTCAGGTCACACAAAAAAATCAAGCTTGCCGATTTTCCAACAACATTATCAACTCCTTTCAAATTTTGGTGTTAGCTCAGCTTACAGAAGAACGATTTTGTAACGCTGAAAGATTTGTCACTCTTACGTATACAAACAAGACCGCGGACTCAAAGAACTGGATAACCTAGACAACTTAAGAGCAACAATGTTCCAGAACATCAAAGAACTTGATAAGGTACCGCTGACACGACAAGCCTTTCGACAGCATGCGCTAAGATCGAACTACCTGACGTTATGTTGGCAGAACGCCCAAGTAGCAAAGCCCAAGCTTCCTGAACCCAAATGTGGCTGAAAGAACGGGGATATCAATCTCTTATTGCCAGTTACTTCATTCGTAAATTCAATCTCATTGCAAGATATATTATTGAATGTACTGTCACTTCTTGGTGGAAATTCATGTTCAATTAAATAATAATACACTTTCCTTGCACTTACTCCACTTTATTTAATAATAATAATATCTATGGACGCTCCACACCACGTCAGTCTGGCCCCGTGCTAAGTACCTGAAGGACTTGTGTTACAGGTACCAGACAACGGAAATATATTTAATACTTTTATACTATACATATATTTAAGATTTTTTATTATATGATACACATATTTAATACACATCCATGACCCAGGAACATTGAAAAACTTTTTGTTCCGTCGGCGGGATTCGAACCCGCGACCCCCGGCTTGAGCTGCCACACACTCAACCAATTGAGCCACGGAGGTCGTCGTTTAGTAAAATATAAAGTGGAATAAGTGCAAGGAAAGTGATAATTAATTATTTAATTCATTGAAAGATCTCAAACTTATAATATTGTCATGTCAATGTAAAGCTGGTCCCCGTTCATCCCGTTCACCGTTGTGGATGTGTCATGTCGCCTGTCGGTTACTAATGTTATAATTGGTATAATTGTTCAGAAGATCAGATTTAGGACATTAATTAGATACAATTTTTTTGAATATTTTTCAATAATTTTATCAGTAACTTTAGTATAACACATACCTACCTATAACCTATTATTATGCTGGTCACATTAAAAAAAACTGTAAATACAACCTATGAATAACTACCAGCATACTTTTATATATTTTTATTACTAACGTTCATGCTTTTTATTCAAAATTCTATTATAATTATATAGAAAACAAGCCTAGTAGCTTAGCTACCGCTATGGGTTTAGCGCTACCGAGGCTCATTCAAACGGCTGCAGTTCTGTTGTTTATAGCTTCATTGTAATGATTTAAAGTTCGTTAGGAAGCTGATTAAAGTAGCCAAATGTTTTATATTAACCTATATTTCCATTATCCTAACGACTACCGAGTGATATACATAAGAAGGAAAAAACATATTTTTGAAATTGTTTTTCCGAAATATTTCCCTTGGTACTTCATCACATTAATAGTTCTAAGGACTAAAATGATGCTTATTTAATTACCTTTCGTTTGACACCCTACTTAAGTAAATCGGTTCAGTAGATATTTAAATAATCCGCACAATAGAATAGGCCCGGCGGCCATCTTTGTGACGTCATAGCTACCCCCTCCACACACTTAGGAAGTGACTACCGCACTTTTCGTGTTCAGGAAAATATGCCTAACAAGTACATACCAATAATTCGTATGGCGGAGATGAGTTGAACGGGAGTTTACTTTTTTGGTCTTGGGGACCGTACTATATATTCAATACCTTTTGCATAGCAATTAGCATTTACCAAAACCATAATGAATTTATTTTACGGCAATAATCCGGTAAACAGGTGTTACCAAAATAAGGTGAGAAATATTTATTTGTAAGATTGGGTTACAGTACTTTTGCTCGTAAAGTTTTATAATTTATTTCCGTGCAATAAACATATATTTCATTATATCTTCATAAATATCACTAAGAAAAATCCAGAAAAAATTCACAAGGTGTATTTCAGTCTTCTGATTACGAATTTCACATAACAGGAAAAAGTCCATAATAACACATTACGGACTTTTTGCTTGGGGGCGTCGATTTGATTCTTTTTAGATTATGAATAAGTATTACTTTTGTTTTTACCTTGGAAGTCGGTTTTAATTTTTTGTTAAAAAATAATAATTTTACCCTTTTTAGTTACTTACATAATATGAGACGACAAGGCTATATTATAGAGTTGTACATATTACTAGCGGTCGCCCGCGGCTCCGCCCGCGTGGATGTCGGTTACGGCTGCAAAAAGCCTACCCAGGAAAGACTCGGTCAGCAAAATGATTCCCAGGTCAATTCACAGACTCCGACACTGACATCGACGACGCGGACGCAGTCATTATCCGAAGGGTGTACAGAGCACACTGCACAGACTGTCTTCCTCCCGCAAGCGCATCCTGCTTGGTGACACCCACTATCGTAATATTTTAATTTCGCCATAATTTCAAAACCAAACGTCCAATTTTAATCATTCAAAGACCAAATTTTATCTACATAAACTGTACTTAGTGATGAAATGATTTATTTTGATAAGGATTAATAGCATGAGTAAAATAAACGCGTTTAAATGTTGTCCAAAAAAATTCAAGATTTTTAAATAAAAAAATGGTTATTGTGCCTCACTCGACATAGATAAGTATAGTGTGTTGCGGACTTTTTTGTAGATATTTATAAGATCTACAATACTTAGAACATTTTATGGTTCTATCTTTTATAGTTTCGGCAGCGTACGCAAAATAAGTAACTTTTCTGGTTGATTTTTTCACCTGGCGTCCGAAAAACCCAAATATCTTACGAAACCCTATTTTTCCCAAAATAAAATTTAGCCTATGTTCAGCAGAAATAATGTAGGATTCATTGGCTTTTGCTTGGAGTAGTTTAAATAAAGCCAAAATCCTCAAACTTATATCTATAAGGATTCAAAAGTTCTGTTGGGTACCTTCAGAACCAGGGTATATCCTGGTGCAAAATCTTACTTTTTGGTAGTATATGCCTGAAATACTTCAGAAAAAATTGAAATCACCATATGTTCCCATATAAATTTCAAGGAGTCCCCTCGATTCCTCATGGATCCCATCATCAGATCACCACTTTTGTGAACATGGTACTAACCTCAGATTCAACCCTGTACAACAACAAAAGAATCATGAAAATCGGTCCATAAACGGCGAAGTTATGGTTGAACATACAAAAAAAAAATATATAAACAGACGAACATATAACCTCCTCCTTTTTGGAAGTCGGTTAAAAAGTAGTTCAGGTTGTGGGTAAAAGAAGGGGTCGCTTCGCTCGCCCTGATAACATGTTCATAATTTCAACAAAAAATCATTGCTATGTCATTTATTATTCCGTATATATTGATAGTCTATAATATTATAACCGTCTAAACAAATGTGCCAAATTTCAAAAGAGCGTATAATGTGTATTTTTTATATTTGCGTTATCTCTGGAAGTACCTACAAGTCCGATTTAAGTAATAATTTTTTTGTACTAGGTATATATGTTCAACTTAGGGAATACTTCAAGTTTCATGAAAATTAATTCAGTAGTTTTTTATCAATAGCTCGAATTCCTAAAAACTTTAATCTGCATTTATTATTATTTACAGAATTCATATCCCAACGTCACGCCGCGTACATTAAAAAGAAAATGGAAGAATCAACAGAAGGTTTCCGAGAAGAGGTTAAAAAGGTTAAAAGCGCTTCGCGAGAAAAGTCGTCGATTAAATAAAAAGGTGGCAGATTTATCAAACATTATTTCCGAATTAAAATCAAAATTATTAGTATCTGATGAAAATTGCGAGTTACTTGCGTCAATTGAGACTACAAATAGAGATTTAAAAAAAAAACTGTTATGCCCAGAGACTTCTAAAAGAAAATATTCTCCATCGCTTCGGAAATTTGCATTATGTTTACATTTTATTAGTCCAGCCGCGTACACTTTTGTGAGGAAAACGTTTAATAGTTGTCTTCCTCATCCGTCAACACTACTAGCCTAGGATCCCTTCATAGAAGGAACTTCACCGAACTGGATGAAAAGTATTTTATATTCAATTACGTATGTCAACAAATTAATTGCAAGTGGGTTGCCTAAAAAATTTCTGTCCAGAATAAAAAAAAAAAAAAAAAATTTTTTTTTTTACATTTTTCTGGTTTGGTTAATAGATAAATTCCATACCAATCGAAAGTATGAAGCCCATAGAATATGCATTAAGCATTAACCAGACCGGTACTAGTATCGATTTACCTGCCTAGTGAGAGTTGTGACAGGAAAAAAATAGACAACCTAACGTTTTCATACTCTACGGGCTCCATACTTTCGATTGGTATAGAATTTGTCTATTAACCAAACCAGCAAAATGTTAAAAAAAAAGTTTTTTTTTTCTATTTTTTTTTATTCTGGACTGAAATTTTTTAAGGCAACCCACCTGCAATTTGTTGACATACGAAATTGAATATAAAATACTTTTCATCCAGTAAACAGCTCGGTGAAGGTCCTTCTATGAAGGGATCCTAGGCTATACGTTCTTGGTATAAAAGCATTGACGGAAATCCTGGATTCACAAAAGAGTCTATAGAATGCGTAAAAATTCTAGCCAAGCGTGCCAAAGTTGAGGGTAAAAACGTTTATTGTGCTTTAAGTATTGACGAAATGGCTATCCGAAAACACCTTCAGTGGGACGGAAAAAAATATGTAGGGTTTGTTAATTTTGGGGAAGTATTAGAGGGTGATAGTGTGGCAATTGCTAAAGAAGCCTTAGTATTTATGCTTACAGCCATAAATCAATCGTGGAAAATTCCAGTAGGCTATTTTCTAGTAGATGGTTGCAGCGGTGACCAAAAGGCAAATTTAGTTCAACAATGCATTGCATTGTTGGATGAATGTAATGTGTACGTAATTTCCTTGACATTTGACGGCTGTCCAGCCAATTTCTCAATGGCAAAAAAGTTAGGCTGTAATTTAGATGCTAATAATATTGCTGCTCTTAAGACTATTAAGTCGTAAATTATACGATTGGCAATCGAGAAGTCTTTATTACTCCAGATCCAGCTCATATGCTAAAATTAGTCCGAAATGCATTAGGCGAAAAAAAAAGAGCTAACAAATTTAAATAATAAAAAAAAAACTGGTTGCACTCCGGGAGTGCCGGCAGAAGTGAAAACTTGATTATTAACGTTGTGCATTTTTTTAACCCATTTTTTATGAAAATCGATTTTTAAAAAATCGTCAATCAAGTTGTTTCGATCAAGTTTCGATCAAGGTTTTGATCAAGGTTTCGATCAAGGTTTCGATGAAGTTTCGATCAAGTTTCGATCAAGTTTTGAATAAGTTTCGATCAAGTTTCGATCAAGTTTCGATCAAGGTTTCGATCAAGGTTTCGATCAAGTTTCGATCAAGTTTCGATCAAGTTTCGATCAAGTTTCGATCAAGGTTTCGATCAAGTTTCGATCAAGTTTCGATCAATTTTCGATCAAGTTTCGATCAAGTTTCGATAAAGTTTCGATCAAGTTTCGATCAAGTTTCGATCAAGTTTCGATCAAGTTTCGATCAAGTTTCAATCAAGGTTTCGATCAAGTTTCGATCAAGTTTCGATCAAGTTTCGATCAAGTTTCGATCAAGTTTCGATCAAGTTTCAAATTGAGTTCGAGTTCGAGTTCGACACAAAACACTACTCTCCAACCGTCTTACGCGTTTTGTATGGTTTTTCGATCAACACGAAAATCTATCGCGAGTTTCACAGTTTTTACCCATCCCACAAGTGCTCAACGCCGCTAAAGAAGTTTTCACTTCAAAAATTCTTGGGAATACATTTCAAAGCTTCACGAAATTCAAGCAAACGATGGGCTACATTTAGGAAATAAACTACGCAGCCAGCACATACATTTTGCAAAGCAAATAATGAAGGTTAAACTTGCAGCTCAAACCTTCAGTAATTCTGTAGCTGAATCAATTTTGCTTTCCAAGAATTATTTAGGCTTGCCTGAAATTCATGATGCGGAAGCAACTGTAGATTTTATAAGAATAATCGGCCAAGTGCGAGTCGGACTCGCGCATTAAGGGTTCCGTACCATTATAGAGCAAAATTAGCCCAAAAATTGTGTTTTTTGTATGGGAGCCCCCCTTAATTTTTTATTTTATTTTAATATTATTATTAAATTTTAAAGTGCACATAAAACTAAGGACCTTGAGTAAAATTCAAGTACCTACCTGTTGCCATTATTGATATAGAGCCAAAAAGGCCAAAAAAATCTCGTTTGTTGTATGGGGGCTCCCCTTAAATATTAATTTTATTTTGGTTTCAGTATTTGTTATTATAGCGGCAACAGACATACACAATCTGTGAAAATTTCAATTTTCTAGCTATTACCGTTCTTGAGTTACAGCCTGGAGACAGACAGACGGACAGACAGACGGACAGACAGACGGACAAACATCGAAGTCTCAGTAATAGGGTCCCGTTTTTACCCTTTGGGTACGGAACCCTAAAAATTAACGATCTATTTGATATTTTAAATAGCCGCAATTTTCATAACTATGGTTTTAAAAAACCTTTAAATAAAGATAATTTTGCTGAAATCCAACATTTTTTTAATGTTATGGAAAATTTTTTAACTGGTCTTAAATTAAACGGACAAGCTATTTTAAGTACAAACAGAAAAAAAAAAGGGTTTTTTGGATTCCTAATATGCATTACAAGCATTAAAAATATATTATATCAAAATTTTATTGCTTCTGGGATATTGACTTTTATACCTGTATACAAATTAAGCCAAGACCATTTAGAATGTTTCTTTAGTGCAGTCCGCTCTAGGGGTGGTTTTAATAACAATCCTATTGCCATTCAATTCCCTGAGCGCGTACAAACGTCTTATTGTTCACGGGGAGGTTAAGCATGTTGCATCCGGAAATTGTATTCTTTATTATATTTAATGATTATTTTATTATATTTAATGATTATTTTATTATATTTAATGATTACTAGCTATTTGACCGAGCTTTGCTCGGTATTCGATAAAACATGAATAAAATGGCATTTTCTAAAAATGATTCCTAGCTAGATCGATTTATCGCCCCCGAAACCCCCTATATACTAAATTTCATGAAAATCGTTGGAGCCGATTCCGAGATTCCAATTATATACAGTAGAACCCGTTTAAGACGATCACGCTTAATACGATTTCCCGCATAATACGCCATTTAGCATGAGTCCCTGCAACTTGAGACATTTTTTCATACATTCTTTAACGCTTAATTCGATCGTCATCCCGTTTAATACGCCCTAACGGCCAACACATATTACCTCTTACCTCATCGCCACGGCATTGTGTACCGTCAAATCAGTGGGAATTGAGATGTTGACAGTTGATACGTAGATGGCAAGTGGAAACACTTTCCGAACTGTTGCAAAATTACGAACCACGAGACATATTGACCCAGAGGAATTCGGTTTATTTTTTAATTGATGCCAGAAAAATCCTATGTTTTCAAGGGAGAGAGTAGAGACTTGTCATGGTGGCAAAGCAAATAAAGAGAGACTGACTGTCCTGGCCTGTGCCAATTCTGATGGGTCAGAAAAGTTACGTTTGCTGGTGATTGGTAAAGCGAAAAATTCACTTTGTTTCAAAAACGTAAAATCGCTTCCTGTAACATAATTATTATTATGATGCACAATCTCGAGCTTGGATGACCGGCATTCGTTTCATCGATTGGATAAAAGCTCTAAATGATCACTTCCAGATTAAATGTAGACGCATAATTATCTTCATTGATAGGAACACCTACATCCGAAAAAACATAATAAATATTAATATATATACGTATGTAGTAGGTTCGTTTTTTATTTCCCTATATCCCGCATAATACGCTTTCCCGCTTAAGGGCGTTCCTTCCGGAGATAACGTAATTTACCGTATTTCAAGCCCTATAAACTCATAATTTGAAAGCTACAAAGTTATAATAAAAATACAGCAATAATCTTCAGTACATCGACATTCCTTTCCCCGTTTTAAATTTTCTATTTTTGTTTATTATACTCATGATTTATTAAAATTAAAGCCTATATAGCCTATATATATATATATATATATATATATATATATATATATATATATATATATATATATATATATATATATATATATATATATATATATATATATATATATATATATATATATATATATATATATATATATATATATATATATATTATATATATATATATATATATATATATATATATATATATATATATATATATATATATATATATATTATATATTCCGTTGCGCCAAAATTCGTTTATCGCGCGGGAACCGTACATTTTTCCGGGATAAAAAGTATCCTATGTCCTTTCCCGGGAGTCAAAGTATCTTCATACCAAATTTTAGCAAAATCGGTTCAGCGGTTTGGGCGTGAAGAGGTAACAGACAGACAGACAGACAGACAGATAGACAGACAGACAGACAGACACACTTTCGCATTTATAATATTAGTATGGATATATATAAATTAATTTCCAATTGTGTTAGTAACTCTATAACTCGATAACGGCTGAACCGATTCTGCTAATTTTAGCCTTCAAATAATCCTTGAAGTCCAGGGAAGGTTTTTGAGTGACACGAAGTTCACTGGGACAGCTAGTATATTATATTAATCATGATTTATTGCATTAAAGACCAGCAATCTATTAGAACTATACGCGGGCGAACCCGCGGGTAAAATCTGGCATTAGCCATTAGTGTATTAAAAAAACACAATTCAATCATCAACATATTTATTTAACATAGTACATTAATTGATATGCTCTAAGCCCCATACAATATCTGTCAAACTCTTCATTTATTTGAAGTTCAATCTTATATCTTTAAACGAGCAATTCTTGTATATACAGTAAAACCCGTTTAAGACGATTTCACAGGGACTCAACCAAAGACGCGTCTTAAGGCCGTCCCCCGAGCAAACGACCTTGGCCATACATTTGCCGCGTTGCCGAGAGCGCACCAAAACCCTATTTTTTTACTTAACTTAGTTCAAAATTGACCTAAAAAAAATTTTAAGCAGGGAATACGTAGTTTATGATATTGTCGATCTATTGGCGTGTGTTTCAAATAAAAGTAATTTGTAAATCCTAAGGTGATGCTGAATGTATGCTTGAATTTTAATAAATTGGTTTTACTTTGGAAGCTGATATCATGAGTATAATAAACAAAAATAGAAAATTTAAAACGGGGAAAGGAATGTCGATGTACTGAAGATTATTGCTGTATTTTTATTATAACTTTGTAGCTTTCAAATTATGAGTTTATAGGGCTTGATATACGGTAAATTACGCTATCTCCGGAAGGAACGCCCTTAAGCGGGAAAGCGTATTATGCGGGATATAGGGAAATAAAAAACGAACCTACTACATACGTATATATATTAATATTTATTATGTTTTTTCGGATGTAGGTGTTCCTATCAATGAAGATAATTATGCGTCTACATTTAATCTGGAAGTGATCATTTAGAGCTTTTATCCAATCGATGAAACGAATGCCGGTCATCCAAGCTCGAGATTGTGCATCATAATAATAATTATGTTACAGGAAGCGATTTTACGTTTTTGAAACAAAGTGAATTTTTCGCTTTACCAATCACCAGCAAACGTAACTTTTCTGACTCATCAGAATTGGCACAGGCCAGGACAGTCAGTCTCTCTTTATTTGCTTTGCCACCATGACAAGTCTCTACTCTCTCCCTTGAAAACATAGGATTTTTCTGGCATCAATTAAAAAATAAACCGAATTCCTCTGGGTCAATATGTCTCGTGGTTCGTAATTTTGCAACAGTTCGGAAAGTGTTTCCACTTGCCATCTACGTATCAACTGTCAACATCTCAATTCCCACTGATTTGACGGTACACAATGCCGTGGCGATGAGGTAAGAGGTAATATGTGTTGGCCGTTAGGGCGTATTAAACGGGATGACGATCGAATTAAGCGTTAAAGAATGTATGAAAAAATGTCTCAAGTTGCAGGGACTCATGCTAAATGGCGTATTATGCGGGAAATCGTATTAAGCGTGATCGTCTTAAACGGGTTCTACTGTATATAATTGGAATCTCGGAATCGGCTCCAACGATTTTCATGAAATTTAGTATATAGGGGGTTTCGGGGGCGATAAATCGATCTAGCTAGGAATCATTTTTAGAAAATGCCATTTTATTCATGTTTTATCGAATACCGAGCAAAGCTCGGTCAAATAGCTAGTAATCATTAAATATAATAAAATAATCATTAAATATAATAAAATAATCATTAAATATAATAAAGAATACAATTTCCGGATGCAACATGCTTAACCTCCCCGTGAACAATAAGACGTTTGTACGCGCTCAGGGAATTGAATGGCAATAGGATTGTTATTAAAACCACCCCTAGAGCGGACTGCACTAAAGAAACATTCTAAATGGTCTTGGCTTAATTTGTATACAGGTATAAAAGTCAATATCCCAGAAGTAATAAAATTTTGATATAATATATTTTTAATGCTTGTAATGCATATTAGGAATCCAAAAAACCCTTTTTTTTTTGTTTGTACTTAAAATAGCTTGTCCATTTAATTTAAGACCAGTTAAATAATTTTCCATAACATTAAAAAAATGTTGGATTTCAGCAAAATTATTTTTATTTAAAGGTTTTTTAAAACCATATTTATGAAAATTGCGGCTATTTAAAATATCAAATAGATCGTTAATTTTTAGGGTTCCGTACCCAAAGGGTAAAAACGGGACCCTATTACTGAGACTTCGATGTCTGTCCGTCTGTCTGTCCGCCTGTCTGTCCGTCTGTCTGTCTGTCTCCAGGCTGTAACTCAAGAACGGTAATAGCTAGAAAATTGAAATTTTCACAGATTGTGTATGTCTGTTGCCGCTATAATAACAAATACTGAAACCAAAATAAAATTAATATTTAAGGGGAGCCCCCATACAACAAACGAGATTTTTTTGGCCTTTTTGGCTCTATATCAATAATGGCAACAGGTAGGTACTTGAATTTTACTCAAGGTCCTTAGTTTTATGTACACTTTAAAATTTAATAATAATATTAAAATAAAATAAAAAATTAAGGGGGGCTCCCATACAAAAAACACAATTTTTGGGCTAATTTTGCTCTATAATGGTACGGAACCCTTAATGCGCGAGTCCGACTCGCACTTGGCCGATTATTCTTATAAAATCTACAGTTGCTTCCGCATCATGAAATTCAGGCAAAATATAATATCCAAATATCCACAACGGGATGAACTGCAAGAAGCTTTACATTGACTTGATAATATAAGTTCGAGATCTTTCAATGAGATTGATTTTACGGATGAAATATCTGGCAATCAATAAAAGATTGGTGTCCTCGATCTTTTAGCCACAGTCTATGGGTTCAGGAAGCGTGGGCCTTGCTACTTGAGCGTTTAGTTCGATCTTAGCGCATGCTGTCGAAAGGCTTGTCGTGTCGGCGGTAATTTATAAAGTTGTGTCAAGTTTTAAAGCTTGAAAAACAATTTATTTTGATAGGAAATCGGAGAAACTTTCTTAAAGTATTAGACGTTAAGAGTGTTTGGAAGTGGGAGCACCGTCTCAATCGACAGTCAAAAATGTCCGGCACTGGAAGACGAGATTCCTCCACTTACCGCGAAGAATATAAACTAAAAAATTGAGCTTTACTCTTTCTCGAAGGTCAGGTAGCCCTTCAGAACTGGAAACCTCATTAAAGAACCGCGACCGAAACTTCATAGCTGCTGGTCGTTTTTACCTCTTTAAAGGTCACAAACAGATAAATTTTCAGCTTTTCTAAAAGGAGGAAAGTCTGACCGTCGCAGGCTCTTGGTCCAAAAGTGTTTCTGAATGTCATTAGTTGCTCAAAATAAATAACAGCATACATTACATTTAAACATCAAAACTTCACAAAACACAGGAACTTTCAACTTCAGGTGGATATTCAGACGAAGAACATGATAGTTCTAATATACAAAGAAACTTGGATCATTTTCGATTCGATTCGATCGTTATCGAGCTATAGAGTTACTAACACAATTGGAAATTAATTTAAATATATCCATACTAAGTCTATCTGTCTGTCTGTCTGTCTGTCTGTTACCTCTTCACGCCCAAACCGCTGAACCGATTTTGCTAAAATTTGGTATGAAGATACTTTGACTCCCGGGAAAGGACATAGGATACTTTTTATCCCGGAAAAATGTACGGTTCCCGACCAACGGAATATATGTATATATATATATATATATATATATATATATATATATATATATATATATATATATATATACATATATATACATCTTCTATCTATGTATATATATATATATATATACATATATATACATCTTGCTGGTCATGCTGCGTCATACATGGCGCTATTTGCCAATGATGCTGCGTCCGACCGACTTATTGCGTCCGGTATACGGACGCAAGATAAACCAGCCCTGATTTTTGGCCCAAGGGTGTATTTTTATCTGTAGAATGCATGGGCAAAGAATTGGCATGGACGCAATTTTATCACTACAGTGCTCTTTAGCGTATTTCGTAGTTCCGCCATCGTCCGTGTCAATTTTGGAGGGCGTGGATGTGCAGCGTATATTTTGCAACGTATATTGCGCGTTTAATTCACCGATCTTATTGCGTCCCATTGAATATAGGAATTTGTAAAGTTTCTATCATTTTTTCGTGACAATAATCTTGCGTCCCCTAATTATCCTTAAAACGGGCAAGTGACGCGGTGCTTGAGGGGCCCGTTTGGGTTACTTGGGAAGAGGCGCGGCGGGGTGCAGGGGGAGGCGTATATGGATGTACGGAGTCTAATTCTGGGGATCAGCCTGTGAGTTGTGACTGAAATATAAAAATCATACAAAGAGCTGAAGACTCAATGCTTAAACAAATAACAGATGCACCCTGGTTCATTAAAAATGAAGAGGTTCATAGCTACCTAAACCTTAAAACAGTAAAGGAGGAAATCGAATCCGTTGTCAATAATTACAAAAACCTGGCTGTTCAGCTAACTGTCCCAGAGTCATTTAGACGCCTAAAACGACGTCAAATACTAGAACTGGAGCTGCCATAGGCGACCAGATTCCAAAAGAGTAGTCTCCACTGGGAAACTTACTCTCCATGCCATAAGCCACACAACACATCTGCTCATAGTTCGAGGACTGATTGCAAGATCAAGCAACTAACAAAAAAAAAGTTCAAACAGGTAAGCTCACGTGATACAGACTTGTGTGAACATGTAGTTTCAAAGCCAGGTAGGTATTAGTAGGTCTAAATAGGTAGGTGCAGGGCATCAGACAGCAGAAGGAAATAAGCTCAAAGTCACAGATGATGTGAACAGGTACGATCAACAACTCAAGCAGGTGGTAAAAATAGGCAGTTTAAACGACACGACTTGTAGTAATTAGTGTAAACATTAAAGTAGTAAGGGTAATTCCCTTAGTTTGTCCAAGAAAACCCGCCAAGTGCCTGTCGCGCAATATAGGGTTGCGTAGTACCGCTAGTTTTTGATAATTTTTGTATGGTCAATAAATGTACATTTATAACATGTTTTATTCTACTAACAACATCATCTCACTTACGTTCAAAAGAATTTGAACGAAAAGTTCCTTTGTACTTCGCCGAATACATTTTTTTTAGTTGATCGGGTATAAAACTTATGAAGTCTTCTTAGGCGTGATACTCTAAGGATTTTTTCCACTTTGAAACTTAATATTTCACAAACGGATCCCTAAATCGAAAAATGATCTATGAATAATCATAATATTTTTAAAAAACCTATCCAACGACATCCCACAAAAAAAAAATCATCCCCGCTTGATGTGTAGGGAAGGTACCATAAAAAAATAAATTTTCATATACCATTTTGGCGGCATCATTAATATTATATGCATTCATGCCAAATAACAGCTTTGTAGGTCCTACCGGACAGACGGACAGACAGTCGGACGGACAGACCGAAACTATAAGGGTTCCTTGTTGACTAAGGAACCCTAAAAAGGAAATGAAATTTTATGATACGATTAATCTAATGGTAATCATATTTATGTAGGTATTACTTCATTACATATACGGAACAAAAGGCATATCGTAATATAAAACATTTAAAGGTTTATTATCTTTTTTTTAAATACAAAATTTTTCATAAACATAAAAAAATTAATTCAATCAACAAATCAATCACATTTTAAAAAAAGGTGAACAGTAACAGGTTGCAGGTACTGAACAATTTTCTTTGATATACATATTTTCTTAGATACATGATATAAGTAGGTAATCACTTCACTACCAGCTTGCGTCTCAACCGGCGTCCGGCACAAACGTCTGTTTACAAACATAACATGGCACGCGAGCGCGGTGCACGCCTCCCCCTGCACCCCGCCGCGCCTCTTCCCAAGTAACCCAAACGGGCCCCTCAAGCACCGCGTCACTTGCCCGTTTTAAGGATAATTAGGGGACGCAAGATTATTGTCACGAAAAAATGATAGAAACTTTACAAATTCCTATATTCAATGGGACGCAATAAGATCGGTGAATTAAACGCGCAATATACGTTGCAAAATATACGCTGCACATCCACGCCCTCCAAAATTGACACGGACGATGGCGGAACTACGAAATACGCTAAAAAGCACTGTAGTGATAAAATTGCGTCCATGCCAATTCTTTGCCCATGCATTCTACAGATAAAAATACACCCTTGGGCCAAAAATCAGGGCTGGTTTATCTTGCGTCCGTATACCGGACGCAATAAGTCGGTCGGACGCAGCATCATTGGCAAATAGCGCCATGTATGACGCAGCATGACCAGCAAGATGTATATATATGTATATATATATATATATATACATAGATAGAAGATGTATATATATGTATATATATATATATATATATATATATATATATATATATATATATATATATATATATATATATATATATATATATATATATATATATATATATATATATATATATATATTTGTTGATTGAATTAATTTTTTTATGTTTATGAAAAATTTTGTATTTAAAAAAAAGATAATAAACCTTTAAATGTTTTATATTACGATATGCCTTTTGTTCCGTATATGTAATGAAGTAATACCTACATAAATATGATTACCATTAGATTAATCGTATCATAAAATTTCATTTCCTTTTTAGGGTTCCTTAGTCAACAAGGAACCCTTATAGTTTCGGTCTGTCCGTCCGACTGTCTGTCCGTCTGTCCGGTAGGACCTACAAAGCTGTTATTTGGCATGAATGCATATAATATTAATGATGCCGCCAAAATGGTATATGAAAATTTATTTTTTTATGGTACCTTCCCTACACATCAAGCGGGGATGATTTTTTTTTTGTGGGATGTCGTTGGATAGGTTTTTTAAAAATATTATGATTATTCATAGATCATTTTTCGATTTAGGGATCCGTTTGTGAAATATTAAGTTTCAAAGTGGAAAAAATCCTTAGAGTATCACGCCTAAGAAGACTTCATAAGTTTTATACCCGATCAACTAAAAAAAATGTATTCGGCGAAGTACAAAGGAACTTTTCGTTCAAATTCTTTTGAACGTAAGTGAGATGATGTTGTTAGTAGAATAAAACATGTTATAAATGTACATTTATTGACCATACAAAAATTATCAAAAACTAGCGGTACTACGCAACCCTATATTGCGCGACAGGCACTTGGCGGGTTTTCTTGGACAAACTAAGGGAATTACCCTTACTACTTTAATGTTTACACTAATTACTACAAGTCGTGTCGTTTAAACTGCCTATTTTTACCACCTGCTTGAGTTGTTGATCGTACCTGTTCACATCATCTGTGACTTTGAGCTTATTTCCTTCTGCTGTCTGATGCCCTGCACCTACCTATTTAGACCTACTAATACCTACCTGGCTTTGAAACTACATGTTCACACAAGTCTGTATCACGTGAGCTTACCTGTTTGAACTTTTTTTTTGTTAGTTGCTTGATCTTGCAATCAGTCCTCGAACTATGAGCAGATGTGTTGTGTGGCTTATGGCATGGAGAGTAAGTTTCCCAGTGGAGACTACTCTTTTGGAATCTGGTCGCCTATGGCAGCTCCAGTTCTAGTATTTGACGTCGTTTTAGGCGTCTAAATGACTCTGGGACAGTTAGCTGAACAGCCAGGTTTTTGTAATTATTGACAACGGATTCGATTTCCTCCTTTACTGTTTTAAGGTTTAGGTAGCTATGAACCTCTTCATTTTTAATGAACCAGGGTGCATCTGTTATTTGTTTAAGCATTGAGTCTTCAGCTCTTTGTATGATTTTTATATTTCAGTCACAACTCACAGGCTGATCCCCAGAATTAGACTCCGTACATCCATATACATTTTAAGATGGCTTTGTAGACAATAATTTTGTTATCAAGTGATAACTTGCTATTTCTCCCAAGCATCCAATGTAGATATCGGAATCTTGTATTTAATTCGATTCTTTTGGCTTGTATGTGGTTTCTCCAGGTCAATCAACGGTCAATGTGCACACCGAGATACTTGACGGTATCGCTATGTGGTAGTTGTTGGTCACATAACGTGACTGGTAGAAAATTATCTCTTCTAAGAGTAAATGTGATGTGCACTGATTTTTGAGTGCTTGCTTTAATTCTCCATTTATTTAACCAATTTTCTACCTTGATGAGACATTTTTGTAATGTATTAGAATTTAGATACTTCGTCTCTATCTTCATTTGTAGCTAGCTTAACTGTATCGTCGGCAAACGTTGCCACGGTGACATCGGGAATCTGAGGTAAGTTATAGGTGTTTATCAAGTACAGATATAGCCGAAGACTGATCCTTGAGGGACGCCTGCATTAATCTCATGGATAGATGACGTGCAGTCTCCATCCCTAACTTGGAAGAGCCGTGCGGTCAGGTAAGACTTAAGTAACAGGTAGTATCTATGTGGTAGTTTGGTCTTTATTTAATACAGTAGCCCCTCGTGCCACACTTTATCAAAGGCCTACTGTATGTCTAGGAAGGCTGTTGAGCAATATTCCTTTCTCTCCAAGGATGTTCTGATAACTTTGCATACTCTATGGATTTGCTCTATAGTAGCATGTTCCCGTCTGAATCCAAATTGGTGGTCAGGTATGACAGAGGTCTCATTCATTATTCATAAGTCTTGCAAGTAGGATCTTTTCATATATTTTTGACATTATAGGCAAAAGACTTATTGGTCTACAAGAGGTCCGCTAGTTCGGTGGTTTGCCAGGTTTTGGTATCATTAGAATCTGTGATACTTTCCATATGCTAGGGAAATAATTGGTTCTCAGGACACCGTTAAAGAACATAGTTATATACACTATGGCTTTCAGTGGGAGCTCACTAAGCACTTTTTTGTCGATTAGGTCGAAACCCGGAGATTTGTTGTTTTCGACATTTTTTATGTATTAGGAGATGTAGGTTTGATTAGTAGATCTAATTGGAGGTCTTGTTGGAGAACATATCTTATTTCACTCTCATCAGTTTGCGCCAACTAGAGCGCGAAGCAAACACTGCCGTACCATTATTTACAGGAACCATTTCACCGCATTTTAGGCCTGTACGGGTCTATACACCTTACACGCTGATAATGATGATTGATGATGGAAACAGCTTTAAAATGATAACTGTTTATTGATACACATTACAAAGGTACAGTGATATAAGAAATGATATACGAGTAATGATATAAGATAATGATAGCGTATTATAGCAGACACATTTTATATACACAAAGATATTGATGAGTATAGCAAAAATTAAAACATTACGAAATCGTTAAATATTGAGATATTTACTAAACTGATATATTAATTATTGCTGACCTAGGAATGTGCGATGCTTGCATCGTACAAGACCCCTATTTGAGAACCTCTAGAGGTCATTAAGTTCCGAAATTAAGCTAAAGCAAAGTTTCTCATTTATGACACTCACTCACTCACTTACTCACTTACTCAATATCATCAAAATAGAACTAGTACTTCCCATAAACTCAGAGAGATGAAATTTGTAACTTCCTACAATAACATACCTTTTTTGGGTGTCGAAGTTTGAATGCGATTTTCTCAATATCAACTTTTACGGCTTTCGAGTTTAAAAATAAAAAATATATATATTTTCCAGACCTTCACGCATGTTATTTACATGGTTCGATAGCCTTTTAAAATATGTAGATAATGGGGATACTAATATGTAATAACTCAATACCGACAATAAGGTCCCTTCACGCTGATAACTAGGGTTGCCACCTTTTATTTTTGCATTTAAAGTACATTGGTTACTCTAAGCAAGAAAAATAAAGTACACAGTATAAAAATAAAGTACAATTTATTTTTATTTAGTATTAAGTATATTTAAAGATAATATATGGTGACATCGATTCAACATTAATCGATAAATTTCGTTTAACGAAAACTACTTACAACTTCAACAGAAATCTAAAGTATTTAGATTTCTGTTGAAATCTAAATACTTTATTATTAATATAAAGTACAGAGTACAATTACCTTGAATAACGTACAATACTTTATTATAAAGTACGGGTGGCAACCCTGCTGATAACGTCACATAATAATTAATATGTTTGTAAACAGACGTTTGTGCCGGACGCTGGTTGAGACGCGAGCTAGTATGCGTGGGGGATGTGCAGCGTATAATTTGCAACGTATATTTCGAAGTTCGAACCACCGATCTGATTGCGTCCCATTGAATATAGTAATTTGTAAAGTTTTTATCATTTCTTCGTGACAATAATCTTGCGTCCCCTAATTATCCTTAAAACGAGCAAGTGATGCGGTGCCTAAGGGGCCCATTTGGGATACTTGGGAAGAGGCGCGGCGCGGCGGGGTGCAGGGGGAGGCGTGCACCGCGCTCGCGTGCCTATTTTAACTTTCTCAATACACACCAATGATTAAGATACCTATAATATTGTGTTATGTTAATAATTCTGTTTGTTATATTGATGATTAAGGCTACTAATTTAATCACCGAAAAAGAGTTTCTCAATGTTATTGGAATACTACATGTGCAGATGGAGTATAGGTAACATAGCACAAGAAGTGTTAGATATATTATATTTTTTTAAATAATGTACTTTTTCAGGAGTTATCTAAAACTAGATTGGCGGTATTAAATTTAAAAGTGCCATACTGATTTATTTTATATTATAATATAAAAATACCTATTCCATTGTGGTATTAAATTGAAGACTGATTGATGTTCTTATAGGTCTACCAGAATCTGATGGCAATTTTTGACAGCAGATTTTAAAAAATATCCTTGATCATTGGATTTATTTTTATATTTGCATATTCAACACACAGAATCAGCCCCTATTCAGAAAAAAAGATCAAAATGTTATAATATTCCAATTACCCCGGTATAACTAGAGTAAATTTAATTTCTCACTTTTTGCCATCAGATTCTGGTAGACCTATAATTAAAATTATTTTATTAATATGGGCAGAGGAGCCATAGCCCATTTATGTTCATTATACAATATAACTAAAATTTCAGTTAATACATGCATGTCCTTATTATACTGTCGATATTTGGCGATTAGTACACTTATTCAATTGTTAATGTTGTTTAAATTTTTAAAATTTTCATTGTTATTTTTTTTTCCACAAAAGTATTCCTAAAAAATTTTATGATTAAAAGATTGAAACGAAGTCTACTTAAATAATTTAAAGTGGTTCGTTCCCCATACAAAAAAACAATCGATATTAATTAGCTAATTTCATACTATTATTACTACATAAATTTATATGCACATTTATTTATTTTGCAATACCATTCCCGCGAAATATATTTAAAATACTTTATTTCACACAGAAGTCACATTTTTATTGTTTTTTTTTTATTATAAAAAGTGACATAAGCCACAAATGTCACTTTTTATAAAAAAACAACATTGCTGATATTAGCAATTTTGATAAAATTGTTTGGTACCTGCTACCTGTTACAGTTGTTCACCTGTTTTTAAAATGTGATTGATATTTTGTTGATTGAAGTAAGTTTTTTTATGTTTATGAACATGAACGTAGAAAAAAAGGCGGACGGAGTCTTGTCATATACAAAACTGTGTCTTCACTTTTCTTCTGAGTCGGCCACGCACACGTTCTGACGCCTGTCAAATGGTATGAACTAGCGCAAGAATGTGTGCGTGCGGACCGTGTACATACAGCCAGCTGGCCGACTCTGAACGACACAGTTTTGTGTATGGTGGGACTCCGTCCGCCTTTTTGAAGTTATACTTCTTTAGGCGCGTTATGAAAAAATGATGAGAGTGAAATTTTAAGATGCGCGCGCACCTGTGACACAAAATTAACAGTATGAAGCCGTCTGCTTAACCGCTCATTAAGTCTCGAAAAAAAAGCTACCAACAAATAGGAATTGAACCTCGATATTAGTCGCGCATGTTGGTACGCTCGTCACCTCTGATCACTGTTTTCATATTTATAATATTTATCAACATGTCTCTAGTTTATACATTCACAACACGTGTTTGAGTTTCATACAAGTGCGAATTATATATGTGCTAATAAATTATATTCAGTAGTGATTTAAATTGAATATTTTGATTGATATTACTTACTATTTGTGAATATTAGTGAAAAAAATTGTGCTTATATACTTTTTCAAGTGCTCCAATATAATTGAGGTTAACTATCCGTATGTATTATTTATTGATATAAATTAAAATACTTTTATTTAATATAATTAACACTAAATATTATTAAATTATTAATGTTAAATACTTATTATTGGTTATTTAATATTCACAAAATAAAGAAATAAATTTAATAAAACATTTAATAAAAAGTTTGTGATAAAAATTAAAATTGAACATCAAATTATAATATTAATTTTTAATATTTGCTATTTAATGATGCCAAAGAAGTATAACTTCTCACGCGCGTACATAAGTACACGCACCCATTTTTTTTTATACGTCCATGTTTATGAAAGATTTTGTATTTTTTTTTATAAAAAGATAATAAATCTTTAAATGTTTTATATTACGATATGTCTTTTATTCCGTATGTTTATGTATGTACTTACTGATGTAGGTATATTATATTATTATATACCTACATCAGTAAGTACTATCATTAGATTAATCGTATCATAAAACTTCATTTCCTTTTTTAGATAAACTAACGGAATTACCCATACTACTTTAATGTTTACACTAACATCCCTACAATCCGTGTCGTTTAAACTGCCTATTTTTACCACCTGCTTGAGTTGTTGAACTTACCTGTTCACATCATCTGTGTCTTTGAGTTTATTACGTTCTGCTGTCTGATGCCCTGAACCTACCTATTTAGACCTACTTACCTACCTGTCTTTGAAATCACATGTTCACACAAGCCTGTATCACGTGAGCGTACCTGTTTGAACTAATGTCCCAATCTATCCCTGTGCTTACTTGTTTGAACTAATGAACTTACCTGTTCACACCAGCCTGTGCATCTCAGCTTACCTGTTTAGTGTTTAAAGTTTATACAAACTTACCTATCTGTCTCTGAACTTACCTATTCACACTAGCCTATGCCTCTGAGCTTACCTGTTCACACCAGCCTGTTCATCTAAGCTTACCTATAATTATACAAATTTTATAATAAAAATTTTATAATTTTATTCTAATAACAATTTTTATAATAAAAATTTAGATCAAAGCTGTTGTAAGTACATAAAGAAGCCTCTGACCCCTGCACTAGTGGATACTGTATTGCAGAGGCCAGCGTCCTCGCCCATGATATTATTTTATTACTAGTTTACATATAGGTACACATTCAAATTTATTTATTTAGGCACATCAACAATATAAACACATACATTTTAACCAACATTAAATAAATAAGAGCTAGTGTTTACATCATTTATAGATATGCACAACATTTTAGATAAATTCAATTAAACAATCAAAATTAAGTCAGTAACAATAATTTAGTACATAAAATTAAAAATTAAAAAGGACATGCAATTATTTTAAAAGTAATCTAATTATTATAATTTCATTAGGAAAATGTAAAAATGATTAAAAATTTCAATAAAATATCATTGTAAAAAAATAAAATTGATGTAAAATATTGAATAAGTTATCAATAATATTAATAAAATAAAAATCATTCCAAAAATAAAATAATAGCCAAAATATTGATTAAAATTTTTGTAAAATAAATTGAAATAAATGTCAAAGTTATCATAAAACGAATTAGGTACATTGATTAAAGTTCATTATCATTGTTTACATTTCTTGTCAATAGTTTTTTCTTAAACGACGTGCGTTGGTAATAAAAAATATCTAAGTCTTAAAGCTTATGCCAATCATTGTAAGTTTGAGGCAGTCTTACTAATGGGCTGTTTTTGCCTAGGTTAGTTTTATATCTCGGTATATGGAACGCACCAGTAGGATTACGACAGGATGATAGTTTGGGGACTGTGAAAGTTATTCTTTCGAGAAATTCTTGGCATGGCGTTTGGCCTTTAATTACTTCTTGAAGAAAAACTAAATCCATCATACGTCGGCGTTGTGCGAGAGTCATATTGAATGTAGTCAGCCTGTCATCATATGAGCATCTTTTGTTAATGTTCGGACTTTCGGAGTCACATATGCCAGGTGTCTGGTGAACGAGCGTTGTAGAGACTCAATGCGTTGCGAATGAACATTGTACAAGGGGTTCCATAATATTATGCTTCCGAATTCAAGGATACTACGAACAAAATTCTTAAATAACACAATTTTAGTCTGAGGGCTTTTAAATTCTTTTGAACTGCGCTTAACAAATCCAAAAGTTTTAGCAGCTAATGTAGTCAAAATGAGGAATAAAACTCAGTTTGGTGTCAAGTATTATGCCCAAGTCCCTTACAGTTGGAGAAAAAGCGATATCAATCCCATTTATGTTGTAGCGTGTAGGAACAACCTTTCTTTTTTTACTGAACACGATGTGCTGACATTTAGAGGCATTCAATTTCGATCGGACTGCAATAATCGAGAATCGGAAGCACTATTTATCTGTAAAGATATTTTCATATCGTCAGCAAACAACGAGCTATGGCAGTGATGGATACTATGTACAATGTCATTTATGAACAGCAAAAACAAAATGGACCCAAGTGAGAACCCTGCGGTACACCTGACGTCGCCAAATATTTTACTGATTCGTGCCCACTGACCACTACACACTGTTCTCTATGGTTTAGGTACGATTTGAACCACATGAACAATGAGCATGCTTCCGTCAATACCATATTGGTCTCTTAATTTATTAATCAAAATATTGTGGTCGACAAGGTCAAATGCACTTGCGAAATCAGTGTAGACCGCGTCCACCTGCTTGCCATTATCTACATCTTCGAATACAGGAGTTAAGAATTTAAGTAGGTTTGTAATTACTGATTTTTTGCTTTGAAAACCATGTTGTTGACTACAAATGAGTGTTTTAGTATGTTCAACACTAAAACACTCATTTGTAGTCAACAACAATTGACTCAAATACCTTTGCAAAGGTGGAAAGGATAGATATAGGACGATAGTTCTTCACATTACTGTTATCACTTTTTTTAAACACGGGTAATACACGAGCTGTTTTCCACTGAGTTGGAAAAGTACCAGATTTTTTAATTTATGAATAATTTATAATTATGAATATAATTTATGAATATAATAATTTATGAACAATACATATGTCTGCAAAACATAGCTAATAAGTAACAATAATTGTTTCTGTAGCCCTAGAGTCAGGTTAATCTCTTATATAGGTGGAAGCCGCTTGGTTGATAAGCTGGATACAATAATACAAACCAGTATTCGGAACCAATCTGAATTCAATAATAGATGGAAGTAATTTAGTTATTATAATCATTATGATATATTCAGAGCATTATACGGAACTGATTTAAACACACATTTGAACGGAGGCGGGAATATGCATGCAGTGTTTAGAAAGTATACTCAGATATACAGTGTGCTAGAAAGGTTTGAGAGTGAACGGACGCATCAAGTTAGCTGGAAATATCTAAATCGAATATCAACATATAACGTTTAAATGAAATTTCGCGTCGACTCCTGATATTATATCAATAAAAACATCATACATATGCATTGAAAACTTAAAAAATCTTACCACATCCAGTGGACGCCGACGGGTGGGAGTTTGTAAAGACGCAAGAAGTAAGTATATATATATATATGTGTGTGGTCTACTTCTTATCTGTGCCAAATTACATAAAAATTGCTCCAGTAGTTCGCGAGATAAACCCTTTCAAATAATTTCCCCCGTTTTTTTCACATTCTCCTATTAGTCTTATAGTACAGTAAATGAAGGCAAAAATCAGGTGCAACCTCCGATTTCGTTAAACCTCCATCGATTTGGATGAAAATTTGGGATTAAGTACGTTAAGCCCTCTACTTTAAAAGTGACATACGCTCGTATCGCGCTTTTTTTATTTTAGGGGTGAAATCCACCCCTTTTGTTGAAAATAGAAAAAATGCAGATTTAACCATTCTGGCTTAACTAATTGTGTTTTATTTGATAAAATAAATGTTTTTAATGTTTTATTCATTATTTATGATTATATTATAATTAATTTTTCATTCCTTTTAGCAACCATCCCTTTAATCGTGAAAAAAACATTTTTTGTATATCTTTGCTTTAAAATCGTATATTTACATTACATAAAGAGTTTGTTTAATATTTATGATATAATTTTTGGATAAAACTGAAATATAAACCCCTAAAAGTACACCTTTATTGCGAAATAACGGTCAAAATTGTGTTCAAAAACTTAATAGGTTTCAGTTTTTAAACCCATTTTTTTCAGTTAATTTACTTAGTATTAATTTCTTATTTTAAAGTTTTTTTTGCGAAAATTTTTCACCCCTGCCTGTAAACTACCCAATGTCTGAATAATAATTGCTTTAAGTTTTTATTGTAAGTTTTTTATCAGCTTTAATGAGTTCGAATATTTTTTCATAGTTAAGATAAATTTTATATATTAATATATTTCAAACATTGATATTATTTAGTCCAAAATATTCAAACAACGATTTCAAACTACCCTCTGTGCAAAAAATTTACGCAAAGGCTGAATCTGCTCGACTGAAATATATCATAGACGCACATCATTATAAAAAGCCCCTCTCTTATCTAATAGACATTTACCGTTTTGTTTCCTACCTGAATATTGAAAGACTTGAAAAGATTAATGTATATTTAGTATGGATTATACGACGCCTGTAATCGTGCTGGAACCGTACATTTTGACGTGATAACGTCTTATAATTCGATATGGGCTGCGCGCCCGAAAAACATAACAGTTCATGCGGCGTTACCTCGCTGACAGGTCTGAGGCGTTCCATTTACACTTTCAAGTCTCTCAACAACCGTAAGGCCCACCTGGGTCGCGCTCTTTGTTTCGATTATATTACGTATTTCGATGACTTAGAGAATACTTTTGTATGAAGAAGTTTGGTTAGTTATGACCTTTGATACATTGACCACACTCTGAATGAAAAATAAATAAACAATCTGTGAGCTATTAGTATTATTTCGGCTATTCAAAATTGTGCTCTATTTCCTACGTGTCAAGGTATGACTTAATATATGAAGAATAAAGTATTCGTTTATTTCTTCTGAACAAGTCACTAATTATAGTTTCGAAAGTTTATAATTGAGAAACTAATATCACATCGGACTAAATACTATATTATGATGGCTTGATAGATAGAAAATTTAACATATATTATAATGTAGTTCACACAAACATAAAATATGGATTATATGTAAGGATATTTCATATTACATTAATTTTCCAAAGAGGGTAGGCCGGGCGCCATTTTTTTTTGCACATTGACCTGCCAACTTTTTTGCATAGATTTTTCCCGGAACTGAGGGGTTAAGGCTATGACGTTGTCACGTTCAATTATCGTCAGTGAACCGACTTTACAGACAACCGATTTTTTTTTCGGGATAAAAAGTATCCTATATCCATATCCATTCCCGAGATTCAAAGTATTTTCATACTAAATTTCAGCAAAATCTGTTGAACCGTTTGGGTGTTAAGAGGTAACAGGTAGACCAAAACACTTTAGCATTTATAATATTAGTATAGATGTACCTATTGACAGGGTTTCCTACAATATTTACATCCCAAATCTCAGCTTCAAAATTGTTTTCAAAAAAAAAATGTTCGTCAATATCACAATAGGTCTGTTAATTTTTAAGTTATCGGGTTTTTTCTTGCTTGCCTTGCTAATATTTTTCTTTTAGCGCCTGATTCTGTGTGTTAAACATGCAAATATAAAAATTTATCCAATGATCAAGGATATTTTTTGAAAATCTGCTGTCAAAAATTGCCATCAGATTCTGGTAGACCTATAATTAATTATGATTAACGTAATGAAATAACCTTCAATTTAGTGATGTAGTGACTAACCTTCAATTTTAGTTCGACAGAGACAGAGTGGTTAGGTATGTCAAAATTTTGAACCACTCTGAGTGCGGCAGTTAGTATTCCAATAATTAAGTAGGTATAATATTAAGAGCATACGTGTTAGCGAAAAATGGTGTTACACCATTTTTCGATACAAACGTTTTCCCCAATTTACTCCCTGGACAATGCGTCTAGACTCTAGACAAATGATTTTTTTATACAATATTGGGATCTGTGAAAGCTATGCCTGTACGTTCGATTTTTTCTAAATTTACTAATAAATAAAAAAATATGCGTACCCCGCCAATCGACCGATCATAAAACAAATTTGAAAGATCTTTAAGAAAAAATGAAAACGTACAGGCATAGAGGCACTCTTCCTGCAGATATTTCATGAAAAAATAATTAGATAGGCTCAATTTTGAAGGAGGAAACAGAGGAATACGGTAGCTCGATTTACGCTAAAATTTTGTCGAAAAATGGGCTTGAGCTGCATCTGTCTCTATCACAATCTGCGGCCCTATAGCCATTTTCGGTCGCAGATTTGTGAATCTGTAACAAGTCGTAACAGTTTCGTAGCTAATACGACACCTTGCGACTGTGTGGGGGTTTGCTTCTACGTGTTGTAACCGTGTCCGCTTGTTGCAGAAAAAAATGTGTACACACGTTTTCCACATATGTAGTAACTGGGTTGTAACATGTGTAGTAAAGTTACGTAATAATTAAACACTAACTTTGATAAATGTAAGTCACCAAATCCCAGTCATTCTAAAACTGTGTGTTGTGATAACTGCCAGTTTATAGTTTAATTAAAAATTAAAATAAAATAAATTAAAATCAAAAAACTTTTTGAAATGAAGGTTTTAATTAAACACTCTAAAATGTTGACCTATTTTTGCTCTATAACGGTACGGAACACTATGTGCGTGAGTCCAACTGGCACTTGGCCGATTACTTAGTTATTTCTGGCTAGATTCCTTAGTATGTTTGATTGTAGTTTGTGCTACGACGTATGCTCTGCATCTCCCAAATGGTATTTATTCCTGTATTGATATAACGTTAGGGGTACTAATAAAATAAAAATAAAAGAAAAAAACAATTTTTATTTCACGATTTTAAAGTCACAAAATCATCATTAATTACACTTGCATTATAATAAAATTTTACTAGCATTATCTACTTGACATGAATCAAGATTACTTGTCAGAATCTTCGTAGTTAATCACCGTTTGTACTTTTGCTGCACAGTACGTTATGTAAGTAACTAATATCAGAACTGATATTCAATTTTTTTTGTGTCTGGTGCATCATCGTCTGAAAAAGAATAATTAATATTATTTATGTAATATTTATTTCGTTTGAATAAGGTACTTGGTACGAGATATTATATTAACTCGAAAGAGCTTTCTTTTGTCAAAAGAGTTCAATATAGCATTTTGTCTGGCAAAGTTTGAGAAACTGTGAACAGATAATCAGGGAGATACAATTTTAAAAATACAGTAACTTTGTGACTACTTTAGGAAACATTCCCACACAATGTCGATAGTTATCGTAACTTTGTAACTAGTTGTGCCGAGAAAATTTTTCACTTAACGAAATATTTTTTTTTCATTATTTATTGATTGTACGGTTTATTGCTGCTAAAAAGTATGCTATTCAATATTCAAGTTTATTATTGCATTGGATATAAGCTTTTGAGAATACAAAATAAAGGCTGGAAGTGAGGGGGGTATTGTCAGTCGCTACAGTGTTTTGTACACATACATATACATCGCTGCATTAGTATGCAGCGATGTATATGTATGTGTACAAAACATATCGTAGTCGATATGACGCGGGTTTGCCTGTCGATTTATGATATTATAGCGTAAAGTACTGTATGAATCTGGTAAGAGATTAGAGAATGTACATTTTATATAAGTAATCGGACTATGCAGTATAATATAACAGTACCTATTATATTATGAACTAGCTGTTGCCCGCGACTTCGCCCGCGTCAAAGTATAATATTATGTCCTTCTTGGAAGTCGGTTAAAAGTAGCCTTTAAGTTACTCCTTACTACATCAGCTATCTACCAAAAAAGTACCGTCAAAATAGCTCCAGCCGTTTCAGAGATTAGCCGGAACAAACAGACAGACAGACAGACATACAGACAAAAATTGTAAAAATGTTGTTTTGGTGTATGTAGCGTAGGTATGTACATCCTCTTCGTCCTCTTCGTCCTCTTCGTCCTCTTCGTCCTCTTCGTCCTCTTCGTCCTCTTCGTCCTCTTCGTCCTCTTCGTCCTCTTCGTCCTCTTCGTCCTCTTCGTCCTCTTCGTCCTCTTCGTCCTCTTCGTCTTCTTCTTCGTCCTCTTCGTCTTCTTCTTCGTCCTCTTCGTCTTCTTCTTCGTCCTCTTCGTCTTCTTCTTCGTCCTCTTCGTCTTCTTCTTCGTCCTCTTCGTCTTCTTCTTCGTCCTCTTCGTCTTCTTCTTCGTCCTCTTCGTCTTCTTCTTCGTCCTCTTCGTCTTCTTCTTCGTCCTCTTCGTCTTCTTCTTCGTCCTCTTCGTCTTCTTCTTCGTCCTCTTCGTCTTCTTCTTCGTCCTCTTCGTCTTCTTCTTCGTCCTCTTCGTCTTCTTCTTCGTCCTCTTCGTCTTCTTCTTCGTCCTCTTCGTCTTCTTCTTCGTCCTCTTCGTCTTCTTCTTCGTCCTCTTCGTCTTCTTCTTCGTCCTCTTCGTCTTCTTCTTCGTCCTCTTCGTCTTCTTCTTCGTCCTCTTCGTCTTCTTCTTCGTCCTCTTCGTCTTCTTCTTCGTCCTCTTCGTCTTCTTCTTCTTCTTCTTCTTCGTCTTCTTCTTCTTCTTCTTCGTCTTCTTCTTCGTCCTCTTCGTCTTCTTCTTCTTCGTCCTCTTCGTCTTCTTCTTCTTCTTCTTCTTCGTCTTCTTCTTCTTCTTCTTCTTCGTCTTCTTCTTCTTCTTCTTCTTCGTCTTCTTCTTCTTCTTCTTCTTCGTCTTCTTCTTCTTCTTCTTCTTCTTCTTCTTCTTCTTCTTCGTCTTCTTCTTCGTCCTCTTCGTCTTCTTCTTCGTCCTCTTCGTCTTCTTCTTCTTCTTCTTCTTCGTCTTCTTCTTCTTCTTCTTCTTCGTCTTCTTCTTCTTCTTCTTCTTCGTCTTCTTCTTCTTCTTCTTCTTCGTCTTCTTCTTCTTCTTCTTCTTCGTCTTCTTCTTCTTCTTCTTCTTCGTCTTCTTCTTCTTCTTCTTCTTCGTCTTCTTCTTCTTCTTCTTCTTCGTCTTCTTCTTCTTCTTCTTCTTCGTCTTCTTCTTCTTCTTCTTCTTCGTCTTCTTCTTCTTCTTCTTCTTCGTCTTCTTCTTCTTCTTCTTCTTCGTCTTCTTCTTCTTCTTCTTCTTCGTCTTCTTCTTCTTCTTCTTCTTCGTCTTCTTCTTCTTCTTCTTCTTCGTCTTCTTCTTCTTCTTCTTCTTCGTCTTCTTCTTCTTCTTCTTCTTCGTCTTCTTCTTCTTCTTCTTCTTCGTCTTCTTCTTCTTCTTCTTCTTCGTCTTCTTCTTCTTCTTCTTCTTCGTCTTCTTCTTCTTCTTCTTCTTCGTCTTCTTCTTCTTCTTCTTCTTCGTCTTCTTCTTCTTCTTCTTCTTCGTCTTCTTCTTCTTCTTCTTCTTCGTCTTCTTCTTCTTCTTCTTCTTCGTCTTCTTCTTCTTCTTCTTCTTCGTCTTCTTCTTCTTCTTCTTCTTCGTCTTCTTCTTCTTCTTCTTCTTCGTCTTCTTCTTCTTCTTCTTCTTCGTCTTCTTCTTCTTCTTCTTCTTCGTCTTCTTCTTCTTCTTCTTCTTCGTCTTCTTCTTCTTCTTCTTCTTCGTCTTCTTCTTCTTCTTCGTCTTCGTCTTCTTCTTCTTCTTCGTCTTCTTCTTCTTCTTCGTCTTCTTCTTCTTCTTCGTCTTCTTCTTCTTCTTCGTCTTCTTCTTCTTCTTCGTCTTCTTCTTCTTCTTCGTCTTCTTCTTCTTCTTCGTCTTCTTCTTCTTCTTCGTCTTCTTCTTCTTCTTCGTCTTCTTCTTCTTCTTCGTCTTCTTCTTCTTCTTCGTCTTCT